>LR738714.1:703473222-703513556 GCA_902687465.1 Secale cereale
TGTTGTGGTATGTCCGCAGAGGCGGCACGCGTCTCCATGGGGCATGGCCCTCCTCATGGACGGCGCCGCCGCCGGCACCTGGAGGGGGAAACGGACGCGTCAGATATACACGGAGGGGATGTAGCTGTGGGTTTGGCCGGGATGTTGCTCCCAGGTGTCCCTCTGGGCTGAGCTGACACAACCGAATGGAGAGGTCCACTGGTCAAAGCCCGTCTGTGGGAAGTCAAAGGGCTAGATCTCATGGTCAACCGCTCCAGGGTTAGGCGGGACGGGGGCCCTAGGGGGCAGTAATGCCGCCGGAGCGTCGCCCAGGCCCCTCATACATGCTGGGGGGTGTCGTGGCATGTCCGAAGAGGACGCACACGTCTCTAGGGCCTGGCCCCCCTCACCGACGGCGCCGCCGCCGGCACCTGGAGGGGGGAAACGAACGCATCGGGTCGACAAACTCGGTATACATGTGATACGTCCAAAACGTATCTATAATTTCTGCTTGCTCCATGCCTCTTTTGTGTGATATTGCTATGATATTTATGCACTTCCATACACTTTTGATCATATTTGGACTAACCTATTAACTCAGTGCACCACAGTGCCAGTTCGTGTTTTCTGCTGTTTTTCTATTTCAGGTTTCCCCCATATTAAAAGTGCCCTAAAAATTCCGGGAAAAATACAGGAAAAATCAGCGTACCGGGAGCTTCAAGAAAAACCAAAGCAGGGCCAGAGGGGAGCGAGGGGCAGCCCAGGCGGCCAGCCCAGGCGGCCCCACCCCTGGCCGCCCTAGGGGGGCGCCTGGGCCCCCCTCCCCGCTTCTGGTGACCCCCTTTGGCATATATACTCCTCGCGTGCCGAAACCCTCGAGGACGGAACCCTTTTTTACGATCTCGCCTCTGTTCCGCCGCCGCCGCGCTTCCAAGATCGGGAGCACCAGGAGAACTCTTATCGGCACCCTGCCGGAGGGGAGAATCACCACCGGGAGCTTCTCCACCACCATGGACGCTTCCCGGATTAGTCGTGAGTAGTCCTCCTTGGACCATGGTGCCATGACCAGTAGCTATGTGATGTTCTCCTCCCCTCTTTGTTCTTCATGGTTTAGACCTCGTGAGCTGCCCTACATGATCGAGGCACATATGTAATCTTTATGCTGTTGCTCTGCTGAGTTTGCTGGGATCCGATGGATTATGAGATTATGTTCAGATTGTGTGTGAGTAATAAATTTGATTCACCTCTTTTATATTTATGTTCTTGAGTAATTCTTGCATGTTCTCCGTTGCTGTTTATTGCTTTGGCCGAGTAGTAGGTAGTAACTCCAAGAGGGAGCGTTATGCTTGATTGTGGGTTCATGCCCCCTAATGACTAGCTTGAGTGACAGAAACATGAGTCTAGGGGATGTGCTGCTGCCACAAGGGGGAAAACAACGGTGCTTGTACTTGCGGGTGCAAGGATTGTTTACTTTACGGAAAGTTCTTTTAATGCAGTTGTCTGTTGCTTTGATTTTACACTTTGGGTGGGACTCGCAACTTAATACCAGCGAGATGTTCTGGATAGATATCTCAAGGTGGATGATTAGTAGTAGATGCAGATGGATTTCGGTCTACTTGCCTTGGCGTACCACCCATGCTTTTGAGCCTCTACCTTTCTTTACAGCATAGTTAGCATTGGTTTGCGCACATAATCATGTCAATTGCCCAGCTGTAATTTGTTTACCTCGCTTTGCTGTTTTATCGTCTTTTGGGAGAGATATATCATTAGTGAACATCATGGGACCCCGGTCCATATTACCATCACTGATCACACCTTATATTTACTTCCTGTTCTTATTTCCTAGTTGCAGTCATACCTATCACTATTATCTCTTGTGTTTGATCCTTTGTAAACGACAAGGCCGGAGGGATTGACAACCTCTCTGTACTCGTTGGGAGCAAAGTTATTTGTATCTGTGTGCAGGTCCTGTCAACTGCTAAGTATCTGGCGCCGTTAGCCATTGACACCTACTTGTCGACCCTCGAAGTCTCACGGGATTCGATCCTTGGTATCTTGCCAAGGGAAACTTGCCGTTACGCTACATCTCAAACCTTCCACTTGGGGTAACCAACGAGGGGCGAGATGCCATCAAGCAAAGTTTCTGGCGCCGTTGCCGGGGACTCCACTCTTCAAGATAGGGGAGTTGCACGCTATCTTTTATCTTTGCTTTTTAGTCTTGTTAGTTTACATTTCAGTTTTTGCTTTAGTGTCCCCTTACCAAAAATCACAAAAATAGTTATCTTGCTTGCTGCTGCTATGGGTTCCACCGAGAACACCAAGTTGTGTGACTTCACTAGTCATAACAACGATGACTTTATCTGCACGCCTATTGCTACACCTGCCACTTCAGCACCTTCTTATGAAATTAAACCTGCTTTACTAAACCTAGTTATGAAAGATCAATTCTCCGGTGCTGGAGATGATGCTGCTTTGCACTTAAATAATTTTGTTGAGCTCTGTGATATGCAAAAGTACCGAGAAATAGATGGTGATATTGTTCAGCTTAAGCTTTTTCCTTTCTCCTTGAGAGGAGGAGCTAAAATTGGTTTCAATCCTTGCCTAGGAATAGTATAGATTCTTGGGACAAGTGCAAAGATGCCTTTATTGGGAAGTACTATCCCCCTGCTAAAATTATCCAACTAAGGAGTAACATAATGAATTTTAAACAATTGGATAATGAACACATTGCCCAAGCTTGGGAACGCATGAAATCTCTTGTCAAGAACTGCCCTACTCATGGTTTGACTACTTGGATGGTTATCCAAACTTTTTATGCAGGCTTGAACTTTACCTCGCGGAACTTGTTAGATTCGGCCACGGGAGGAACCTTTATGTCAACTACACTTGGTGCTGCCACGAAACTTCTCGATGAGATGATGACCAATTATTCCCAATGGCACACCGAACGCGCTCCAACGGGTAGGAAGGTAAACTCTGTCGAGGAGATTTCCTCCCTAAATGAAAAAGTTGACTTGATCATGTCTCTACTTTCCAAGCAATCTTCTATTGATCCTCATGATGTTCCTTTAAATTCTTTGATTGCTCAAGATCAAGTAGATGTGAACTTTATCTCTAGAAACAATTTCAATAACAATGCTTATAGGAGTAATTTTGGTAGCAACCCTAGACCGTTCCCCTCTAATTCCTATGGGAACAACAATGCTTATCCTAGCACCAAGAACTCCACTTCTGGACTAGAGATTATGTTTAAAGACTTCATCACTACCCAAAAAGCCTTCAATAAGAGTGTAGAAGAAAAAACTAGATAAACTAGATAATCTCTCTTTGAAGGTAGACAATTTAGCCCATGAGGTAGAGTTGCTTAAAATCAGAACTTCTCCTCTTGAGGAGAGGAAGACCACTCCTATGAATGCTATTCAATTTCAAATTAATGAAAACATTAGGATGATGGCTAAACTTAAAGAGAGATGGGCTAGAGAAAAGGAGGAAGAAGATAGAATTAAGAGCCTTCCTACCCACCACACTGTTGCTACTATCCAAGTTGTTGAGGATATCCAAACTCTTAGCACCCAATGCACTCCTAGTCCCATTGGACCTATTAATGGTGATGCTATGACCTCAACCGTAGAAGAAGAAACTCCTATGACCATAGAAGCTACCAAACAAGTGAGCCTAAAGGACACCACTACCACTTTACTTGATAGTAGTGACCTTGATTTTGATAATTGCACCCTTTCTGAAGTTATTAGTTTTCTTCACAAGATGTCTAGAGATCCCCACACTAGCACACTTAATCTTGCCTTCACACAGCATATCACTAATGCTCTCATCAAAGCTAGGGAGGAGAAGCTTAGGGTAGAAGCCTCCATTCCTAGAAAGCTAGAAGATGGTTGGGATCCTATGATTAAAATTAAGTTGAATAACTTCTCTTGCTATGCTTTATGTGATGTTGGAGCTAGTACCTCCGTTATGCCCAAAAGAATGTATGATATGCTTAAATTGAAATCTTTTGATCCTTGTTTTTTGGTGTTCGTCTTGTTGATTCTTCCGTAAAGAAACCTTAGGGGAAGATCGACGATGTTCTTATCATTGTCAATGATAATTATGTTCCCGTTGATTTTACTATTATGGATATTGAATGTGAACCTTCATGTCCAATTATTTTGGGACGTCCTTTTCTTCGCACCGTTGGTGCTATCATTGACATGAAAGAGGGGAATATAAAATTCCAATTCCCTCTCAAGAAAGGAATGGAACACTTCCCTAGAAAGAAGATTAAGTTGCCTTTTGAGTCTGTTATACGGGCTAGCAATTCTTTTACTTTTGATAAAACTTGATCCTCTCTTTTTGCATCATGCCTAGCTTAAACGCATAAAAGAAAGCGCTTTTGGGAGGCAGCCCACAACGAATTAGGTTTTATTTTGCTTTTGTTGTGTCTTGATGTTTGTTACTACAGTAGCATCATCATTGTATCTTTTCTTTTCAGCTTTGTGCCAAGTTTAGCCTCCGATTGCAAGAAAGTTTAAAAGTTGTGACGTGCTGTCCAGAAAACAGATTCTGTCCTTGGACAGAAAAATTCGTATAAAATCACCAGATCATCTTTTTGATCTGAATTTTTTTGACAGCGTGATCTATACAATTGGCTTTCGGGCGTCTGTTCTGAGTTTTTTGATTTGAGTTGCAGAAGGGCCCCGAAAAAATTATTTACTACCTGTTGGTCTGTTTTTCACAGATTCTGTCATGTTTTGCCTTTTATTCGTTTTGCAAACCTTGAGCTTGCTTTTTCTTTGCAAAAACCTTTTGGCAATCTTAAGGAACAGTAGCTCTTCAATATTATCCTTATTTCCAGTAGGGAAAATTTATTTTATTATGGGTACTAACCTCGCTAATCAGATTATGATGAGTTATGTATGAAGAGTTTTCAAGTGTGCGAGGGAAGATGATAAAAGAAGATCCAGGAGGGTCAAACGCTCAAGCTTGGGGATGCCCCCGTGCACCCCCAAGAAATATTCAAGAAGACTCAAGCATCTAAGCTTGGGGATGCCCCATGCATCCCCTTCTCCATCAACAATTATCAGTTTGTCTTTCGTTCCACTATATTTTAATCACTTCATGTGTTATGTGCTATGCTTGGAGCGTCTTGCTCTTAGTTTCCTTTTTAGTTTTCTTTAGCTTTGCTTGCTGTTCATAACAAGTTAGAACCCAGCTTTCTTTGTGTGGGAGAGAAACACGCTCCACTTCAACCTAGCACACAACATAGGATTTTCATGCTTATCTTTGCTGTGTGTGTTCTTTGTCTTTCCATAGCTGCTGTCATGTTTAGCTCTTAGTTTTCATGCTTTTCTTTTTAAAGAGCTTTTGTTTAGTTGGTTGCTGAACTCTCTTGAGTTTTCATGTTTATATTGTTAAGAGAGTTTGCCTGTTGCACTGAGTTGTGTGTCTTAACTTAAAGTAGGTAATTGAGGTTGCTATTTCATTTTAGTAGTAACTTGCAATAGTTTTGAGGTATTGCCATGAGTAATGTCTGAACTTTTGGTGACAAAAGCTTTAGCCTATTAGTGATAGATGTCGTATTTTGGGCAATCCGTGTTTATTTTCGAAAACCTACAAAATAGTTGAGAACTTTAGCTACTAAATGGATCACTAATCTTTGGAGGGATCGAATATTAGAGTACACTCACGTACCATGGGTCGAGGATGCGCAAGGGTAACCAAACCCCCATACACACCTCCTCGGGGTACTTGTCTCTTTGTGAACCTCCTAATTAGATAGAGAGTTACCGATAATAAGTGCATGAGTTCTTCGGACTAATGTGAGTATTTGAAAGTTGACACTTCCACCTAACCATATTTTTCTAGCCTCTTCGGTACCGTGCATTGCCCTTTCTCACCTCGAGAGTTGGCGCATACTTCGCTGGTGCCTCCAAATCCTTGGCACGATACGCTCTGTCATCATAAGCCTCATTATATCCTTCCTCAAAACAGCCACCTTACCTACCTATTAAGGCATTTCCATAGCCTTTCCGAGATACATTGCCATGCAACATCCATCTTCTCATGACTTGATCTTCATGTCATACATGCTTTTTGCTTGATCGATGAGCCGCATGCTAGTTGGGCCTTACCCTAATCATTGCTACATGACGCGCTAGTATCATTGCATATCCTGCTACACCGGCAGAGGCATACATTTGCATACATCATGATAGTTTCGTTTTCTTTATGTTGACTACTTTTGTAAAGTGTGAAAGATCTTCTATACTTCTTGTAATATATAGAGTGTTGCCCCTAAAGTGAGGAAAAGATCCCAAAGAGGACAAAATCAAAAGATCCCAAAGAGGACAAATGAGAGTTAAATAGAAAGAGCCATTGAGGCCACAAAAAAAATAAAAAAAATAAAAAAATAGAAAAAAAGAGAAAAAGAAATAAAAAGAGAGAAGGGGGCACACTACTATTTTCTTTTGAGAGATCCACACTCATAATCCATCTTATACCTTGTGCTCCATAGAGATTATCATTCATGCATATAGCTATGTGGGGACCTTCACTATAGAACTTGGCTTGTATATTCCAATGATGAGCCTCCTCAAAAGAGCTCTAGGTCTTCTTGAGCAAGCAAGTTGGATGCACCCCCACTAGTTCCATTGGAGAGCTTACCTTAGCTCATATGTGCATCCGTTGCATGGCAATCCCTACTCCTCACATCATATCTATCATTTGGCTTTTTCTCGCCGATGATTGTCCTCATTGATGTGAGCCTTTCACACCTTTTTTGTCTTCCCCCTCTATCATTTTTCTCTCTTTGCGGTCCTAAGTGTCGACTTTCTTGCTTACGCTCATCCATTGCATGAGTGCTCAAAATATCGAAAGGGAGTGGATCATTTTGACTTGTACCTGGCTGACGGTCTGGGGATGAGTCATGATAAGATTCCAAAGAAGACCAAGTGTGAAACTTTAGTAGATTAAGTTCTCAACAATACAAAAACTATGTTTTACTCTCTCATATATCCCTATCCCCTTTCTTGCACGCAAACACCATTTGGAGACATTCGAGTCACGGACAGCGAGAGCTCTTGCACCTTTATGTTCTTATGTTACTTGTTACAATGCTAATATAGACTCTTGCTTGTTATGATTTGAATTGAATTACATGCCTTGATTGCTTTACTTAAAAGTTCTTATATGGTTGATAGCATGTCACCACAGAAATTATGCTTGTTATCATTTACCTACTCGAGGACGAGCAGGAATTAAGCTTGGGGATGTTGATACGTCCAAAACATATCTATAATTTCTTCTTGCTCCATGCCTCTTTTGTGTGATATTGCTATGATATTTATGCACTTCATACACTTTTGATCATATTTGGACTAACCTATTAACTCAGTGCACCACAGTGCCAGTTCCCGTTTTCTGCTGTTTTTCTATTTCAGGTTTCCCCTATATTAAAAGTGCCCTAAAAATTCCGGGAAAAATACAGAAAAAATCAGCGTACCGGGAGCTTCAAGAAAAACCAAAGTAGGGCCAGAGGGGAGCCAGGGGCCAGCCCAGGCAGCCCCACCTCTGGCCGCCCTAGGGGGGCGCCTGGGCCCCCCTCTCCGCTTCTGGTGACCCCCTTTGGCATATATACTCCTCGCGTCCCGAAACCCTCGAGGACGGAACCCTTTTTTACGATCTCGCCTCTGTTCCGCCGCCGCCGCGCTTCCAAGATCGGGAGCACCAGGAGAACTCTTCCTGGCACCCTGCCGGAGGGGAGAATCACCACCGGGAGCTTCTCCACCACTATGGACGCTTCCCGGATGAGTCATGAGTAGTCCTCCTTGGACCATGGGTCCATGATCAGTAGCTATGTGATGTTCTCCTCCCCTCTTTGTTCTTCATGGTTTAGACTTCGTGAGCTGCCCTACATGATCGAGGCACATATGTAATCTTTATGCTGTTGCTCTGCTGAGTTTGCTGGGATCCGATGGATTATGAGATTATGTTCAGAATGTGTGTGAGTAATATATTTGATTCACCTCTTTTATATTTATGTTCTTGAGTAATTCTTGCATGTTCTCCGTTGCTGTTTATTGCTTTGGCCGAGTAGTAGGTAGTAACTCCAAGAGGGAGCGTTATGCTTGATTGTGGGTTCATGCCCCCTGATGACTAGCTTGAGTGACAGAAACATGAGTCTAGGGGATGTGCTGCTGCCACAAGGGGGAAAACAACGGTGCTTGTACTTGCGGGTGCAAGGATTGTTTACTTTACGCAAAGTTCTTTTAATGCAGTTGTCTGTTGCTTTGAGTTTACACTTTGGGTGGGACTCGCAACTTAATACCAGCGAGATGTTCTGGATAGATATCTCAAGGTGGATGATTAGTAGTAGATGCAGATGGATTTCGGTCTACTTGCCTTGGCGTACCACCCATGCTTTTGAGCCTCTACCTTTCTTTATAGCATAGTTAGCATTGGTTTGCGCACATAATCATGTCAATTGCCCACCTGTAATTTGTTTACCTCGCTTAGCTGTTTTATCGTCTTTTGGGAGAGAGATATCATTAGTGAACATCATGGGACCCCGGTCCATATTACCATCACTGATCACACCTTATATTTACTTCCTGTTCTTATTTCCTAGTTGCAGTCATACCTATCACTATTATCTCTTGTGTTTGATCCTTTGTAAACGACAAGGACGGAGGGATTGACAACCTCTCTATACTCGTTGGGAGCAAAGTTATTTGTATCTGTGTGCAGGTCCTGTCAACCGCTAAGTATCTGGCGCCGTTAGCCGTTGACACCTACTTGTCGACCCTCGGAGTCTCACGGGATTCGATCCTTGGTATCTTGCCAAGGGAAACTTGCCGTTACGCTACATCTCAAACCTTCCACTTGGGGTAACCAACGAGGGGCGAGATGCCATCAAGCAAAGTTTCTGGCGCCGTTGCCAGGGACTCCACTCTTCAAGATAGGGGAGTTGCACGCTATCTTTTATCTTTGCTTTTTAGTCTTGTTAGTTTACCTTTCAGTTTTTGCTTTAGTGTCCCCTTACCAAAAATCACAAAAATAGTTATCTTGCTTGCTGCTGCTATGGGTTCCACCGAGAACACCAAGTTGTGTGACTTCACTAGTCATAACAACGATGACTTTATCTGCACGCCTATTGCTACACCTGCCACTTCAGCACCTTCTTATGAAATTAAACCTGCTTTACTGAACCTAGTTATGAAAGATCAATTCTCCGGTGCTGGAGATGATGCTGCTTTGCACTTAAATAATTTTGTTGAGCTCTGTGATATGCAAAAGTACCGAGAAATAGATGGTGATATTGTTAAGCTTAAGCTTTTTCCTTTCTCCTTGAGAGGAGGAGCTAAAATTGGTTTCAATCCTTGCCTAGGAATAGTATAGATTCTTGGGACAAGTGCAAAGATGCCTTTATTGGGAAGTACTATCCCCCTGCTAAAATTATCCAACTAAGGAGTAACATAATGAATTTTAAACAATTGGATAATGAACACATTGCCCAAGCTTGGGAACGCATGAAATCTCTTGTCAAGAACTGCCCTACTCATGGTTTGACTACTTGGATGGTTATCCAAACTTTTTATGCAGGCTTGAACTTTACCTCGCGGAACTTGTTAGATTCGGCCACGGGAGGAACCTTTATGTCAACTACACTTGGTGCTGCCACGAAACTTCTCGATGAGATGATGACCAATTATTCCCAATGGCACACCGAACGCGCTCCAACGGGTAGGAAGGTAAACTCTGTCGAGGAGATTTCCTCCCTAAATGAAAAAGTTGACTTGATCATGTCTCTACTTTCCAAGCAATCTTCTATTGATCCTCATGATGTTCCTTTAAATTCTTTGATTGCTCAAGATCAAGTAGATGTGAACTTTATCTCTAGAAACAATTTCAATAACAATGCTTATAGGAGTAATTTTGGTAGCAACCCTAGACCGTTCCCCTCTAATTCCTATGGGAACAACAATGCTTATCCTAGCACCAAGAACTCCACTTCTGGACTAGAGATTATGTTTAAAGACTTCATCACTACCCAAAAAGCCTTCAATAAGAGTGTAGAAGAAAAAACTAGATAAACTAGATAATCTCTCTTTGAAGGTAGACAATTTAGCCCATGAGGTAGAGTTGCTTAAAATCAGAACTTCTCCTCTTGAGGAGAGGAAGACCACTCCTATGAATGCTATTCAATTTCAAATTAATGAAAACATTAGGATGATGGCTAAACTTAAAGAGAGATGGGCTAGAGAAAAGGAGGAAGAAGATAGAATTAAGAGCCTTCCTACCCACCACACTGTTGCTACTATCCAAGTTGTTGAGGATATCCAAACTCTTAGCACCCAATGCACTCCTAGTCCCATTGGACCTATTAATGGTGATGCTATGACCTCAACCGTAGAAGAAGAAACTCCTATGACCATAGAAGCTACCAAACAAGTGAGCCTAAAGGACACCACTACCACTTTACTTGATAGTAGTGACCTTGATTTTGATAATTGCACCCTTTCTGAAGTTATTAGTTTTCTTCACAAGATGTCTAGAGATCCCCACACTAGCACACTTAATCTTGCCTTCACAGAGCATATCACTAATGCTCTCATCAAAGCTAGGGAGGAGAAGCTTAGGGTAGAAGCCTCCATTCCTAGAAAGCTAGAAGATGGTTGGGATCCTATGATTAAAATTAAGTTGAATAACTTCTCTTGCTATGCTTTATGTGATGTTGGAGCTAGTACCTCCGTTATGCCCAAAAGAATGTATGATATGCTTAAATTGAAATCTTTTGATCCTTGTTTTTTGGTGTTCGTCTTGTTGATTCTTCCGTAAAGAAACCTTAGGGGAAGATCGACGATGTTCTTATCATTGTCAATGATAATTATGTTCCCGTTGATTTTACTATTATGGATATTGAATGTGAACCTTCATGTCCAATTATTTTGGGACGTCCTTTTCTTCGCACCGTTGGTGCTATCATTGACATGAAAGAGGGGAATATAAAATTCCAATTCCCTCTCAAGAAAGGAATGGAACACTTCCCTAGAAAGAAGATTAAGTTGCCTTTTGAGTCTGTTATACGGGCTAGCAATTCTTTTACTTTTGATAAAACTTGATCCTCTCTTTTTGCATCATGCCTAGCTTAAACACATAAAAGAAAGCGCTTTTGGGAGGCAGCCCACAACGAATTAGGTTTTATTTTGCTTTTGTTGTGTCTTGATGTTTGTTACTACAGTAGCATCATCATTGTATCTTTTCTTTTCAGCTTTGTGCCAAGTTTAGCCTCCGATTGCAAGAAAGTTTAAAAGTTGTAACGTGCTGTCCAGAAAACAGATTCTGTCCTTGGACAGAAAAATTCGTATAAAATCACCAGATCATCTTTTTGATCTGAATTTTTTTGACAGCGTGATCTATACAATTGGCTTTCGGGCGTCTGTTCTGAGTTTTTTGATTTGAGTTGCAGAAGGGCCCCGAAAAAATTATTTACTACCTGCTGGTCTGTTTTTCACAGATTCTGTCATGTTTTGCCTTTTATTCGTTTTGCAAACCTTGAGCTTGCTTTTTCTTTGCAAAAACCTTTTGGCAATCTTAAGGAACAGTAGCTCTTCAATATTATCCTTATTTCCAGTAGGGAAAAGTTATTTTATTATGGGTACTAACCTCGCTAATCAGATTATGATGAGTTATGTATGAAGAGTTTTCAAGTGTGCGAGGGAAGATGATAAAAGAAGATCCAGGAGGGTCAAACGCTCAAGCTTGGGGATGCCCCCGTGCACCCCCAAGAAATATTCAAGAAGACTCAAGCATCTAAGCTTGGGGATGCCCCATGCATCCCCTTCTCCATCAACAATTATCAGTTTGTCTTTCGTTCCACTATATTTTAATCACTTCATGTGTTATGTGCTATGCTTGGAGCGTCTTGCTCTTAGTTTCCTTTTTAGTTTTCTTTAGCTTTGCTTGCTGTTCATAACAAGTTAGAACCCATCTTTCTTTGTGTGGGAGAGAAACACGCTCCACTTCAACCTAGCACACAACATAGGATTTTCATGCTTATCTTTGCTGTGTGTGTTCTTTGTCTTTCCATAGCTGCTGTCATGTTTAGCTCTTAGTTTTCATGCTTTTCTTTTTAAAGAGCTTTTGTTTAGTTGGTTGCTGAACTCTCTTGAGTTTTCATGTTTATATTGTTAAGAGAGTTTGCCTGTTGCACTGAGTTGTGTGTCTTAACTTAAAGTAGGTAACTGAGGTTGCTATTTCATTTTAGTAGTAACTTGCAATAGTTTTGAGGTATTGCCATGAGTAATGTCTGAACTTTTGGTGACAAAAGCTTTAGCCTATTAGTGATAGATGTCGTATTTTGGGCAATCCGTGTTTATTTTCGAAAACCTACAAAATAGTTGAGAACTTTAGCTACTAAATGGATCACTAATCTTTGGAGGGATCGAATATTAGAGTACACTCACGTACCATGGGTCGAGGATGCGCAAGGGTAACCAAACCCCCATACACACCTCCTCGGGGTACTTGTCTCTTTGTGAACCTCCTAATTAGATAGAGAGTTACCGATAATAAGTGCATGAGTTCTTCGGACTAATGTGAGTATTTGAAAGTTGACACTTCCACCTAACCATATTTTTCTAGCCTCTTCGGTACCGTGCATTGCCCTTTCTCACCTCGAGAGTTGGCGCATACTTCGCTGGTGCCTCCAAATCCTTGGCACGATACGCTCTGTCATCATAAGCCTCATTATATCCTTCCTCAAAACAGCCACCTTACCTACCTATTAAGGCATTTCCATAGCCTTTCCGAGATACATTGCCATGCAACATCCATCTTCTCATGACTTGATCTTCATGTCATACATGCTTTTTGCTTGATCGATGAGCCGCATGCTAGTTGGGCCTTACCCTAATCATTGCTACATGACGCGCTAGTATCATTGCATATCCTGCTACACCGGCAGAGGCATACATTTGCATACATCATGATAGTTTCGTTTTCTTTATGTTGACTACTTTTGTAAAGTGTGAAAGATCTTCTATACTTCTTGTAATATATAGAGTGTTGCCCCTAAAGTGAGGAAAAGATCCCAAAGAGGACAAAATCAAAAGATCCCAAAGAGGACAAATGAGAGTTAAATAGAAAGAGCCATTGAGGCCACAAAAAAAATAAAAAAAATAAAAAAATAGAAAAAAAGAGAAAAAGAAATAAAAAGAGAGAAGGGGGCACACTAATATTTTCTTTTGAGAGATCCACACTCGTAATCCATCTGATACCTTGTGCTCCATAGAGATTATCATTCATGCATATAGCTATGTGGGGACCTTCACTATAGAACTTGGCTTGTATATTCCAATGATGAGCCTCCTCAAAAGAGCTCTAGGTCTTCTTGAGCAAGCAAGTTGGATGCACCCCCACTAGTTCCATTGGAGAGCTTACCTTAGCTCATATGTGCATCCGTTGCATGGCAATCCCTACTCCTCACATCATATCTATCATTTGGCTTTCTCTCGCCGATGATTGTCCTCATTGATGTGAGCCTTTCACACCTTTTTTGTCTTCCCCCTCTATCATTTTTCTCTCTTTGCGGTCCTAAGTGTCGACTTTCTTGCTTACGCTCATCCATTGCATGAGTGCTCAAAATATCGAAAGGGAGTGGATCATTTTGACTTGTACCTGGCTGACGGTCTGGGGATGAGTCATGATAAGATTCCAAAGAAGACCAAGTGTGAAACTTTAGTAGATTAAGTTCTCAACAATACAAAAACTATGTTTTACTCTCTCATATATCCCTATCCCCTTTCTTGCACGCAAACACCATTTGGAGACATTCGAGTCACGGACAGCGAGAGCTCTTGCACCTTTATGTTCTTATGTTACTTGTTACAATGCTAATATAGACTCTTGCTTGTTATGATTTGAATTGAATTACATGCCTTGATTGCTTTACTTAAAAGTTCTTATATGGTTGATAGCATGTCACCACAGAAATTATGCTTGTTATCATTTACCTACTCGAGGACGAGCAGGAATTAAGCTTGGGGATGTTGATACGTCCAAAACATATCTATAATTTCTTCTTGCTCCATGCCTCTTTTGTGTGATATTGCTATGATATTTATGCACTTCATACACTTTTGATCATATTTGGACTAACCTATTAACTCAGTGCACCACAGTGCCAGTTCCCGTTTTCTGCTGTTTTTCTATTTCAGGTTTGCCCTATATTAAAAGTGCCCTAAAAATTCCGGGAAAAATACAGGAAAAATCAGCGTACCGGGAGCTTCAAGAAAAACCAAAGTAGGGCCAGAGGGGAGCCAGGGGCCAGCCCAGGCGGCCCCACCTCTGGCCGCCCTAGGGGGGCGCCTGGGCCCCCCTCTCCGCTTCTGGTGACCCCCTTTGGCATATATACTCCTCGCGTCCCGAAACCCTCGAGGACGGAACCTTTTTTTACGATCTCGCCTCTGTTCCGCCGCCGCCGCGCTTCCAAGATCGGGAGCACCAGGAGAACTCTTCCTGGCACCCTGTCGGAGGGGAGAATCACCACCGGGAGCTTCTCCACCACTATGGACGCTTCCCGGATGAGTCATGAGTAGTCCTCCTTGGACCATGGGTCCATGATCAGTAGCTATGTGATGTTCTCCTCCCCTCTTTGTTCTTCATGGTTTAGACTTCGTGAGCTGCCCTACATGATCGAGGCACATATGTAATCTTTATGCTGTTGCTCTGCTGAGTTTGCTGGGATCCGATGGATTATGAGATTATGTTCAGAATGTGTGTGAGTAATATATTTGATTCACCTCTTTTATATTTATGTTCTTGAGTAATTCTTGCATGTTCTCCGTTGCTGTTTATTGCTTTGGCCGAGTAGTAGGTAGTAACTCCAAGAGGGAGCGTTATGCTTGATTGTGGGTTCATGCCCCCTGATGACTAGCTTGAGTGACAGAAACATGAGTCTAGGGGATGTGCTGCTGCCACAAGGGGGAAAACAACGGTGCTTGTACTTGCGGGTGCAAGGATTGTTTACTTTACGCAAAGTTCTTTTAATGCAGTTGTCTGTTGCTTTGAGTTTACACTTTGGGTGGGACTCGCAACTTAATACCAGCGAGATGTTCTGGATAGATATCTCAAGGTGGATGATTAGTAGTAGATGCAGATGGATTTCGGTCTACTTGCCTTGGCGTACCGCCCATGCTTTTGAGCCTCTACCTTTCTTTATAGCATAGTTAGCATTGGTTTGCGCACATAATCATGTCAATTGCCCACCTGTAATTTGTTTACCTCGCTTAGCTGTTTTATCGTCTTTTGGGAGAGAGATATCATTAGTGAACATCATGGGACCCCGGTCCATATTACCATCACTGATCACACCTTATATTTACTTCTTGTTCTTATTTCCTAGTTGCAGTCATACCTATCACTATTATCTCTTGTGTTTGATCCTTTGTAAACGACAAGGCCGGAGGGATTGACAACCTCTCTATACTCGTTGGGAGCAAAGTTATTTGTATCTGTGTGCAGGTCCTGTCAACCGCTAAGTATCTGGCGCCGTTAGCCGTTGACACCTACTTGTCGACCCTCGGAGTCTCACGGGATTCGATCCTTGGTATCTTGCCAAGGGAAACTTGCCGTTACGCTACATCTCAAACCTTCCACTTGGGGTAACCAACGAGGGGCGAGATGCCATCAAGCAAAGTTTCTGGCGCCGTTGCCAGGGACTCCACTCTTCAAGATAGGGGAGTTGCACGCTATCTTTTATCTTTGCTTTTTAGTCTTGTTAGTTTACCTTTCAGTTTTTGCTTTAGTGTCCCCTTACCAAAAATCACAAAAATAGTTATCTTGCTTGCTGCTGCTATGGGTTCCACCGAGAACACCAAGTTGTGTGACTTCACTAGTCATAACAACGATGACTTTATCTGCACGCCTATTGCTACACCTGCCACTTCAGCACCTTCTTATGAAATTAAACCTGCTTTACTGAACCTAGTTATGAAAGATCAATTCTCCGGTGCTGGAGATGATGCTGCTTTGCACTTAAATAATTTTGTTGAGCTCTGTGATATGCAAAAGTACCGAGAAATAGATGGTGATATTGTTAAGCTTAAGCTTTTTCCTTTCTCCTTGAGAGGAGGAGCTAAAATTGGTTTCAATCCTTGCCTAGGAATAGTATAGATTCTTGGGACAAGTGCAAAGATGCCTTTATTGGGAAGTACTATCCCCCTGCTAAAATTATCCAACTAAGGAGTAACATAATGAATTTTAAACAATTGGATAATGAACACATTGCCCAAGCTTGGGAACGCATGAAATCTCTTGTCAAGAACTGCCCTACTCATGGTTTGACTACTTGGATGGTTATCCAAACTTTTTATGCAGGCTTGAACTTTACCTCGCGGAACTTGTTAGATTCGGCCACGGGAGGAACCTTTATGTCAACTACACTTGGTGCTGCCATGAAACTTCTCGATGAGATGATGACCAATTATTCCCAATGGCACACCGAACGCGCTCCAACGGGTAGGAAGGTAAACTCTGTCGAGGAGATTTCCTCCCTAAATGAAAAAGTTGACTTGATCATGTCTCTACTTTCCAAGCAATCTTCTATTGATCCTCATGATGTTCCTTTAAATTCTTTGATTGCTCAAGATCAAGTAGATGTGAACTTTATCTCTAGAAACAATTTCAATAACAATGCTTATAGGAGTAATTTTGGTAGCAACCCTAGACCGTTCCCCTCTAATTCCTATGGGAACAACAATGCTTATCCTAGCACCAAGAACTCCACTTCTGGACTAGAGATTATGTTTAAAGACTTCATCACTACCCAAAAAGCCTTCAATAAGAGTGTAGAAGAAAAAACTAGATAAACTAGATAATCTCTCTTCGAAGGTAGACAATTTAGCCCATGAGGTAGAGTTGCTTAAAATCAGAACTTCTCCTCTTGAGGAGAGGAAGACCACTCCTATGAATGCTATTCAATTTCAAATTAATGAAAACATTAGGATGATGGCTAAACTTAAAGAGAGATGGGCTAGAGAAAAGGAGGAAGAAGATAGAATTAAGAGCCTTCCTACCCACCACACTGTTGCTACTATCCAAGTTGTTGAGGATATCCAAACTCTTAGCACCCAATGCACTCCTAGTCCCATTGGACCTATTAATGGTGATGCTATGACCTCAACCGTAGAAGAAGAAACTCCTATGACCATAGAAGCTACCAAACAAGTGAGCCTAAAGGACACCACTACCACTTTACTTGATAGTAGTGACCTTGATTTTGATAATTGCACCCTTTCTGAAGTTATTAGTTTTCTTCACAAGATGTCTAGAGATCCCCACACTAGCACACTTAATCTTGCCTTCACAAAGCATATCACTAATGCTCTCATCAAAGCTAGGGAGGAGAAGCTTAGGGTAGAAGCCTCCATTCCTAGAAAGCTAGAAGATGGTTGGGATCCTATGATTAAAATTAAGTTGAATAACTTCTCTTGCTATGCTTTATGTGATGTTGGAGCTAGTACCTCCGTTATGCCCAAAAGAATGTATGATATGCTTAAATTGAAATCTTTTGATCCTTGTTTTTTGGTGTTCGTCTTGTTGATTCTTCCGTAAAGAAACCTTTGGGGAAGATCGACGATGTTCTTATCATTGTCAATGACAATTATGTTCCCGTTGATTTTACTATTATGGATATTGAATGTGAACCTTCATGTCCAATTATTTTGGGACGTCCTTTTCTTCGCACCGTTGGTGCTATCATTGACATGAAAGAGGGGAATATAAAATTCCAATTCCCTCTCAAGAAAGGAATGGAACACTTCCCTAGAAAGAAGATTAAGTTGCCTTTTGAGTCCGTTATACGGGCTAGCAATTCTTTTACTTTTGATAAAACTTGATCCTCTCTTTTTGCATCATGCCTAGCTTAAACGCATAAAAGAAAGCGCTTTTGGGAGGCAGCCCACAACGAATTAGGTTTTATTTTGCTTTTGTTGTGTCTTGATATTTGTTACTACAGTAGCATCATCATTGTATCTTTTCTTTTCAGCTTTGTGCCAAGTTTAGCCTCCGATTGCAAGAAAGTTCAAAAGTTGTGACGTGCTGTCCAGAAAACAGATTCTGTCCTTGGACAGAAAAATTCGTATAAAATCACCAGGTCATCTTTTTGATCTAAATTTTTTTGACAGCGTGATCTATACAATTGGCTTTCGGGCATCTGTTCTGAGTTTTTTGATTTGAGTTGCAGAAGTGCCCCGAAAAAATTATTTACTACCTGCTGCTCTGTTTTTCACAGATTCTGTCATGTTTTGCCTTTTATTCGTTTTGCAAACCTTGAGCTTGCTTTTTCTTTGCAAAAACCTTTTGGCAATCTTAAGGAACAGTAGCTCTTCAATATTATCCTTATTTCCAGTAGGGAAAAGTTATTTTATTATGGGTACTAACCTCGCTAATCAGATTATGATGAGTTATGTATGAAGAGTTTTCAAGTGTGCGAGGGAAGATGATAAAAGAAGATCCAGGAGGGTCAAACGCTCAACTTGGGGATGCCCCCGTGCACCCCCAAGAAATATTCAAGAAGACTCAAGCATCTAAGCTTGGGGATGCCCCATGCATCCCCTTCTCCATCAACAATTATCAGTTTGTCTTTCGTTCCACTATATTTTAATCACTTCATGTGTTATGTGCTATGCTTGGAGCGTCTTGCTCTTAGTTTCCTTTTTAGTTTTCTTTAGCTTTGCTTGTTGTTCATAACAAGTTAGAACCCAGCTTTCTTTGTGTGGGAGAGAAACACGCTCCACTTCAACCTAGCACACAACATAGGATTTTCATGCTTATCTTTGCTGTGTGTGTTCTTTGTCTTTCCATAGCTGCTGTCATGTTTAGCTCTTAGTTTTCATGCTTTTCTTTTTAAAGAGCTTTTGTTTAGTTGGTTGCTGAACTCTCTTGAGTTTTCATGTTTATATTGTTAAGAGAGTTTGCCTGTTGCACTGAGTTGTGTGTCTTAACTTAAAGTAGGTAATTGAGGTTGCTATTTCATTTTAGTAGTAACTTGCAATAGTTTTGAGGTATTGCCATGAGTAATGTCTGAACTTTTGGTGACAAAAGCTTTAGCCTATTAGTGATAGATGTCGTATTTTGGGCAATCCGTGTTTATTTTCGAAAACCTACAAAATAGTTGAGAACTTTAGCTACTAAATGGATCACTAATCTTTGGAGGGATCGAATATTAGAGTACACTCACGTACCATGGGTCGAGGATGCGCAAGGGTAACCAAACCCCCATACACACCTCCTCGGGGTACTTGTCTCTTTGTGAACCTCCTAATTAGATAGAGAGTTACCGATAATAAGTGCATGAGTTCTTCGGACTAATGTGAGTATTTGAAAGTTGACACTTCCACCTAACCATATTTTTCTAGCCTCTTCGGTACCGTGCATTGCCCTTTCTCACCTCGAGAGTTGGCGCATACTTCGCTGGTGCATCCAAATCCTTGGCACGATATGCTCTGTCATCATAAGCCTCATTATATCCTTCCTCAAAACAGCCACCTTACCTACCTATTAAGGCATTTCCATAGCCTTTCCGAGATACATTGCCATGCAACATCCATCTTCTCATGACTTGATCTTCATGTCATACATGCTTTTTGCTTGATCGATGAGCCGCATGCTAGTTGGGCCTTACCCTAATCATTGCTACATGACGCGCTAGTATCATTGCATATCCTGCTACACTGGCGGAGGCATACATTTGCATACATCTTGATAGTTTCGTTTTCTTTATGTTGACTACTTTTGTAAAGTGTGAAAGATCTTCTATACTTCTTGTAATATATAGAGTGTTGCCCCTAAAGTGAGGAAAAGATCCCAAAGAGGACAAAATCAAAAGATCCCAAAGAGGACAAATGAGAGTTAAATAGAAAGAGCCATTGAGGCCACAAAAAAATAAAAAAATAGAAAAATAGAAAAAAAGAGAAAAAGAAATAAAAAGAGAGAAGGGGGGCACACTACTATTTTCTGTTGAGAGATCCACACTCGTACTCCATCTTATACCTTGTGCTCCATAGAGATTATCATTCATGCATATAGCTATGTGGGGACCTTCACTATAGAACTTGGCTTGTATATTCCAATGATGAGCCTCCTCAAAAGAGCTCTAGGTCTTCTTGAGCAAGCAAGTTGGATGCACCCCCACTAGTTCCATTGGAGAGCTTACCTTAGCTCATATGTGCATCCGTTGCATGGCAATCCCTACTCCTCACATCATATCTATCATTTGGCTTTCTCTCGCCGATGATTGTCCTCATTGATGTGAGCCTTTCACACCTTTTTTGTCTTCCCCCTCTATCATTTCTCTCTCTTTGCGATCCTAAGTGTCGACTTTCTTGCTTACGCTCATCCATTGCATGAGTGCTCAAAATATCGAAAGGGAGTGGATCATTTTGACTTGTACCTGGCTGACGGTCTGGGGATGAGTCATGATAAGATTCCAAAGAAGACCAAGTGTGAAACTTTAGTAGATTAAGTTCTCAACAATACAAAAACTATGTTTTACTCTCTCATATATCCCTATCCCCTTTCTTGCACGCAAACACCATTTGGAGACATTCGAGTCACGGACAGCGAGAGCTCTTGCACCTTTATGTTCTTATGTTACTTGTTACAATGCTAATATAGACTCTTGCTTGTTATGATTTGAATTGAATTACATGCCTTGATTGCTTTACTTAAAAGTTCTTATATGGTTGATAGCATGTCACCACAGAAATTATGCTTGTTATCATTTACCTACTCGAGGACGAGCAGGAATTAAGCTTGGGGATGTTGATACGTCCAAAACATATCTATAATTTCTTCTTGCTCCATGCCTCTTTTGTGTGATATTGCTATGATATTTATGCACTTCATACACTTTTGATCATATTTGGACTAACCTATTAACTCAGTGCACCACAGTGCCAGTTCCCGTTTTCTGCTGTTTTTCTATTTCAGGTTTCCCCTATATTAAAAGTGCCCTAAGAATTCCGGGAAAAATACAGGAAAAATCAGCGTACCGGGAGCTTCAAGAAAAACCAAAGTAGGGCCAGAGGGGAGCCAGGGGCAGCCCAGGCGGCCCCACCTCTGGCCGCCCTAGGGGGGCGCCTGGGCCCCCCTCTCCGCTTCTGGTGACCCCCTTTGGCATATATACTCCTCGCGTCCCGAAACCCTCGAGGACGGAACCCTTTTTTACGATCTCGCCTCTGTTCCGCCGCCGCCGCGCTTCCAAGATCGGGAGCACCAGGAGAACTCTTCCTGGCACCCTGCCGGAGGGGAGAATCACCACCGGGAGCTTCTCCACCACCATGGTCGCTTCCCGGATGAGTCATGAGTAGTCCTCCTTGGACCATGGGTCCATGATCAGTAGCTATGTGATGTTCTCCTCCCCTCTTTGTTCTTCATGGTTTAGACTTCGTGAGCTGCCCTACATGATCGAGGCACATATGTAATCTTTATGCTGTTGCTCTGCTGAGTTTGCTGGGATCCGATGGATTATGAGATTATGTTCAGAATGTGTGTGAGTAATATATTTGATTCACCTCTTTTATATTTATGTTCTTGAGTAATTCTTGCATGTTCTCCGTTGCTGTTTATTGCTTTGGCCGAGTAGTAGGTAGTAACTCCAAGAGGGAGTGTTATGCTTGATTGTGGGTTCATGCCCCCTGATGACTAGCTTGAGTGACAGAAACATGAGTCTAGGGGATGTGTTGTTGCCACAACGGGGAAAACAACGATGCTTGTACTTGCGGGTGCAAGGATTGTTTACTTTACGCAAAGTTCTTTTAATGCATTTGTTTGTTGCTTTGATTTTACACTTTGGGTGGGACTCGCAACTTAATACCAGCGAGATGTTCTGGATAGATACCTCAAGGTGGATGATTAGTAGTAGATGCAGATGGATTTCGGTCTACTTGCCTTGGCGTACCGCCCATGCTTTTGAGCCTCGATCTTTCTTTACAGCATAGTTAGCATTGGTTTGCGCACATAATCCTGTCAATTGCCCAGCTGTAATTTGTTTACCTCGCTTAGCTGTTTTATCGTCTTTTGGGAGAGAGACATCACTAGTGAACATCATGGGACCCCGGTCCATATTACCATCATTGATCACACCTTATATTTACTTCATGTTCTTATTTCCTAGTTGCAGTCATACCTATCACTATTATCTCTTGTGTTTGATCCTTTGTAAACGACAAGGCCGGAGGGATTGACAACCTCTCTGTACTCGTTGGGAGCAAAGTTATTTGTATCTGTGTGCAGGTCCTGTCAACCGCTAAGTATCTGGCGCCGTTAGCCGTTGACACCTACTTGTCGACCCTCGGAGTCTCACGGGATTCGATCCTTGGTATCTTACCAAGGGAAACTTGCCGTTACGCTACATCTCAAACCTTCCACTTGGGGTAACCAACGAGGGGCGAGAAGCCATCAACATGCATACACATTCAGTCAAATAATTCCGGAATTAAACTTGAAATAAAAAATAGTATGCTATTTCTCATACATACAACAAACAAAAAAAATAGTAATATTTGAATTTATAAAATATACCGGAAAAAAATTTGCATAAAAAGTTGACCTGCCAACTATGCCGACGGCAAAGCCGTCGGTATAGGTTGCCACGTGGCATCGTAACCTATGCCGACGGCTAAGCCGTCGGCATAGATGGCCACCTTATTCACTCGCCAAGCAATGACCTCCACCCATTTGTTCCCCTCACACGCCCGACCCGCCCTGCGCTCCCACCCGCCCCGCCGCGCCGCCGCCACCCCGACCAGGCCGAGCCGCCGGCCGTCCCGCGCTCCCACCTGCGCCACCGGCCGCCACGCGCTCCCTCCCGGCACGCCGCACCGCGCCGCTGCCACCCTGACCGGGCCACGCCGCCGCCACCCCAACCAGGCCGCGCCGCCGTCTCGGCCCTCGCCTTGCCAGCCGGGGCTCGGAGCTTTCCGCCGCCGACGCCCTACAGCGGCGGCCCCGCCCCCGTCGACCATTCCCCGGCGGCCTCCCTGCTTGCCCACTGCACCGGCTCCAAAGGTGAGCTGTTTTACATTTTTGCATTATGTTCATGTTTGTTCTGTGCATGGATGAATAGATAATTTTTGTTAGATGGATTGATGAATATTGGTTGATGGATGGATTGATGAATGTTGTTATGTTTTGTTAGTTGGATTTGTGATAGATGGATGGATTAATGAATTTGTTAGATGGAATTGTGATAGATGGATGGATGAAATTTTGTTAGATGGATGGATTGATGAATATTTGTAAGTTTTGTGTTTGCTCAAGTTAGTGTTAGGTCATGTTGTTTCATATGACACGTTATTTGTCATGTTTAGTGTTAGGTCATGTTGTTTCATATGACACTTAATGAAGATTTTTTTTGCAAGTTGAGATGTTGTTTCATGTTGGCTCATAATATAGTGTCAATGCTTTATGTGATATGTGATGAGCTAAAAAAAATTCACTCGGTCAATTTTACAGGATTTGTGGTGTTTCATCTCCGTGGAGTGATCTTTGATGTTGGAGGTGTTGGTCCACGGTCGTCCCTCCTCTGACCGACTACATCCTCTACATCCGAGGGTGAGCAACAATTCCAGCACCTCGTTCGCTTTTTTCATGTCACTAGATTAAATTTTCACATCAAGTCGCGTAACCTAGGTCTCCCGTCCGAAAGGGTTGCATCAATTGCATATTTATCACCGCAGCTCTTTCGGATTATCCAGCGCTTTCCACGGACAACCCGAGGATGTGTAGAGTGGGTATGTTGTTCATGCTCTACCCTGTTCCGAGACAGGATTTCGGCGGCGCCTCCCTGTTGTTCTCCGGATGCACATTGTCTCGCCATTTTGCCGAGACGTGTATTTGGAGAACGGCGGGGAGGTGCTGCCGAAATTTTGTCTCGGAATGGGGTAGAGCATGGACAACGTACTCAATTTACACATTCTCAGGTGGGATTAGGACCCATCTTTACCTATTAGAGATGTAGGTGGATTAAATGTCGTTTCTCGTCCATACCCTAAAAAATAAAATATTGGTGTGAGTAATTTAAATGAATCCTTAATTTTGTTGTGTGGCTTCCAATAAAGCAGAGATGGCAGATAATTAGTGGATGTATAGTGGGTTTTTTCATTGAAATGAAGTAACAACAGAGTTGGTCGAGAAAGTTGATGTGTTTTTGAAAGAGATATTTCGTTGACCAATGAGGATGGTGCCAGAATGCCCGTGTGCCAGATGTAAGAGACGTATCCGCAGAGATCAGAGTGAGATGACTAAGCACCTTCGCACGAATGGATTTATGCCCAACTTTAAAATGCCGATAAACTTTGCCCAGAGGGACCATGGTAGAGTGGAGGTGATACACAACGCGTCGTTGGTTATGAGGACGATGGGGTTAGAGACATGCTAGCTGATATCTTTGCTACATAGCCGACACGTCCGTCACATTCAGCGAATGAACCGGAGGAGCCGGAGGAAACCGCAAAGGCCTTCCTGGAAATCTTGGCCTCGTCAAAGAAACCTCTCTACGAGGGTGCCAAGCTATCTGTGCTGGATGCCATCTCGCAACTGATGGCAGTCAAGGCTGAGTATGGCTGTAGCCGAGGTTGCTTCGAAGCATTTCTGGGAGTATGGGCTAACAGCCTGCCTGAGGGCCATGAACTGCCGAAAACCATGTACGCTACGAAGAAAATCATGAAGGCGCTCTCCATGGACTATGAGAAAATACATGTTTATCCAAAGAATTGCCTTTTTTAGGCATGAGTATGCGGATGACAACTACTGTAGGAAGTGCGGTTCCTCTAGGTATATTCAGGTGGTTGATAAGCATGGTCAGAAGCGGCAACTAAAAATCCCTGTGAAGGTTCTTCGGTATCTTGATTTTATAAAAAGACTGCAGCGCCTTTTCATCACCGAGGAGTCTGCCAAAATGATGAAGTGGCACAAGGAAGGGAAAAGGTACAATCCAAAAAAATTGTACATCCATCAGAAGGTGAAGCATGGAAGTCATTCGATATAGAGTACCCGGAGGAAGCAGCCTAGGCTGGGAATGTCAGAATTGCTATAACAGGTGATGGGTTCAATCCATATGGTATGTCGTCTAATTCATACAGCTGCTGGCCCGTATTTGTTATTCCGCTCAATCTCCCTCTCGGCGCCATAATGCAACGCAAGACCATGTTCCTATTGCTTATAATTCCGGGGCCTGAATATCCGGGGAAGAATTTGAGTGTGTTTATGTAGCCATTGGTGCATGATTTGCACCATTCTTGGTACTTCCCGAGGTTGACATACGACCGACATCTGCAGAAAAATTTCTTGATGAAAGTTTGGGTACAGTATTGCATGCATGACTTTCCCGGCTATGCCCTGTTCTGCGGATGGTGTACAAGTGGAAAGATGCCTTGCCCAGTGTGCATGCAAGCCTTGATTTTCATTTGGTTGAAGAAGGGTGGCAAGTATGTTGCCTTTGACCTGCATCGACAGTTCCTCCCTCCAGACCATCCTGATAGGGAAGACAAGAAGAACTTCACCAAAGGCAAAGTTGTCCATGAAGTAAACAAGATTCCAACGTTTTCTGGTGCGGATGTGCTTGCTCAGCTGAAAGCTCTTAATCCTACCGGCGAAGGGAAGAAACAGGCAAAGGCAAAGCCACAAGCGAAGATGAGGGCGAGGGCAAAGGAAAAGGTAAAGGGAAAAAAAGTTTTGAAGCTTATGGTGAGACGCACAACTGGACTCACATTACCCCCTTCACACAGCTTCCCTATTTTAAGGACCTCAAACTTCCATACAACATCGACGTGATGCACACCAAAAAAAATGTCGCAGAGTCCCTTTTTTGCACGATCCTCAACATTCCTGATAAGACAAAGGATAATGTTAATGCTAGAGTCTTTCAACAGAATATATGTGATAGACCACGTCTACACATGCAGCCTCCCACTGGCAGTCGAAAATCTTGGTTCAAGCCAGATGCTGATTTCGTACTTAAAAAGGATCATAAGATGGAGACATTGAAGTGGCTGAAACACGTCATGAAGTTCACTGATGGTTATGCGTCGAATATAAGTAATGGGGTCAATCTTTCAACGGGCAAAGTGACCGGGCTCAAGATTCATGACTATCATGTATGGATTGAGAGGATTATGCCGGTGATGGTTCAGGGCTATGTTTCCGAGCGTGTCTGGCGTGTGCTTGCGGAGTTAAGCCATTTCTTCCGCACGCTTTGTGCTAAAGAAGTATGTCCTGAGAAGATAAAAGAAATGCATAAGAAGGCGCCGGAGTTGATATGCAAGCTAGAGAAGATCTTCCCGCCAGGCTTCTTTACTCCGATGACACATCTTATTTTGCACCTCGCGAACGAGGTATTGTTGGGGGCCCTGTGCAGAATCGTTGGCAGTACGACCCTGAGAGACAGAACAAGCATCTGAGACAGAAATGTGGAAATAAAGCTAAGATTGAAGCTTCCATAGCTGAGGCAGTTATCCTAGAGGAGGTGGCAGACCTCAGGACAACCTACTACTCGGACCATGTTCCCACGTTGCACAATAAGGTGTCTCGATACAATACAGAAGAACCCAAGTATAAACCCAAGTTGCCTCTATTCATCGGGCAAGGTGGCAGGGCTGGATGCTCGACACCTTATCTCATGCCACGAGATGAGTGGGAGGATGTCATGTTCTGTATCTTGCACAACATCAAGGAAGTTGAGGATGAGTGGATGAGGTAATACCTTTGCACCATTGTTTTAGTCAATTCGTTATGTTCACTTTGCCTAGTTCTTTTACCGTTTTTCTTATTGTAGTCGATTCGTTGATGAAGAGTGGACGGGAATGCTGCCTCCTACTAAAGCGGAGGCACTTGCTCTTCTCCGAAAGGGTGCTGATGGAAGGAAAAATTTCGTTGCGTGGTTCATGGAGAAAGTAATTTTTCACACTTCCCTATTACCTATTTCAATTAAACTCATGCACTCTACAATTCCAATTAAACTCATGCACCCTATAATTTCAATTAAACTTGTAGGGAAATGATCCGAACGAATTAATGGATGAAGAATTGAGATGGGTTTTGACCCTGACGTCATGACATGACAAAAGTATGATGTGAATGGGTATCGCTTCCATACAGAGGAGCACCAGAACAGTCGGCCTGATCCCAAAACCATAAATACCGGAGTCTTCATTGAAGGAGATAATAAAGTAGATTACAATGGAAGGGTAGTAAAAATATACGAGCTTACATTCAAACATGGCCGCGAACCCCTAAGTCTCACTGTGTTCAAATGCCGATGGTTCGACCCCAAAAAGGGTCTGAGACATACGCCTTCTGTTGGTTTAGTTGAAGTTAAACCATCAACCGTCTATGACGGAGCTGATCTCTTTATCGCTGCTACCCAGGCCACACAAGTATATTATGTGCCTTACCCATGCCAGAAAGAGTACCTAAAGGGTTGGGAAGTTGTGTTCAAGGTGTCGCCACATGGTAAGCTACCAGACCGGAATGATGATGATTACTACAACATAAACCCCATGACATACGAGGGAGTGTTCTTTCAAGAGGAACATGATGACGTGACCCGAAACAACGAGGATGATGACTTGGGTTATGTTGACCTGGACCCAAACAACGCACGAATTGATGGTGACGCAGTTGTGAATCAAAGAGACATAATTATGCTTGAAAAGTTAAATGAAGATGTTGACGATGAGGAAGAGCCTCCACCTCCGTCAGGCAACGAAGAAGATATGCTTGATAGTGATGATGAGACCGGTCGACAAATAGATTACAATAGCGATGATTCATATGGGTTCTAGAAAATGTAAGTTCTTTTAATGATCATTACAATAGTATGCTTAATGTGCTCATCTATTATTAATATTCTTCATGTATGCTTGTTTATTTGATATCCTTACTAATTGTTTATTCTCTTCTCAATGCAGGTTTGCTAATCATGGGCAAGTCCAGCGGTGCCAGTTTCCTTGGTAAATTCAAAGGACTTACTCAGAGTGGACGAGCCCACAAGGTTCCCTCCCGACTACGCGAGGATGACACCTCACAGGGAGGTGGAGGGGTCGGGGGAGGAGCCCCTAGAGGAGGAGGGGGTGGGGGGAGAGCCCCTAGAGGAGGAGGAGGTGGGGGGAGAGGCGGCCGGGGCAAAAAACTCTGGGCCGTGTCCGAAATAGGAGGATCTTCTTCGATGCCCTCCTATACTGAGTCACCTTCTGAGTCTGAGGAGGAGGAGTATGTTCCTGATGGCGGAGGAGTGTGAGGAGGAGGAGGCCGAGGAGGAGGAGGCCGAGGAGGAGGAGGCCGAGGGGAAGGGTGAGGAGGAGGGCGAGGAGGGTGGAGGGGAGGTTGACCCCGAGTTGTGGGGTGACTTGCCACCGGGTGCTCCGAAGGGGTGGCTGCGTGGTAATGTCGGACTACCTACAGCACCTTCTATCGAGGCGCACAAGTGGCTCATTGAACCTGCGGGGACAAAGTAAGTGCCTCTCAATCATATTTTCAACACATGACAACATTTTCTTATTGTACACATGGCAACCCATTGATTATTTTGGAGTAACTGGATCCTTCACGGAAAGGGCCGTAAACCGAACGGCCTTATCACTATCCTGTTGAAGGAGTTTTGGCCTGGCCTATTCTTCCCGCGGCCAGACATGGACCCACAGCTGCGAGTTTTGGCCACGAGCTGGGCCCACTACGAGGCTTGCAGCAACGCGGAGTACGGGACGGCCGCTAAGGCCGTGATCACCAAATTTTGGGTAAGTTCTCTTCTGAATCACTTGTCTTCAGTTTTGTTCATAGTTTATCATTGAATCACTCAACTCAAGCCTTGTTTGCTTCTGGTTTATGCATGATTGCAGCAACTCTATAGAGTTCTTGATGAGCACAAGGCCCAAGCCGATGTGGTCTTGCTTGCGACTGCGAAAAAGAAAGCTCGTCAGTTGCAGTACGAGGTGCGCTGGGTTGCCGTCTCGCAGTACTACCACACCTACCTGCAACAAAAGATGACCAAAACTCAAGCGCAGAGGCAACGACTTACCTTGAAGAGGGCGAGTTTGGTGGATAGGTGGCTCGTCGACGATGCAGAGTTTGCTGCCAAGAGCAGCAAGGCCCGGGCTAACCGTGGAAAAGACGGGACACACGGCATAGGAAACAGGAACCACTGGGGCTTCAAGGCCATGAAGGTATATCTATATGCATGATGTCTATATGCATGATGCATTTTTGTTCTTCTTTACCGTCATGTTCTTATGTATGGCTAACTTCTATTTGACGTTGCAGGAGGACAAGTTGAAGAGGCCGCTCTCAGACATGGAGTCATGGAAGATGGCCCGTGAGCGGAGTGATCGCAAGGACGGCAAGAGCCAGTACTACGGCAAGACCGAGGAGCACCCGGAGTCTTATACTCAGAACTATCAGAAGTTGCATCCTGATGTTCCTGTTCCTGAGGTCGCCCAGTCTCAGATCGACGACACGGCGGTGGTGGCCATCCAGGGGAAGTCACATGGCCGATATCCGTGTTTTGATGGCTTGATCACTCCTTCGATCTCGTACACACGGCTTCGGGCTAGCAACCCGAGCCAGTTAGAGAATACTGGGCGTTCACAGACTCCCTTAGCCTGCCAGCATGCTGTAAGTACTTCCCCTTTATCTTTTTCTCTCTAGCATTCTCAGTTTATTTTCAGCATTGCTCACTTAGAAACAACCTAAATTATGTAGGCATATAAGGCCTTTGTCGAGCATAGGAATCTCGAGGTACGAGAGTACTTGCAAGGAGTGAAGGCAAACGATGATTACAACCGTCAGATGATGGCGGTTAGTTTTGCCCTCTTAAAACATAGCCAAATTTTTGCAATTTCATTCCTTCTGACCTTTTAGTTTGCTTGTTTAACTAACATCCAGGCTATGTTGGCGTCTTGGAGTAACCGCACGAATCCACCACAATTGGGACCACCACAACCACCTGCGGGAGAACCCTCACACGTTCCCACGTTCGATGAATGGGTGGCACTAGGCAGTGATAGTCCGGTTAGTACATTTGCCTAACTACTGACAAACTAGTTCAAGGTTCATTCAACACTATCATATCATATTTACCGTTAGAATCTTCCTTCATACGTGTAGGGGACCGATGGCTCGACTCCTGCTTCCTCGACCCCAGTCACTCCGATCTAGCAGAGTAGTGGTTTTGGCGGAGGTGGTTTTGACGGAGGTGGTCTTGGCGGTGCTGGTTTTGGCGGAGGTGGTGGTTTTGGCGGTGGTGGTCTTGCTTGATGTCAATGATGATAACCGTGCATGTGGCCATCGTGCCATACCTTTCATGTTCCTACTTTTATGATGTTCCATGTCTTGCACTACTTTTATGTTCATGAACTTTCGCCGATGATGATCTTTAGATGATGACTTGCCTATGTTTAAATAATGATGATGAACTTGAGTATGTTTAGATGATGAACTGTCATATTTCTGCATAATCCCATATTATTCTGCTTTGAAATGCTGTCAAATGAATTGAAAAAGAGAAAACAGGGAAAAAAATATGCCTACGGCAAAGCCGTCGGCATATATGAGCCCAGGACTTCCCTGAGCGCGCCACGTGGCAGGCTATGCCTACGGCAAAGCCGTCGGCATAGATTGAAATCTATGCCGACGGCTTTTGCCACCAGAAGGAACCAATTGACGACACGTGGCACGGCTATGCCTACGGCAAAGCCGTCGGCATAGCTTCCATCTATGCCTACAGCTTTGCCGTACGCATAGCCATGCCACCAGGAGGCACCATGGGATGCCACGTGGCAGAGGTATGCCGACGGCCGTCGGCATAGATTTCTACCTATGCCAACGGCCAAGCCGTCGGCATACGTCTGCCACGTGTCGTCCCGTGAATCGTCACCGCTTTTGACGGCGCCGTCCGTTGCCGTGAGTCGAAATACACTGCCAACAGCTAAACTATGCCGACGGTCGACTAACGGCCGTCGGCATAGGCCCCTATGCCGACGGCTATACTACGCCGACGGTCTGACAAGACTACGCTGACGTGATCTACGCCGACGGGCCTATGCCGACGGCAGCCGTAGGCATAGATCTATGCCGACGGCAAAGGACCTATGCCGACGGCCCTGGGCCATCGACATAGCCCGCGAGTCCCGTAGTATATGGCTATCCCTATCCTATCTCATCCCAGCTCGTCCACAAACCAAACAACTGCTATCCAATAAAATATGGCTATCCCTGTCCCTTGGGTGGCTATCCCGTTAACCAAACGCATCCTTAATTTTCCAATCACAGATTGGTTCGCTTCTTAGTAACGTGTTGAGTAGCGTTTGTCTATGTGTTTTATCTCTTTCTCTCTATATATATATATTGGCAGCTTAAAAACAAATCCCAACATAATGCCCTGCGTGTCACGAGCACGTTGAAGTATGTTACCAACCCTTTTGTAAATCGGTGAGGTTTGTTGCGAATCAACTTGTGGTTGAGATAGTTAGGTGGACAGTGCTATCCCCAGTCCACCAAGGTTCAAATCCTGTACTATGTTCAAAAAAATCCGTGAGGTTTGTTCTCTTTTTTTTAGAGAGAGAGGAGGTTTGTTTGTGTTACAAAAGTTGTACACTAGGAGAAATTTTTACTTCGGGACTCGACCTACACCACTACACGTGACAGCGATCGTCAAAATGCTTGAGTACATGCGTGTGCGCCTGCACCGATGGGCTGGTGTGCTGTGAGAAAACAGATCGGCTTTTCCAGGCCCACATGTCTGTAAGATTAGTTTGATCCACTGACTTTTCTTCCATGGATCTAGTCTCGCTCTGTGAGGTTAGTTTGGTACGCTGACTTTTCTTCTAGCACACCCTGGGACGCTCGGACCAGATCCATTCACAGAATTCTTTCTTGCCTGCATTACCCTCATTTGCATCTACTCCCTTCGTTTCTAAATATTTGTTTTTTTAGAGATTTCATATAGACCATCGCATACGGATGTATATAGACATATTTTAGAGGATAGATTCACTCTTTTTGCTCCGTATGTAATTACTTGTTGAAATCTCTAGAAAGTACTCCCTCCGTCCGGAAATACTTGTCATCAAAATGGATAAAAATAGGTGTATCTAGATGTATTTTAGTTCTAAATACATCCCCTTTTGTCAATTTTGATGACAAGTATTTTCGGACGGAGGGAGTACTTAGGAATGGAGAGAGTAGTGACTAGTGAGCATACTTTTAAATCGCGGGCGAAAAGACCGCTATCGCGCCGCTATCTCCGCGTGAGATCTGTCCCGCGATTTACTTCCATCCCAGAATCGCGGGAAATCGCGGCGCAATCGCCGGAGATCGCGCCGTTTCTTCCTTAACGATCGCGGCAAACTTTCTTCCGCTATTTCCCTTCGCCCGCGGTTTTAAAGTATGCTAGTGAGGAGTGATGATCACATTTTATCGCAAACAAACATTGTGTAGTTTATCTACCCAGCACAACGCAAACAACCAAACCTCGTGCGGGCGCGCGATCTCCACCTGGGATCGTCTTGGGCTGGGCCCCTTCCACTCGATTGACGGGGTTCTCTCCTCGCTCCCGGGAGCCTTGACCTCGGTTGCCCCATGGAAGGACGGGCTCCTTGTGCTGCTTTAGCAGATTTGGAAAGGCCGGAACAACGCCACGTTCAACGGCGTCGACTGCCACGCTTGCGACATCCTCTCCAGGACGGCGGACGACCTGCTGCTGTGGAACCGCCGCTACGACGCCCTGATCGCGAGCTTCTCCTAAAGACGCGCGCTTTTTTCCTTTCGGTCATGTAACTCGCCCTCCCCCTCTTTTTGTTTTTTCTCTTCTTAGCTTATAGTTTTTTTATCTCTTCGATGAAAAACCCTGTATGACTGCAGAGTCCTTTGAGTAATATAACAACCGGTAGGGCCCCCTGCCCCCGTCATTCTCGAAAAAAAAAAGCTTCTCAGATGCAGCCACATTAGATGCAGGCAATCAAACTATGTGCGGACGATAGTTTTTGTCTGTTTTACCCAAGCCAGGCCCAACTGAGACATACACAAAAAGACAAAAGAAAAGATGCTGATAACCAAACACGTCTTGAAATGTGGGGCCTGCTCGGCTTCGAGCCCACATATAAGTCGTGGACGCGTAATTTTCTATCGCCACAACGTGTGCGGGGGCGCTGAACCGGGCCCGCAACCTCATGCTCTCGCGTGCCTAACACCGCGGCTCGCGCGTATTATTTGTATTGTCTTGAAAGATATGCATGCAAGTGGAAGCGCCAAAAGCTGAATTGTAGACTGTGATTCGATGATTAAGAAGAGAGTGGTATCCCAGCCCATCGGTGACTTTGTAAATCTCAAGATAATATGCTGGCTCTCTCGAAGGTGCTCATAAAGGTAGGTTGTGCGTGTATATGTTTATAGGGATGAATGTATGCACGTATGTATGAGCGCTTGCGTCTGTACTATGTTATAAAAAAGAAAACTGAATCGTAGACAAGGCAGTAGGCAACACGCACTCCGGGTCGGCCACATCAAGCTCCACCGTATAGCCCAGCTCCCCTAGCCATTTTAAGTTCATCTCCAACGCCCCGTCCATCAAAACATGCAAAGGATTCATGGACACGTCCGAACATGTCTGTGGGAGCGCTAGCGGAGCCGGCCATCCAGAATGGTGCATCAAAACGGTGCATCAAATGAGCTGATAAACGAGAACGGAACATGGCGATGGCCAGCCTACAAGCCTTGTAGCAACAGGGAGAATTTGTGACTCTCTGGAAGTGGGTCAGTCAGACTACCTTGTTGCCAACCCAAGAGGGCCGTATTTCTCGGAACCCTTTTTTTTGCGTGGAGGAAGAGAATTTATAAAGGGAATCGTTTCTGGCCGGGGCACCGGTCGAACCGTTCCGTCGGTCTCGTCCACGCGCGCTGCAGCAAATCAAGTCGCGACACATGGGGTGGTGGGGCCCAATCACACGGCCTTATCCCCTTCCATCTTTCTCTCCAACTGCTCGTTGTTTCTTCCATATCTTCTCTCTCTTCCCTCTTTTCAGATCCCGCCTCGCCTGCGTTCTCCCGAGCTGCCGTCCCCTCGCGGCACCAGCAGCTACCCTTCTTCCTTCTCCCTCTCTTCCCTTTCCTCCTCCTCTTTTCCCTTTTGCTGCAACCGGCGACAGGCCAAACGCGGGGAGGACCGAGGTGCCCGTGCTACAACCATAGCCACGGGGGAGGAGCTGCAACCGCGGTACTGAGTGAGTTGCAAACGGCGTTTTCCCGTGCTACAACCATGGACACAAAAAGCTACATCCAGTAGATAAAAAAGCTTCGACCAGACAACGAAATACAAGAAAAGTTACAACCATTTCGACAAAAAGCTTCAACCCGCAGATGAAAAAGCTTCAATCGGAGATTGAGAAATCCTCCTCGACGACGACCATGGCATCTCTCTCTGTTTTTGTTGCAACCACGGAGTAAAAAGCTGCAACCCTTTTTTAAAAAAGCTTCAAGCTCAGGTGAAAAAAGCTTCAATTGGCACGGTGGAAAGCTTCGATCCGCGAGAAAAGCTTCAACAGGCATAGATAAAAGCTTCAACCGATGAGATAAAAAGCTTCAACCTTACTCATCAATGGCAGCGAGCGGCGACGTTGAGAGCTGCGTCGGCGACACGACAGTGCATCGATGATGGCGGCTGCTAGGTGCTGCAACGACAGGGGGTGCCGGTGTGCTTCAAGACGACGCCATTTTTTGCTACGAGGGCGACGAGCTTTCTGCTGGACCGCCTGGACGGCGACGGGGACGGCGACCAGCGGCGACGGGGACGGAGAGCGCATCCAGCAGCGTGGGACTAGGGGGGGAGGAGGTCCAGGTGAGGGGGCTAGTCGCCGGCGGCAGGAGCAGCTGGGATGGGGGCGCGGTGAAGAAGAAGAAGAGGAAGAATAAGTCAACGCGGGGAAGGGAGCGCGAGGAACAGATCTGACGGCTGGAGCTCGTGAATCGTACGTCTGGGGCTTGACCGGCCCAACGATTGGGCCGGTGCGCCGGCGCAGATCGCTGCCCATTTATAAATCAAGCAGGAGCCAAGTCTGCATTACATAGAGCGAAGCCACACTGCAGTGCGGTTTATTTATTCTACCAAAGTTTGCTAAAAACTGGCTAATATAGTTTTGTTCACGCCTAACATGCTTGACTAAAAAATTTCTATCTCCTTTGAGGATCTCCTTGATCTCTTGCACCATCATAAAGTCTGCCGAGCGGTACTCCATTGAACTCGTGATAAGTTTAACAACCTCCACACAATCTGTTCGGACAACAATTGGCATATGAGTCCATTGCATTGTTATGCTTAATCCTTCAAGGCAGGAAGCTAGGTCAGACTCCAGCGGTGAGGAGCACTGCCTTAGAGCATCTCCAGCCGCGTCCTCAAGAGACCCTCCCAAGCGATTTTTTCGGCGCCGGCGTCGAAAAAACGCCACAGTCGCGCCTCCAAGACGCCGAAATCTGCCAGCTCGGCCCGTTTTTGGGCCTGGTGATCGCAGGCCGAACCCGACGTACTGAGGGGCGCTTGGGGGCTCCGACGCAAGAGGAAAACACGCCTGGCCCATGCTATCAGGCGAAAAAGAAAGCCAACCGTCTAGGTTCGCCCCTTCCCCCGCGCGCTCGGCCACCGGCCTGCCGATTCCGGCGCTGCCCTCCGCCCACCAGCGCTAGATAGGCCGTTCCCCGCCGGGAAAGAGAAGAGATTTCGGCGGCGGCAGGCACTCCACTACCGCCCGAGCGATTTTTCCGGCGTTCCAGCCGCGCAGGGAAGTGTACCGGCGGGTGTGCGTCCGACACGCCCACAAGGTGTTCGGCGGTTTGCCTCACAGTGTTCGGCAATGGACTCGGATGACGAGGAGGCGATCGCCGCGCTGCTGGAGGCAGGAAGACGAAGCCGACGTCCAGGAAGAGGAACATCTCATGGTCCTCGTCGCCCTGCTCGCGAGCAATGAAAAGCCGCGACGAGGTGGCTCGGCGTCGGGGCGGATGAAAGCAAAGAACCGGCATCGTCTGGAAGGCAACTGCATGCTCTACTCCGACTACTTCGCCGATGCTCCACTACACGGCGACAAATTATTTCGGCGCCGTTATCGGATGAGCTGAAAGCTTTTCCTCAGGATTATGAATTTCATCCGGGAGTTTGACAACTACTTCAAATGCAAGAAGGATTGCACCAGCAAACTTGGATTCACCTCAATCTAGAAGTGCACGACAACGATGAGGATGCTTGCATACGGAGCTCCTGATGATTCACTCGACGACTATGGGCGCATGGTTGAGTCCACCACCATTGAGTGTTTCTACAAATTTTGCAGGGCAGTGGTGGCAGTGTTTGGACCGCAATACGTGCGAACACCCAATGCGGAAGACAGTGCTCGGATCCCAGCATAGAATGCAGCGAGAGAATTCCTGGGATGCTTGGAAGCATCGACTGCATGTATTGGAAATGGAAGAACTGTCCATTTGCTTGGCAGGGGATATACAAATGCGCCAAAGGCGGTTTCAGTGTGGTACTAGAGGCAGTGGCCACACAGGTCTTCTGGATTTGGCACTCCTTCTTTGGTATGCCATGAACTGACAATGACATCAACGTGCTGCAGTGCTCTCCTGTCTTTGCCAAGCTTGTCGAAGGTCATTCTCCTCCGGTGAACTTTGAGGTCAATGGGCGACAGTACAATAAGGGGTACTACTTAGCTGATGGCATCTATCCAAGATGGTCGACCTTTGTGAAGACTATCTCAAATGTTGCGCTAGGAGGCAAGAAGTCCCACTTTGCCAAGGTTCAGGAGTCTTGCAGGAAGGATGTCGAGCGGGCATTTGGTGTGCTCCAGTCTCGATTTGCTGTTGTCCGGTACCCTGCTCAGACATGGTCGAAAGATCAAATGTGGGAGATCATGACTTGATGTGTCATTTTGCATAACATGATCATTGAGAGCGAGCAAGAAGAGCCAGTGTTCGACACTGAACCATGCTATAGGCAGGGTCCTCTTACCCAAGTCGATCACCAGCTACCGGCAACCTAGACTGCTTACCTCAATATGCGTCAGGAGATCCGAGACCCCACAGGTGCATCAACAACTGCAGCAAGATCTGGTGGAGCACCTGTGCAGGATCAATGGCAACGCCTAGCTCGACGTGTGATGAAATATGAGTTTTATTTGTTGAACTATATAATTTGTGTTGAACTATATAATTTGTGTTGAGCTATTTGTTGTTGAAATATATAATTTGTGTTGAACTATATAATTTCTATTGATTTTCTGTGATGAACAATGCGATAAAAAAATTGTGTTGAGAATTCACGCCGAAGCATGCCCAACCTCGCCGAATATGGGTCGATTTGCGCCCATATCGGACCATTTTTCGCCCAAACTGGGCCAAAAATGAGACGTCGTTGGCGCCTGAGGGCGACCTGCGGACGACGGCTAGGTGCCAAACCACCCCAATGCTGATTATACCGCTGGCTCGCCGCCGGACGGCGATTTTTATGCCTCCTGGGAGGCCAACGGCTGAAGATGCTCTTAGTTCTCGGCAAGAGGAATAAATATTTGACCTCGAAGCGAAACTATTTCACAAACTAAACTCTGTCTGAAAATATTTCACTCCGATGACCCTAATGTGCAGCACCTGATATTAAGGTGCTGCACTTTACCGTGCAACGCCTAAACATTTAGGCGTCACACTGTGCAGCGCCTAACAGTTAAGAGCTGCAGTACACTGTGCAGCGCCTAGCTGTAAGAAGCTGCACAGTAGAGTGCAGCGCCTTGCTGTTGAGCGCTGCACAAAAGGATCAGCAGCGTAATTTTTTTTCAAAAAACGAATTAATTTATGAGATATTTTCGCGTTGAGATCAAATTTGTTAATTTTACCTAATTTCGCCGGCCGCGTCACGCAAGACCATCCCGGCTCCCGCCGTTCCATCCTTATCAACATAAGAACCATCAATGTTCAGGGCTGCCCAGCCTGTTGGAGGTGGATCCCATTTGGCCACCTGGCTCCGCTCTATATAAGCATGCGATAATACCTTCCTACAGGGCTGCGGTGCCACAGTCATCTTGCCTTTAATCTGGTCTCCGTTCGGATTGTTCTGGAGTGCCACCAGTGAGTTGATGTAGCTGGTAAAGAATCGAGTGGACGCCTCGATCGGTGGCGGACACTTTGTTGTGGACAATTTCGTTCCTCACATGCCAGCGTCGCCACAGGGTCATAAGCAGGTATAAACGCTCCTCCTCCAACCTCCCATCTAGCACTTGAAGTAACCACTCTGGGCCAGTATTCATCAGTCGCCGTACATCCGGGAGACTCCATTCCTTCGCCATTGCCTGCCATAGCGTCACAGCACGGGGGCATCTGCACAGAGCATGGAACGTGTCCTCCGGCTCGGTAGCATTTATTGGAACCTAACCACTAATGGAGCTTTCTTCTCTGCTTCAGCCTACAAGGCACAATTTTTCGGCTTCCACCCGTGGTTTGACCCCTCCAAGGTTTGGTCTGCCCATGCTGAGCCCAAGTGCAAATTATTTGCCTGGCTCGTCCTTTATGGTAGAATCCTCATTACAGACATGCTGGCTATGCGTGACTGGCCGCACGCCCCGTTGCCCCCGGGTGTCTACTATGCCGTCAGGAGCCGGAAACGGCAAATCACCTTTGCAAGGATTGCCCCTACTCCGTTTGGAACCAGATGAAGTGTTGAACACATGGACGACAGAGGGATTACCAGTCTCGAACTACCGTCCTGAGTCAGGAAACGTGTCGAACTGATGGGACGCGATGCTTGCAAACGAGCCAAAGCAGGTGCGCTGGCGTCGCAGCGGGAGGATAGTCTACACTTTACAGTCGATCAGGAAAGAACGAAACGGACGCTTCTTCACTGTACTACACCTGACACACCATAAGGTTGAGATGTTGGCCTTAGGCAAATATCAAAAAAGGACCCCCCCCCCTTTATATTATAATAAAGCAACCATCACCGATTACAATCAAGGGAAAATCACTCAATGCCACAACACACCACACGACCACACAACACACACAAGGCCGAATAAAACAGGTAAAGGAACAGCCACACCGTGCCCACACCCCAAGCAAATGGCAAATGAGCAATGACGGCGGTGCTTGAAGTAGTTGGAATAGTCCACCATGACAGAATTGTTACGGAGAGACAAAGCTGAGCTCGGTAAATGTAGGCCTTCAAGACGGCGCCTTCAAGAAGGGGTACGACACTAAGCGTCGTCGCTGCCGACTCCAAAGGATCATGGCTTTCACCTGGATCATCCGAAGGGGAAGAGTAGCCACGACGACACCTTCGGGAAGGAGATGACACCCACGGATGCTGCCGCCGTCGGCCCGAGCGAAGCCGAGCAGGGGATCTCTCCCGGCACGCATGCTCCACCTTCGAAACGCCACCGGTCGTCGAAGCACCGGCCGCCACGCCGCCCGAACGACCATAGTGACCAGCCCATACCTGAGTCATGCCAATCACCTTTGCAAGGATTGCCCCTACTCCGTTTGGAACCAGATGAAGTGTTGAACACATGGACGACAGAGGGATTACCAGTATCGAACTACCATCCTGAGTCGGGAAACGTGTCGAACTGGTGGGATGCGATGCTTGCAAACGAGCCAAAGCAGGTGCGCCGGCGTCGCAGCGGGAGGATAATCTACACTTTACTGTCGATCAGGAAAGAACGAAACGGACGCTTCTTCACTGTACTACACCTGACACACCATAAGGTTGAGATGTTGGCCTTAGCCAAATATCAAAAAAGGAACCCCCCCCCCCTTATATTATAATAAAGCAACCATCACCCATTACAATCAAGGGAAAATCACTCAATGCCACAACACACCACAGCACCACACAACACACACACAAGGCCAAATAAAATAGGTAAAGGAACAGCCACACCGTGCCCACACCCCAAGCAAACGGCAAATGAGCAATGACGGCGGTGCTTGAAGTAGTTGGAGTATTCCACCATGACAGAATTGTCACGGAGAGACAAAGCTGAGCTCGGTAAATGTAGGCCTCCAAGACGGCGCCTTCAAGAAGGGGTACGACACTAAGCGTCATCGCTGCCGACTCCAAAGGATCATGGCTTTCACCTGGATCATCCGAAGGGGAAGAGTAGCCACGACGACACCTTCGGGAAGGAGATGACGCCCACGGATGCTGCCGCCATCGGCCCGACCAAAGCCGAGCAGTGGATCTCCCCCGGCACGCATGCTCCACCTTCGAAACGCCACCGGCCGCCACGCCGCCCGAACGACCATAGTGACCAGCCCACACCTGAGTCATG
>LR738714.1:703523483-703535657 GCA_902687465.1 Secale cereale
CGGGGTGGAGGAGATGATTGGAAAATTGAAACTGCAGGAGCGGGAGGAGGATGATCTGATCTTTGACGAGGAGTTCCCAGATGAGATCGAGGACGTGGAGTTCATGGCGCTGGCGACGGTGCATACGAACAAACCTTTCAGTAAGGCATCGTTCTACGATACGATGAGGCTCGCCTGGAGCCTGGCGCAGGGTGTAACTTTTAAACCATTAGGGGAAAACCTATTCTCTCTGACGGTGAACTGTTTGGGGGATTGGAAGAGGGTCACGGAGGAGGGGCCATGGCTTTTTCGGGACCATGGAGTGCTAATTGAGAAGTATGATGGATACACCAGATATGATGAGGTCGTGCTGGACAAATTGGCAGTTTGGATCCAAATTGTAGATCTCCCACCGCTTTTCAGGAAGGAGAACATTATTCGATCACTGGCAAGGAAGGTTGGAAGTGTGGAAAAGGTTATGCTAAACCCTAGATGGGGGGAGGGAAGGATTGTAAGGATCAGGGTTAAACTAGACATAAATGAACCATTGATGAGGTACGTTTCTATTAGAAAGGATGGGAAGAAGGTTTACTACTCGGTATTGTATGAGAAAATGCCAGTTTTCTACTATGTGTGTGGTTATATGGGTCATACATACCTTGAACATGGTAATGGGAAGCATGATCGGCAGACCATGGAGTGGGGAGAATTTATACTAGCACCCCGCCCGGGAGAGAAGAAACAAGCAGGTCAAAACTCGAGGGGGAGGCAGACAGAAAGTACCACAGGGTGGGCTTTGAGGAAGAATGCTGGACTGGAGGATGATGATCTAAAAGACATCGCTACTAGCCCCATCAAATCTCGTGGTGGGATGATTAGAGACTCTGTCTCAGGACGCAAGAGGCTTACCTATGAGGAGGAGCACACGGGTTCAGCAGCCCTCGCGTTTGCGCTACCAGTCCAAACACACGAGAGCCCGCAAGCTGTATCTACTGCACTGGTGGTTCACTCACAAGGCAAGCAGAACATAGAGCAGGAAGATGAGGATGGTGATACCTCATCACACGACTCGAAGAGATCAAGGAAAGAAAACTAGGCTGTGATGGATGCCAGCCACAATTTATCGGCGAGCTCTGAGAAAGGGCTCGACCGGTCGCAATGAAAATTCTAGTGTGGAACTGCCGTGGGATGCGTGAACCTGCGGCAGTTCGGGCGCTCTTGGGGATCCAAGAGCGAATAAAACCGGATGTGTTGTTCCTGTCTGAAACACACCTGGACAAGGCTAAGGCAGGAAAGCTAAGGAGAAGATTGGGGTTCGATGAGATGGAGGTTTCAGAGAGTAATGGCAGAAGTGGAGGATTGATCATGCTTTGGCATTCCAGTTTGGGAGTTTCTTCACGAGCTGTTCATGATAACTATATAGACATAAGAATTAAGGAGACGGCACCGACGGGTTGGCGTTTCACAGGGTTTTACGGAGAGCCAAGTAGTGACCGTAAACACCTGTCATGGGAATATTTGCGGGGTCTGCACACTTTGAATGATCTGCCATGGTTAGTGGCGAAGGACTTTAATGAAATATTACAAGCTCACGAGAAAGATGGGGGAGCTGCACGCCCCCAACGATGCATGCAGGGCTTCAGTAGCGCGCTGAGCGACTGCGGGCTTGATGATATCGGTTACACGGGTGACATTTACACCTGGCGACGAGGCAGAATCCGGGAGCGCCTGGACAGAGCAGTTTCAAGCAGCTCTTGGGCTGATCTATTTCCGGCGTATGGGGTTTCCAATGAACCGTTTAACAAATCAGATCACCGACCGATATTAATAGACACTGACTTTCAGCTGGGTCTGCAACCAAGGGGTCCGCCGGGGCCAAGGAAATTTGAAGCCAGGTGGCTGGCAGAGGAGGATGTTGAGGTGATTGTTCAAGCGGCCTGGGATAGGGCAAAATCTAGGGGAACCGAGCCTGACTCACAAGTGACTGGTGAGATTCATACAGCCTTGCACACTTGGGATAAAGTGACCCTAAAAGGCCCGCGAACCCGGCTAAGGAAATTGCAGAAAGATTTGAACGAGGTACTTTCGGGCCCGTTGACGGACGAGGCTGTGGCCCGACAACATGAACTACATTTGCAGATCGAGAATCTTCTCGAACAGGAGGAGATCTACTGGATGCAGAGAGGCCGGACTGATTGGCTCTGCCGTGGCGATCAAAACACGGACTTCTTCCATCGTGCAGCCACGGGGAGATGCAAGAAGAATTTCATCAAAAAGTTAAAAGGAGATTCAGGAGACTGGATAGAGGATGAGGACCAACTAAAGGGGCATGTGGCTCACTATTTTAGTGGACTATTTGCTTCCGAAGTGCAAAATCCGGACCAAGGTGTTTTGGACAAGGTAAAACCCAGAGTCTCAGCTGCAATGAATGAGGAACTGATGAAGCCCTTCTCCAGGGAAGAAGTTAAAGGAGCTTTGTATAGCATTGGTGATCTCAACGCACCGGGTCCTGATGGGCTACATCAGTTTTCTACAAGAGGTTCTGGCACATAATAGGTGAGGATTTAATCGATGAAGTACTCCTGGCAGTAAATAACAAGAAGGTTCCTGATGGATGGAACAACACTACAATTGTTCTTATACCAAAGGTGGAGAACCCGGAGGTAATTACACAATTTCGTCCGATAAGTCTTTGTAACGTTGTCTACAGAGTGATCTCTAAACTGCTAGCGAACAGGCTCAAAAACTTGCTGCCTGAGATTATTTCTCCCAATCAAAGTGCCTTTGTCCCCGGCCGGTTGATTACGGACAACTTTTTAGTGGCTGTTGAATCTTATCATGCTATCAAGAGGAAGAGGACGGGCAAGTTCGGAACCTGCGCGGTAAAACTTGATATGCATAAGGCCTATGATAGGGTCGAGTGGGTTTTTCTGGAGAAAATCATGCTTCGGTTGGGCTTCACACCAGACTGGGTTGCTCTTATTATGGAGTGTGTAAGGTCAGTTAAGTACCAAGTGCGCTTCAATAATTCTCTAACAGAAATTTTTGTCCCCTCGCGAGGTCTCCGTCAAGGTGATCCACTATCCCCGTACCTATTTCTGATCTGTGCGGAGGGGCTTTAAAGATTGCTTACCCACGAGGAGGAGAATGGCGACTTGATTGGCGTGAAAGTATGCAAGGAGGCACCGGCGGTCTCTCACCTCCTCTTTGCGGATGACTCCCTCATCCTGATGCGTGCAGATGCTAGCAATGCAATGAGCTTGAGGCGAGCCCTTGATGATTACTGCACTGCCTCGGGCCAATTGGTAAGCGAGGCCAAATCAAGCATCTTCTTCAGCCCGTGTACTACAGTCGAAGTAAGGGCTGAGGTGTGTACCACGCTAAATATCATGGCAGAGGCGTTAACAGATAAGTACTTGGGGTTGCCCCCGATTGTCGGGATAGAGAGAACGGATTGCTTTCAACATATAGTGGACATAATTTTGAATAGGATCAGAGGATGGAAGGAAAAGATGCTATCTTTTGGAGGGAAAGAAGTTTTGCTGAAGGCTATCATACAAGCCATTCCCTCATATGCCATGCTTGTCTTTAAGCTCCCAAAACAAATCTGTAATGCGATTACAGCAGCTATGTCACAATACTGGTGGGGGGATGAGGAGGAGAAGAAACATATGCATTGGTTCGCATGGTGGAAGATGTGTGTGCCAAAGAGCAATGGAGGTATGGGGTTTAGAGACGTGCACTGTTTTAACTTGGCCCTCTTAGCAAAACAAAGTTGGAGGCTACTAGAAGAGCCAGATTCCTTGTGTGCCAGAGTTTTGAGGGCAAAATATTTTCCGGATGGAGACCTATTGAATTGCCCTCTAAAGAAAGGGAGTTCTTACACTTGGCAGAGCCTGTGGAGTGGTCTTCAGACTTTTAAAAAGGGTTACATATGGAGAGTGGGCGACGGCACACAGATAAGCATCTGGGATGATCCTTGGGTGAATAGTAGCCCAAGCAGGAAGGTTATGACTCCTCGAGGTAACATCATTCTCACTACATTTTCTGAACTAATTGACATGGAGAATAGATGCTGGGATGAACATCTTATCAGACATATTTTTTGGCCCATTGATGCAAATCGTATCCTGAATATACCCCTTGCAACTGGGATGATGGAGGATTTTGTTTCGTGGCACTACAATAGAACTGGAATCTTTTCGGTCAAGACGGCTTACCATATGGAGTGGGATCACCAACACGGACGAAAGTTGAGACAAACAAATTCAACATTGTCTTCAAGTACTAGTCCAGTTTGGCGCATTCTTTGGAAGCTTCGATTACCGGCAAAAGTGAAAGTGCATGTGTGGCGAGCTTTGTATGGAGCGATTCCCTGCAGGGGTGTCTTGGCGAATCGGCATATGATTACGACATCGGACTGCCCACTTTGTGAGTCTGATTGCGAAAGCATTCGCCATGCTTTCTTTCTTTGTGACAGGGTGAAGAAGATCTGGGCCAAGCTTGGTTTGAGCGACATGATCAATGAGTTGTGTGAGACTGAGACGAAAGGTGCGTCGGTCCTAGGCGACTTGCTATTGATGCCTAATGCCATGGTTCCATCGATGTATCAAGAAAAGAGCTCATGGCGGTGGCAGTGTGGTACATATGGTGGGAGCGCCGGAGGTTCACACATGGTGAGGCCATTCAGGAGCCTGATCGATCGGCTCAGGCGATTGCAACCTTGACAAAGAAATTCATGAGAGCGAGGAAACAACGAGGAGGGCGAACCCGGGCGCAGGGATGGAAAAAACCAGCGGAGGGCTTCGTCAGTTTAAATGTTGATGCCTCGTTCGATGCGGATAGTGGCACTGGTGGAACAGGTGCTGTGATACGGGACTCCACAGGCACTTTCATTGCGGCATCGGCGTCACACATTCCGTTCGTTGAGGACGCAGCTACGGCGGAGGCTAGAGGCCTCAAAGACGGGTTAATCCTCGCTAACAATATCGGATGCAACAAGGTGGAGATACAAGCTGATTGTATGGAGGTGATCGAGATCATGCAACTTGGAGGGAATTCTTTGGGTCCAGCGGCTGCCATCTATGAGGAATGTACCTTCTTATGTCGTAATCTCATTTCTATTTCATTCTGTCATTGCCCTAGGGAGCCCAATATGGCTGCGGATTTACTAGCTACAAAGTCGGAGCACTCGAGAACTTTTGTATGGCAGAACGAGGCTCCTGATTTTTTGCTTGATGTACTTTCTAATGATGTAGCCATGTTCTCACATGAAATATAAACCGTCATGATGGCTTTTCCTCAAAAAAAAAAAACAAAATAATCCCTTTGATCAACAATGCTCCACGTACTGGTCTACTTCAAGCACAACTCCTGATGTTTACTTTTCAATTGCTGCCAAAGCCTTGCTACTTCCGAATGGCTCAGTACTTAATGATTTTTCTCGCTGATAGATTTATCATGCCTAAGCGTGCCGCCATGCGCCTGGTCTCAACTTGCCGCACACAGCCGATACGAGCGCGCTGCAGCCTCACTTCGGCCCCTGGCCCATCTGGGCCTCTCTTGCACGCGCGCCGCGTCTCGACCTGCTCACGGCCGCGTCTGGGCTCTGCCGGCTCCGCTTGCTGCTGCACACGCGTCGCAACTGCCTGAACCGATCAAACCGATCGATCCGTCTCGGCCGAGAACTCCGATCAAACCGATCGATCCGTCTCGGCCGAGAACTCCAGCCGCCGCACGTCCGATCTCGCCGAGATAGTTTTGTTCCAAACAAATCTCGATGGGTGTCTCCCGATTGCTCCATTACAACTTGACCGCTATCTCCCGATTGCTCTTTCTCCAATCTCGCCGAGAACCACGCCGCAGCGGCTGCATCTCAAACTCGATACTTTCTCTAGATCAACAATTGACAACCTCCCAACAACCTAGCTCATGATACCACTTGTTAGAATAAATCCGAGGCATACTGTCAATCATCCGAGGACCAAGCAATCACACAAGCACGACACCGAGATTTGTTAACGAGGTTCACCATCATGGCTACATCGCCGGGGCATGACTACGGGCGCTCCTCCCCGTGACACCGTCACAATACCGCACACTAGCCGCCCGGGTGCCGGCACATGCCGCCGGCTTCCCCACGTGCCCGTGCTATTATGTTGGCATAGGTTACATCGTGTGTCTATCCTCGATATATATGAGAGGCCTAGGATACAAGTGTCCTATTAGAACACAACTCCTACCCTGTCTACACACAGTCCAAAACCAAGTCCAACTGTAACCTACCTTATACAATAATATTCGACATAATTCTAACATACATTCTCTCGGAACCCCTGCTGTTGATTCTGCTCCAAAGCCAACCGTCTCCTCTTAAAAATACTGATGTTGATTCTTAAGTAACTCACTTTAATAAAATCTGAAGGAAGAGACAAATTTCAGACTCAAAGCTCAACAAGACTAGTACTTGTTGGGATTAAAATTGGTTGCAAATCCTAGAAGCGACCACACCTCTACAATTGCTTTGCTTCCAGGCAGCAGAATTATGGGATAGTAGTGCGTGTTTGCCCCTCGAGGTCGAGCCGGACCCTCCCAAATACAGATAGCAACTAACAAACGATTATAAGGTTACATATGATAAGAGTTTCCTTATAGTAGTAGATTACATATTTTAAAACAAACAATTCCCTAGATAATATTACTACTTGCAAACTATAGCTCATTGTGATTAAAAAAGAAGACAACTCCTTACAAATGTCACTACTTATCTGGAATTAAAACACCAATTCCTCGACAAGATCACTATTTGCTGTGATTGAAACAACTAACAATTATTAAACAAGGTCAGTACTTGCAGCCCCAAGCTTGTTGGGATCAAAACAATACTTACTGGAGATTGCTATTTGGACCATCATACGTCCCAAAAACGAATTGTTGGTCTATCCCCAGTTTCAACAAACCGAGAGCACTGGTGCATTGCCAGCTCGATCTGCTTCTTCATAACATGTTTAGATTTCTTCCGGTTGCCCTTGGTTTTGTAGTTGAGCCACTTCATAAGGAACACTCTCCTCTATGACATGTAGTGTAAGAGTAGAAAAAGAGAATGTTGAACAGAGCATGTAAGAATTTGGATCAGAACAAAAACAGACATGAAGAAGCAGTACCGATACATGCATCTATCTTTTGGTCTGACAAGGAAAATGTCTCAATCTTCTTCACAAGAACTGAATGCAGCCATCTTGAAAAAAATCTCATCTGAATAAATAAATCCAAGAAGAAAAAGGAACAGTTCGATTGATCAGACAGAACCTAACTCTATTGGCCTTTCTTCTCAACAAGGGTTCATGAGAAGGTAAGAGGATCCTCGGCTGTCAGAATTTTAATTTAAGATGCCAATATGCATAACTCACATATATATCAATTATTACATGATAATATAACTAGGTGGCTAAAGAATTAAAGCTGTCACAGTTCAAATGAATACAACCATCATCAGCAACATAGTTCTTGAAAAGTATGTCCTTGCGACTATGTGCACACTTTCATACAACATGCTACATTTATAATAAACTTTTATATTTATCATGAGTAATTTTCCAAATTATCATCATAACTACTCCCTCAGCCCCCAAATACATGACGCATAAATTTAGTCAAAAAGTCAATGTTGTCTAAGTTTGACCAAATATATAGAAGAAAATATCAACAACTAAAATATTTAATGAATACATTATAGAAATATATTTAATGGTGAATATATTGGCATTGAGTTGGTCTTTTTTCTCTTAATATTTTTGTATGTAGATTTGGTCAAACTTAGAAAGTATTGACTTTTTGACTGAGTTTATACACCATGTATTTTGGGCCGGAGGGAGTAATTATTAAGCTAAATTTAAACTATATTTTTTAACAAGATTTATAAGTTCCAGTAGACTACATCTTAAAACATATTTACATCAATTGTAGTTAATGTGAGAAAACTAAAACAACAAAATTGCATGTCTTCTTGGTTTAATTTGTGAATCTTGCATTGATATATTGTATATGTATGTATGTGTCATGAACTATCTTAGTAAATATGTCTAAAGTCTGTTGATAAAATGTATCTTGATAGTGAACTTTATGACTAGACATATGCAACTAGAAAAATCTGGAGTACACAAGATGTTTACCATGAGCTTTACACCTGATAATTGGTACACTGCTTAATATGTTGGTGATGTGTAAATGATATATATTTGATAATAACATAGTTCTAGCTAAGCTAACCTTCACTAGAGAGATAAACTAGTGGGCTAACTAAAATTGCTTGGTAGTGTGAGCTTACTATTACAAATTAGGTATTTTATTTTGTATAGAACTTTAGATATTAAATTATTTATACGTGTTTAGTAGGCTCTTGGATATAACTATTTTTAACTAATAATATTATTGTGATGATTATGTAACTATTATGCGTGTATATGCCTCCACCATTAGACCTGAGATTGTTTTTTCGACGAGAAGTCTGTTTTCCAGTTTTCCCGTGTCGCCTTTTCCCCATCCAGGCCATCCCATACCCAAAAGAGATGACAATAGTAGACCACACCAAAAGAAACAACCCCGTGGACTTGGTATCCCTGGTTACCTTACCAGAGGGGCCTCAAGACTACAAAAGAACCTGAGGCAAATGCGAACAAGGAGACCAAGCTTCGACATATTTATCTTTTTCCCTTGTGGCTTTTGTTAGGGTAGTGATAGGCGCCGGTCGTACGATCGAAATTTCGGCCGGTCGCCACGCACCCGTCTGATCGGCCCAATAACTACAGTTGGATTGGTTATTTCCTACCGCATAGGTCAACTAATGGCATGCAAGCACCGTCCGTCCCAGTACTTTTCCCCTCTCGTTAGGGTTTCCCATCCTCTCGACGGTGACTCTTGCCGGGCATTGAGTTTTCTCTCCCCTACCCCTTCCCGTCGAGTCCTGTCTGTCTTCCGACGGGAGCGATGCCTAGCCTCGTTCTCCTCCCATCGGGCGACGAACTAGCGGCGGGGGTTTTGGTTAGGGTTAGGTCACACAGCCCGGTTGTTTCTCCACTTTCGGGCAAGGGAATCGAGAAGATGGCGGCAAAAGCTTCAGGATCGGGTGATCCAGACGATCTGGCTGCTATGATGAAGGAGATGGGCCTCTCTGAGGAGGATTTGGATGATGTGGTGATCGACCAACAATCTGTGCCGCCGGAAGCGACCAGATGGATGGCGGTGGCTAGGGTGAAGACTGAAAAACAGTACAACCAATATTGGTTCTATAGAAACATGCGTGCGGCCTGGAACCTTGCTCAAAAGGTCAATATATGGCCCATGGAAGACAACCTATACACTCTCCAATTTGCTTGTCTAGGGGATTGGGAGCGAGTAATGATGGACGGACCCTGGGCTTTTCGAGGGGATGCGGTGGTGATTGCACCATATGATGGATTCTCCAAGCCGTCCTCTATCAAGCTGGATCGGTTGGAAATTTGGGCTTAGATCCACGACTTCCCGGATGGCTATGTATCCCAGATCCCATCGCTTGCATCGAAGCTAGGTCACTTCATATACGCTGAACCAGCATTGCATGATTTTGAAGGCAATTGCCACCGGGTGCAGGTCAAGATTGATGTAGGTAAACCCCTAAAGAATGTTGTGTCATTGAAAGTAGGAGAAAAGAGAATGATCTTCCAGGTGAAGTACGAGCGCCTTCCAAACTGGTGTGCGGTTTGCGGAAGGTTGGGACACCTTTACAAGGAGCATGGAAATGGTGTGCATCCACCATCGGCACTTGTGTTCAAGAGTCTTAAGGCAGAGTGGCCAAAGGGCGCAGGGCCAGGACCGAGGAGAGCAAGAAGCGGCAGCAGGGGAAAGGCCAAAGGTTCAGGACAGCAAGCACCGAACAATCTAGATAGGGATGAACACATGCTTGATGCGGATGGAAACAGAAAACGCCCTCAGGTCTCAGATGCCATAGCCAACATACAGAGGGGGTTCAAGACGATGACTAAAGGGGCAGAATTACTTTCACTACCCTCACCACAGCTGCCGGTGAGCCCGCCCCCAAAGCAACATCCTAAGCATGCTCAGACGGAGTCAATGACAGAACAAGGGAACCAGAGTCAGAGTATCATCAAGCAGTTGGGCAGTAGCTCGGAAGGAAAATCGGCGGACTCCTGCGAGGAGTACCGTCGGGCCCAATGAGTATCCTAAGTTGGAACAACTGATACGTCCAAAACGTATCTATAATTTCTGCTTGCTCCATGCCTCTTTTGGGTGATATTGCTATGTTATTTATACACTTCCATACACTTTTGATCATATTTGGACTAACCTATTAACTCAGTGCACCCCAGTGCCAGTTTCTGTTTTCGGCTGTTTTTGTATTTCAGGTTTTCACATTACGAGAACTGCCAGAAAAAATCCAGAAAAAATTATATAAAAAATCAGCGTTCCGGAAGCTTCCATGCGGCCAAAGTAGGGCCGGAGGGGCTCCAGGCAGCCTGCCCACGCGCCCCCCTGGCCGCGTCGGGGGGCGCCTGGGCACCCCTGACCCCCTCTGATGCCCCCCTTTGGCATATATTTACACCGTGTCGCGGAAACCCTGATTCCAGACCCCTTTTCTCCAGACGCGATTCCGATCTCCGCCGCCATCGCCATCAAGCTTCGGGGGACCAGAATTCCTGCGCCGGCACCCTGCCGGGACGGGGAAGTGCCCCCGGATTCATCTCCCTCGACATTGCTTCCTCCCTCCATGATGCGGGAGTATTTCCTCCTCGGGGCTGAGGTTCTTACCAGTAGCTATGTGGTCAATTCTCTCTCCCATGATGTGATCTTCGTTGTGATCATAGGCTATGTTAATCTAGGGTGATCCCATGATATTTCCCCTTCCTCTATGTATTAGATTGATGTACTCACTTGTTTTTATCTAGTATAATCCCCGAGACCAAGGTGACAGCGGTCTATTGGACATGGATTAGAACAATATTTTCATGAGTGATTTCCTCTCTTGTGTGTTGATTGAAGATTGAGAGTCTATTGGTGCTTGTCTTTGACTATCCTTTAGATATGTTGTGGTGATTGTGGGACTCTCTTTGGATGGCCGCGGTGACATTGGGAAATCCTTAGATTGAGAACTACGAACTTTGAGGTGTGCTTTTGTAGCCCTACATAATTCTCGTCCTCTCTTGACCACGAAGGAATGACCTCCGAGTGCGTCCCCTTTGCATGTTTTATTGGAAATATCATGTGATTCGATTATGTTAATGTTGTTGGGAGTTGCCACTAGTGAAAGTATGAAGCCTAGGCCTTGTTTCCACCATTGCAATACCATGTGTGCTCACGTTTACCACTTGTTTGCTTGCTGCACTTTTTATTACAGATTTATATTACTTTGTTTTGCCATCCATATCACTTGCCATTTAACATCTCTTCGCCGAACTAGTGCACCTATACATCTAACAAGTGTATTAGGTGTGTTGGGGACACAAGAGACTTCTTGTATCTTAGTTGCAGGGTTGCTTGAGAGAGACCATCTTCAACCTCTACTTCCCTGAGTTCGATAAACCTTAGGTCATCCACTTGAGGGAAATTGCTGCTGTCCTACAAACCTCTGCGCTTGGAGGCCCAACATAGTCTACAAGAGTAGAAGCGTGTGTAGACATCAAGCTATTTCTGGCGCCGTTGCCGGGGAGGTGAGCGCTTGAAGGTATATCTTTAGATCTTGCAATTAAATCTTTTTGTTTCTTGTTTTTATTTCACTAGTTATGCTTATGGACAACCTTGCTATTGGATCGTTGCTTGCGGGAAGACGCCCCACACCTGTGGTGGTTGCTCCTCCCCCTACTGAAATTGTGCCCTATAAAATACCAGATGGTATTATCGATTATGTTTTGGCGGATCGTTATTGATACGTCCAAAACGAATCTATAATTTCTGCTTGCTCCATGCCACTTTTGGGTGATATTGCTATGATATTCATACACTTCCATACACTTTTGATCATATTTGGACTAACTTACTAATCCAGTGCACCCCAGTGCCAGTTTCTGTTTTCGGCTGTTTTTGTATTTCAGGTTTTCACGTTACGAGAACTGCCAGGAAAAATCCAAAAAAATTATATAAAAAATCAGCGTTCCGGAAACTACCGTGCGTCCGAAGGACAGCCGGGGGGGGCACCAGGGCTCC
>LR738714.1:703540897-703561084 GCA_902687465.1 Secale cereale
GGGGGGGGGTACCAGGGCTCTAGGCGCCCTGGCGGCGCGCCCCCCCTGGGCCGCGCCGGGGGGGCGCCTGGGCCCCCCGAAACTTCCCCGATGCCCCCCTTTGGCATATATTTAAAGCGTCCTCCGAAACCCTCGGAACAAGAACTCTTTTCGCGATCCCATCTCTGTTCCGCCGCTGCCGCCGCTTCCAAGATCGGGAGCACCAGGAGAACTCTTCCCGGCACCCTGCCGGAGGGGAGGATCACCACCGGGAGCTTCTCCACCACCATGGACGCCTCCCGGATGAGTCGTGAGTAGTCTCCCTTGGACCATGAGTCCATGACCAGTAGCTATGTGATGTTCTCCTCCCGTTCTTGTGCTTCACTAATTAGTCCTCGTGAGCTGCCCTACATGATCGAGGCACATATGTAATCCTTATGCTGTTGCTATGTTGAGTTTGCTGGGATCCGATGGATTATGGGATTATGTTCAGATTGATCTTGAGTAATATATTTGATCTACCTCTTTTATATTTATGTTCATAAGTAATTCTTGCATGTCCTCCGTTGTTATTTATTGCTTTGGCCAAGTAATACGTAGTGACTCCAAGAGGGAACGTTATGCTCGATTGTGGGTTCATGCCCCTCGATGACTAGCTTGAGTGACAGAAACATGAGTCTAGGGGATGTGCTGTTGCCACAAGGGGGAAAACAACGGTGCTTGTGCCCGCGGGTGCAAGGATTGTTTACTTTACGCAAAGTTCTTTTAATGCAGTTGTCTGTTGCATTGAGTTTACACTATGGGTGGGACTCGCAACTTAATACCAGCGAGATGTTCTGGATATATATCTCAAGGTGGATGATTAGTAGTAGATATTGATGGATTTCGGTCTACTTACTTTGGCATACCGCCCATGCTTTGAACCTCAACCTTTCTTGCAATGTAATCAGCATTGGTTTGCGTTCGTGGTCCTGTCAATTGCCCAGCTGTAATTTGTTTACCTCACATAGCTGTTTTATCGTCTTTTGGGAGAGAGACATCACTAGTGAACATCATGAGACTCCGGTCCATATTACCATCATTGATCACATCCGCTATTTACTTTTCGCTTTTATTTACTATTGCAAACACTATCTATCACTACTATCATTTGCGTTTAATCCTTTGTGAACTACAAGGCCGGAGGGATTGACAACCTCTCTGTACTCGTTGGGAGCAAAGTTATTTGTATCTGTGTGCAGGTCCACGTTGATTGCTAATCCGCGCCGTTAGCAGTTGACACCTATTTGTTGAACCTAGGAGTCTCTGGGGATTCGATCCTTGGCATCTTTGCTAAGGGAAAACACTTCTACATACTGCATCTTACACCTTCCACTTGGGGTAACCAACGAGGGGTTCGAGGCCCATCAGTTATGCAGGAGACAGACATCCCGGTGAACACTTGCTATATCTGTCACAACTATGTTCATTATTTAAGCTTGCAGGTGTATCAAGGGAGTTTGTCATGAGGAAATTATTTGCCTTGTCACTGAAAGGAAAAGCATTGGAATGGTATAGGCTACTAAATGACTCTCACCTGCTGGAGTGGGAAGAGATCCAGTCTCTCTTTTACTCCAAGTTTTATCCTCTTCATGAAGTCCATGAGAATAGGAATTATGTTTATAATTTTTATCCTCATGACGGAGAGAGCATAGCTCAAGCTTGGGGGAGACTGAAAAACGTTAATGCTAAAATGTCCTAACCATTGGCTCCCCAAAGATATGATTATTACTAATTTTTATGCGAGGCTTTCTCGACAGGATAAAGATTTGCTCGACGCTTCCTCTATGGGTTCTTTCACAAACAAAAAGATTGATGCTAAATGGGAACTCCTTGAAAAAATTCAACGCAACACTAAAGATTGGGAGATCGACAAAGGTAAAGAGTCAGGTATAATTTATGAGTATGATTGCATTAAGTCCTTTGTTGAAACTACAAGTTTTAATAAGTTTAGTGCTAAGTTTGGGCTTGATTCTCAACTCCTTGTTGATTTCCTCAAATCTTTTGCTTCACATCTTAATATGCCTAAGGAGGATTGGATCAAGTATCATAAACCTTTTAAAGAGACTTTCAAAGAAAATGAAATTGTTCATGATGATTGCAACATGCCTGATCCAATTCCTAAAAATGAAGTTTTATATAAGCATGTTAATTTTTGTGGAGTGGATAGACCTTGTGAAAGGCCTATGATTGAAGAAGAGAAGTATTGTAAGCAACATAAGCATGAAAGAACAATCACTTGGGTCAGAGATTTAAATGAAATTGCTAGATAATTGTGTGACCTTTATCCTTTTACTTGTGAACTTTGCCGTATAGAGGGTCACTTTAGTTTTCAATGCATGAACTTTCAAAACATAACTGTTAACCGGTTGTGTGATAACATGATCACCTCTGATCTTTATGATGAGCTTATGTTATTTTTGATGTGTGAAGAGTTATCAGAAAAGACTTCATGGCTAGATGTTAATGCCATAGGAATAAAAAACACTTTGCAAAATTGCCATCTCTATTGTGTTGTTAATTGCCATGAAAATGATTACATAGGTAAGATTATAAAGGAGGGAACTTTACCAAAGTATAAAAATGTCTCTTATATTTCTGCTAATAAAAAGGAGTGTTTCTCCCAAGTTTCCCCTATTGTTTCTAATGATAAACCAGGATATGTGGAGAAGCTTCATCTCCAACCACTCCCTCCTAAGGTTAAGAAGAAGAAAAAGAAGAGGAGGAGGAAGAGGAGCAAGAAAGAAGAAGAATGGGTATCAACCTGGCCTGAGCATATTCCTCCCATCAACTTTTATCCTAACGATTGTAAGTTTAAAGAAGAAGGTGACGTTTATTGCCTTAATTATCATCTTGATGATACGTCCGTAGGTACTATTGAAGATGATTTTGATTATGATATGCATGTTACTTATTGTGATTGGGAAAATGATGATAATGCTACTTATGATCTTGAAAATCTTTTTGGTACCAACTCTGAAAGTGATGATATGGGAAGCTCTAAGCTTGGGGATGATAGGATTGCAAACCCTTTACCCACTAGTGATGTGATAATTGATAATTCTTTTGCTAGTAAGAATAAAGACAACATGATTACAAATATAGTTGCTAGCAATGATAATGCTCTTCTCTACTATGATGATGTCATAACTCCAACCTATAGTGATTATAAAGGTAGCTATGACATAAGGAGAAATTATCCTTATGAAACTAGTCATAATCATGGAGGGAATTACTCCCTTGTTGAACACCACCCTCCTAATACACAAGTAATCTATAGTGTTCAAGTTGTTTATCATAGTCCTACTCCCACTATTACCAATGAGAAAGATTATGCTTATGTGGAGAGTAAGAGTACCTTTTTGCATGTGGATCATGGTAACAATGCTTTACGTGATGCTTATATTGTTGAGTTCATCCATGATGCCACTGAAATTTATAATGAGAGAGGGAGACATGGTTCTAAATATCTTAATAATAAGAAGTTTCCTCTCTTTATGGTGAATATTTTGAAGTTATGCTTGTTTTGCCTTCCTATGCTAGTTGCTTTGTGCTTCAATGAATTATTCTATTGCAATATTCCTGTGCATAGGAAGCATGTTAGGCTTAAATGTGTTTGGTATTTGCTTCTTGATGCTCTCTTTTGTTCTTCAGCTCTTATTCCTACGAGAGCATCATTAAAGTCTTAAGCCTATCTTTATGGCTATAAAGAAAGAGCTCTAGGGAGACAACCCTTTGTCGGTGTACTAAGGTAGGGGTACCCCAGTACCCCAACTTGTGCACGGGCAGTTGCAGCTTCCCGCGGCAAGGTTCACTGCGTGCTCGCCGGAGACCTTCCTGCTCCTTATCAAACCATTCAAAAACAAAGTATACAAGACAGAAGATCGAGACCCCGGCAAGAGGAGCTTGCTGGGAAGGCCGTACCAGGCTCAAGGCTGTTCCACTAACACAAGACCCTGGCAAAAGGAGCTTGCCAGGAAGACTAGAAGATATCGCCTCGGCGCTATGCGCGCCCCGGCAAGGGGCCCGGGGAGCGGCAAGTTCCCGGGCCCGGCAAGATCAAAGCCCCGGCAAGGTGCTTGCCGGGAGGGCTGCGCTGTGTGCCCGCGCTCCAGCTCATCGGCCCACGCGTCGCCCTGGGGCCTGTCCAGGGACGCGTGGCGGATGGCTGTGCAGCCTGGGGTACACGGTGGCACTCCACGGCGATAAATCCGTCGCCGTGGCGGACGGAGACGCTAAGGCGGGAGCTTTTGGGGTCGACGGCGACGGGCATTAAATGCCCTTGTCCCCCACTGTTAAAGTAGGTATAGACCACTGTTCTGTACTGTAGCTCCACTGTTCCCGCACTGTTACAACTACCACCTCTTTTACATTTTTACCCCTTTCTCCTACGTTGACACCTGTCGGTGACCCCTTGCACTATAAAAGGAGGCCCATGCACAACGTGGAGGGGGTTCGAAAGCTAGACTACTCTCACGCACGGTGTAGCTGCTTCTTCAAGCTCCCGAGCACTCAACTCAATACACAACCAAGCAGGAGTAGGGTTTTACGCATCCGTGCGGCCCGAACCTGGGTAAACTGCCCGCGTGTTTGCTTCGATCTGCTCTTTGTGCTCCCTCCGCCCTCGTACCGCATAGACAAGGGGCTCCGGTCCCATAGGTGTTCGTGGCGGACAGTTTCCCCCGACATCTTTGGCGCGCCAGGTAGGGGGCGTCGAGGTTGTGCGAACCTGATCCGGCGTTCGCGCGGGCGCATTCTTCATCAACCTCTCCAGTTTCATCAGCGACTTCGTCAGCGACAACTCCATGGCCCCGAAGAAGAAGCCTTCGGAGGTCGGAGGCCCGTCTGCGTCTCACCCGCCGCCACCAGAGCCAACGGTGGGCGGGGGAGACGCCGTCGGAAGGGTGGTTGCCGGCGAGGACACTCACGGTGCCACCAGATCCAAGAACAAGACGGACGACCGGACCTCGGTCTCCGTGGACGCGCCGCGTCCATCACAGCACACGACGACCCCGCAGCGCCATACCACGGGAGGTGGTATCCGCTTGCTAGGGCAAGGCCAAACTGGAGGCTCGCGGGACGCCCCGGACCCCCGTCCGGGCACAAGCAAAGCGAAGGCGCCGGCGCGGGACCCCGCTCCTTCTAACATCGTTAGAAGTCCGAGCGTATCCCGCTCCTCGCACCGCTCGCCCGCGTTCCCCACTACTCCGGCAGAAGCGCTCGCAAGGGCGCAGCTGCTCCTCGATTTTCCTCCGGCGGCCGACAAGGCCGAAGAATGGAGGGCCACTATCCGGAGCCTGATAGACTTCGCCAACAACGACTCTCCGCAGCAGCCGTCGACCTCACGGCCACGGCAGGCAGAGAAGACGAAGGCTATCGGCGACAAGACTGCCGGGGGTGCGACAAGCGTGCACTCCCCGCCGCAGAAGCAGAAGACGCCGCCCCGCCGGAACAACCCCGACGACGGCTCCACAGCCTCGTCGGACCCGCGGGCCCGTCGGGACCAGCGCCAGGTCCTCGACGACCGGCGAGATGAAGACGCTCGAACCACGATCGAGCGCCGCCGAGAAGCTCGGCGACAATCTGACAAGAGAGCTGGGAACACTGTCGACGCGCACGCGCCCGGTGAACCAGGCGACTTGCCGTACGCGGCGGGCTGCCCTGCGTTCACCCGCGAGCTGCGGCGCGTCCAGTGGCCCAGTATGAAGAACTTTAAGCCCGACGTACCGGAGAAGTACGACGGCAAGACGCACCCCTCAGAGTTTCTCAGCGTTTACACTATCGCAGTGCAAGCTGCCGGGGGGCGCGACGAGAGGATCCTAGCCAACTACTTCCCGCTCGTGCTGAAGCCGAACGTCCGTTCGTGGCTCATGCACTTGCCGGAAGGCTCTATCTCTTCTTGGGCCGACCTCTGCCATCAGTTTGTTGGCGCCTTCACCGGCGGCCACAAACCCCATGGCCAGGAGAGCGATCTCCACATTTTGGCCCAGAAGGAAGGCGAACCCCTGCGCAAATATATCCAACGCTTCAGCCGGGTGCAGCACAACATCCCCGACGTTCACCCTGCCGCGGTTATCAGCGCGTTCCATCAGAACGTGCGTAACCGCCGCATGCGTGAGGAGATGGCGATGACCAAGATTAGGGACGTCAGCGAGCTCTACGCTCTTGCTGACAAGTGCGCCCGCGCGGAAGAGGGGAGGAAACTTCCCGGGGAGGATGCTGGCGCAGGGGGAAGCGACAGCGACGACGCCGCCCCGGCAAAGAAGAACCGGCGGCGGAACAACAGAAGGAAGGGCAAGAAGGAAGTGCTTGCCGTCGAGAAGTCCGGCAAGGAAGCCCCCGCCAAGCAAGCGCAGGCTGGCGGCTCCGGCAAGGAGCCTGCCCCTGCGGCGGCGGCCGACAAGCCGGGTAGCTCCGACAAGCAATACTGTAAGATTCACCGCACCAAGGGTCACGATCTCTCCAATTGCAAGCGCGTCGAGTACCTCGTCGAGCAGCAAAAAGCTGAGTACGAGAGGCGCGACAAAGAGAAGGCCCAAGGTGGCGGGGAAGAGCCCAGCAAGAAGCGGCCGTTCAACGGCCGGGGAGGGCGCCGCGGCAAGGCCAAGCAGCGGCAAGGAGATCGACCTCCCCGGGGCCGCGACAACGACGAAGACGACGATGAAGACATGGAGGACGACGAGAACAGCGAGCAGGAGTTCCAGAAGGCCACGGAGGTCCTGTGCGTCGACGGTGGCGCCTCCCTGCACACCTCCCACCGCCAGCTGAAACAGTGGGTGCGTGAGGTGAATGCAGCGGAGCCGCCCGTGGAGTCGCGCAGGCTCCTCAAATGGTCCAGCACGCCCATCGTTTTTGACCTTGAGGATCACCCTGACCGTACCACGGCGGTCGGGTGCTTGCCGATGCTGGTTTCTCCCACCATCCGCAACCTCAAGGTCACCAAAATGTTGGTTGACGGCGGGGCCGGGCTGAACTTGATCTCCTCTGCTGTGATCAAGAAGCTCCAGATTCAAGACGGCGAGCTCGAAGAGACCGGTTCATTCCAAGGAATCAACCCGGGAAGGAGCAAGCCCAAGGGAAAGATCACTCTGCCGGTGACCTTTGGCGGGGAGCTCAACTTCAGAACTGAGCGCATCACCTTTGACGTTGCTGATATTCCATTGCCCTACAATGGAATACTCGGCCGTCCCGCCCTCGCCAAGTTCATGGCAGCTTCCCACTATGCCTACAACGTGCTGAAGATGCTGGGGCCGATAAGTGTCATCACTGTCCACAGCGACAAGAAAGATGCGCTTATTTGCGCCGACAAGATTTACCGGGATGCGGCAGCTGCGGCCGAGAAGGATACTCTTGCCGCTGAAGCTCCCGGGGGGAAGAAGACGAAGACCAAGTCCGGCAAGTGCTCTGGGACCCACTCCGGCAACCGCACCTCTTCGGAGTGCTGCGCTGCCGTCGAGGACGTTCCATCGAGCTCCACCGGCAAGAGCAAGAAAGGAATGGCTGCTCCTCCGGCAACCAAGAAAGTGTCCGCAAAGGAGGATGGCACTGGTGGTACCTTCACCATCAGCGCCACCCTTGACAGCAAATAGGAAAGCGCGCTCGTCGCCTTCCTGCGGGCGAATGTCGATGTGTTTGCTTGGCAACCATCTGACATCCCCGGTGTTCCCAGGAAGGTGATTGAGCACAAGCTTGCTGTCTGTCCTCATGCGCGGCCCATCAAGCAGAAAGTGAGGAAGCAAGCCGTGGAGCGCCAAGAGTTTATCAATGAGGAGATCAAGAAACTAGAGGCAGCAGGCCTAGTTAGAGGTGTGATCCATCCGACGTGGCTGGCAAACCCAGTCGTCGTGCGCAAGGCCAACGGGAAGTGGAGACTGTGTATAGACTTCACCGATGTCAATAAAGCACGTCCCAAGGATCCTTTCCCTTTGCCGCGCATTGACCAGATCGTTGACTCCACTGCCGGATGTGAGCTACTCTGTTTTCTTGATGCATACTCAGGCTATCATCAGATTTTCATGGCTAAGGAAGATGAAGAGAAGACTGCGTTTATCACTCCATGTGGCACATATTGCTTTATCCGCATGCCGTTTGGATTGAAGAATGCAGGCTCAACCTTTGCAAGGGTAGTGTACACTGCTTTTGAGCCACAAATCCACAGGAATGTAGAAGCTTACATGGATGACATCGTGGTGAAGAGCAAGAGCAAAGAAACCCTGATTCAAGACTTGGAAGAAACGTTTCAGAACCTGCGCAGAATACAGCTCAAGCTGAACCCCGAGAAGTGCGTCTTTGGAGTCCCCTCCGGCAAGCTTCTCGGGTTCTTTGTATCACAGAGGGGGATTGAAGCCAACCCCGACAAGATCAAAGCCATCGAGCAGATAGAAGCCCCGAAGCGCGTCAAGGATGTCAGAAGGCTTGCAGGTTGCGTTGCTGCCCTCAGTAGGTTCATTTCAAAATCCGCAGAGCGCGCCCTACCTTTCTTCAAAATCTTGAAGAAGGCAGGTCCCATGAAGTGGACTCCAGAAGCGGAGGCGGCGTTGCAGGATTTGAAACGGTACCTATCCTCCACTCCTGTACTTGTCGCACCTAAACCACAGGAAAAGTTGTTGCTATACTTAGCGGCAACCAACCAGGTGGTTAGTGCTGCGTTAGTAGCGGAGAGGGAGTCCGACGAGGAGTCAGCATCACCGGCAAGCGAATCTGGCGACAAGCAGGGGGCTGTCCCGACAAGCTCTGGCCCCGACAAGGAAGACTATGCGCAGGAACAAGGAGAGGTGCGGAAGAAGATGGTGCAGCGCCCAGTGTATTTTGTAAGTTCCCTTCTACAGGGAGCTAGATCAAGGTACTCTGGTGTGCAAAAATTGCTTTTCGGCCTTCTCATGGCCTCGAGGAAGCTGCGCCACTACTTCCAAGCCCATGAGATAACAGTGGTCACTCGCTTTCCGTTGAAGAGGATATTGCACAATCCAGAGGCAACAGGCAGGATCGTCGAGTGGGCACTGGAGCTGTCAAGCTTTGGACTCAAGTTTGAAAGTACTTCAACCATACAGTGCCGAGCTTTGGCAGAATTCATTGCTGAATGGACCCCAACACCAGAAGATGAAGTTCAAGAAACAAGCGCACCCGTGCAAGAAGCGACAAGTGAATGGGTAATGTATTTTGACGGTGCCTTCTCGCTGCAAGGCGCCGGTGCCGGCGTGGTACTCATCGCGCCCACCGGAGAGCACCTCAAATATGTTATCCAGATGCACTTTCCCAGGGAGCAAGCGACAAACAACACTGCAGAATACGAAGGCTTGCTTGCCGGCCTCAGGATTGCGGCCGAACTTGGGATCAGAAAGCTGATTGTGCGGGGCGATTCTCAGTTGGTGGTCCGACAAGTTAACAAGAGCTATCAGAGCCCTTTGATGGAAGCTTATGTCGATGAAGTGAGAAAGCTTGAAGAGCACTTTGAAGGTCTGCAGATGGAGCACGTCCCAAGAGCTCAAAATGAGATTGCAGATGGCCTTTCAAAGTGCGCCGCGATGAAGTTACCTGTGGAACCAGGGACCTTTTTGCTCAAGCTGACTCAGCCATCAGTTACACCATCAATTGGGCAGTCCAAGAAGAGAAAGTTGGTCTCCGGCGACTACTTGCCGGCGGATCTTCCTGAACCCGCCGCCAAAGTTCCCAAGATCAACAACAACGCTGAGGAACAGTTTGCTCCTGCAAGCCCTCGGGCTTGTGCAGTTGAAGCAAGTGTTCCCGACAAGCCTCGCCCCGGCGAGCTTGCCGGGGGACCGTCAGCTCCGGCAGGACCAGAGGTCTTTGCCGTAGAAGCTGAGGTTCCCGCAGCGGCCCTCGAGCCTTTAGTCCTTGCAGTCGAGCCTCGGGCTCCAGCATGGGCGCAGCAGATCGTCCGTTTTCTGCAAACTTGAGAACTTCCCGACGACCCTCAAGAGATAGAGAAGATAACCAGGCAGTCAAGTATGTATCAGTTCGTGGATAACGAGCTATACAGAAGAAGACTCAACGGTGTCAGGTTGAAATGCATCTCCAGAGAAGATGGACAGAAGCTGTTGGCAGAAGTACACGGAGGCATATGCGGCCACCACATTGGCGCAAGGGCACTTGCCGGGAAAGCTTTCCGGCAAGGGTTCTTTTGGCAAGAAGCCCTCCAAGATGCAACTGCACTAGTAACCAAGTGTGAAGCGTGCCAGTTCCATGCAAAGCAAATTCATCAGCCAGCTCAAGCTCTCCAAACAATCCCTTTGTCATGGCCCTTCTCGGTCTGGGGGCTCGATATCCTCGGCCCTTTCCCTCGCGCTGTCGGGGGCTTTGAGTACTTGTACGTTGCAATCGACAAGTTCACAAAGTGGCCAGAAGTAGAGCCGGTGAGGAAGGTGGCAGCACAGTCAGCAGTCAGGTTCTTCAGGTCGATTGTTTGCCGTTTCGGGATCCCGAACAGGATCATCACCGACAACGGTACGCAGTTTACTAGTCGCACCTTCATGCAGTACGTCCAAGACCTTGGCGCCAAGGTCTGTTTCGCTTCTGTTGCTCACCCGAGGAGCAACGGCCAAGCGGAGAGGGCAAATGCTGAAGTGCTGCGCGGACTCAAGACAAGGACCTTTGACAGGCTGCGCAAGTGCGGAAAGAATTGGATAGAGGAGCTCCCGGCGGCTCTTTGGTCAATCAGAACGACACCAAGTCGAGCCACCGGGCAGACACCTTTTGCTCTAGTCTATGGAGCAGAGGCAGTTCTCCCCACGGAACTCGTATACGGATCTCCTCGAGTACTCGCTTATGATGAGCTCGAGCAAGAGCAACTGCGGCAAGATGACGCATTGCTCCTTGAGGAGGGACGTCTCCAGGCTGCTGTACGAGCTGCTCGATACCAGCAAGCTTTGCGCCGCTACCATAGCCGCAAAGTCAAGGCCAGGAGTCTCGAGGAAGGCGACCTTGTTCTTCAGCGTGTTCAGTCCGCCAAGAATTCCAACAAGTTGACGCCGAAGTGGGAAGGCCCTTATCGGGTGAGACAAGTTACGAGGCCCGGCGCTGTCCGCCTCGAGACCGAAGAAGGCTTACCGGTGAGCAACTCCTGGAACATAGAGCATCTTCGTAAGTTTCATCCCTAAGGCGCGGTTGCCGTGATCCGCTCCGGCAACCACCTTTTGTACAAGCCTTGCCGCTGTTGCATGTAACCCTTTGTACAAAGCCGGGCGCAGACCCCGTGCATCAGTAAAGTTTTCGTGTTTTCCGCATCGATTGCCTTTTGCATGCTTCTCTTTGCTGTTTGCATGTTCAATTTGGCATTTGATGCAACACTCAGACATACGGTAAGCATTATTACGCCGAAAGGCAATATGCTTGTTTCCCTCTCCCTTTCCTTTTCTCTTAAGCAGAAGGAACGTTCCTCGCGCACAAGTTTGCCGGGGGGGAAGGAGATGGAGGAGGAACTAAGTGCTGTTCAAGTAAGAGAAGCCTTACCGGAGAATAAACAATATGAGCAAGCAGCATATGAAAGATAAGTTGTTAGAATTTGACCAGTTCAAATTTTAAATTCTGGTTGTCTTCCTTGAACGATCACACTTTGTATGGAAAACCTGTGCGCGGAGGAACCTACCCGTAGCTTGCCGCACCCTTATCTTGTTTTCGAGTCCACTCAACGATTTAAGTGAGCTGCGACAAGTGTCGCGCCCTTGCCTCGTTTCCGAGTACGCTCAGCAAGCTAAGTGCGTTGCGACCAGCTGCGGCAAGGTTGCTTGCCGGCGAGGGCCTTGGCCAGCAGGCTGCTTAGAGTCCAACACTCAGCGCTCGCGACAAGGGCCCCTTGCCGGCGAGCTCCCCGGGAGCGTAGGGAGAAAAACATACAAAGTCAAAGATTGGAACAAGGAAGATAACATTGCACTGATTGATTGAAGTAAAGCAAATATCTTACAAGGATAACTTGTCGCAATGGACTAATGAGTTCATAACATAATGTGCAGCAATAAAAAGATAAAGATAAATGGGGCCCTTGTCTACGCGGTCGCCTTCCTTCCTGCCAAGCTTTGCCACCTTGGCGATGATGTGGCCGACCTGCTCCTTCAGGGCCTCCGTGTCTGCATCTGCCGGCAGAGTGCGAAGAACGTTCGTGAGGTTGATCCCCGGGTTGCGGTACACGATTTTCGTCAAGACCCGCTCCAGAGTTCCCGCGCAGAGCCGGCGCGACTCCTCGGCCAGCTGCGCGGGGATGCGGTTCCGGAGACCTGCAAGAGCCGGAGCGACGCCTCTGAAGAAGAGGCTGAGCTTGGTGCTGTGCGGGAGATCTGGATCCGGCGAGTAGATAAGGTGTTCAACCTTCAGCGCCAGCAGCTCTTGATCAATATTGGACGCAGAAGAAACCAGCTCTTCGGTCCACACTTCAATAGTCTGCCGGAAGAGCTCGGAGGCCTTGTTGACGCTCTCCACCAAGGTTCGCTCCTTGCGGAGCTCATCCTTCAACTTGGTCTCCTGGGCTCGGGCAGCATCGAGCGATTCCTTCAGGGTGGTGACCTTCAGCTCCAGGTCTTCAATGGAGTCCTTGGCGGCCTTCAGCTCGTCACCCCTCTTGGATAAACTCACCTGGAGCTCTGAGTTTGTGTGAGCGTCCTTCTCGCGCTCCAAGATGAGCGCGGCAACCTTCTCGGCGCTCACCTTCATCGCTTTCTCCAGTTGTTCGACCTTGGCGGCGAGCTCCTTCTTGGCGTCCTCCGCGGCAACCGCGGCGGCCTTCGCCTCCTTCAGCTCCCCGCCAAGGGCAGCCTCGCGAGCGGCAAGGTCTTCTTCATGAGAATCCAGCTCAACCTTCCGCTGCGCGAGCTCTCCCTCTCGCCGGGACATCTCCACCCCGGCGAGACGCTGCTGTTCATCGGCTTCGGCCCTCTCAAGTACCCACTCTTGATACTCGCCGGCGAGACGCTCACGCTCCTCCGCCACCTGGCGGAGGGCAGCCTGATTGGCGGCGCTGAGCTCCGCCGCACGCTTCTCCATCTCTGCCGCGGCCTTGGCGGCAAGAGCCTCCCGGGAAGCGAGCTTTGCTTGCCTGGCCCGGTAAAGGGCCAGGAGCTGATGAAGCAATCGCTCCTCCTCGGGCCCCTCACCTCCACTAGGCGCCTGGACGATCTTCAGGCCTGCGGAGGCGAGGACCTCTCCGTCGAACGCCTCGCCCTCCGCAGGAGCTCGCGACGAAGACCCCCACGGCATCTGGATGAAGACGCCATTGGGGGCCTCGAGATAGAACCTTTGCTCCTCGCCGGCGGAGGGACCGGTGGCCGGTGCAGCATCCGATGCTCCCGCCGCCTCCGGGTCGGCGGTGCGGCCGCCGTCCCCCTCCCCGGCCGCTGCGTCCGCAGTCGGAGCAGTCTCTTGCGCGGCCGGCTCAGCGGCCTCGCCCACCTCCTCGACGACTGGAGCGTCGCCACCGCCGCCCTGCGCGTCCTCCTCCTCGAGGATAATCACCTCCGTCTCCATGGGCGCGGGAGGAGGAAGATCTAGAAAGAAGAAGAAGACAAAGAAATTCAAGACTCAAGCAAATATCCAAAAAAGAGACAAGCCAAGAAGACAAGTTACAAAGATTACCTTGGCGGACGTCCTCAGCGGCGGGCTCCCTCGCCGGGGAGCTCGGCCTCGTCGGAGTAGTCGCCCTCGCCGGGGAACTTGGCCTTGGCGGGGTGGCCGCCCTTGCCGGGCTGCTCGTCCTTGGCGGGGTACTCTGCCTTGGCGGAGTACCCGCCCTTGACGGAGCACTCTCCCTTGCCGGAGAGTTCTGCCTTGGCGGGGATGGCGGGGCCTGCGGCTCCTCAGCTGTGGCCTCCGGGCGCTCTTCCCGCTGGGGTTCCTCCTCTGTACAGAACAAGACAAGAGATGTCAATACGTGAAGACAAAATCAAAGCCTCAGGCGTACCCCGACAAGCGAAAAGAGAACCCCAGACTTACGCTGGGGGCTGCGCTGCGGGCTGCGCTGGGGGCTGCTCATCGGAGCAATGCTCGAGTCCGGCAGGCTCGGCTCCGGCACACCCTCCGTTGCCGCTGCCACTGAGCCTTCCGCGACCTCGGCCTCGGGCGCCTTGGCCTTCTTCGCTGCGCGGTGGGCCAGGGTCCTGAAATCAAAACAGTAAACAGAGTCAGCATCAACAGAAGTTCAAAACAAAAATCAAGAAGATGAAGAATCTCGGATCCTTACTCCTGGTCCTCCTCGTCGTCCTCGCTCAGGGCGGAGAAGTCATACTCCACCGTGGGCGCGTCGACGCGAGGAGCGGGAGGCGAAGACTCCCTCGCGCGCTTGGTGCTCACCGGGGCTGGGGGCTGCGAAGACCCAGCACCTGTGGCTGCCGGCGCCCGGGGGGCGGGCGGAGCCGTTGCTCCGCTCCGAGAAGACCCCTGCCGGCTCGCTGCCGGCCTGCGGGGCGCCTCCGTCGTGGTCCGCGCACGGGCCGCCTCCGCTGCGGCTGGTGCGCCGGACGGCCTTGGCGCGGCTTGACTCCCCCGGGGAGCCGCCCGCCGAGGTGGCTGTTGCCGGGGCGCCTGCGCCCTTTCCCCCGTCGCCGTCTTGCGGAGGCGTTTTGCCGGGGACTCCTTCGGGCTTGCCGGGGGCGGGGAGCTCTCCGACGAGGAGAGGTCGTCGGCGTATAATTCCGTGGATCCGCCGGAGTCTTCGGCCTCCTCCTCCTCCTCCTCCTCTGCCCCGGCCGGCTCGCTGGGCCCAGCATCCAGCGCTGCGGCCCTCTTTCCCTTGGCGCCTCCGCCCCTCGCGGCGCCTCTGCTCCCTCCGGCGGTGCCCTCCCTTGCCGCAGCCTCCGTCGCGATCCCATGGATCCCGGAGTGCCTCAACGAGGGGACCCCGGCGAGCGCGTCGGGTGGGAGGTTCAGCAATCGGCGGATCTCCGCCTCTTCCGCCTGGGTGGACGCCTCTTCGGCCTCCGCCTCCTCCGGCGAGAACCCGAAGACTCCTGCCGCCGCGGCTGCGGCGGCCTCCTCAGCCCGAGAAGCTATGTAGGCGATTTCCTGGTCGGTGGTGTCCCGCGTATGCAGCTTGAGGTCCTCCTTGTTACTCGCCACCTCGGCGAGGTTGTCGTAGAAGTTGAGGACGTCGATGGGCTTCGGGGCGATCCACGAGCGGTCCAAGCCATGCGAATCGCACATCGGCATCATGGCAAGGATCCGGTCCCTCGCGGCGTTGTTGCAGAGCGGCACCACTTCCCGGGGAGTCCTGAACCACTCGGGGTGCGTCGGGTCGTACTTGAAGAGTTCCCGTACCATCCCGCGCAGCTCCAGAGTGGTGAAGTTGAAATTAAGCCCGGGGCGCAGCCTCATGATATCTGCCGGGCCGCCGTACTCCCAGGCCGGCCTCTTCCGGTCTTGGAGAGGGGCGATGCGCCGGCGGAGGAAATTTGCGCCCACCTCGGCAACCGACAGCCGGGCCATCCGAAGACGGAGAATCCGGACGAGGGCGATGTCGAGCTTGACGTCGTCGGAGTCTAGATCACTCCAATCCCTGCCGCGCACGATGGGCGTTGTGCGCGGCGCAGTGAAGGCTTGCGGCTGGTCTTCTACAATCCAGCACCACTCCGCTCGCCATTCCTCCCACTTGCCGCGGAGCTCCCCCGGCAAGTACGACCCTTTCTTATTGAGACGGAAGACCCAAGAAATTCCTCCGGAGAGGGGGGCATCGGCCTCGGCTCTAGGAGTGAAAAAGTGTCTAAAGAGGGCTACGTTGGGGTGGACTCCTATGAAGTTTTCGCACATATGTGCGAAAACAGCCATGGTGAGAATGGCGTTGGGGGTAAAATCAAGCAGATGGAAGCCATACGTATTCATGATATCACAGAAGAAGTTCGAAAAAGGAGGACAGAGACCACAATGGAAAAAGGCAGCAAAGAAGTGATACCCGCCGGGATAGTTGTCCTTGGCGGCGGCCGGGTATGCTCGGGTGCGGGGATGCGCATCGGTGCCCTTGGACCAAAACAAGTAATACTTGTTCCAGAGTTCTTGCACGCCGAGCTTCGGTGGGAAGACGACGTGCCGCTTCCGATAAGCGATGAGCTTGGCTGCTTGCTCGGATTTCTCCTTCTTGGACTTCTCCGCTTTCGCCTTGTCGGTCTTTGGGGCCATGGCGGACGCGGCGGAAGGAAGGGGACGAAGAGCTCGGCGGCGGCGGAGCTGTGGAGGCGGAGCGCAAGAAGGAATCTTTTGCAGGTAGAAGACGACGTAATGAGAGCACAGGGAGGGGAACCGCGCCCGCTACCTCTGCTTTTATGGGGGAGTGGGGGGTGTTTCGCCCTTTCCATTAAGAGATCGTGGGCACGTCCCATCCCACGGCGCCGCAATCGACGCGTGCCGTTACCGTGGGGTGCGGCGGATATGGAAGTGGATTCGGCGCGCCGCGGGCCGCGGGTGCCCGTGCACTGTTTTGGGCCTGGCCCAACAGCGCTCGGCACCGTGTGTGGCCCAGGCCCGGGGGCTCCTGTCGGTGTACTAAGGTAGGGGTACCCCAGTACCCCAACTTGTGCACGGGCAGTTGCAGCTTCCCGCGGCAAGGTTCACTGCGTGCTCGCCGGAGACCTTCCTGCTCCTTATCAAACCATTCAAAAACAAAGTATACAAGACAGAAGATCGAGACCCCGGCAAGAGGAGCTTGCCGGGAAGGCCGTACCAGGCTCAAGGCTGTTCCACTAACACAAGACCCTGGCAAAAGGAGCTTGCCAGGAAGACTAGAAGATATCGCCTCGGCGCTATGCGCGCCCCGGCAAGGGGCCCGGGGAGCGGCAAGTTCCCGGGCCCGGCAAGATCAAAGCCCCGGCAAGGTGCTTGCCGGGAGGGCTGCGCTGTGTGCCCGCGCTCCAGCTCATCGGCCCACGCGTCGCCCTGGGGCCTGTCCAGGGACGCGTGGCGGATGGCTGTGCAGCCTGGGGTACACGGTGGCACTCCACGGCGATAAATCCGTCGCCGTGGCGGACGGAGACGCTAAGGCGGGAGCTTTTGGGGTCGACGGCGACGGGCATTAAATGCCCTTGTCCCCCACTGTTAAAGTAGGTATAGACCACTGTTCTGTACTGTAGCTCCACTGTTCCCGCACTGTTACAACTACCACCTCTTTTACATTTTTACCCCTTTCTCCTACGTTGACACCTGTCGGTGACCCCTTGCACTATAAAAGGAGGCCCATGCACAACGTGGAGGGGGTTCGAAAGCTAGACTACTCTCACGCACGGTGTAGCTGCTTCTTCAAGCTCCCGAGCACTCAACTCAATACACAACCAAGCAGGAGTAGGGTTTTACGCATCCGTGCGGCCCGAACCTGGGTAAACTGCCCGCGTGTTTGCTTCGATCTGCTCTTTGTGCTCCCTCCGCCCTCGTACCGCATAGACAAGGGGCTCCGGTCCCATAGGTGTTCGTGGCGGACAGTTTCCCCCGACACCCTTGTTATGTTTACTTTCAGTTTTAGTGGTCTTGATGTTTGTTACTACTGTAGAAACATCATTGTATCTTTATTTTTCAGCTTTGTGCCAAGTTTAGCCTCTGATTGCAAGAAAGTTCAAAAGTTGCGACGTGCTGTCCAGGAAACAGATTCTGTCCTTGGATAGAAAAATTCGTATAAAATCACCAGATCATCTTTTTGATCTGAATTTTTTCGACAGCGTGCTCTATATAATTGTCTTTCGTGCGTCTGTTTTGAGTTTTTTGATTAGAGTTGCAGAAGTGCCCCGGAAAAATCATTTACTACCTGCTGTTCTGTTTTTCACAGATTCTGTCCTGTTTTGCCTTTCCTTCATTTTGCAAACCTAGAGCTTGCTTTTTCTTTGCAAAAACCTTTTGGCAATCTTGAGAAACAGTAGAACTTCACGAATATCTTTATTTCCAGCAAGGAACAATTATTTTATTATGGGTACTAACCTCGCTAATCAGATTATGATGAGTTATGTATGAAGGGAGTTTTCAAGTGTGCGAGGGAAGATGATAAAAAGATTCAGGAGTGTCAAACGCTCAAGCTTGGGGATGCCCCCATGCACCCCCAAGAAATATTCAAGGAGACTCAAGCTTCTAAGCTTGGGGATGCCCCCGTGCATCCCCTTCTCCATCAACATTATCAGTTCGTCTTTCGTTCCACTATATTTTAATCACTTCATGTGTTATGTGCTATGCTTGGAGCGTCTTGCTTTTAGTTTTCTTTAGTTTTCATAACAAGTCGGAACTCAGCTTTCTTTATGTGGGAGATAAACACGCTCCACTTCTACCTAGAACATAACATAGAATTTTCATGTCTATCCTTGCTGTGTGTGTTCTTTGTCTTTTAATAGCTACTATCATGTTCAGCTCTTAGCTTTCATGCTTATCTTTTCAAAGAGCTTTTGTTTAGTTGGTTGCTTGAACTCTCTTTAATTATCATGTTTATCTTATTAAGAGAGTTTGCTTCCGTTGCATCGGTTGATATGTCTATGATAAAGATGCTACGTGCATAATGGCACTTAGTAGTTCATGTTTTCTTATGGTTAGTCTCAAATAGCTGGGGGGTTCCCAATGTGTTATTGGAGTACCAACATGATTTGTTTGCCTATGATGTGGTATGGTTTAGTAATATCTTCCTTCAAAGAATTTATTTTGATTGACTTGGCGTATGCTCACGCATATTTAAGACTGTAAAGAAAGTCTGTCAAGCCTTGATGATCTTTTGTTTCTGAGTAGCGATATAACTTCCATGCCTGATTCAATGTTGCTTTGTCGCTCTGCATGATTATGACCGTCATTGCTCTCTTAGTTGGTCGCTCCCCGTCTTTTGCTAACCTTCGCCTGTACTAAGCAGACTGACTGCTTGTGCATCCACATCCTTTTAATCCAGTTATGCCATATGAGTCCACCATATCTTCCTACATGGTATTTACCTGCCATTCCTAACGGAGACTTGCATGTACCATCTCAAAATTATTCAAAGAAAAAGCATTCCTATTTTGTGCCTCTGTTTTAAGTTCATGAGGAAGTAGTAGTTAATTCATGATCTTTTTAAGTTGGACAAGCTTCACCCCGGGATTTCATGTATAATGTGCAAACCCATAATACGAGAAGGAACTGGCATTGAGTGCGCCCGGCTCAAAAAGATAATATAACAAACAAACCCTCCTTCACGCTTTGTTCATGAGAAATCAGAAAACTTTGGCAGTGATAAACAAAGGAGATTAAGAGGATGTGATCGTCCTCATTCGGGAGCCGTTCCTCGAAACTTGTCCATCTCAAGAAGTGATTGAGTTGTCTGCTAGCATTCGTTGACGAAACATGCATGATCTAAAAAAAATTATTACCTCTCTTTTAAAACCAAGAGCTCTGGTACATGTTTTGTCTTTGTTTCCGACTACGGGTTTTCAACCTTGCCAACAAAAGCCACGGTTCGAGAGTCTCCACCTTCTTTTAAAAGCACCAACTACTGAGAGCATGATTGTCATTCTGAGTGTAATGTGCATTGTCCCAAAGAGCATTGTCTTTTGCATGATTGTGATATCGTTTATTTTGAAATCATTGTATCTAGTCATCACTTAAACCTTGGAGGTGCCCCTGCATTTATGTTTTGCTTCACTAAAGGGGGCAAGCTAGATATCACTTTATCATATTTGCACATCATGTTCATTACGAATCTATTTGATGTTTCAATATCATATTGTAAAACTTTCAGTTCTTTGTGATTTTCTCATGAGGCAACTTAATTACTATAGATTCATTGTCTCAGTAAGCTTTTGTCATATGACTATGAAAAAGTCCTATATGGTTAATAGCATGTCACCACAGAAATTATTCTTGTTATCATTTACCTACTCGAGGACGAGCAGGAATTAAGCTTGGGGATGTTGATACGTCCAAAACGTATCTATAATTTCTGCTTGCTCCATGCCTCTTTTGGGTGATATTGCTATGTTATTTGTACACTTCCATACACTTTTGATCATATTTGGACTAACCTATTAACTCAGTGCACCCCAGTGCCAGTTTCTGTTTTCGGCTGTTTTTGTATTTCAGGTTTTCATATTACGAGAACTGCCAGAAAAAATCCAGAAAAATTATATAAAAAGTCAGCGTTCCGGAAGCTTCCATGCGGCCAAAGTAGGGCCGGAGGGGACCCACAGGGGCTCCAGGCGGCCTGCCCATGCGGCCCCCCCTGGCCGCGCCGGGGGGGGGGGGGGG
>LR738714.1:703561094-703610123 GCA_902687465.1 Secale cereale
CGCCTGGGCACTCCTGACCCCCTCTGATGCCCCCCTTTGGCATATATTTACACCGTGTCGCGGAAACCCTGATTCCAGACCCCTTTTCTCCAAACGCGATTCCGATCTCCGCCGCCATCGCCATCAAGCTTCGGGGGACCAGAATTCCTGCGCCGGCACCCTGCCGGGACGGGGAAGTGCCCCCGGATTCATCTCCCTCGACGTTGCTTCCTCCCTCCATGATGCGGGAGTAGTTCCTCCTTGGGGCTGAGGTTCTTACCAGTAGCTATGTGGTCAATTCTCTCTCCCATGATGTGATCTTCGTTGTGATCATAGGCTATGTTAATCTAGGGTGATCCCATGATATTTCCCCTTCCTCTATGTATTGGATTGATGTACTCACTTGTCTTTATCTAGTATAATCCCCGAGACCAAGGTGACAGCGGTCTATTGGACATGGATTAGAACAATATTTTCATGAGTGATTTCCTCTCTTGTGTGTTGATTAAAGATTGAGAGTCTCTTGGTGCTTGTCTTTGACTATCCTTTAGATATGTTGTGGTGATTGTGGGACTCTCTTTGGATGGCCGCGGTGACATTGGGAAATCCTTAGATTGAGAACTACGAACTTTGAGGTGTGCTTTTGTAGCCCTACATAATTCTCGTCCTCTCTTGACCATGAAGGAATGACCTCCGAGTGCGTCCCCTTTGCATGTTTTATGGGAAATATCATGTGATTCGATTATGTTAATGTTGTTGGGAGTTGCCACTAGTGAAAGTATGAAGCCTAGGCCTTGTTTCCACCATTGCAATACCATTTGTGCTCACGTTTACCACTTGTTTGCTTGCTGCACTTTTTATTACAGATTTATATTACTTTGTTTTGCCATCCATATCACTTGCCATTTAACATCTCTTCGCCGAACTAGTGCACCTATACATCTAACAAGTGTATTAGGTGTGTTGGGGACACAAGAGACTTCTTGTATCTTAGTTGCAGGGTTGCTTGAGAGAGACCATCTTCAACCTCTACTTCCCTGAGTTCGATAAACCTTAGGTCATCCACTTGAGGGAAATTCATGCTGTCCTACAAACCTCTGCGCTTGGAGGCCCAACATAGTCTACAAGAGTAGAAGCGTGTGTAGACATCAACAGCCGCGGTGTGGGCAAAGCCACGAAAGTTCGAGAACTTCGCGAACTAGCGAAGAGTACTTTGTATTGTCGAAACTCAACTTGATAGAGTACGGGTAGAAAAGTTAGCAAGCACTTTGGGCTTTGATAATTCTTTTGCTATTAGTAGTAATGGCCAGAGTGGCGGCCTCGGTATCTTTTGGAACAATCTAATAAAAGTTGAAATTTTGGGTTACTCAGTGTATCATATAGATTGCTTCGTCGACGAACCGGATCATGATAAATGGCGAGCATCTTTTTTCTATGGGGAGGCCATAACACACTTGAGACATCAAACGTGGGATACCATGAAGGGAATAGCAAGTTCAAGTGACCTTCCGTGGGTATGCATAGGTGACTTCAGTGAAGTGGTACGTCTGGAAGAACATGAGGGAATAGGAGAACGCAGCAATGCACAGATCCAAGGGTTTCGAGATGTTGTTGATGTTTGCATGCTTATGGATGTAGGCTATGAGGGTAATTTCTGGACTTTTGAAAAAAGAGTAGCAGGTGGCACTTACACTAGGTGCAGGTTGGATCGGGCCCTAATATCGGCTGAGTTGAGTGCTCAGTATCCGGAGGCCAACCTGAAACATGAAACAACAGCTGGCTCCGATCACTGTCCTATTTTGTTCAGCCTAAGAGGCGACTTGGGGCGTCCGCAGGCGAAACCCCCTTTCAGATATGAGGTAATGTGGGAGGCACATGAGCACTCGCGTGATACAATCATCGAGGAGTGGAGCGATGACCAGAGGCCGGTAACCATGGAAGGGCTAAAGGAGAAAACTTGTGGGATTATCAAACAATCTGGGAAGGTGGAACGAGGAGACCTTTGGGTCAGTCCAGAAGGAGATCAAGAACTTAAACTCGGAGCTACATCGACTTTGAGGTGAGCCAGCTAGGGTGGGGCCGACGCATGCAGAACTCAAGATCAACGAGGGACTCGTTGAGCTATACCATCAGGAGGAGATGATGTGGCGTCAGCGGTCACGCATAGAATGGCTAGCTGCGGGCGACAAGAACACGAGGTTTTTTCATATGAGAGCTAGCCAGAGGAGGAAGAAAAATATGATCAAAGCATTATCCAACTCCCTGGGCGTCTTGGTTGATGACAAAGCAGCACTTAAGAGCATGGTGTTTGATTTCTATAGAGATATGTACTCATCGGAAGGGGTCAATGGAATTGATCAAGTGTTGCAACATGTGCCAGTCAAAGTAACAGCAGCAATGAATGAACAACTATTGGCACCCTACACAAATGAGGAAGTGAAAGTAACGCTATTTCAGATGTTTCCAACAAAATCCCCAGGGCCGGATGGCTTTCCTGCTCACTTTTATCAGCGGCATTGGGACTTATGTGGGGAGGAGGTTACAAGGGCGGTTTTGAGAATCGTCCGAGGGGAGGAGAGCGCTGAATGTGTGAATTACATGGTCTTTGTGCTTATACCCAAGGTGATAAATCCAACCCTGCTTACTCAATTCCATCCTATAAGCTTATGTAATGTCGTCTACAAAATAGCGTCAAAGGTTGTTGTGAACAGGCTGAAATTGGTACTACCAGACATCATTTCCGAAGAGCAGTCAGCTTTCGTCCCAGGTAGACTGATAACTGACAATATCATATGAGTGTTTACACTTTATGAAACGCAGCAAGGCGAAGTACAACAGCTTTTGCGCTTTAAAACTGGATATGATGGAAGCTTACGATAGGTTGGAGTGGTCTTATCTTCAAGCAATTATGATCAAGCTGGGTTTCAACCAACACTAGGTGAACATAGTCATGGGGATGATCAGTTCAGTATCGTTCTCGGTTCAGTTTAATGGAGAAAGACTTGAGAGTTTTTTGCCTTCACGTGGCATCCGTCAGGGAGACCCAATCTCCCCCTACCTCTTCTTGATCGCAGCAGAGGGCCTTTCGTGCCTTTTAAAAACTAGTTCTCGATCATCAGCACTCAATGGGATAAAGGTGGCACCCACAGCTCCGGCTGTCAACCACCTTCTCTTCGCCGATGATAACCTGTTGTTGTTCAAGTCAAATGTGCAGGGGGGCGACAAAGGTGTCAAACCTGTTGGATATATACTGTAATGCTTCCATACAGAGGGTTAACCACAGTAAGTCATCTATTTTCTTCAGTAAGGGGACCCCCCAACTTGTCAGGGATAGCATCAAAAACACGCTCAACGCCCAGAATGAATCTTTGAGTGATCGATATTTGGGTATGCCAACTGAAGTGGGCCAGTCAAAGATGGGAACTTCCAGATACCTACGAGATAGGGTTTGGGAGAAGGTGACAGGCTGGATGGAGAATCTCCTATCGACAGCAGGCAAGGAGGTACTTATTAAGGCGGTGGCCCAAGCTTGCCGGTTTACTCTATGGCCTGCTTCAGACTCCCCCGTGGCCTGTGTGACAACATCACGAAAATTATACGCTAGTTCTGGTGGGGTAGTAAGGCAGGTAGAAGAAAACCCAACTGGGTAGCGTGGGATGTCATGACAAGGCCAAAACACTTGGGTGGTCTGGGCTTTCGTGACATGGAAATTTTCAACCTTGCGCTGCTTGCGAGGCAAGCCTGGAGAGTACTTACAGAACCGGACTCCCTAAGCGCCAGAATTTTAAAGGTTGCATACTTTCCTGAGACCACTTTGCTCGAAGCTCAACGTGGCGGCAGGCCATCTCAGATTTGGAGGGCGGTTTTGGATGGACAGGACATGCTTAAGCTTGGGATCATACGTCTCATTGGGAATGGGCAAACCACGCGTATTTGGAGTCACAACTGGCTTCCAAGACATGGCATGATGAGGCCGATCACATCCAGGATCCCAACGCCTCCGACGACGGTCTCGGAGCTGATCACGGTTGCTACTGCCACTTGGAATGAAGCACTAGTCCGGGAGGTATTTTTGCCAATTGATGCTGAGGCAATACTGAGCATACCACTTTGTACAAGAAACATTCCTGACTTCTGGGCATGGAGTACGGAGAAGAAGGGTGGTTTCTCAGTCCGATCGGCCTACAGACTGATCATACAGACAAAGATCGCCAGGGAGGCGTGGATAGATGAGGAGGAGGGAACCTCGGCTACTGGGCATGATAGTAGCTCGTGGTCGTTGCTTTGGGCAGCCCATCTGCCCCCAAAGATCAAACAGTTTCTGTGGAGACTAGCAAGAAGCTCCATCCCGACTGCAGATGTTCTGGCTCACAGAAACATGAGTGTATCTGATGCTTGCAGGCTATGTGGCACACGGGACTCTTGGCGCCATACAATGTTAGACTGCACTAACGCACGATGCATCTGGGCACTTTCCGACGGAGATTTACTTGATAAGCTGAGCCAATACAACGATGAGGACCCGAGGCAATGGTTGTCTGTCCTGAATGAGGCACTAGATGAGCAACAGTTTATGCTATTGGCATGCACACTATGGGCTATCTGGAGTGCAAAAAGGAAAGCTTTCTATGAGTATATACATCAATCTCCAATGTCTACACACATGTTCATCCAACGATGTATTTCAGAGTTTTAGACTCAGAAAAGGGCTCCTACAGAGAGAACGCCCAGCCAGGTGAATCAAAGACCCAAGCAATGGCTTAAGCCACCACGTAATATGTCAAAGATTAATGTGGATGCAGCAGTTGCAGAAAGGCGCGGCGTGGGAACCATTGCAGCTATAACAAGAGACGAGCATGGCTCGTTCTTGGGGGCGTCTACACTGGGCTTCACGTCGATCACCAACCCGACCATCCTAGAAGCTTTGGCAGTGAGGGAAGCACTAGCATTGGCGGAAGATCTGAATTTGCAGTCAATACATGTTGCCTCCGATTGCAAGGAGGTGATAGATAGCATCAAGGAGAAGAACAGGACGGAATATGGAGCAATCGTGCATGAAATCATAGCCCACTCTAGTAGTTTTTATTCCGGTAATTTCGTTCATGAGTTTAGGAGCTCCGATATGGAGGCTCACAATTTAGCAAAGCATGCTCTGAAACTCGGGGTCGGCCGCCGTGTGTGGTTAGGTCACCCTGGAAACCTCTCTTTTGTCCCGGCTCAACTGGTGACGACGTAATAAAGCTTTGCGGATTGTCTCAAAAAAACTAATGGCATGCAAGTAAATGTTGAATAGGAACCAGGCGAGGAAATCCACATATGTCGCACTTAGTTTGTAGACCAGCCCAAACATCAGTACCCTTGGGCTGCTTTTGGAATGGGTGTGACAGCATTGAGGTGGACATGGCCCAAAACACAGCTGGTGAGGCCAGGTCGGGGCCGTGTATCTCTGCTGCAGCTCTGGCTGCTGCCTCACGATGACGGGTCGTCGTGCACTGCCATGAAAAGTTGGTGCTGGGGATGGAGGAGGGGGTGCAGGCTGGAGCGTGTCGATGGTGTGGATCCATGTGTGTGGATCCATGGCGTACAATTGCTGGCTGGTGCTAGAGTTTGACGTATGCGACGATAGCGCCATCGGCAGGCTGATCCCGGTGACCGGAGGTTGGTAGTAAGGGTTGGCTCTGGAGTTCCGCGCTAGCCTGTGGGCATCCTCGCCCACGTCGAATTAGCGTCGCCTTCACCGGGTCTCTCCAGACAGGCTCCCGGTGTGCTGGAGAAGAGGTGGCTCACGGGAGACGGGGTGGTAGGCGGAGGAGACATAAGGAGGAAGGTTCGAGCACGGTCGGAGGAGAGAAGAGGAGGTAGGTTGAGCGCAACAGAGGGGCTCGCCGGTGGTAGCGTGCCGGTCAATTGGTTGATACGTCTTCAACGTATCTATAATTTTTAATTGTTCCATGTTGTTATATATCAATCTTGGATGTTATATATATATTTTCTAGCAACATTATATTATTTTTTGCACTAAGCTATTGAAAGATCATGGATGTCGCCTAGAGGGCAGTGAATAGGTGCTTTAAACTAATTACGGGGCTTGAATGCGTAATTGACCTAGCGGCTAATTTGTCAAGCACAAAACATACAACAACTAGGCTCACCTATATGCACCAACAACTTATGCTAAGCAAGATAAATAGCTATGTGATAGCAAGATATATGACAAGAAACAATATGGCTATCACAAAGTAAAGTGCATAAGTAAAGGGCTCAGGTAAGAGATAACCGAGCCACGCAGAAATGACGATGTATCCCGAAGTTCACACCCTTGTGGATGCTAATCTCCGTTTGGAGCGGTATGAAGGCATAATGCTCCCCAAGAAGCCACTAGGGCGACCATAATCTCCTCACGCCCTCGCACAATGCAAGATATCGTGATTCCACTAAGGGACCCTTGAGGGTGGTCACCGAACCCGTACAAATGGCAACCCTTGGGGGCGGTCACCGGAACCCGTCAAATTGCTCAGGGCGATCTCCACAACCTAATTGGAGGCCCCGGCGGTTGCCCGGATCTTTACACCACAATGATTGAGCTCCAAACACCACAAACCGTTTAGGGCACCAAGGCACCCAATAGGAACAAGCTCAAGGGCACCAAGCACCCAAGAGTAATAAGCTTCTCAACTTCACTTCCACGTATCACCGCGGAGAACTCAAACTGGTGCACCAAATGCAATGGCAAGGGCACACGAAGTGCCCAAGTCCTTCAGTCTCAAATCAACAAAAGCTATGTAGGAGTATGAGAGGAAGAACAAGAAGAGAACACGAAGAACTCCAAGATCTAGATCCAAGGGATTCCCCTCACATAGAGGAGAAAGTGATAGGTGGAAATGTGGATCTAGATCTCCTCTCTCTTTCCCCCAAAAAACTAGCAAGAATCCATGGAGGGATTGAGAGATAGCAAGCTCGAAGAAGGTCAACAATGGGGGAAGAACACTAGCTCAAAGGATAAGGCTCAATGGGGAAGAAGATCCCCTTTGATAGGGGGGGTCCAACCGTTATCCCCATTCTCAGCCCACAGCGAGCGGTACTACCGCTCTAGGGAGCGGTACTACCGTTGGCCGCAGCGGTACTACCGCTGGGACCTCGCACAACACTGGTACTTCTCGAGCTTGCGTTGTATTCCCTCGAAGAGGAAAGGGAGATGCAGCACAATAGCGTAAGTATTTCCCTCAGTTTTTGAGAACCAAGGTATCAATCCAATAGGAGACCATGCGCGAGTCCCTCGCACCTGCACAAACAAATAAGAACTTCGCAGCCAACGCGATAAGGGGTTTTCAATCCCTTTACGATCACTTATGAAAGTGAGATCTGATAGAGATGATAGTTTATATTTTTTGTATTTTTGTTTATAAGAACAACAAATAAAAGCGATAAAAGTAAAGTAGATGTAGATTGATATGTTGAGAATAGACCCGGGGGCCATAGTTTTCTCTAGTGGCTTCTCCATGATAGCGAGATTCTACGGCCGCTAAAGAAATTACTGTCGAGCAATTGATAGAAAAGCGAATAATTATGAGACTATCTATGCATGATCATTGTATATAGGCATCACGTCCGAGACAAGTAGACCGAAACGATTCTGCATCTACTACTATTACTCCACACATCGACCGATATCCAGCATGCATCTAGTGTATTGAGTTTATAAGAACAGAGTAACGCCTTAAGCAAGATGACATGATGTAGAGGGATAAACTCAACCAATATGATATAAACCCCATCTTCTTATCTTCGGTGGCAACAATACAATACGTGCCTTGCTGCCCCTACTATCACTGGGAAAGGACACCGCAAGATTGAACCCAAAACCAAGCACTTCTCCCATTGCAAGAACTATAGATTTAGTAGGCCAAACCAAACCAATAATTCGAAGAGACTTGCAAGGATATTATGAGCACACATAAAAAGTTCAGAGAAGAACCAAATATCTTTCATAGATAACCTTGATCATAAACTCACAATTCATCGGATCTCGACAAACACATCGCAAAAAGATATTACATCGAATAGTTCTCCTCGAAGACCGAGGAGAACTTTGTATTGAGATTCAGAGAGAGAAGAAGCCATCTAGATACTAGCTATGGACCCGAAGCTCTGTGGTAAACTACTCACAACTCATGGTGAGGGCGATGATGATGATGATGAAGAACTCCGTGATGGATCCCCCTCCGGTGGAGCTCCGGAACAGGCTCCAAGATGGGATCTTCACGGGAACAGAAGGTACGATGGTGGAATTAGGGTTTTCTCTCTGTTCATGGAGTTTCTGGGGTACATAGACTTATATAGGAAGAAGGAGGGCAACGAGGGACGCTCGAGGGGGCCACGAGGCAGGGGGCACGCCCTGGGAAGAGGGCGCTCCCTCCACCCTCGTGGGCCACCTCTTGATACCCTGACGTGGTTCTCAAGCTCCGCGTGCGTGATTTTCTCCAAAAATATCTCTCGCGATGGTTTCATTCCGTTTGGACTCCGTTTGATATTCTTTTTCTGCAAAACCCTGAAACAGACAAAAAACAACAATCCGGACTAGGCCTTTGGGTTAGTAGGTTAGTCCCAAAAATGATATAAAAGTGATGATAAAGCCCATTAAACATCCAAGACTTCATAAATAATAGCATGGAACAATCAAAAATTATAGATACGTTGGAGACGTATCAAACACCTAAGGGAGAAGGAACAAAGAGGAGAGCCGTTAAGCGGCATTAGTAGTGCTAGTAGAGGCGGTACTACCGCTTACAAGCGGTACTACCGCTCCTACTACTGCTGCTACTGCCGCTGAACCCGACACGAGACACGTAGGTCTCGAGTCAAGGCAGTACTAGCGCGGAACCGGAGTCATACTACCACATGTGGCCATGGGCGGTACTACCGCTGTGAAACAGCATTACTACCATGTGTGGCTTTCAGCGGTACTGCCGCTCCTGGGACGCGGTACTAACCTGAACTGCCACAACTTCTGCAAATGAGCTCTGAACTGAGCAAACTCAAGCTTGTTGGATAGATGACGACGAGTAGCATCCAACAAAGACTGGTCATAGTAAGAAGATGCAGGGGAGGTATGCCTAAGATATAGAAGAGTGAGACCTCCAACGGAGAAGAACCGTCATAACCTCCAACACTGTAAATGTTGGGTAACGTAGTATTTTAAAAAATTTCTACGATCATGCAAGATCTATCTACTAGATGCATAGCAACGAGAGGGGAGAGTGTGTCTACGTACCCTCGTAGACCGAAAGCGGAAGCGTTTATCAACGCGGTTGATGTAGTCGTACACCTTCAGGATCTATCCCGATCTAGTACTGGATGTACGGCACCTCCGCGTTCAGTACACGTTCAGCTCGATGACGTCCTCGCCTTCTTGATCCAGCAAGACGTACGAAGTAGTAGATGAGTTCCGGCAGCACGACAACATGGTGACAGTTGTTGATGAAGAACAACCTCTGCAGGGCTTCGCCAAGCATTACAAAAACTAGATGGAGGATAAACTAGAGGGTCGGGGTTGCCGTCACACAGCTTTGTGTATCTTGATGTCTGTTGGGTGCTAGCCCTACCCCTCTATTTATATGTTGAGCCTTGGGGTCGAAACTTGGAGTAAAAGCCTTCACAAGGTCGGTTTCACCCGAAAGGCAAGAGTCCTTCTCGGACTCCAAGGCCAGGAGCCAGGGTTCCCGGCGTCTGGACCCAGACGACAGGGACCCTGGCGTCTGGCCCCTGGACTCCGCAAAACTTCCTTTTGCACTTTCCAAAAATCTTGTGTGCTTTCCCTTTTGGCCCAAATAAAGTGTTCTCGTACCCAAACACTTCGGGAAACATCCGGAACCCCTTCCGGTGAATTCTGGAACCCTTCCAGAGAATTCTGGAACCCTTCCGGAGAATTCTGGAACCCTTTCGGAGGTCAAACACTATTATCCCATATATTAATCTTTATCTCCGGACCATTCTGGAGTTCCTCGTCATGTCTGTGATCACATCCGGGACTCCGAATAACATTCGGTCACCAACATACATAACTCATTAAATACTATATCGTCAACGAAACGTTAAGCGTGCGGACTCTACGGGTTCGAGAACTATGTAGACATGACCGAGACATCTCTCCGGTCAATAACCAATAGCGGAACCTAGATGCCCATATTGGCTCCTACATATTCTATGAAGATCTTTATCGGTCGAACCGCATAACAACATACGTTGTTCCCTTTGTCATCGGTATGTTACTTGCCCGAGATTCGATCGTCGGTATCTCAATACCTAGTTCAATCTCGTTACCGGCAAGTCTATTTACTCGTTCTGTAATACATCAACATTTGAATAACTCATTAGTCATTTGCTTGCAAGGCTTATTAAGATGTGTATTACCGAGAGGGCCCAGAGATACCTCTCCGACACTCGGAGTAAAAACTAAACGATCATAGTGCTAAGCTAACGGATGGGTCTTGTCTATCACATCATTCTCCTAATGATGTGATCCCATTGATCAAATGTGACGCCCCCGATTTGGCCGTACACTAATCATGCACGCAAATGTGTACGACCAAGATCAGGGACTCACGGGAAGATATCACAACACAACTCTAGACACAAATAAAATAATACAAGCTTTATATTACAAGCCAGGGGCCTCGAGGGCTCAAATACATAAGCTCGAATACACAAGAGTCAGCGGAAGCAACAATATCTGTGTACAGACATAAGTTAAACAAGTTTACCTTAAGAAGGCTAGCACAAAACAACACGATCGAAAAGGCAAGGCCTCCTGCCTAGGACCTCCTAACTACTCCTGGTAGTCAGCTGTCTCCACGTAGTAGTAGGCTCCGTCGGGGTAGTAGCAGTCGTCAAGGGTGGCATCTGGCTCCTGGACTCCACCATCTGGTTGCATCAACCAGAGAGAAGAAAGAAGGGGAAAAGGGGAAGCAAAGCAACCGTGAGTACTCATCCAAAGTACTCACAAGCAAGGATCTACACTACATATGCATCGGTATCAACGAAAAGGGTAGTATATGTGGACTAAGCTGCAGAATGCCAGAATAAGAAGGGGGGAAGCTAGTCCTATCGAAGACTAGCATCTTCTGGAAACCACCGTCTTGCAGCAACTAGGGGGAGTAGAGTAGTATATCATAAGTCATATTTATGTTGTTATTCCAACGCTCCGGGATCCTTTCTCGACTCCCGAAGCAACATATCCAAACAATGCCTCAGCATCCAGTTCTAGTTGTAGCGATCGGGATACAACTCCAAGTGTCCGTTACCGTAGGACAGGCTGTCGATAGATGTTTTCTTCCCTGCAGGGGTGCACCAACTTACCCAACACGCTTGCTTAACTCGGGCCGGACACACCATTAGGTCATGCCCGCCCTCGGCCAAACAATATGCCCCAACCCGACCTAGGCTTAATAAAGAGGTCATGCACACCGGACTAAACCCTATGCCCCCAGGGGTCATGGGCCAATCGCCCCGGGAACTCCTGCACGTTGCGTGGGCGGTCGGTGAGCAGACCTAGCAACCACCTTTAAAAAGGTAGGAGCCTAACCAGTCCAACCCGGCGCGCGCCGCTCAGTCGCAATAACGTCAGTTAAGCTTCGGCTGATGCATACGACACAGAACGCCCATACTATGCCCACGTGATGGTTAGTGCTATCAGGCCAGAGGCCCCTCGGATCAAATATCCAAACCGTTTATTGTCTTGGGAACGCGCGGTAACGAGCAGAGACTCACGAAAGATGTGACCCCATCGCCCCGTCTCGAGAACTTGCGGCAAGGGCGAGTGCCCGGCCACGCCTCGTATTTAACTCGCGGGCACCTTCCAGGTCAACCCGACTACACATCACTCGCAATTAACCTCGCGCGGGTACCCCTCAGGGTCGACCCGTCTTTAGTAACCAGGTTCAGTGTAAAGTCATAGTAACCATAGTAACTGTGTGTCTGACACCAAAGGAAAACCTGAGGAAATCACCCTCGATGGAATTCCACCTGATGTTTATCGTCAAGGTGAACGAAAGAGGAGTCACCCTCGAGGTCCACCCTTGAGGAGTTGCATGACAGTGTCGTTATCGGGAGTGGAGAAAGAGGAATCACCCTCGATGACCACAACCGATGAACTAACCAACAAGGTTAACATCAGAAGTGCTGATGAGGTCTCACCCTCGGCACTCGATAGTAACCCAGTAGTGTCGAGCAACTAAGAAGAAAGTGATGTGCGGTGCCGGGTCCTGGTCTTCGATCCCATTGATCGGGTCTTCTGATAATCCAGCGGGGCAGTCGGAACAAGGTAGGGGGTCACTGGTGGATCTCTAACCAGCCTATACTAAGCAGTTTAGTATAAACATGTAAGGTATGAAAGCAGTATCAACAACAGGCTATGCATCAGAATAGGATCATACAAAAAGCACTAGCAGTTCTAATGCAAGCATAAGAGAGAAGAGAATGGGCGATATCGGAATGATCAAAGGGGGTTGGCTTGCCTGGTTGCTCAGACGAGAAGGAGGGGTCATCGTCGATGCAGTCGATCACCGAGGTAGCATCAGTCTCGCGGTCTACCGGAGAGAAGAGGGGGAAGAAACAATAAATACAAAGCATACAGATGCAACAAATAAGCATTACAAGTCAACACGCGGTGCTAGGGTGTTCTAACGCGGTGGTACACGATACCGGCGAAGGAGGGTAACATCCGGGAAAGTATCCCCGGTGTTTCACGTTTTCGGACAGGTGTATCGGAGGAGGAAAGTTGCAGGTTCACTATGCTAGGGATGTGTGGCGAACGAACGGACCGCGTATTCCGATTCGTCTCGTCGTTCTGAGTGATTTTCATATATAAAACATTTTCATCCGAGTTACGGATTATTTTATATGATTTTCTAAAGTTTTAACCATTTTTAGAAATTTATTTAATTAATTTAAATCAACATTATCCAGAATAGTATGTGATGACATCAGCATGATGTCAGGGTGATGTCAGCGATCAGTTGACTTAGTCAAACTGACGTGTGGGTCCTACCGTCATTGTCAGATTATATAAACAGATAGTTAAGGTTAATTAATCATGATTAATTAGTTTAATTAACATGATTAATTAAGTTAAATAATTAAGTTAATTAATTAATTTAATTAATTTATTAATATATTTTCTAACTTCTTTTTTTTAAGGGGGCTGGGCCCCGCCTGGCAGTGAGCCAGGGCTTAGCGGGGCGGGTTGGCTCGGGTGGTTGCGGGCACAGGCGCCCGCACCCGAGGCCATGGCGGGGCGCGGCCGACAGGCACGGCCGGCGGGCGCGGCCGACGGCCAGGGGGGCGTGGTCCAGGCGCAGTCGGTGGGGGAAGGCCGAGGCGCGCGTGGTGGCCTGCGTGAGCCGCTAGAAGCAGCAGCAGGTGGCCGGGCGCGGCCCAGCGCGCTTGGGCGGCGGAGCAGGGCGCGGCCCTGGTGGGAGCGGCGAGAAGCGATGACGATGCAACGAGGAGCAGCGCGTGGAGGCGGAGGCAGACACGGGGAAGCAGCGGGGCGCGCGTGGCCAGGCGTCGGCTGACAATGTAGCCGGCCACAGCAGCAGCAGCAGCTCGGCAGCGGGAGGGCTGCGCGGGCGGCGAGCAATCTAGGAGGGGGCAGACGCAACAGTGGGGGCGGTGAGCATGGCGAGGTGCGGGAAAGGGCGTAGTGAGTGGGCGCCGGTCATGGCGACTACTAACACGGGACGGCAACAATGAGCACGGCGGCTACGGCAAGGGTGGGGAAGGGAGTAAAAGGTGGGACGGAGGAGGAGCTCACCGCGAAGGCACACGACGGCCCGGTGAAAGCTTAGGAGCGGCAGAGGCGTGGATTGACGTGGCGGAGCTCCGGTGGCCGAAGACGAAAACGAGGTCGATCCGCTCGCGTTGGTGCGACTCCGGTCGATCTGCTCCTCGTAGGCGAAGTAGGCGACATAGATGAAGTAGAAGGACCAGCTCCTAGGCGTCGGGGAGCTCAGTGTGCGCGAGGGCGACGACGACCATGGCCATGACGGTGTCGGGTTCGGGTTGGGAAAGAAGATAGTGGCGCGAGGGAGAGGTCGAATTGAGCTAGGGTTCGATGGAGGGGCAGGGGGTGTCGACCTTATTCTCCAAGGAGAGCCGCGGGATGGTAAGCACGATGACAGGGCGCGACCACGGTGGCTGGATGGTTGCCACGCCCTCTGTTCGTACAGGGGAAGGGGATGAGTGGGGAAGGTGGGCTAGGCCTTGTCAGGTGGGCCGAGGCCCATGGAGGCAGGGGGCCTCTCTCTTATCTCTTCGTTTTCTCCTACTTTGCTTTCCCTTTTTATTTATTTAATAAACAGAGATGGGTAAGAAAATATTGGGCATGCTATTTTACTTAGGAAAAATATGGGAAGTGCCCCTTTTATTCCATGGTGATCTTAGACAGCGCCACAAATATTTTGGAGACCAAAAGAATCCCTTTGGTATTTTTATAAATAGGATAGCATTCAAAAATGCTGAATTGGTGCTGTTATAACTGCTAATGCTCATCTTTGCGTAAAAGTGATGTTGTGTTCCTTAACAAACAATTGTTATGGAATTTTTGACAAATGATGAACATTTTTCCAGCAACTTTTGAGCAACTTCAAACTTCACTTGAATTTGAAGTGACTGGAATTTCAAATGGGATATTGAACAAGGTGATTAAGCACTGTTTGGAAGAATGATTAGCTTAATCATAGAGGGTTACTATAGCATGACACTGGGGTGTTACAAATCTCCTCTACTACAAGAAATCTCGTCCCGAGATTTAAGAGGTGGAGTAAGGGGAAAATTATTGGTTACGAAATTCTAACGAGTCTTCTCAACCTTGGTTGCTCGTTTCGAAGACGTTGACCCATTTCGTTGATGTCTCCAATCTGCCGAATCAGGGCATCAGGGTGAAGTCATCATCCTTCCTTCGGTCTCTTCATCGTACTTACGAATAGGAAGGGGCAGCTCAGCAACGATAGAACGCTATTAGGGGTTAACTCATGAATGAACACATGAGTATCTATCAAGTTGAACATATAGAACACAACAAGAGCAAAATAAGGAGGTGCAATAAGAAGCTTCAACCGGGTAGGCAATCGTTCGTTGCCTTAAATAGAGGGTGAAAGGGGTTCAGAGCAATGAGAATAAGTATTGCATCTGATGCCAAAATAGATCATTAGGAATGTGGCTCGTGATTTACTTACGAAGCCAAGTGCGAGGAACATCTTTGGCAACAAAGGTATACAAGAGAGTCAAGTTTTGATCCTGTGGAACTGTGGGTTATGGGCCCACCATGTGGGTTAAAATTAGGAAGGGCGATGATACTAAGGCCCGTCAGAGTATAGACTGTCAGTTATGTTGGCAACAACATTGGTACTAAGGGCGAGGGATGAAGAGAACCATTTTCCTGCTCGTTAAGGCGAGGCGGACCAATAGGCAAAGTTCTCGTCCATCGGTGGCTACCGGAATGTCATCAACAATAGTAATAGGGTATTACTGACAGAGTTGTACACCCAGGTGTTTACATAAGCAGAAAATTATTACTGCTTAGATTATATGTAGATCAAAGAAAGGTTAAACAAACAAATTGAAAGGAAAATGTGTTTAAACACAATGAAACGAGTATATCATTCCCAAGATTAAGCAGGGCATGATATACGTGTCAGGAGATCAAAGTCCTAACCATATAGATAAAAGGGGTAAGAAGAATTATGATATGTACCCACACAACGATGTTGGGTAGTTGATCAAGAAACATTTAGCATTGCGCTTACCATGTTCTTGTGGATCTTCGGAGTACCACATACATGCTTCGAGATAGCACCGACATGGTCATTTGGTAAAGATCAGACTTTGAATACACAAAGGATCCATCAGGAATAACTTATAGAATAAGTCTTACATTTTCAGTAAGGAAAACATGAGGATGTGGCCGACGGGCTCAACAACAATTCATCGAGATTCCCATAAGCATGGATTTCTACATTGAAGTGAACAAGATGATAACATTGGACATACCGCACTATGTTAGAGGAGAACATCCATAAGTAAACATTGAATGGAACGTGCACCTGGAAAATGGACTAAGTAGCACGATCAATGTTATAATGGTGATTCAATAACCAAAAGACCGAGAATGAGACTATCAACCATTCACTTCAAAGCAATAGAGTTGCTAGAAGTTTTGAATTCGCACGTCATACTTCACTTGTTGGGTTTCCGGTTAGAAACAACACGGGGACCAAGGAATGAATGGATATGGCAAGAAGTATCACCTGTATCAAGAATTCTTAAGAGGTGGTGAAATTCTCATGGCATTCTTGACATGAAAGATGGTAGTACTCCAAGGTAGAGCACATCATAAGTCGGATAACAAGGAACTCAAGGTATAACACAAAATAAGAACAAGTTTGTGTTGGAGGGAATGCAAGAATGTTATCGATGTTAATACAAATCATCGAGGGGAAAGGATGGTATTTAAAGAAGAGCATGGTCGGAACCACGATTGCAAAAGGCCAGATCCCTGATATAAGATGAATCTATATCAAGGGGATAATTAATTTTAAGAGAAGCCTTAATGATAAGATCTACACCGTGTCCATGGGCATGAACAAAAAGTTCAAGGATGACTCCCACTTCTTCAATGCATAAGCTTTCATTCACTGCTCTATAAAAAAAGAATTGATTGCGAAGACTTGCCTGGTGAATTACCAGAGGAGTATGAACCTTGGAAAACTTTCGGGTTCACACAGATTAAGGAAGGCATAAGTTCAACCCATCGGGGCATCTTAGGCACATACTACGGAAACTTGAGGAGCAAATTATACAAGCTTGAAAGCAGAGCATGGTTGAGAAAGCAGATGATATATTTTACCCAAGGCCTTATATATCATGGCAGTGCTCACAAGGTATTTAAATATGAAGGCCGCTGTCGGATAAAATCCAACAAAGGATCTAGTGGTCTACAAGGGATCTGATGTGAGCATCGGTACTCAACCAGAAGAAAACAAAAGAATACAAGGGGTCAGATTATAGAAACAACCGACTAATTCAAGCTCGGATGCAAAGGAATTACGATTTCCAAACCAAGGGATCAGAAGAAAATGCTCTGATAAAGGATGCATAAGTTGAATAGACGTAGGGGTAGAATCGACGATAATTTGGTTGGTCGAGAACCAACTCAAGTTCAACATGACGTCTGAGCCGGAAGGATGAATTCTAGGATCGTGGATGCGAGCATTCGCAACATGTTGAATCAACGGGCTCAAAATGATAATGACAAAGGATGTCAATAAGATTACTAGACTTATGGGGTTAACCATAATGTAAGGAAGCAAGAATTTCAAGAGCAATAGGCTGCCCAGGATTTTCCGAAGGTCGAATGATATTTCTGAGACTTGTGAAACACATGAACAACTGAGGATGAACGAATCCTCGCTAAGTGTGAGGAATTATTCGTAGGGGTATTCATGTGCCAAAGAATCGCAAGGCAGCAAGACAGGGGATTCTTAAAGGTCGGAGAATAATCCGATGACACTTGTAATAACAATAGCAACTGGGAAGGATTGTATGAACGCCAACTGTATGGGGTTATCCATAAGAATATATCGAAGGTAGGGAATTGCAAAAGCGACGAGCTCAAAAGTCTCGGGACATACTGAAGGGTATCTTCAGAATCTTCTAGTGAAGCGGGCCATCATCTGGAATGAAGGGGCTCTCCGGGAGAAGTATTTACGAGAACCTAGCGTTAGAGTCAGCAAAACCATTTAACTCGAAGAGAAGATATGTCAAAATCCCAGAGTATAGACAAGGAATAAAAGATCCTAATACCACCCAATTGGCGATATGGGCCCGTAAGCCACACAGCCAAGTTAGTAAAGCAGTTTTTCAAAGACTAGACTCAACTTCGGCCAAGGAGTTGGAAAGGGGGTTCCTACAGGCAGTCGGCTCTGATACCAACTTGTGATGCCCCCGATTTGACCGTACACTAATCATGCACGCAAATGTGTACGACCAAGATCACAGACTCACGGGAAGATATCACAACACAACTCTAGACACAAATAAAATAATACAAGCTTTATATTACAAGCCGGGGGCCTCGAGGGCTCGAATAAATAAGCTCGAATACACAAGAGTCAGCGGAAGCAACAATATCTGAGTACAGACATAAGTTAAACAAGTTTGCCTTAAGAAGGCTAGCACAAAACAACACGATCGAAAAGCCAAGGCCTCCTGCCTGGGAGCTCCTAACTACTCCTGGTCGTCAGCTGTCTCCACGTAGTAGTAGGCTCCGTCGGGGTAGTAGCAGTCGTCAAGGGTGGCATCTGGCTCCTGGACTCCCCCATCTGGTTGCATCAACCAGAGAGAAGAAAGAAGGGGAAAAAGGGGAAGCAAAGCAATCGTGAGCACTCACCCAAAGTACTCGCAAGGAAGGATCTACACTACATATGCATCGGTATCAACGAAAAGGGTAGTATATGTGGACTAAGCTGCAGAATGCCAGAATAAGAAGGGGGGAAGCTAGTCCTATCGAAGACTAGCATCTTCTAGAAACCACCGTCTTGCAGCAACAAGGGGGAGTAGAGTAGTATATCATAAGTCATATTTATGTTGTTATTCCAACGCTCCGGGATCCTTTCTCGACTCCCGAAGCAACATATCCAAACAATGCCTCAGCATCCAGTTCTAGTTGTAGCGATCGGGATACAACTCCAAGTGTCCGTTACCGCAGGACAGGCTATCGATAGATGTTTTCTTCCCTGCAAGGGTGCACCAACTTACCCAACATGCTTGCTTAACTCCGGCCGGACACACCATCAGTTCATGCCCGCCCTCGGCCAAACAATACGCCGCAACCCGACCTAGGCTTAATAGAGAGGTCATGCACGCCGGACTAAACCCTATGCCCCCAGGGGTCATGGGCCAATCGCCCCGGGAACTCATGCACGTTGCGTGGGCGGCCGGTGAGCAGACCTAGCAACCACCTTTAAAAAGGTAGGAGCCTAACCAGTCCAACCCGGCGTGCGCCGCTCAGTCGCAATGACGTCAGTTAAGCTTCGGCTGATGCATACGATGCAGAACGCCCATACTATGCCCACGTGATGGTTAGTGCTATCAGGCCAGAGGCCCCTCGGATCAAATATCCAAACCGTTTATTGTCTTGGAAACGCGCGGTAATGAGCAGAGACTCACGAAAGATGTGACCCCATCGCCCCATCTCGAGAACTTGCGGCAAGGGCGAGTGCCCGGCCACGCCTCGTATTTAACTCGCGGGCACCTTCCAGGTCAACCCGACTACACATCACTCGCAATTAAGCTTGCGCGGGTACCCCTCAGGGTCGACCCATCTTTAGTAACCAGGTTCAGTGTAAGGTCATAGTAACCATAGTAACTGTGTGTCTGACACCAAAGGAAAACCTGAGGAAATCACCCTCGATGGAATTCCACCTGATGTTTATCGTCAAGGTGAACGAAAGAGGAGTCACCCTCGAGGTCCACTCTTGAGGAGTTGCATGACAGTGTCGTTTTCGGGAGTGGAGAAAGAGGAATCACCCTCGATGACCACAACCGATGAACTAACCACCAAGGTTAACATCAGAAGTGTTGATGAGGTCTCACCCTCGGCACTCGATAGTAACCCAGTAGTGTCGAGCAACTAAGGGGAAAGTGATGTGCAGTGCCGGGTCCTGGTCTTCGATCCCGTTGATCGGGTCTTCTGATAATCCAGCGGGGCAGTCGGAACAAGGTAGGGGGTCACTGGTGGATCTCTAACCAGCCTATACTAAGCAGTTTAGTATAAACATGTAAGGTATGAAAGTAGTATCAACAACAGGCTATGCATCAGAATAGGATCATACAAAAAGCAGTAGCAGTTCTAATGCAAGCATAAGAGAGAAGAGAATGGGCGATATCGGAATGATCAAAGGGGGTTGGCTTTCCTGGTTGCTCAGACGAGAAGGAGGGGTCATCGTCGATGCAGTCGATCACCGAGGTAGCATCAGTCTCGCGGTCTACCGGAGAGAAGAGGGGGAAGAAACAATTAATACAAAGCATACAGATGCAACAAAGAAGCATGACAAGTCAACACGCGGTGCTAGGGTGTTCTAACGCGGTGGTACACGATACCGGCGAAGGAGGGTAACATCCGGGAAAGTACCCCCGGTGTTTCACGTTTTCGGACAGGTGTATCGGAGGGGGAAAGTTGCAGGTTCACTATTCTAGGGACGTGTGGCGAATGAACGGACTACGTATTCCGATTCGTGTCGTCGTTCTGAGCGATTTTCATATATAAAACATTTTCATCCGAGTTACGAATTATTTTATATGATTTTCTAAAGTTTTAACCATTTTCAGAAATTTATTTAATTAATTTAAATCAACATTATCCAGAATAGTATGTGATGACGTCAGCATGATGTCAGGGTGATGTCAGCGGTCAGTTGACTTAGTCAAACTGACGCGTGGGTCCTACCGTCATTGTCAGATTATCTAAACAGATAGTTAAGGTTAATTAATCATGATTAATTAGTTTAATTAACATGATTAATTAAGTTAATTAATTAATTTAATTTATTTATTAATATATTTCTAACTTCTTTTTTAAAAAAAAGGGGGGCTGGGCCCCGCCTGGCAGTGAGCCAGGGCTTAGCGGGGCGGGTTGGCTCGGGTGGTTGCGGGCACAGGCGCCCGCACCCGAGGCCATGGCGGGGCACGGCCGGCGGCCAGGGGGGCGTGGTCCAGGCGCAGTCGGTGGGGAAGGCCGAGGCGCGCGTGGTGGCCTGCGTGAGCCGCTGGAAGCAGCGGCACGTGGCCGGGCGCGGCCCAGCGCGCTCGGGCGGCGGAGCAGGGCGCGGCCCTGGCGGGAGCGGCGACAAGCGACGGCGATGCGGCGAGGAGCAGCGCGTGGAGGCGGAGGCAGACACGGGGAAGCAGCGGGGCGCGCGCGGCCAGGCGCCGGCCGACGCTGTAGCCGGCCACAGCAGCAGCAGCAGATCGGCAGCGGGAGGGCTGCGCGGGCAGCGAGCGATCTAGGAGGGGGCAGACGCAACAGTGGGAGCGGTGAGCATGGCGAGGTGCGGGAAAGGGCGAGTGAGTGGGGCGCCGGTCATGGCGACTACTAACACGGGACGGCAACGATGAGCACGGCGGCTACGGCAAGGGTGGGAAAGGGAGTAAAATGTGGGACGGAGGAGGAGCTCACCGCGAAGGCACACTGCGGCCCGGTGAAAGCTTAGGAGCGGCAGAGGCGTGGATTGACGTGGCGGAGCTCCGGTGGCCGAAGACGAAAACGAGGTCGATCCGCTCGCGTTGGTGCGGCTCCGGTCGATCTGCTCCTCGTAGGCAAAGTAGGCGACGTAGACGAAGTAGAAGGACCAGCTCCTAGGCGTCGGGGAGCTCAGTGTGCGCGAGGGCGACGACGACCATGGCCATGACGGTGTCGGGTTCGGGTTGGGAAAGAAGATAGTGGCGCGAGGGAGAGGTCGAATTGAGCTAGGGTTTGATGGAGGGGCAGGGCGTGTTGACCTTATTCTCCAAGGAGAGCCGCGGGATGGCAAGCACGCGGACAGGGCGCGACCACGGTGGCTGGATGGCCGCCACGCCCTCTGTTCGTACAGGGGAAGGGATGAGTGGGGAAGGTGGGTTGGGCCTTGTCAGGTGGGCCGAGGCCCATGGAGGCAGGGGGCCTCTCTCTTATCTCTTCGTTTTCTCCTACTTTGCTTCCCCTTTTTATTTTTTTAATAAACAGAGATGGGTAAGAAAATATTGGGCATGCTATTTTACTTAGGAAAAATATGGGAAGTGCCCCTTTTATTCCATGGTGATCTTAGACAGCGCCACAAATATTTTGGAGACCAAAAGAATCCCTTTGGTATTTTTATAAATAGGATAGCATTCAAAAATGCTGAATTGGTGTTGTTATAACTGCTAATGCTCATCTTTGCGTAAAAGTGATGTTGTGTTCCTTAACAAACAATTGTTATGGAATTTTTGACAAATGATGAACATTTTTCCAGCATCTTTTGAGCAACTTCAAACTTCACTTGAATTTGAAGTGATTGGAATTTCAAATGGGATATTGAACAAGGTGATTAAGCACTGTTTGGAAGAATGATTAGCTTAATCATAGAGGGTTACTGTAGCATGACACTCGGGGTGTTACATCAAATGACAACTCATGTCTATGGTTAGGAAACATAACCATCTTTGATCAATGAGCTAGTCTAGTAGAGGCATACTAGGGACACTCTGTTTTGTCTATGTATTCACACATGTACTAAGTTTCCGGTTAATACAATTCTAGAATGAATAATAAACATCTATCATGATATAAGGAAATATAAATAACAACTTTATTATTGCCTCTAGGGCATATTTCCTTCAGTAAACATCATAGAAGAGCATAAGTGAACTCCGTTTTCGATGAATTCGAGCTTGTCATCAAGATGACCATAAGCTCTAAGACTCACAAAGAGAATCGGCAAAAAAACCCAACATCGAAAACATCATAGAAGATGCATGTGAACTCCGTTTTCGGTGAACTCGAGCTTGTCATGAAAATGACCATAAGCTCCAAATCTCACAAGGAGAAAAACCAAACAAAAACCAATAAATATGATGCAATGGTGCAATGGTTTGAGTTCTCTACGAACGATACGATCAAGCTACTCATCGAGAGCCCCCCTTGATAGTACAACAATCAATCCTATAACCGGTCTCCCAACTACTACTATGAGACCGGTAAAATAGAGAACCTATCAAGGGCAAACCTTTGCCTTGCACATAGTCCACTTGATCAAGATGATGACGATCTTGACTCCCTCAAGATGGACCACCTTTCTTGATTGCATTGGCTCGATAAAGACTAGTTGATTTCTCCCCCATACTCCACTATGGGTGAGCCACTCTTCGGCACATCTTCACAAGTCCTTTGACACCACAATGGATGGCAAGCTTCAAGCACTTGATCTCTTCGTGATGCTCCACTTGAACTTTCACACCGCAATCTTGATGACGATCACCACTTGATGTCATCCTCCATGGGTTGTATAATATCTTCTTCTTGATGCAAGCCCATGGAAACATACCTAACCCCAAACAGTGAAGGAAATATGCCCTAGAGGCAATAATAAAGATGTTATTTGTATTTCCTTATATCATGATAAATGTCTTTTATTCATGCTAGAATTGTATTAAACGGAAACTTGATACATGTGTGAATACATAGACAAAATAGTATGTCCCTAGTATGCCTCTACTAGACTAGCTCATTGATCAAAGATGTCTATGTTTCCTAGCCATAGACAAGAGTTGCCATTTGATCAACGGGGTCACATCATTGGGAGAATGATGTGATGGACTAGACCCATCCGTTAGCATAGCACTATGATCGTTTTAGTTTTACTGCTATTGCTTTCTTCATGACTTATACATGTTCCTATGACTATGAGATTATGCAACTCCCGAATACTGTAGGAACACCTTGTGTGCTATCAAACGTCACAACGTAACTGGGTGATCATAAAGATGCTCTACAAGTGTCTCCGAAAGTATTCGTGGTGTTGGCATAGATCAAGATTAGGATTTGTCACTCCGAGTGTCGGAGAGGTATCTCTGGGCCCTCTCGGTAACACACATCATAATAAGCCTTGCAAGCAAAAGACTAATGAGTTAGTCACGAGATGATGTGTTACAGAACGAGTAAAGAGACTTGCCGGTAACGAGATTGAACTAGGTATAGAGATACCGACGATCAAATCTCGGGCAAGTAACATACCGATGACAAAAGGAACAACGTATGTTGTTATGCGGTTTGACCGATAAAGATCTTCGTAGAATATGTAGGAGCCAATATGAGCATCCAGGTTCCGCTGTTGGTTATTGACCGGAGATGAGTCTCGGTCATGTCTACATAGTTCTCGAACCCGTAGGGTCCGCACGCTTAACATTTGATGACGATCGGTATTATGAGTTTATGAGTTTTTATGTACCGAAGGTAGTTCGGAGTCCCGAATGAGATCACGGACATGATGAGGAGTCTCGGAATGTCCGAGACGTAAAGATTGATATATTGGACGACTATATTCGAACACCGGAAGTGTTCTGGAAAGTTTCGGAATTTACCGGAGTGCCGGGGGGTTACCGGAACCCCCCGGGGGGAATGATGGGCCCTGGTGGGCCATAGGGGAGAGAGAGGGCAGCAGCCAGGAGGTGGCGCGCCCCCTCCCTAGGAGGAGTCCGAATGGGACTAGGGGAGGGGGCGCGGCCCCTCTTTCCCTCTCCCTCTCCCTCTCTTTCCTTCCCCCCTTTTCCTTCTTTGGTAGATTCTTACTAGGAATAGGATTGCAATCCTATTCCTAGTAGGATTGCAGCCCTAGCCGCACCATAGAGGGCCGGCCGGCCTCCCCCCTTTGCTCCTTTATATACGGGGGCGGGGGGGGGCACCCAAAGACACACAAGTTGAATTGTTCTAGCCGTGTGCGGTGCCCCCCTCCACAGAAACACACCTCGGTCATACTGTTGCAGTGCTTAGGCGAAGCCCTGCGCTGGTGGATACATCATATCCGTCACCACGCCGTCGTGCTGACGAAACTCTCCCGTGAAGCTCAACTAGATCAAGAGCTCGTGGGACGTCATCAAGCTGAACGTGTGCTGAACGCGGAGGTGTCGTACGTTCGGTGCTTGATCGATTGGATCGCGAAGAAGTTCGACTACATCAACCGCGTCACTTGACGCTTCCGCTTTCGGTCTACGAGGGTACGTAGACACACTCTTCCCTCTCGTTGCTATGCATCTGGTAGATAGATCTTGCGTGATCGTAGGAAAATTTTAAAATACTACGTTCCCCAACAGTGGTATCAGAGCCAGGTCTATGCGTAGATGATATGCACGAGTAAAACACAATGAGTTGTGGGCGATACTAGTCATACTGCTTACCAGCATGTCATACTTTGCTTCGGCGGTATTGTGAGATGAAGCGGCCCGGACCGACATTACGCGTACGCTTACGCGAGACTGGTTTCACCGTTATGAGCACTTGTTGATTAAAGGTGACTGGCGGGTGTCTGTCTCTCTCACTTTAGCTGAATCAAGTGTGGCTACGCCCGGTCCTTGTGAAGGTTAAAACATCACATACTTGACGAAACATCGTTGTGGTTTTTGTATGCGTAGGTAAGAACGGTTCTTGCTAAGCCTGTAGAAGCCACGTAAAACTTGCAACAACAAAGTAGAGGACGTCTAACTTGTTTTTTGCAGGGCATGTTGTGATGTGATATGGTCAAGACATGATGAGTTATACGGTTTTGTATGAGATGATCATGTTTTGTAATGTTATCGGCAACTGGCAGGAGCCATATGGTTGTCGCTTTATTGTATGAAATGCAATCGCCATGTAATTGCTTTACTTTATCACTAAGCGGTAGCGATAGTCATAGAAGCAATAGTTGGCGAGACGACAACGATGCTACGATGGAGATCAAGGTGTCGCGCCGGTGACGAAGGTGATCATGACGGTGCTTTGGAGATGGAGATCAAAAGCACAAGATGATGATGGCCATATCATGTCACATATTTTGATTGCATGTGATGTTTATCTTATTATGCTTCTTATATTGCTTAGAACGACGGTAGCATTATAAGATGATCCCTTACTAAATTTCAAGGTATAAGTGTTCTCCCTGAGTATGCACCGTTGCGAAAGTTCGTCGTGCCGAGACACCACGTGATGATCGGGTGTGATAAGCTCTACGTTCAAATACAACGGGTGTAAGCCAGTTTTGCACACGCAGAATACTCGGGTTAAACTTGACGAGCCTAGCATATACAGATATGGCCTCGGAACACTGGAGACCGAAAGGTCGAGCGTGAATCATATAGTAGATGTGATCAACATAAGATGTTCACCATTGAAACTACTCCATCTCACGTGATGATCGGACATGGTTTAGTTGATTTGGATCACGTGATCATTTAGATGACCGGAGGGATGTCTATCTAAGTGGGAGTTCTTTAAATAATATGATTAAATTGAACTTTAATTTATCATGAACTTAGTCCTGATAGTTTTTGCATATCTATGTTGTTGTAGATCAATGTCCCGTGCTACCGTTCCTTTGAATTTTAATGCATTCCTAGAGAAAGCTAAGTTGAAAGATGATGGTAGCAATTACACGGACTGGGTCCGTAACTTGAGGATTATCCTCATTGCTGCACAGAAGAATTATGTCCTTGAAGCACCGCTAGGTGACAAGCCCCCTCCCGCTAATGTAGACGCTTTGAACGTCTGGCAGTCGCGGTCTGATGACTACACGATAGTTCAGTGTGCCATGCTTTACGGCTTAGAACCGGGACTTCAACGACGTTTTGAACGTCATGGACCATATGAGATTTTCTAGGAGTTGAAGTTAATATTTCAAGAAAATGCCCGGATTGAGAAATATGATATTTCCAATAAGTTCTACAGCTGCAAGATGGAGGAGAATAGTTCTATCAGTGAACACTTGCTCAGAATGTCTGGGTACTACAATCATATGACTCAACTTGGTTGCAAAGTTGACGAAGATAGTGTTATTGATAGAGTTCTTCAATCACTGCCACCAAGCTATAAAGGCTTCGTGATGAACTATAATATGCAAGGGATGCAAAAGACAATTCCCGAGCTCTTCGCTATGCTCAAGGCTGCGGAGGTAGAAATCAAAAAGGAGCATCAAGTGTTGATGGTTAACAAAACCACTAGTTTCAAGAAAAAGGGCAAGGGAAAGAAGGGGAACTTCAAGAAGAATAGCAAGACAGTTGCTACTCCCACGAAGAAACCCAAGTCTGGAGCCAAGCCTGAAACTGAGTGCTTCTACTGCAAGGGGACTGGACACTGGAAGCAGAACTGCCCCAAGTATTTGGCGGATAAGAAGGATGGCAAGGTGAACAAAGGTATATGTGATATACATGTTATTGATGTGTACCTTACTAATGCTCGTAGTAGTACCTGGGTATTTGATACCGGTTCGGTTGCTAATATTTGTAACTCGAAACAGGGACTACGGATTCAACGAAGATTGGCTAAGGACGAGGTGACGATGCGCGTGGGAAATGGTTCCAAGGTCGATGTGATCGCCGTCGGCACGCTACCTCTACATCTACCTTCGGGATTAGTTTTAGACCTAAATAATTGTTATTTGGTGCCAGCGTTGAGCATGAACATTATATCTGGATCTTGTTTATTGCGAGACGGTTATTCATTTAAATCAGAGAATAATGGTTGTTCTATTTTTATGAATAATATCTTTTATGGTCATGCACCCCTGAAGAGTGGTCTATTCTTGTTGGATCTCGATTGTAGTGATACGCATATTCATAATATTGAAACCAAAAGATGCAAGGTTAATAATGATAGTGCAACTTATTTGTGGCACTGCCGTTTAGGTCATATTGGTGTAAAGCGCATGAAGAAACTCCATAGTGATGGACTTTTGGAATCACTTGATTATGAATCACTTGGTGCTTGCGAACCATGCCTCATGGGCAAGATGACTAAAACTCCGTTCTCCGGAACTATGGAGCGAGCAACAGATTTGTTGGAAATCATACATACTGATGTGTGTGGGCCAATAAGTGTTGAAGCTCGAGGCGGGTATCGTTATTTTCCGACCTTCACCGATGATTTGAGCAGATATGGGTATATCTACTTAATGAAGCACAAGTCTGAAACATTTGAAAAGTTCAAAGAATTTCAGAGTGAAGTAGAGAATCATCGTAACAAGAAAATAAAGTTTCTACGATCTGATCATGGAGGAGAATATTTGAGTTACAAGTTTGGTCTTCATTTGAAACAATGTGGAATAGTTGCACAACTCACGCCACCCGGAACACCACAGCGTAATGGTGTGTCCGAACGTCGTAACCATACTTTATTGGATATGGTGCGGTCTATGATGTCTCTTACCGATTTACCACTATCATTTTGGGGTTATGCTTTAGAGACAGCTGCATTCACGTTAAATAGGGCACCATCTAAATCCGTTGAGACGACACCTTATGAACTATGGTTTGGCAAGAAACCAAAGTTGTCGTTTCTTAAAGTTTGGGGCTGCGATGCTTATGTGAAAAAGCTTCAACCTGATAAGCTTGAACCCAAGTCGGAGAAATGTGTCTTCATAGGATACCCAAAAGAGACTGTTGGGTACACCTTCTATCACAGATCCGAAGGCAAGATATTCGTTGCTAAGAATGGATCCTTTCAAGAGAAGGAGTTTCTCTCGAAAGAAGTGAGTGGGAGGAAAGTAGAACTTGATGAGGTAATTGTACCTTCTCCTGAATTGGAAAGTAGTACATCACAGAAAATTGTTCCAGTGATTCCTACACCAATTAGTGAGGAAGTTAATGATGATCATCATGAAACTTCAGATCAAGTTTCTGCTGAACGTCGTAGATCAACCAGAGTACGTTCCGCACCAGAGTGGTACGGCAACCCAGTTCTGGAAGTCATGTTACTAGACCATGATGAACTTACGAACTATGAGGAAGCGATGATGAGCCCAGATTCCGCAAAATGGCTTGAGGCCATGAAATCTGAGATGGGATCCATGTATGAAAACAAAGTATGGACTTTGGTTGACTTGCCCGATGACCGGCAAGCCATCGAGAATAAATGGATCTTCAAGAGGAAGACCGACGCAGACGGTAATGTTACTGTTTACAAAGCTCGACTTGTTGCGAAAGGGTTTCGACAAGTTCAAGGAGTTGACTACGATGAGACTTTCTCACCTGTAGCGATGCTTAAGTCTGTCCGAATCATGTTAGCAATTGCCGCATTTTATGATTATGAAATCTGGCAAATGGATGTCAAAACTGCATTCCTGAATGGATATCTCAAAGAAGAGTTGTATATGATGCAACCAGAAGGTTTTGTCGATCCAAAAGATGCTAACAAAGTATGCAAGCTCCAGCGATCCATCTATGGACTGGTGCAAGCATCTCGGAGTTGGAATATACGCTTTGATGAGGTGATCAAAGCATATGGTTTTATACAGACTTTTGGAGAAGCCTCTATTTACAAGAAAGTGAGTGGGAGCTTTGTAGCATTTCTGATATTATATGTGGATGACATATTATTGATTGGAAATGATATAGAATTTCTGGATAGCATAAAAGGATACTTGAATAAGAGTTTTTCAATGAAAGACCTCGGTGAAGCTGCTTATATATTAGGCATCAAGATCTATAGAGATAGATCAAGACGCTTAATTGGACTTTCACAAAGCACATACCTTGATAAAGTTTTGAAGAAGTTCAAAATGGATCAGTCAAAGAAAGAGTTCTTGCCTGTGTTACAAGGTATGAAGTTGAGTAAGACTCAATGCCCGACCACTGCAGAAGATAGGGAGAAATGGAAGTCATTCCCTATGCCTCAGCCATAGGATCTATCATGTATGCAATGCTGTGTACAAGACTTGATGTGTGCCTTGCTATAAGTCCAGCAGGGAGGTACCAAAGTAATCTAGGAGTGGATCACTGGACAGCGGTCAAGAACATCCTGAAGTACCTGAAAAGGACAAAGGATATGTTTCTCGTGTATGGAGGTGACAAAGAGCTCGTCGTAAACGGTTACGTCGATTCCAGCTTTGACACTGATCCGGATGACTATAAGTCACAAACTGGATATGTATTTTTATTGAACGGTGGAGCTGTTAGTTGGTGCAGTTCCAAGCAAAGCGTCGTGGCGGGATCTACGTGTGAAGCGGAATACATAGCTGCTTCGGAAGCAGCAAAATGAAGGAGTCTGGATGAAGGAGTTCATATCCAATCTAGGTGTAATACCTAGTGCATCGGGTCCAATGAAAATCTTTTGTGACAACACTGGAGCAATAGCCTTGGCGAAGGAATCCAGGTTTCACTAGAGAACAAAGCACATCAAAAGACGCTTCAATTCCATCCGCGATCTAGTCAAGGAGGGAGACATAGAGATTTGCAAGATACATATGGATCTGAATGTTGCAGACACGTTGACTAAGCCTCTTCCACGGGCAAAACATGATCAGCACCAGGACTCCATGGGTGTGAGGATCATTACTTTGTAATCTAGATTATTGACTCTAGTTCAAGTGGGAGACAGAAGGAAATATGCCCTAGAGGCAATAATAAAGATGTTATTTGTATTTCCTTATATCATGATAAATGTCTTTTATTCATGCTAGAATTGTATTAACCGGAAACTTGATACATGTGTGAATACATAGACAAAACAGTATGTCCCTAGTATGCCTCTACTAGACTAGCTCATTGGTCAAAGATGGTTATGTTTCCTAGCCATAGATATGAGTTGTCATTTGATCAAAGGGATCACATCATTAGGAGAATGATGTGATGGACTAGACACATCCGTTAGCTTAGCACTATGATCGTTTAGTTTTACTGCTATTGCTTTCTTCATGACTTATACATGTTCCTATGACTATGAGATTATGCAACTCCCGAATACCGTAGGAACACCTTGTGTGCTATCAAACGTCACAACGTAACTGGGTGATCATAAAGATGCTCTACAGGTGTCTCCGAAGGTATTCGTGGTGTTGGCATAGATCAAGACTAGGATTTGTTACTCCGAGTGTCGGAGAGGTATCTCTGGGCCCTCTCAATAATGCACATCATAATAAGCCTTGCAAGCAAATGACTAATGAGTTAGTCACGAGATGATGTATTATGGAACGAGTAAAGAGACTTGCCGGTAACGAGATTGAACTAGGTATAGAGATACCGACGATCGAATCTCGGGCAAGTAACATACCGATGACAAAAGGAACAACGTATGTTGTTATGCGGTTTGACCGATAAAGATCTTCGTAGAATATGTAGGAACCAATATGAGCATCCAGGTTCCGCTATTGGTTATTGACCGGAGATGAGTCTCGATCATGTCTACATAGTTCTCGAACCCGTAGGGTCCGCACGCTTAACGTTTGATGACGATCGGTATTATGAGTTTATGAGGTTTGATGTACCGAAGGAAGTTCAGAGTCCCGGATGAGATCACGGACATGATAAGGAGTCTCGGAATGTCCGAGACATAAAGATTGATATATTGGACGACTATATTCAGACACCGGAAGTGTTCCGGAAAAGTTTCGGATTTAACCGGATTGCCGAAGGGGGTTAACGGAACCCCCCACGAGGGGGGATGGTCCATAGTGGGCCTTGAGGAAAGAAGAGAGGCAGCCCATAGAGGCTGGACGGCGCCCCACCAGGGAATCCTAGTTGGACTAGGATTGGGGGGCGCCACCTCTCCCTCTCCTTCCTTTCCCTCTCTTCCTTCTTGGTGGACTCCTACTAGGAATAGGATTGCAATCCTATTCCTAGTAGGATTGCCTCCCTGGCGCGCCATAGAAGGGCGGGCCGGCCCCTCCCCTTACTCCTTTATATACGGGGGCACGGGGCACCCTAGGACACACAAGTTGATCAGTTGATCTCTCCCAACCGTGTGCGGTGCCCCCCTCCACAGAAACACACCTCGATTATACTGTTGCAGTGCTTAGGCGAAGCCCTGCGACAGTAGACACATCATATCCGTCACCACGCCGTCGTGCTGATGAAACTCTCCCGTGAAGCTCAACTGGATCAAGAGCTCGTGGAACGTCATCAAGCTGAACGTGTGCTGAACGCGGAGGTGCCGTACGTTCGGTGCTTGATCGGTTGGATCGCGAAGAAGTTCGACTACATCAACCGCGTCACTTGATGCTTCCGCTCCCGGTCTACAAGGGTACGTAGACACACTCTTCCCCTCGTTGCTATGCATCTGGTAGATAGATCTTGCGTGATCGTAGGAAAATTTTGAAAATACTACGTTCCCCAACAATTTGCTACGGTCCTACAAACCTCTGCACTTGGAGGCCCAACAACGTCTACAAGAAGAAGGTTGCGTAGTAGACACCAATTTCCAACAAATCAGTTGATCGCTCCATTGTTCCGGAGAACGGAGTCTTAGTCATCTTGCCCATGAGGCATGGCTCGCAAGCACCAAGTGATTCATAATCAAGTGATTCCAAAAGTCCATCAGTATGGAGTTTCTTCATGCGCTTTACACCAACATGACCTAAACGGCAGTGCCACAAATAAGTTGCACTATCATTATTAACCTTGCATCTTTTGGCTTCAATATTATGAATATGTGTATCACTACGATCGAGATCCAGCAAGAATAGACCACTCTTCAAGGGTGCATGACCATAAAATATATTACTCATATAAATAGAACAACCATTATTCTCAGATTTAAATGAATAACTGTCTCGCAATAAACAAGATCCAGATATAATGTTCATGCTTAACGTTGGCACCAAATAACAATTATTCAGGTCTAAAACTAATCCCGAAGGTAGATGTAGAGGTAGCGTGCCGACGGCGATCACATCAACTTTGGAACCATTTCCCACGCGCATCATCACCTCGTCCTTAGCTAATCTTCGTTTAACCCGTAGCCCCTGTTTCGAGTTACAAATATTAGCAACCGAACCAATATCAAATACCCAGGTGCTACTACGAGCATTATTAATGTACACATCAATAAAATGTATATCACATATACATTTGTTCACTTTGCCATCCTTCTTATCCGCCAAATACTTGGGGCAGTTCCGCTTCCAGTGTCCAGTCCCTTTGAAGTAGAAGCACTCAGTTTCAGACTTGGATCCAAACTTAGGTTTCTTCGTGGGAGTAGCAACTGACTTTCTATTCTTCTTTAAGTTCCCTTTCTTTCCCTTGCCCTTTTTCTTGAAACTAGTGGTCTTGTTAACCATCAACACTTGATGCTCCTTTTTGATTTCTACCTCCGCAGCTTTGAGCATAGCGAAGAGCTCGGGAATTGTCTTCTGCATCCCTTGCATGTTATAGTTCATCACGAAGCCTTTTTAGCTTGGTGGCAGTGATGGAAGAACTCTATCAATAACACTATCTTCGTCAACTTTGCATCCAAGTTGAGTCATATTATTGTAATACCCAGACATTCTGAGCAAGTGTTCACCGATAGAACTGTTCTCCTCCATCTTGCAGCTGTAGAACTTATTGGAAATCTCATATTTCTCATTCCGGGCATTTTCTTGAAATATTAACTTCAACTCCTGGAACATCTCATATGCTCCATGACGTTCAAAACGTCATTGAAGTCCCGGTTCTAAGTCGTAAAGCATGGCACACTGAACTATCGTGTAGTCATCAGAACAAGCTTGCCAGATGGTCATAACGTCCGAAGTTGCTCCTGCAGCAGGCTTGTCACCTAGCGGTGCTTGAAGGACATAATTCTTCTGTGCAGCAATGAGGATAATCCTCAAGTTACGGACCCAGTCCATGTAGTTGCTACCATCATCTTTCAACTTAGCTTTCTCTAGGAACGCATTAAAATTCAACGAAACAACAGCATGGGCCATCTATCTACAACAACATAGACATGCAAAACTATCTGGTACTGAGTTCATGATAAATTAAAGTTCAATTAATCAAATTACTTAAGAACTCCCACTTAGACAGACATCCCTCTAATCATCTAAGTGATCACGTGATCCATATCAACTAAACCATGTCCGATCATCACGTGAGATGGAGTAGTTTTCAATGGTGAACATCTTATGTTGATCATATCTACTATATGATTCACGCTCGACCTTTCGGTCTCCAGTGTTCTGAGGACATATCTGCATATGCTAGGCTCGTCAAGTTTAACCCGAGTATTCTACGTGTGCAAAACTGGCTTGCACCTGTTGTATGTGAACGTAGAGCTTATCACACCTGATCATCACGTGGTGTCTCGGCACGATGAACTTTCGCAACGGTGCATACTCAGGGAGAACACTTGTACCTTGAAATTAAGTGAGAGATCATCTTATAATGCTACCGTCGATCTAAGCAAAATAAGATGCATAAAAGATAAACATCACATGCAATTAATATAAGTGATATGATATGGCCATCATCATCTTGTGCCTTTGATCCTCATCTCCAAAGCACCGTCATGATCACCATCGTCACCGGCGCGACACCTTGATCTCCATCGTAGCATCGTTGTCGTCTCGCCAACTATTGCTTCTACAACTATCGCTACTGCTTAGTGATAAAGTAAAGCAATTACATGGCGAAGTATGTGCTATTTTAACCTTCAGCAGGACCGGGCGTAGTCACACTTGATTCAACTAAAGTTGGAGAAACTGACACCCGCCAGCCACCTGTGTGCGAAGCACGTCGGTAGAACCAGTCTCGCGTAAGCGTACGTGTAATGTCGGTCCGGGCCACTTCATCCAACAATACCGCCGAATCAAAGTATGACAAACTAGTAAGCAGTATGACTAGTATCGCCCACAACTCACTTGCGTTCTACTCGTGCATATAACATCTATGCATAAACCTGGCGCATCATGCCACTGTTGGGTAACGTAGTATTTCAAAAAAATTCCTACGCACACGCAAGATCATGGTGATGTATAGCAACAAGAGGGGAGAGTGTCATCCACGTACCCTCATAAACTGTAAGCAAAAGCGTTATGACAACGCGGTTGATGTAGTCGTATGTCTTCACGATCTACCGATCCTAGTACTGAACGTACGACACCTCCACGATCTGCACACGTTCAGCTCGGTGACGTCCCATGAACTCACGATCCAGTAGAGCTTCGATGGAGAGTTCCGTCAGCACGACAGCGTGATGACGGTGGTGATGAAGTTACCGACACAGGGCTTCGCCTAAGCACCGCTACGATATGACCGGGGTGGATTATGGTGGAGGGGGGCACCGCACACGGCTAAAAGATCAATGATCAACTTGTGTGTCTATGGGGTGCCCCCCCACCCCTGTATATAAAGGAGTGGAGGAGGGGGAGGGGCCTGCCCTCTATGGCGCGCCCTAGGAGGAGTCCTACTCCCACTGGGAGTAGGATTCCCCCCCCCCCCCTTCCCTAGTTGGACTAGGAGAGAAGGAAGGGAGGAGAGGGAGGAAGGAAAGGGGGCCGCCCCTCCCCTCCTAGTATAATTCCGACTAGAGGGAGAGGGGGCACGCAGCCTGCCCTGGTCTCTTATCTCTCTCTCTCCATTATGGCCCAATAAGGCCCATATACTTACCGGGGGGTTCGGGTAACCTCCCGGTACTCCGGTAAAATCCCAATTTCATCCGGAACTATTCCGATATCCAAATATAGGCTTCCAATATATCGATCTTTATGTCTCGGACATTCCGAGACTCCTCGTCATGTCCGCTGATCATGTTCGGGACTCTGAACTACCTTCGGTACATCAAACTCATAAACTCATAATATCGATCGTCATCGAACGTTAAGCGTGCGGACCCTACGGGTTCGAGAACTATGTAGACATGACCGAGACTCATCTCCGGTCAATAACCAATAGCGGAACCTGGATGCCCATATTGGTTCCTACATATTCTACGAAGATCTTTATCAGTCAAACCGCATAACAATATACGTTGTTCCCTTTGTCATCGGTATGTTACTTGCCCGAGATTCGATCGTCGGTACCTCAATACCTAGTTCAATCTCGTTATCGGCAAGTCTCTTTACTCGTTCCATAATGCATCATCTCGTGACTAACTCATTAGTCATTTGCTTGCAAGGCTTATAGTGATGTGCATTACCGAGAGGGCCCAGAGATACCTCTCCGACACTCGGAGTGACAAATCTTATTCTTGATCTATGCCAACACCACAAACACCTTCGGAGACACCTGTAGAGCATCTTTATAATCACCCAGTTATGTTGTGACACTTTGTTTGTCTATATATTCACACATGTACTATGTTTCCTGTTAATACAATTCTAGCATGAATAATAAACATTTATCATGATATAAGGAAATATAAATAACAACTTTATTATTGCCTCTAGGGTATATTTCCTTCAACTAGGACTCTAAACCTAGTAGGATTCGCCCCCCCCCCCCCTTTCCTCTTCTTTGGGAGGAGGAAAGAGGGAAGGATTGGAGAGGGATAAGGAAAGGGGGGGCCGCGCCCCCTCCCCTTGTCCTATTCGGACACCCCTTCGGGGGGGGCACCAACCCCTTGTGGGCTGCCCTCTTTCTCCCCTATGGCCCATGAGGCCCAATACTTTCCCCGGGGGGTTCCGATAACCTCCCGGTACTCCAAAAAATACCCGAAACGATCCGGAACCATTCCGGTGTCCGAATACCATCGTCCAATGTATCAATCTTTACCTCTCGAGTATTTCGAGATTCCTCGTCATGTCCGTGATCTCATCTAGGACTCCAAATAATCTTCGGTCACCAAAAACACATAACTCATAATACAAATCGTCATCGAACATTAAGCGTGCGGACCCTACGGGTTCGAGAACAATGTAGACATGACCAAGACACTTCTCCGATCAATAACCAATAGCGGAACTTGGATGCTCATATTGTCTCCCACATATTCTATGAAGATCTTTATCGGTCAAACCATAATGACAACATACGCTATTCCCTTTGTCATCGGTATGTTACTTGCCCGAGATTCGATCGTCGGTATGTTACTTGCCCGAGATTCGATCGTCGGTATCTTCATACCTAGTTCGATCTTGTTACTGGCAAGTCTCTTTACTCATTCTGTAATGCATCATGTTACAACTAACTCATTAATCACATTGCTTGCAAGGCTTCTTATGATGTGCATTACCGAGAGGGCCCAGAGATACCTCTCCGATACTCGGAGTGACAAATCCTATTCTCGATCTATGCCAACCAAACAAACACCTTAGGAGATACCTGTAGAGCATCTTTATAATCAACCAGTTATGTTGTTACGTTTGATAGCACACAAGGCATTCCTCCGGTATCCGGGAGTTGCATAATCTCATAGTCGGAGGAATATGTATTTGCCATGAAGAAAGCAATAGCAGCAAAACTGAACGATCAATATGCTAAGCTAACGGATGGGTCTTGTCCATCACATCATTCTCCTAATGATGTGATCCCGTTAATAAAATGACAACACATGTCTATGGTTAGGAAACTTAACCATCTTATATTAATGAGCTAGCCTAGTAGAGGCTTACTAGGGACACTATGTTTTCTCTATGTATCCACACATGTATCAAGTTTCTGGTTAATACAATTATAGCATGAATAAAATACATTTATCATTATATAAGGAAATATAAATAAAAACTTTATTATTGCCTCTAGGGCATATTTCCTTCATTCCCAGCGGCAGTGGCGGTAGTGGGAGCTCTGGGCGGCGGCGCGAGCATCTCCGGTAGAGGGTACCTACGAGAGGAAGGCCGGCGGGGTGAGAGGGAGATGAATCCACGGAATAAGGGAGAGAGAGAAGAGAAGGGCGACGGGGTCAGCCTCGGGGTCGATGGCGGCGGCTTGCCGGCGCGGAGGAAGCAGCGGCGGCGGTTGCTGGCGGAAGGAGGCAGGGAGGCGGGGGCGCGGGCCGCGGCGGCGGGCGGCTCAGGCCCCGATGGGCTCGGGCGGGCTGTGCCCGGGCCTGGTGGGCCGTGGCTGCGGGGGGGCCTGGGAGGCGAGGTGGTGCTTGGGGATTGGCCGGGAGCGGCGGTGCGGCGGCGGCTGGCTGCCACATGGCGGAGGAGGGTTCGCCGGCGGCAGATTTTGAGGTGGAGATGGCTGGCGGCTGCGGGGATCCCGAGAAGGAGGGGGTCTAAGGTAGGGGAAGGCTAGGGTTCAAAATTGGACGTGGGGGTGTCCATTTATAGGCAGGAGGGGTTATGGATAGGGTTTGGAGGGGTTTTCGGACCCTCCGATCTCAATCGGACTGTCCAGATTGTGAGGGGGGTAGGCTGGGCCTAGTGGGCTTAGTAGGAGGGGTGAGTGGGCTGAGAAGAGAGGGAGGTGGCAGCCCGGCACTGGGTTTCCGGAGTCCGAAAACGTCCGACGTTTGACCGACGATAGTGCCGATATAGTTTAACGGTTGGGCTATCAAACGGACTCCGAATGCAACGAAATTTGACAAACGGTCTCCCTACACTATAATAAGATCACACGCCAACTTTCACCCCATTCCGAGAACTTTTCCCGACCACTTATAAAATAATATTTTGGGGGTGCCGCGGGCGCGTGCGAGTATTTCTGGGCTCAGAACGGACAACCGAGAGAACTAGGGGATTACGGACGGATGCAAGTTTTGAAAAACATGCAGATAAAATGCACTTTATGACAAGGCAAAGTACAACACACAAGCGAATGACATGGCAACGACACCGAATAAGAGGAAGACACCTGGTGCATCGGTCTCGGGGTGTCACAGTGATATGAGTCAAATAGAGTATAAGAGATGTTGACTTGAGCAAGTCCATCACAAACCCTTTTGATGCCCTCTTGATAGTGTGTGATCTCTATAGATCAAGAGCATATATCGTTTTGTAAATCCATTCTTGAGCATATATCCTTTTCCATGGTTATCGATAGGCACAACTAAAACCAAAGGAACTAATCACTTTGACTTGAGATTGATGTTGACGTTTATATTTGGATCAAGTTGGGAAGACAATCTTGATCATGTTACTTGGTGAGGACTTCAAATGTCTCCCACGTATACTATGGGAAGCCTCTTGTCATAGAATATCTTAATGCCTCGATTATGTGATCATTTGCAAGCTTCTAGTATGTAATCTTTTGGGATGCCTATCTTAAACTTGCCCTTGTCAACCGTGATCATCAACACTTGATGCCATCCTCTCTCATGGTCATTTGGAATCTCACTCTTGACGCAGACCCATGAGAATCATCTAACCCACATCGATATGAAAAATACAAAGTATGTGCCAGTACACAAAGCATGACTGACAAATTATTACCATACCAAGATCACATGTGGTACATGGTTTGCGCTTGTGTGTTGACCATTTAGAATTCGATCTTAAAGCTTTATCTTGGTCAACCTTTATCTTTATTACATGATCTAAACTTGATGTCTAGAAGGTCATTTCTTTTGATCACGATAACATCCTCAAAATGACCTCCAATGGAAAAGTGTTCAATATGAAGTTTCCTTGTTCATCGAGGCAAATGATTTTGCTTTTTGAATCATATCAATTCAATGTCGTATGAAAATTCTACAGCCAAAATAGTTCAACTTGACAATGACCAGAAAAGTGATGTCTGACCCGACACACCCATGTTTGATACATGGCGCCAGTTATTCGGCCCCCAAGACTACCTCGGATGGAAAAACGTTCAACTCAAAAAAAATTACGTATTAGAGTAGAACAACTTTGCTTTTTGAAGCATTTCCATGTGAGGTCATATGCGGCCTATGGGTCCAAAAAACTAAACCGGTGTTGATGATGTTCATTCCACAACCGAACAATCTCCATATCACGTCATCAATGGAATATTGGCATGATGTCACTGTTGCTCCATGAAAATTATCATTCATTACCAAGTGCCAATGTATATATATGAATTTCATCCTTCATTCATCTAGTACACTTAATGCTAGTAGGTGAGGCAAATTTTTTGCCTCCGTTTCGAATTTTTTATATTAAATCCTACTTGAGCAATAAAGTAAATGCCATTAGTGGATATACTTCTTTTATATTGTATAAATATTTTTTAATATTTCCAAAACATTTTTTGAACGCATCTAAACAATGTTTTCATTGTAACATTGTTTTGAAACGCTGGAATATTTACATAAAATATCATATACATTTGTTAAAAGGTACGAAATATTTTTTATATTACACAAAAAATTGAATTTTTTCACATACAACATTTTGGAACATGGGAACATCTTTTCATTCTCACGAACAGTTTTTTAAAGCTATCAAAAAAATTGCGAGCGAACAATTTTTTTTATCATATCTTAACATTTTCTTAAAACTTTGGCTTTAAATATCTTAACTAAATTTATATTATTGAAATATATGTACATGAAAATATATAATCATATATAGATATATAATAGAGAAATTAACCAAAATAATTTGAGTGACGATAGCATGACGTCCGTGTGCGGCCCAAGATCGTACTTGGTCGGCTCACCATGTGCCCCCTTCATATATAGCGCCTTAAGCGCCGGATTTGGAAACATGTAGCAAACTGGCGCACACCACTCTATTCCACTAGTTCCTATATGGATGGGACGGACCAATTCGGTTTTTCTTTTCTTGTTTCTTTTTCCCTTTTTCGTTTCCATTTTCATTTTCCATCTTTTTTCTTACCTTTTCCCTTTCCTAATTCTTTTAAATGCATGAAATATTTCAAATTCAAGAAAGGTTTTTTCAAAATTGATGAATTTTTTTCAACATGGATAAACTTTTTCTAAATTCGTGAACATTAAAATTCATGAAGTTTTTTGAAATTGATGAACTTTCCCATTTTTGGGGGATTTTTCTTCAAAACTTATGAACTTTTAAAATAGTTTTGACAATTAGTGAACTTTTATCAGTTGTGTGAAGTTTTTCAAAATTAATGATTTTTTAAAAGTTGATGAACTTATTTGAAATTTTCCTATTTTTCGGAAAAGTGAACGGTTAACTATTTGATTGGTCAACTAGTCAATGGTCCACCGGTTGAACCAGGCGAGCGAGCTTTTTTTAGCGAGCCAACAAGCTGATGTTAGCTGGGCTGACCTGTAGTGCGTGCACGTGAGCGCTAACTGATGTTGCTGGTGCTAGAAGCGTTATATAGGAGGTCCCGCAAGCAAAACATAGCTGCACCCTTTGTTGAAGCGTTATTCATATGCAACACACAATCGGAATGTTCTCTAAGTGATAAATGAGTCTGGCAGGACACACAATCGGAATGTTTCTAAGTGATAAATGAGCCGTCACCGATTAGGTTTTGCGTTGGTTTCTAGCCGGACTCTTGGGTTTCGGGCTGTTTTTAGTCTTTTTTTTATCTTTTATCTTTTCCTTTTTTCCTTCTTTCCCTTTTCACTTGTTTTGTTTAATTTTAGCTCACAATTTCTTATATATTTCGCAAAACAAAAAATGTACCTATTTCAAATCCATGAACATTTCTCAAATTATTGATTTTTTTCTAAATTTTTGAACTTTGTTTAAATTTCTAAACATTTGCAAATGCATATTTTTTGCGAAATTTGGTGAAGATTTATCAATTCCCTGAAATTTTTCAAAAATTCATGAAAGTTTTTCAACATCTTGATTTTTCCCCAAATTTGGTAAACATTTTTCAAAACCGCGAACATTTTGAAATTCATTAAAAAAAATAACACTTTCTTGATTGTTTTTGAAAAACATGAACAAATTTCAAAGCCATGATCTTTCTTCAGATACGTGAACTTTTTTGATTTCATGATTTTAATAAATTCATGAATATTTTTTGAATTTATGAATTTTATAAGTCCGTGAACTTTCTAAAGTTTTATTTAATAACAGCCAAGGGTTAACCATTGTCATCACCGATTAGAGCTTAGCTTTACACACATACAGATGGAACAAGCGGTCTGCGTTCATGCATGCGAGCAAGCTGAGCTAAACATTCTGTGTGAGGACGCTATTGGACTATATCCCATCTTGCTATGGGCGTGAGCGCTAGTATTCTACTGGGCTATGAAGGTGCTAGGGAGGAGGCGTTGTACTATGGGTCACTTACAGCGAGTGCTATGACTTGCATCGCTCATGTTGAGCCCAGCTCCTCGCGATCGATAATTGCAAGCTTACATAGGGTGGCCCGGCCCATTAGCACCAACAGTTTTTTTTCATTACAGGTCAAGAGTTCAAAAAAAGTTTGTGAATTAAAAATTGTTCATCAATTTAAAACATAGTCCCCGAATTAAAACAAATCATGAATTTGAAAAATGTTTGTGAATTAAAAAAATCATGGATTTGAAGAAATGCCTGTGAATTCAAAAGGTTATCATGAATTCCAACCATTGTTTGGAAAAATGTGAATAGTTTTTGAAAAATGTGAACAATTGTCGAAAAACTCAAATAACTTTTGATAAAAATATGCACGTTTTTCTAAACTTGCAAACAATTTTTGAAATCCCATATTTTATTGCAAAATGCAAATACTTTTAAAAAAATGTTAAAATATTGAAAAATCTTAAAAATTTTAAAAACATAAATAATTTTTGAAAATATGAACATTTTTCAAATTTGTGAACATTTTTTTAAAATTATGAAGTAATTTTGTATTTTGAACATTTTCCGAAAAACATGAGTTTTTTTGAAAAATGTGAACAATGTTTGAATTCCAGAATATGTTTTGAAAAAAGCAAGCAACTTATGAAATTTCGAATAGGTTTGGAAGATTTTGAACTTTAAATTTCCTGATTTAAGAAGGAAAAATGAAAGGGAAATAAGAAAACCAAAAAAGAAAAGAAAACACAGGACAAAAAACAAAAAATAGAAAAGAACGAAAAATGGTTGAGGAACCTTCTAAATGGTGAGAAGGTTCCCAAAACCGGTGGATGTAGAAGGTTCCCAAAATCGATGCTCTTGCTCGCTTCACTAGAATGGGTCGGCGATTGGAGGTTTAGCGCTCGCAGCGGGCGATATATATCATTGCGGGGGAGTAGGTCACTCCCAGGCTTCCTCAAAGAATGTGCATCACCTCTTATCCACAACCCATTTGGGATTGCCACCAACTGAATTTACATGCAAAAAATGCTATGGTCAGTAAACTGACCAAATGGTATCACAAAGAGGGGATTATGCAACGCCAACGGTCTTGAGTTAACTGGTTGGCTGAAGGTGGCCAGAACACAAAATACTTTCAGCTTCAGGCTTCTTGCGAAGAAAGAAAAACAAGATTGAGTGTCTGCAATTGCCAGATGGGTTTTTCAGCGAGGACGCGCAACAGCTGCACACACATGATGTTGAGTTCTATAGAAATATTTACAACACGGTAATCCTAAAGATTGTGTCCAAAGTGCAAGCAAACATGTTGAAGGAGATCCTTCTAGACATCATCTCACAGCTTTTGTTCCTGGGAGATTGACCACAGATGATATACTGACGGCCTACGAGATCATAGATAATATACTGACGGCCTACGAGTGCTTTCATTTCATTAAGAAGAAAGAAGGGAGGCAAGAATGCTCACTATTGTGCACTAAAGTTGGACATGATGAAGGCTTATGACAAGGTCAACTAGAGCTACTTGAAAGTGATTATGCTGAAATTGGGCTTCAGAACGTTGAGTCACGTCAATTATGAATGTTGTCGCATTGGTATCGTTCTAAGTGTTGTTCGGTGGGGAACGTTCATATTTAAACCCACTAGGGGAACCCGTCAAGGAGACCTTATCTCTTCGTACTTTTTTTTGCTAGCACATGAAGGTATGTCTTGCTTGTTAAGGAGCGGGGGTACTCGGAAAATCTATCGAGCATCGTAGGGGCGCCCACAGCACCCCTGGTCAATCGTCTCTTATTTACGCAGCTTGTTATTTGCGATATCTAGTACAACAAGAGCAGCGGAGATTAGAGAGGTACTTGATATTTATTGTGAGGCATTAGGCCAACATGTCAAATTTAGCAAAGTGCTCTATTCATTTTAGCAAAGGTTTCCCAAACAGCATGAGGAAAGCCATAAAAGTAGCACTTGAAGTCCCAGCTGAATCATTGAATGACAGGTCTCTTGGCCCACCGTCCGAAGTTGGGTAGTGTAAAAACGAAACCTTCCAATATTTGAAGGATAGAGTTTGGAACAAGATACAAGGGTGGATCGAACAGATACGTTCTAGAGGAGGAAAGAATGCACTAATCAAGTCACTAGCCTAGCTAGACTGTTCCCACATACTCGATGGCGGTCTTTAAACTCCCACCGGGATTATGTGGAAAAAATGAATAGGTTGATTAGAAGATTTTGGTGGGGTAGCAACCAGGGCAAGAGGAAACCTCATTTGGTTTCTTGGGATACACTAACCATGCCGAAATATATGGGAGTATTGGGCTTCCGGGACATCAAGCTCTTAAATCTGGCATTATTGGCTCATCAAGTGTGGAGGATTTTGCAGTCATAGAACTCCCTAGGTGCTAGAATCTTAAAAGCGGTGTATGTTGGAAATATGCCCTAGAGGCAATAATATTGTATTATTATGTTTCGATGTTCATAATTAAGAGTTTATATTCTATGTTATAACTATTATGATCCTGGAATATGCGATTCGGTGGAAAACTCATATGCACGTGTGAATGATAATCGGTAAAATATGATCCATAGTCTCGCCTATAAGACGACCTCAAGTGTTGTTGGTGATCATATTTTCCAGATCTTAGGATATCGTTAAGTGTAATGATAGTGTAAGTGCATCTAGTGCCACCCCTAGTTGGTTTTGGAGTATTGACGACAAACCTGGTTGAGGGACTAATGTGTTTGTGAGAATTGCAGGATAACACAAGTAGTAGTCCCTCATTGATTCGGTTTACCTACCGGAGATGACCCCTAAAAATGTATGAAGACATTGACGACAATGGTGGTACATGAAGATAATCATATTGAAGACTATGACAAGAGATGACATTGTGTGAAGACTATGGAGCGCGAAGACTTAGATGTTTCATTGTTTCCTTTTCTTCTTTGTTGAGTCATAGGAACCATTGTACTGTTTAGTGGGGTCCAAGTGAACTAAGTCAGAGTGACTGAAGTGATGCTCAACTAAATCCTATGTCTTCGAGCGAAGACAAAGAGAGCAAATCTTATCCAGAGCTGGATGAGTCAGCTATACTTGTAGCCCAAGTAAAGTTGCCGTGTGTGTTTGAAATCTGACCGTTGGAACACGTGTTAGTTCCTTAGTAACCCAGGGTCACTTCGGACAAATCAGGTCGGGTTGCCCAGTGGCTATAAATAGCCCACCCCCTACACCATAAATTAGTGGCTGCTCAGAGTTATTACACGGCTTTTGTCGTTTGAGAGCAACCCACCTCCTAAGCATTTGAGAGAGAGATCCTTGCGAGGACAAAGCCCAAACACCCAGAGCCAAAAGAGTGTTAGGCATCACTGAAGTCTTTGTGTCTGTGTGACCTGAAGACTTGTTACACTTGAGGATTGTGTTTCCTGCAGCCGGTTAGGCGTCGCATTCTGAGCATCCAAGAGTCATTGTGGATCACCGGTGAACGAAGTCTGTGAAGGTTTGGAAGTATACCTTGAAGACTTACCAGAGTGATTGGGCGAGGACTAGGTGTCCTTAGCTCACGGGGAATAATGTGAAGACACGGTCTTCTGAGTTAAATCTCAGCCTCCCTAACCAGACGTATAGTTGTCATAGCAATTGGAACGGGTCTAACAAATCACTGTCTTCCCCGAGCTACTGGTTCTATCCCTTCCTTCTCTTTACTTACTGTTTGTCGTTGTGAAGTCATTGCCTGCTTGTCTTATCTGTTTGACTTCACTGTGTGACTACTGGTTTTGATTGGCTTCATTCTATCTTCCATCCTGATCCATACTGCATAGCTGCTATTAGTCTTCATGCTTTCACTACATTGAATACTTGACCATGGCTTGTCTAGTGTAGTCTACCTTCCGCTGCATACAAATAGGATTAGTTCTACCGTTTGTCTTCGAAACTTCCATGTTTTGAAGACTTTCATAAAAATCACCTATTCACCCACCCTCTAGTCGATATACAACACTTTCAATTGGTATCAGAGCAAGGTACTCCCTTGTTCTGTGTGATTTGGTTTAACCACCTGGAGTTTTAGCTATGTCGACTGCAGGGATAATCAAAGTCTCCGCTGCGTGCCCCGTCTTCGATGGCACTGAATATCCCTACTGGAAGAACAAGATGCGCATGCATCTTGAAGCCATTGATGTGGACCTCTGGTTTGTCGTCAAGAACGGCATTCCCAAGACTGGTGAAGGTATCACTACTAGGAAAAGGCCTAATAATGGCGCACCTAATTTGGCCATTAATGGCGCATTAGTGGTGCGCCATTAGTGCCACGCCATTAGTATCTGGTATACTAATGGCGCACCTCAGATGCGCCACTAGTATATACAACAGTGCGCCATTAGTATGCCTCCCAGGGGCCATGTATACCCAGGTGCTTTGGCATACTAATGGCGCACAACAACAAGATGCGCCATTAGTAACTTCGGCATAGTAATGGCATAGTAATGGCGCACTGTGATGTGATGCGCCATTAGTATGAATATTAGGTTTTTTTTTTTTATTATTTTCTGTTTTTTGCACAGGTTACAAAATGTATAATTGGACAGAATATAGACAACACACATCAACAACAGATTCATCGAATACAATAGAAGATTAGTCTCTGAATACAATTCATCATATTAGTCTCCGAATACAATTCATCATATTAGTCTCCGAATACAATTCATCATATTAGTCTCTGAATTGAAAAGACAGAACAAAGATAGAACATTATATTACAAGTATCGAGACCGCGAGTAGCGAGTTTGTCTTCACATTACAAGTCGATATCGATCATCTAAACTACCATCACATAGAAGAGAGCTGCGGTCATCACGATGAGCATCATCACGATGAAACTCGTCTTCATCCGGTTTCTCCAACGCTCCCTCCCCTCTCCCGCTAGATAGCGGGCGTATCTAGATTTGGCCTCGGCCCTAGTGGTGTACCCTTTGTAACTATTACCGCTGAGTCGGTGAACCTGTCTCCGACACTCCTCCCAGTCATCGTAGACTCCGGGAACCTTACCCTTGTACACGACATACGACGGCATCGCTATGCACTAGCCAAACGAAACGTTAGTACCAATTCACAAACAATACATAAGCAATATATAAGTATGCAACAGAACGATCGGAAGAGAAAAGCAAGACATTAATAGCATCGATTACATCTAAGTTGAACGACTCTCGAAACCAAAGAGACATACTACAAGTTCATTAAAGTTTAATTACAACATGAGCCAATCTATGTTTCAGAACTAGACACAGCATCACTGCTTTCGACTCGACTCAAGGGACTGGAGCGTGGATGAAGCCGCCGTCTATCGTGGGAGTCATGAAATCACGGGCGTTGTCAGCCTGCATTTGTAGCATTGTGTCGATGTCACTGTTGGACGGTTGATTTCTGAGGTAGAACTGCCCCGAGGTACGAAGGACATCTTGATGGATGATTTCCGCAAACTCCGACTGGATGCGAAAGAATTCTTGTCTGATGCCCGCGTCCTGGATTGCCGACACGCTCGCGGCCCAATCTTTGAGTTTACTTGGTAGCAGAAGTTGATGATGGTCCCGTACGATCGCCCGCATGTGATGGATGGCGTAGTAGGCACCCTTCTGACCGCCAGGCGGCTGCTTGACACATCAGAACATTTTATTGTGGGAGAACACGTGCTTGCCGTACTTACGAATAGGCCTGGTGAAGGTGCCTCCAGATTTGGCGTAGCCGGGGAGAACATCATCAAGAACCTTCTTGACATTTGTGTAGTCTACGTTCGACTGACGGTCCGGGTCGAAATATGTGGCCATGGAATATTTGGGGCATAGGAGGATGAGCGTGCAATGTGTGTCACTGCAGAAAACACGGAATGTTAAAAGAAAAACGATCGAAACCTAAGAATTCATATGTTACGGGGTGGTTGAGGGGGAGGACTTACTCGGGAAAGTAAGGCACGAGGAAGTTATTCTTATCTCGGTTTGCCAGAATGACGCCTTCGAGGTAAGAACTCGCAACTTGCCGGTCCCCAGCGCTGCCCAAGATCTTGGCACGCATGTAGAAGGGGTCGACTATCACGATGTCCGGGGTCTTGTCGCGAATGATCCACATCCCCATACTCAACGAAAATAGCCGAACGAAGGTGTAGTGCAGCGGATGAAGGTTCAACATAGCATGGATGTGATCAAACCGCAGGACGATCGTACCCCCGATGGATTTATCCACAAAGCCCTTGCCTTCTGGCACCTTGGCCGCGAAAACCGGGTATGCCACATCCTTCTCTCTGAGACGCCGCTTCTCCAAAGAAAGAACAATGTCATGCAGACTGCGCATAGCACCGGTTGCAGCATCGAGCATATTTGTCAGTAGCATCGGCCTACCCGCCACATGCACCCTCCTCATTACATCCTCGGGTGAAGGTGGCCTGTCCTGAGCACGGATCGTACTCGGTGCCGGCTGGCTCGCACCCTTGTTAGTCTTTCTTTTGCGTGCCTTCTTCTTCTCCTGTAATGGGACCGAGTTCTGCTCACAGACCACCTTCTTGAGTGTGTTGGGGCTGATAATATTTCGCACCTCGCCTATCTGAGGCTTGGTGAAGTCGGCAGCTGGAGGCGTCTCCTGAGAGCTGAACGGCAGACGACGCCTGTTGCAACTTGGCTTCTCCGCGGTACCAGCTAGATCGCGCACGTCTTTTGTTGGGTTGGGTTCTTGAGAAGGAGGCCCCATGAAGTCGCCACCGTACCCATGATCGGCAAAGTACTGATCGACGTTGGCAAATGTATCGTCGTCGTCGTCGTTCTGATCCTGTGCCATATGCATGTTTGGATCCAGTGGCATAGGGATGTCCGGCACCATTGCGGCGGTCTTGCCATGGGACCGACTTGGCGCCGGCACGACTGGCGGTGTTGTCTTTGGGGTGGTGTCCCCCGCCCCCAAACGAATATGGCTCTTCGGCCAAAGCAGGGGCCAGCTCAGGCAGGCGCTGAGGGTCATCATGTCATCATCGTGGGCCCCGACGGGTCGAATCGGAGGTAACACCTCGTCGCAGCCTGGCAGCACCCGAACCAGTTGAACCCTAAACAAGTTGGGTGGCATATGGGTACTGTGGAACAAGGGGTTGCCCGGTTGAACGATTTTGCCCTTGGTGACATCGACAAACTCGTTGTTCACGAAGTGCAGGAGAGTGCACGGAATGTCGGCGGCGCCCTGCGAAAACATGTAGGGCGTCAGGGATGCCCAGTCAAAGGCAAGGAGATGAAGTCCTCGGCGGAGAGAGGCTTAATTAGTTACCGTGATGATGGCGTCGAGCTCGGCTAACCATAACAGTAATATTTTTTTATAAGACAGAAATAATTTTTTTAAAAATATCATCAAATTTGCTATTTGAATATATTTATGAATCATGTGAGTTCATGGGTTGGTGGCGGCGGCCGGTGGAGCGGGGGAGGGTGCGGGGGGTCG
>LR738714.1:703610270-703641827 GCA_902687465.1 Secale cereale
TAGGGGAGGGGTGCGGGGGGTCGGCGGCGGCGGTTGAGTAGGGGAGGGTGCGGGGGGTCGGCGGCGGCGGCCGGTGGACCGAGGGGTGCGCAGCGGCGAGGAGGATCGAGATCGAGTGTCCATGAAATTTAAAAATATTCATGATAGTTCAAAAAGTGCCCATGAAATACAATCGAGAAATGAAGGCTACGATTTAAATATAGTCGATCTTAGCTAGCTAGCTATCTGTTCACAATCTTCTTGCCCTTCTTTTTCGCAAATGGAGTTCTTCCGTGGAACGGACGTCCTTTAGGTAGGGTGGTCCTGCTTCTTCTTGTGGTGTATGCTGCTACTTCATCATCATCGTCATGTTCGATCCTCGGGTCGCCGTACTTGTCGAAGTCTTGCTCATTGGCTACTCCATCCATTCCGATGATCTTCCTTTTGCCTCTCCTCACGACAACACGACTGGGCTTTGACGGGTCGGTAATGAAGAAGCATTGGTCAACTTGGGAAGCCAGTACCCATGGCTCATTTTTCGCGGTGATGTTTGCGCCCGCGGTCTTGGATTTGGCTTCGGGTATAACCATGGTGGTGAAATACCGGTCTTCTTTTAGGACGCTCTTGGCCCATCTAACACGGAACATCGGGACCTTCTCTCCAGCGTAGCTCAGCTCCCAAATCTCCTCGATCCTTCCGTAGTATCTGTCCTTGTCATTACCGGTGTAGGATTCCATCGTTACCCTGGAGTTCTGATAACCACCGCTCTTCATGTCCTTGGCCTCAGTGTAGAATGTGTAGCCGTTGATATCGTACGCCTCATAGGTCATCAGGTTGTGCTCGGCGCCGTGTGACAAGGCGAATATGAGTTGTCCTTCCGCGGAAGAATCCTCATGTAAAGGGTACGACAGAAGCTTCTGCTTGAACCAACGCGTGAAACATGAGTTGTGCTCTTTGATTATATCTCCGTCCGTCCTCTGTTGGCCTCGGTCATTGTACGTCTTCTCAATAAAGGTTTTGTGCTCTACCACCCAAGGATCGACCACGTCTATGTGTTGTAGCGCGACTAGGTTTGCTCTTTCAAAGTCGGAGAGTCGACCCTCGAAGTCGACATGCATTTCGCGGCGACCCTCACGGTGACCCCATCCAGCGAGCCTGCCGAGGTGCCTGTTGATGGGCAGACCAACGGGGTTCTCGATGCCTAGATAATTCGTCCAGTAGGAGATGCACTCTTTGGTCAGAAAGCCCCTGGCTATGCTTCCCTATGGACGTGACATGTTGCGAATGTATCCTTTGATGACACCATTCATCCTTTTGAACGGCATCATGCTGTGCAGGAACGTCGGCCCGAGTTGGATGATATCGTCCATGATATGGACCAGCAGATGCACCATAACGTCGAAGAATGCGGGCGGGAAGTACATCTCAAGCTCGCATAGTATCACCACGATCTCTTCCTGTAGCCTTCTGAGTTGCCTCACGCCAACAGACTTCCGAGAGATGACGTCGAAAAAGTTGCATAGGCCAAATAGGGTTTCACGGACGTGCGCGTCCATGATCCCACGGATTGCAACTGGAAGTATCTGCGTCATCAGCACGTGACAGTCGTGAGACTTCATCCCGCTGAACTTCAGCTTCGCTGGGTCTAGGTATCTGCTTATCTTCCCCACGTAACCGTAAGGAAGTTTTACTCCTACGAGGCAGGTGAAAAACTGCTCGATCTCCTTCTGACTTAGAGTGAAGCACGCGGGAGGGTAGTCATTTTCGGTCTTCTTGGCCTTTTTGCCTTTGCGACGACTTTCCGTGTCCTGCTTCGCCTCATCATCATCATCATCATGATCATCATATATAGCGTGAAGCTCCTGCCTGATGCCCATTGATTTCAAGTCCGCCCTTGTTTTCGGCCCATCTTTGGTCCTCTCTGGCATGTTGAGCAGGGTACCAAGCAGACTCTCGCACACGTTCTTCGTGATATGCATTACATCAAGGCTGTGAGGCACACGGTGGATCTTCCAGTACGGCAAGTCCCAGAAAACAGACCTCGTTTTCCATACCTTCAGCAGCGGCTCTGGCGCCTTTCGCTTCTTTCCCGGCTCTGGCGCCTTTTGCTTCTTTCCCGGCAGTGGGCAATCTTTCCAATTTTCAACAGCTCGTCTATTTGCTCGCCGCTCCTCGTACGCGGGCGTCCTCGGGGTTCGGTTTCACCATCGAACAGATCCTTGCGTTTTCTCCACAGGTCATCGTCGCGAAGCCACCTTCGATGTCCCATGAACACGGTTTTCAAAGATCCGGGATCTCTATCTAGCTGGCGATACGTTGTGTCATCCATGCACCTGACGCATCTAGAAAATCCATGGACCACCTGCCCCGCGACATATCCGTAACCGAGATAGTCGTGCACCGTCGTGAGCAGCGCGGCTCTCATAGGGAAATATTCTTTCTCTGCGGCGTCCCACGTATTGGCTGGCGTTTTCCACAGCGTGTCAAGCTCCTCTTTCAGCAGCCCCAGTTACAGATTGATGTCGTTCCCTGGTTGTTTCGGTCCTTCAATTAGCATACTCATGTGAATGTACTTCCTCTTCATGCACAACCAGGGGGAAGGTTGTACATCCACACAAACACAGGCCAGGTGCTATGTGTGCTTCTCTGGCTGCCAAACGGATTGACTCCATCGGTGCTCGCGCCCAGCACGATGTTCCTTGGATCGTTCCCAAATTCTAGGTCTTCGAAGTTCAACGCTTGCCACTGGCTCGCATCCATAGGGTGACTCAGCATCTTGTCTTTTTATCTATCTCCGGATCATTTGCGTCATCTTCTCGCTTCTTCTCCTCCCTATCCGCGTGCCAACGCGGGAGCTTTGCTACCTTAGGGTCCGCGAAATACCGCTGCAGACGAGGAGTGATCGGAAAGTACCACACCACTTTTCGAGGAGATTTCTTCCTCTTCTTGTATCGAGTGACGCCGCACACCGGACATATGGTAGACTCCGCGTGCTCGTCCCGATAAATGATGCAATTGTTCATGCACACATGGTATTTCACGTGCGGTAAATCCAGAGGACACACGATTTTCTTCGCCTCCTCCAAACTGGTCGGGCACTTGTTCCCCTTGGGAAGACGTTCGTGCCAGAATGACATGTTCTCGTCGAAGCATGCGTCGGTCATTTTGTGTTTTACCTTCATCTCTAGAGCCATGAGCGTTACTTTCAGGCGGGTATCCTCGGGCCTGCATCCTTCATACAATGGAGTAACCGCGTCTAACTCAAGTTGATCCATCTTGGCTTTCTCTCGGGCGGCAGCTCTTGCGTTATCCGTCTGCTTGAGAAGCAGCTCTTGAATATGAGGGTCCTGCACCCAGCCCATCGATGGTCCAGCATCGTCTGCTCCGTCGGCATCATCATCTTCATGATCATGCCCGTCGTCTGCTCCGGCATCTTCCTCATCATCATGTCCTGCATCTTCTACATGATGAATGTGTACAGCATCACCGTCGTGATCATCTCCTGGGGATTCTTCGTCTTCTCGCCCGCCCGAGCCGCGGTGGTTGTCTTGCTGCCCTTCCTCATTTCTTGCCCGGTCCCCATGGACGACTTCGTAGTCATCTTCATCACCTTGCCACTGATAGCCATCCATGAAACCACGCAAGACCAGGTGGTCCCGCACCTGCCCGGAATCCGGGTCCGCAATAAGGCTCTTCAGCTTACATCTTCGACACGGACATCTTATCTCTGTCTCGTTCTTTTGAAGCATCTCGGCCTTCGAGGACCTCAAAAACCTATTCACGATGCCTTCGTTCATCGCGCGCACCATGGTCGCCTGCGGGGTAGAGCAAAACGATATTTTAGAACCAAGAAAAAATTTGCCATGACTTTCCCTAAAAATAGGACCAAAAAGAATGCTTAATGCCAAAATCTCACCGAAACGGAAATGGATCAACATTCCGGGAAAATATTGGCAACTATCGCATTTCAAATACCGGTACACCTCCAAACACAAACACATATGCAACACCACAAACATATGCAACACCACGAACATACATAGATCTAGCTAGGCCATAAAAAGTGCATGTGCACTTGTTGTAGGGAGAACAACATAAATATAGCTTCCCCCCTTACTTACCTATCAAAACAAGGTAATTTAACCACTTAATTTGAATGAATCTATGGTGGAAATGAGGTGAAAAAGAGGAGGGACCCGAGACAAGGAGGAGGTGGAGAGAATGAAGTGGGGAGAAAGTGAGTGTGGGTAGGAGAGGCTGTCCAAAATATCTTGTTGCTGCCCACTTACTAATGGCGCACCAACTCTAAATGCGCCATTAGTAATCCAGGTTACTAATGGCGCATCTTCTGCTAGTGCGCCATTAGTAGTTTTGAAAAAAAATACTAATGGCGCACTGTGGAACAGTGTGCCATTAGTAAAAAATATAATAAAAAAACAACATTAGTGGCACACTTTCCGACAGGTGCGCCATTACTAATTACAACTAGTAATGGCGCACTGTGTCTGGATGCGCCATTAGTATGTTTGGACAGGCGCACTAGTTCAAAAAAAAAATTGATACTAATGGCGCACCCTGGGCCTGGTGCGCCATTAGTAGTTTGAACTCTAATGGCGTATCAGAAGGTGGTGCGCCATTAGTATATACTAATGGCGCACTGCTTGTCTGGTGTGCCATTAGTGTCAATTCCATCTATAGCCCTTTTTATAGTAGTGTATCACCCCTGCTGATGTCAAGAGGCTCGTTCAACTGGATTCCACGGCCAAGAACATCATCTGTGGTCATCTGACCAAAGGACAGTATGAGTGCTCTGGAAACGTCAAAGGAAGTCTGGGACTGGCTCTCTAAGGTCAACGAAGGCGTCTCAACCCAGAGAGATCAAAGAATCAGTGTCCTTCGCAACCTCTTCAATCGCTTCAAGAGACACGACAATGAGAATGTCCAGCACACATTCGATCGCCTCACTGACATCACAAATGAGCTTCAGGCACTTGGCACCACTGTGAAATCGTCAAGACGCTACTGAGATCACTTGACAGCTCATTTGACATCCTTGCCCTGATGATTCAAGAACGTCCTGACTTCAAGACTCTTGATCCGTCTGACATACTTGAGAGGCTCAACGCACATGAGTTCCAGTTATCTGAGAAACGTGAAATCTATGGTCCCAACTATGGCCGAACTCGCGCTTTGAAGGCAAAGGTTGCTTCCTCATCTGAAGAAGAATCTGACTGCAGTTCTGATGATCCTGAAGACGTTGGAAAGGAGCTTTCCATGCTTGTGAAGAAGTTCCAGAAATTCACTAGGAAGAAAGGCTTCAGAAAGTCTTCACGATCCAACTCAAGAAATGATGAAGCTTCTACCCATGACTACAAGAAGAGAACATGTCATAAGTGCAAGAAACCTGGTCATTACATCTTTGAGTGTCCTCAATGGGACAATGAGAAGAGGAAGAAGAAGAGCAAGGAATATGATTCTGATGACAAGAAAAAGAAGAAATCCTCAAAGTTTTCTTCCAAGTCTTCATCGAAGTCTTCATCACACAAGAAGAATTCGTCTGGCAAGGCTCGTGCGTTTGTTGGAAAGGAGATGGATTCAGAGGAGGAGTCTGCTTCAGAAGAAGCGGAGGTGGAGTCTGAGGAGGAGTCCGATTCTGGTGCTGCAAGACTGGCTCTAGCCACAGCCTACGTTGCCAAGTCCATCTTCAACACTGAAGACAATGTCTCTGTCACCAACACTGATGATAATGAGAACGACGACTCTGCTCCCACCTGCTGCTTCATGGCACGCGGTGCCAAGGTAAAATCACGCGATGCTTACTTTCAAACATCCAGTGAAGATGACTCTGATTGTGAATCAAAACCTAGCTACAAAACTCTTGCTAAAATTGCCACTGAACAGCAGAAAGCTATGGAACATATTCAAAAACTTTTAGACAAAAGCGATGACCTGTTGGACGCGGAAATGACCCGTTCTCAGTCCTTAATTGAAGACATAATAAATCTTCATGTTAAGTATGAGGAACTTGAAAGTCTTTGTGAATCGCTCTCAAAAACTCATGAAAAGCTTTCCCACGATTACCTTCAAAGGAAGCGAGAACTTGAGAAATTGAAAGCGGCTCATGAAGATCTTCAAAAAGAAAATGAGTCACTCCGCGCACAACTGATCAGCTCCGCTCAGGAAGGATTTGAACCACCATATCTAAAACGCATTGAGCGTGATAACGCTACATCTGTTGCTGAATGTTCTACTACTGCCACAATTGCAATATCTTCAACTGCTGATGTGGTAACTAACCCCTCTGCTGAGGATACCACTACTATTGCTGATGAAAATGCTAGGTTGAAGACTTTGCTTGAAACAGGGATGTACAAAAGCCTCAAAGGGCATCCGACTTTATGTGATGTCCTCAAAAAGCAGATACTGAACCGAAACCCTAGGAAAGAGGGTGTAGGGTTCGAGAGGAAAATGAATGTTGATGGTTCATACTGGAAGCCTGAGCAGTACCCCAAAACCACATGGGTTGCTGCAAGAACCTTCAGTGAATCCGTCTACCTTATCTGGCTTCACTTGTGCTAATCCTATTATCATTGATGAATCCTTTGATGCAAACTATAAACTGTTTAAGAATCAGAATGGTGAAGTGTTTGCCAGGTATATTGGTACTAATTGCAGGAACGGGCCACCTATGAAGAAGATCTGGGTTCCCAAAGGTTGTCTTGAGAAGCTTCCAGTAAATGTCATCATGACACCACCAGGGAAGAAGACAAAACCCATACCAAAGGCTTCATACGGTCCTAAGGCTTCATATAGACAGAGGACTCACCTGAGTCACCCTAACGCCAATGTTTTGCAGGGAAATTATACTCAGACTGATGAATATGAGTGTGTTTCCTCAAACCGCTATATTCACAAAACAAAGAATGTTTCTGCTTATTCTTATGAGTATTATTCTCCTACTGCAAGACTATTTGCTAGGGCTCCAAAGCCAAAATTCTCAGATGCTGCTCTTAGACTCATTGCTTCTAAGCCACCCCTGAAGAAGTGGGTGGTTAAGAAGAACTAACTTTCTCTTGCAGGAAAGGTCTCCAGCCGAAAATTAAAGGCATCAGATGCTATTGCTGGGGACCTAAAACATCTTGTAGGGCACAAGATCAAATGCCCAAATGATCTTACTATCTATTTTGTTCTTGAATCACTTGCTAATCATCTTATCAGTCCTAACTTGGATCTAAGCTTTCATAATCCACTTGTACATCAAATGTTTATGCTTCACATTGATTATTTGTAATGCCCAGGATGGGACTATACCTCCTACGTGTCGAGGCACGACTTAAAGGTATAAGCCCATCCTAGAATGATCTCAAGTTTGGTATCTTTGCACAACTCATGTAAAAGAGGGATTAAAATGCAAAAGGAGATAGTTGGCTTACACTCGCCACTTCACACAATACATTACATAAGCAATACATCATTCAAAACATCACAACCCGACTACGGGTGAAGAACCAAAAGAAAGATACCAAAACAACATAAAGCCACAGGTCAGGATCGAATCCTAGTAGAAACCACTACTGATCGACGAAACGACACAAGCACACGGGCAAACTCTTCATCGAGCTCCTGGTGAAGAACTTGAACCAGCTTCTGCTTCAAACTCGGCTGAACCTGCATCTGGTGTTATAGTAACTGTGAGCCACGAGGACTCAGCAATCCCATAACCATGGGTAACAAGACTAGCAAAGCTTTGTGGGTAGGAAGAGGTAAAATGGTGAGGCTGCAGCAGCGGCTAAGCATAATATGGTGGCTAACTTACGAGTACCAGAATAAGATGAGAAGCTACGCAAATGGTCGCAAAGGAGTGATCGCTAAAGATCCTAACTACATACGGTCAAACATAACCCCATCGTGTTCTCTTCTCAAAGTGAAAAGAGATAGTCACGGTTACTCACACAGTTGTGTGTTTTACTTCGGATCATCTATCAAGTTTTCTACAACCGGACATTAACAAATTCCAATCTGCCACATAACCGCGGGCACGGCTTTCGAAAGTTCATAACCCTGCAGGGGTGTTCCAACTTAGCCCATCACAAGCTCTCACGATTAGCTGAAGTGATAAATATAATATCATCACCCCTTATCTTAGGGAAAACCGATCAGGCTCGGCATCCCGGTAGCACAAGTCATTTCGACAATGGTAAAACAAGTCCAGCAAGACCTCCCGGCGTGCCGACACCCTGATAGTAGCCGCGCGTATCTCGTCTCAGGCCACGACCGGATGAGCACAGCGTACAGCAACCGAAGACCCCAGGTGACTGGGTGGCACCGCACACGACTCTATTTGGGACCAACACCATCAGCACTGGCCCCCCCCTGCTATGTAGAATTAAGAATCCTCGGGTAGCGCTAACTCCCTATGCAATTTAATTAATTAATTAAGTTGTTATTATGAGGCAAATTAAAACCAATGTTGGGCCTTGCTGGAGGAGTTCTATTCAAAGTCGAACTGTCAAGGGGTCCCCATTACACCCATCGTGTTAGGAACGCAAAATCAAGGAACATAATGCCGGTTTATCGGCGCCTAAGGTGGCATGAGTGGAACAAAACACCGAGCAAAAGGCCAAGCCTTCCACCCATGCCCAGTATATAGGTGTGTTAATAATAATTATAGGTATTGTGATATACCAACAACAAGTTCCCTCCTGGAACAGACTTCATCTTCACCTGCAACTAACAACGCTATAAGAGGGACTGAGCAAGCGAGGCTGAGCAAGCGGGTAACATAGCCAAACAGTGGTTTTGCTAGGAAGGTGTCAAGGTTAGAGGTTTCATGGCAACAAGGAGAGGGCTGACATAAAAGATGGGTAGCGCGACATGTAACGATAGCATCGAGACAACTAAGCATGGCAATGGTAGAAAAGGTATCCAAGGGTATGATCATCTTGCCTGGGATTCCACAAGGGAGAAGAACGGATCCAAGAGGAAGACAAAGCAGCAGTCGAGCGAATCCTCACAACTCCGGAACGAAACCGAAGCTAACAAGAGAAGCAACCGGAAAGAAGAAACAACACGGTAAACACACAAGCTTAAACATGGCATACGATGCGCAAACAAGTATGATGCATGTCCGGTTTAAATATGCATGGCATGGCAAAGTGCACAAACAAATACTACAAGTTAAGTGGAGATCAATATGCAACGAGTTGCATATTGACGAAACACCACATTTAATTATTTAATTGACTCTCGTTATTTACAAGACAAGATTAAATGTTTTTAGCATGGCAAGAGGTGAAACAAAATAAACTACCTATTTAGACATTTTAAATGAGGCCGGAAAATAACAACAACATATCCGGAAAATCCCCATGAGCATGTTTAGTAATTATAAAAGCAACAACAATTAAACATTTTAGTGTTGTTAACATGATGCGGATGACATGATCAAGTTTTATGCAATTATTATTAAAAGGTTGACATGAAGAAGATAAGAAGCATTTGTCACCGTGGTGGAATGAAAAAGGGTGCCACGACAACGATCCAAAAATGATGCAACGACATCATAACGGTTCCGGTAACTCGTTGAGAGTCCGGTGCAAAAGGAAAGATGGCGAGAGCGAGTCAAACGAGATGAAAGGTGGGGCGATCCCGGCTTCCGGGTTCCCACGAGTCGGTGACGAGGCAACCGAGGAACACGACAAAAGGTGAAACGGCACGGTGCACACAAGGAAACATTTCATACAACCACAAGCAAGCATCTCACGGGTCATCCACGGGGTCGTCTCGTTATACCTTTGAAGCGTGCGTTTCGGGGCGGCTCGAGATCGTAGTGGAAGGAGTCGTTCACGTGTCCGAAGAGGAAGAAGTCGTTCACATAGCGGTAGTGGAAGTAGACGTTCTCGTAGATGTACATGTCGACGGTAGACGTTCGGGCGACGGTAGGGGTACTTGGTGCGTCTCCGAGACGGTAGTTGTTCACGTTTCCGTAGCCGTTCGGTCGTCGTGGTACTTGTTACTTCGCGATCGTAGGGGTACTTGACACGCCACCGTGTAGTCGTACTCGAGGCTCGTAGCGGTCATGTCACGTGTCGTGGAACTTGTTGCGTCGGGTCTTGGCGACGGTAGTTGTTCGGGCCCAAAGGTAGTTATGCTTGCTGCTCCATGATTATCTGAGATTAACATTAACAGCAACAAACAACAGAACACAGGAAAAGGCTGCGGTCTCGGCGACGAAGGTCATGGCAGCGGCAAAAGCAGTCTTGGGGGCGCCGAACTCGTGCTCCTCGACAGAGGCAGCAGCAACTTGGCGAAGAGGCGAGGTGATTTCAGGCGGCGAGGACGGGGCCCCTGGTCATCCATGGCGAGGAAGGAGCTGTGGCGTCCGACCTTGAGGACGGGACGGCGGAAGGAGGCCGGCTGCGGCACGGCGCTGGTCGAAGGGAGGCTGGAGAAGGCCGCGGCGATGGAGGGAGAGGGATCCCCGCGGCGACCGGCGGCTGCTGGAGGAAGGGGCTGCCGGCTCGCGGGCGGAGCGGTGCAGCCCCGCGGTGCTGGAGAGGAGGACCAGAGGGGACGGAGGCGAGGGCCCCTGGCCGGCGGACGGCGGTCGACGGGAGGGCGGCGCGGCCCTGGCGCTCGACTTCTGGAGAGGAGGGGCAGAAGGGACAGCCGGGCTCCCATCTGAGCTGGATGGAGGCGCAGTCGCCGGCTCTAGCGAGGCAGAGGGGAGGGAGCCGCGGGAGAGGCTCGATGAGTTCGGGCGACCTGGCGAGGAAAACGGTCGCGGGTCGGCGCCCTGGCGTGCGGGAGGTGGAGCGAAGGCTCGAGGGAGAGAGGGAAGATCGAGGCGACGAGGGACGACGGGATCGGGACTCCAAGCGAGGGGAACGAGGAGAGTGCGGCGGCTGGGGGTCGAGGAGAGGGAGAAAAGAGCGAGGGGTGCGCTAGGGTTTGCGGGAGAACGGGCCAATGGGCCAGAGGAGGACGGCTGGGCCTTAGGAGGGAAACGGGCCGGCTGGGCTTGAGGGATGGCTAAAAGGAGGCAGCAGGCTGGGCCTCTCTGCTTTCAGTTGTTTCTAAAAAAACAGAAACAACCAGGAAGAAAAGAAAAGGAAGGAAGAAGGAGGGAGGGTTAGTGAAAAAGTTGCACAAGGAAGTATTTTTCTCGGGCAGCATAAAAATAGCAAAGTCCGAGAAAATAGAAAAGGCAAGATCGGAAGAAATAATTCAAACTTATTTGAATTTAATTCAAATAGTTTTGAACTAAGACTTGAATATAGAAGTGTCCAAAAATGTTCGAATTTTCGGAGGAACCTCGAAACAACGGAAAAGAATTATTGGCAAGATTTTGAAGGTGAAACTCGAAGTGAAAAGACATGGGGAAATTATGCAAGTGTGTTATGGTGATTCCGAAGCAATGGAATAATTAATAAATATAGCTCCCTAAATATTGAGAGACTTTTATATGTTATAAAGAGAAGTCACCTTCCCTCGATTTAAATGGACCGAAGGTCCACACGATCTATTTAGGTTGAGATGCAAAAATAAATATGACATGATGGCATGATGACATGATGCGATGCAAAAAAATAAATAACACCAGCAAAAGAAACACACTGGCAACCCGGAACATCTGGAATCTTCTGGGATCTTCTGGAATCTCCTGGGACGTCGGTCTCGGGCGTCACAACTCTCCCACACTAACAGAGGATCTCGACCCGAGATCCTAGAGATATCACCGGGTAAAAACGAAAAAGGAAGAGGTAACACTAAGTTGCTTCTTTGACAGACGAGTGAAACCAAAGAACCTTGAGAGGTTGAACAAACTTGAAAGACTTATACAACGAAGATGAAAACACTCCGTTAGAAAAGAGGAACCAGGAGCATTACAAGAACTTGTAGGCTGAAAGACATGAAACAAGAACTCACGGACGAAAAGAATATGAAACTGCAAGGGTATAGCCAAGGAATAAGAATGACAGAATTTGGACAGCACTCCGTCTGAAAATGGAAGGAAATGGACAAAAACTTGAGGAGATGGATGATAGTTGATGAAAACAACAACACACAGCCTTTGAAACAATTAAAAGAATGGCACAAGGGGTAAGAAGGATTCAGACACCACTCCGGTTGAAAAGATAGGCAAAACTAGATAAGATGACGGAACTAGAATGGAGGACACAACACTCCGGTTAAATGATAAGCAAGGGAAAGAACATGATCTCGATAAAACGATATGATGGTTTGGACAGATCAACATCACAATGCCTCCGGAATGAAAGAATATCATATAAATCACTGAAAGAATTGAACGGAGAGAAAACGACAACTTCTCCCAAAATGAATTAGAAAATCCTCCTTACGGAGAAGGGTTGAATGTGGTTGATGGAAAATCAACAACGAAACGAATAAGCTCGATGTGGGCTTATGGAAAACATCTCAAAATTAAGAGCTGATAACCAGCCACTAACTTAAACAATTGATTTGTTGAGATGAACAAGGAGATGAAAAACTTATTTCACCGGAATGATAAATGAAGAACTTGGGTCATTTATAAGCACCATAATTAGCAACAATCCTTAGGGAAAGCTTTTAGGTGAAATACAACCCAAGATAACTCCAATGAATAAATTGAAGGGTTGAAAAGATCTCCTGAACAAGAAAATGATGGGTTTTAAATATCTCGTTCCTGAAACTCGTGAATCATGAAGCATGAAAGAATTGTCAAGAATGACATAACACCACCTGAAAAGATAAGGGAGAAAGAATTGCAATTGGAAAGCATGATGAAAATGCTTGAGCTCCAACAAGAATCCTGATGAAGACTACGAGGATGAATTAAAACATGATGATGAACCACCATGAAGAACTCCGGTAATGAAAGCATGAGAATTGAAAGATGAAAAGAATAATATTCAAGGCCTGCGATGAATAGATTGAGCTTTGAAATGATAATTGAAATAACTTGAAGCTCCGGAAAACAAGATGAACAACTTAGAATCGAGAATATATTCCTTCTGGACAAACTCCGAAGGGAGGGATTAACCTCTTGGAAGAAACTAGAATAAGGTTTATGTTATGCATATCCTTCACCAATTTAATTGATGACAACCAGAGGATTTGGCATACTACTTATTCTCGTTGCAAAGGATTAAAGAGAGATCTAGCACAAGCTTGGGTAAATCTTCAACGAACCACCGGTAGGATTATGAAAAGAACAAATGAATTAAGACGATAACCACGGAAGGGTAATCTTGAATGAACCACCGTAAGAATAGGGAGACGAACGAGAGACATCAATGAAGAATAGTTGGAGGTCGAAGTTGAAAACTGAGAACGAAGAAATCTTCGGAAATGATGGCCTTCGGAGGATCACAAAGAAAAGAATTCAAGAAATGCTTCGGACGGTTAAAAAGAATTCCTCACAATCGGAACAAAAATGAGGATGTCATGAAGCTAGAACCACGAATCTTCAAGAAGACGGGCCAAGATTAAGAGAAACACTTCTCCGGTCTGCAAACGCTGAGAATGAAGACGAGAAATGCCATAAGAATATCGAGATACTCCAGACGAATGACAAGAGGAAGGTGGAGCTAAAGATGGAAATAATTGAAAACAAGCTTGGAGAAGGCATGTGACTGATGGAAATCATTCTTACGTCACACTTTGAAAAGAATTTGAGTATAACTCCAGAAAAAGAAGAGTCAGGTAAGATCCTGGGAAAAGACCTGTGGGTTAGGGCCCACTCAAAGAAATCACCGTTGAAAAAGATTGCTTAAGAGATATTGCACCGGTTGAATTAAATGGCTTGAATAAGATGATAATCCTCAAAATAATTTGAACGGATTAAGAATGGAATTATGAATCTTCAGCACTCCAGATATGAATAACAAGAGGAGAATGATTAATTGGTGCACCGGAATAAGAAAGCATTGTGAAATGAGGAAAAGGATAAGATCAACACCGAAATCTTGAATTACATCCACCGGCAGAATATTAGAATTAAGAATGATGAACTTGAAGCTCTTGAGCATCTTCACGATAAATCACTGGATAAGAACATTGAAGGAAAAGAATGAAGAAACATCACATGAATAAAATGGATACTCCGTTTGAGAATTTCTGGCTCCAAGAAGAAGAAGGGTGGGAGGGTGGGGAAAACAAAGACAACTTGGGATGAATGAAACAGACAATCGTCAGATTTCTCAACGACGTCCGTATGGAATAACTTGAAGAGAAGGCACACCGGTTGGAAAGGATTAACATGAATATCTCGATGGTCAAGAAGAATTAGCACTCCCATCGAAATATGAGAACACCGATTGAGAAAAAGGTATGGAATCAACATTTGACATCGAAGCAACTCGAATACCAGAATCAAAACAAGAACAAAGAATAGATGTTGCAGCATAGTCTTCATAATATCATCCGAACAGAGAATTGAACGAATGAATTCCGTAGGTACATCAACTAGCCACTTGGAAGAACAAAAGATAAATAAAAAGGAACAAGGATCAGATAGAACAAATACAAGATAGAAGCTTCGTTCGACATCTTCGTGCTGAAAGCTCATGGAACGTGTTACAAAAGGGTTTTGCAATCCCCGGATCAGCATAGCCAAGGACCCTTTAAGATGCAACTCCCGATCAGAACAAGTCCATAAAACCACTTCACTCAATGTAGAACCCCAAACTTCATATCGAGCATCCGTTGGAAGAATGCCTAGAACTACTAGATGAACCCACCTATAGATTTCCGAAAGATTCCAGTTATGCAATCAGGTGTTGGGGATACACGGGAAGCACCGCGCAATCAACTCTAAACCTACATCCAGGTGTATCCATCCTTCAACACATAACCAGTCTTTCTCGGAAACTGTTTACCTCGGACCTTCGAAAAGCATCCACTATAACAAGCTATGGCAATACTCTCGAACTACCTCCCCAGTACTGGGTGATGTCGGGGTTATCTTGCCACTGGCCGTATAGGAGAGATTTTCGATGTCGGCCGTCTTAAGTATTTAGTACTGCCGCGATATGCTTGTGACAACAATACCCCGAAGCTCAACTCCCTGGGAACAGGAGGCATCGAGAACAATATCCTTGTCACAAGAACATCGAAACAATCCCAGAATACTCGCGGGATCCTAAAAAAAATTTGGTGCAATTTTTGAAGATAGAAGAGACAAGAGTAATCGTCAGGAGTCCTCACCAGAGAGAAAGGGGATGAGAAGCAAAGAAATCCTACTCTCCGATATAATATAGGACTCAAAAAGTTTTCAGTGTGTGCCTAGACTCGACCGTCAACGATTCGATCAATCAGTGGGGGCTTCTAGGTCGGAGAAGGCTCTGAATACCAACTTGTAATGCCCAGGATGGGACTATACCTCCTACGTGTCGAGGCACGACTTAAAGGTATAAGCCCATCCTAGAATGATCTCAAGTTTGGTATCTTTGCACAACTCATGTAAAAGAGGGATTAAAATGCAAAAGGAGATAGTTGGCTTACACTCGCCACTTCACACAATACATTACATAAGCAATACATCATTCAAAACATCACAACCCGACTACGGGTGAAGAACCAAAAGAAAGATACCAAAACAACATAAAGCCACAGGTCAGGATCGAATCCTAGTAGAAACCACTACTGATCGACGAAACGACACAAGCACACGGGCAAACTCTTCATCGAGCTCCTGGTGAAGAACTTGAACCAGCTTCTGCTTCAAACTCGGCTGAACCTGCATCTGGTGTTGTAGTAACTGTGAGCCACGAGGACTCAGCAATCCCATAACCATGGGTAACAAGACTAGCAAAGCTTTGTGGGTAGGAAGAGGTAAAGTGGTGAGGCTGCAGCAGCGGCTAAGCATAATATGGTGGCTAACTTACGAGTACCAGAATAAGATGAGAAGCTATGCAAACGGTCGCAAAGGAGTGATCGCTAAAGATCCTAACTACATACGGTCAAACATAACCCCACCGTGTTCTCTTCTCAAAGTGAAAAGAGACAGTCACGGTTACTCACACAGTTGTGTGTTTTACTTCGGATCATCTGTCAAGTTTTCTACAACCGGACATTAACAAATTCCAATCTGCCACATAACCGCGGGCACGACTTTCGAAAGTTCATAACCCTGCAGGGGTGTTCCAACTTAGCCCATCACAAGCTCTCACGATTAGCAGAAGTGATAAATATAATATCATCACCCCTTATCTTAGGGAAAACCGATCAGGCTCGGCATCCCGGTAGCACAAGTCATTTCGACAATGGTAAAACAAGTCCAGCAAGACCTCCCGGTGTGCCGACACCCTGATAGTAGCCGCGCGTATCTCGTCTCAGGCCACGACCGGATGAGCACAGCGTACAGCAACCGAAGACCCCAGGTGACTGGGTGGCACCGCACACGACTCTATTTGGGACCAACACCATCAGCATTGGCCCCCCCTGCTATGTAGAATTAAGAATCCTCGGGTAGCGCTAACTCCCTATGCAATTTAATTAATTAATTAAGTTGTTATTATGAGGCAAATTAAAACCAATGTTGGGCCTTGCTGGAGGAGTTTTATTCAAAGTCGAACTGTCAAGGGGTCCCCATTACACCCATCGTGTTAGGAACGCAAAATCAAGGAACATAATGCCGGTTTATCGGCGCCTAAGGTGGCATGAGTGGAACAAAACACCGAGCAAAAGGCCAAGCCTTCCACCCATGCCCAGTATATAGGTGTGTTAATAATAATTATAGGTATTGGGATATACCAACAACAAGTTCCCTCCTGGAACAGACTTCATCTTCACCTGCAACTAACAACGCTATAAGAGGGACTGAGCAAGCGAGGCTGAGCAAGCGGGTAACATAGCCAAACAGTGGTTTTGCTAGGAAGGTGTCAAGGTTAGAGGTTTCATGGCAACAAGGAGAGGGCTGACATAAAAGATGGGTAGCGCGACATGTAACGATAGCATCGAGACAACTAAGCATGGCAATGGTAGAAAAGGTATCCAAGGGTATGATCATCTTGCCTGGGATTCCACAAGGGAGAAGAACGGATCCAAGAGGAAGACGAAGCAGCAGTCGAGCGAATCCTCACAACTCCGGAACGAAACCAAAGCTAACAAGAGAAGCAACCGGAAAGAAGAAACAACACTGTAAACACACAAGCTTAAACATGGCATACGATGAGCAAACAAGTATGATGCATGTCCGGTTTAAATATGCATGGCATGGCAAAGTGCACAAACAAATACTACAAGTTAAGTGGAGATCAATATGCAACGAGTTGCATATTGACGGAACACCACATTTAATTATTTAATTGACTCTCGTTATTTACAAGACAAGATTAAATGTTTTTAGCATGGCAAGAGGTGAAACAAAATAAACTACCTATTTAGACATTTTAAATGAGGCCGGAAAATAACAACAACATATCCGGAAAATCCCCATGAGCATGTTTAGTAATTATAAAAGCAACAACAATTAAACATTTTAGTGTTGTTAACATGATGCGGATGACATGATCAAGTTTTATGCAATTATTATTAAAAGGTTGACATGAAGAAGATAAGAAGCATTTGTCACCGTGGTGGAATGAAAAAGGGTGCCACGGCAACGATCCGAAAATGATGCAACGTCATCATAACGGTTCCGGTAACTCGTTGAGAGTCCGGTGCAAAAGGAAAGATGGCGAGAGCGAGTCAAACGAGATGAAAGGTGGGGCGATCCCGGCTTCCGGGTTCCCACGAGTCGGTGACGAGGCAACCGAGGAACACGACAAAAGGTGAAACGGCACGGTGCACACAAGGAAACATTTCATACAACCACAAGCAAGCATCTCACGGGTCATCCACGGGGTCGTCTCGTTATACCTTTGAAGCGTGCGTTTCGGGGCGGTTCGAGATCGTAGTGGAAGGAGTCGTTCACGTGTCCGAAGAGGAAGAAATCGTTCACATAGCGGTAGTGGAAGTAGACGTTCTCGTAGATGTACATGTCGACGGTAGACGTTCGGGCGACGGTAGGGGTACTTGGTGCGTCTCCGAGACGGTAGTTGTTCACGTTTCCGTAGCCGTTCGGTCGTCGTGGTACTTGTTACTTCGCGATCGTAGGGGTACTTGACACGCCACCGTGTAGTCGTACTCGAGGCTCGTAGCGGTCATGTCACGTGTCGTGGAACTTGTTGCGTCGGGTCTTGGCGACGGTAGTTTTTCGGGCCCAAAGGTAGTTATGCTTGCTGCTCCATGATTATCTGAGATTAACATTAACAGCAACAAACAACAGAACACAGGAAAAGGCTGCGGTCTCGGCGACGAAGGTCATGGCAGCGGCAAAAGCAGTCTTGGGGGCGCCGAACTCGTGCTCCTCGACAGAGGCAGCAGCAACTTGGCGAAGAGGCGAGGTGATTTCAGGCGGCGAGGACGGGGCCCCTGGTCATCCATGGCGAGGAAGGAGCTGCGGCGTCCGACCTTGAGGACGGGACGGCGGAGGGAGGCCGGCTGCGGCACGACGCTGGTCGAAGGGAGGCTGGAGAAGGCCGCGGCGATGGAGGGAGAGGGATCCCCGCGGCGACCGGCGGCTGCTGGAGGAAGGGGCGGCCGGCTCGCGGGCGGAGCGGTGCAGCCCCGCGGTGCTGGAGAGGAGGACCAGAGGGGACGGAGGCGAGGGCCCCTGGCCGGCGGACGGCGGTCGATGGGAGGGCGGCGCGGCCCTGGCGCTCGACTTCTGGAGAGGAGGGGCAGAAGGGACAGCCGGGCTCCCATCTGAGCTGGAGGGAGGCGCGGTCGCCGGCTCTGGCGAGGCAGAGGGGAGGGAGCCGCGGGAGAGGCTCGATGAGTTCGGGCGACCTGGCGAGGAAAACGGTCGCGGGCCGGCGCCCTGGCATGCGGGAGGTGGAGCGAAGGCTCGAGGGAGAGAGGGGAGATCGAGGCGACGAGGGACGACGGGATCGGGACTCCAAGCGAGGGGAACGAGGAGAGTGCGGCGGCTGGGGGTCGAGGAGAGGGAGAAAAGAGCGAGGGGTGCGATAGGGTTTGCGGGAGAACGGGCCAATGGGCCAGAGGAGGACGGCTGGGCCTTAGGAGGGAAACGGGCCGGCTGGGCTTGAGGGATGGCTAAAAGGAGGCAGCAGGCTGGGCCTCTCTGCTTTCAGTTGTTTCTAAAAAAACAGAAACAACCAGGAAGAAAAGAAAAGGAAGGAAGAAGGAGGGAGGGTTAGTGAAAAAGTTGCACAAGGAAGTATTTTTCTCGGGCAGCATAAAAATAGCAAAGTCCGAGAAAATAGAAAAGGCAAGATCGGAAGAAATAATTCAAACTTATTTGAATTTAATTCAAATAGTTTTGAACTAAGACTTTAATATAGAAGTGTCCAAAAATGTTCGAATTTTCGGAGGAACCTCGAAACAACGGAAAAGAATTATTGGCAAGATTTTGAAGGTGAAACTCGAAGTGAAAAGACATGGGGAAATTATGCAAGTGTGTTATGGTGATTCCGAAGCAATGGAATAATTAATAAATATAGCTCCCTAAATATTGAGAGACTTTTATATGTTATAAAGAGAAGTCACCTTCCCTCGATTTAAATGGACCGAAGGTCCACACGATCTATTTAGGTTGAGATGCAAAAATAAATATGACATGATGGCATGATGACATGATGCGATGCAAAAAAATAAATAACACCAGCAAAAGAAACACACTGGCAACCCGGAACATCTGGAATCTTCTGGGATCTTCTGGAATCTCCTGGGACGTCGGTCTCGGGCGTCACACTATTGGTGAAGCCTATCCCCCTAACTGCATTGTAGGGAGTGACACCAAAGACTTCAGAATGGATTATGGACAGCGGATGCACAAATCATATGACTGGATATCGAAGTCTTCTTATGGACTCAACCTTACGTCCATCTAACAAGAGTCACATCACATTTGCTGATACTGGTAAAAGCAAAGTATTAGGTCTGGGTAGAGTTGCAATCTCAAGGGATTAGCACATGGATAAAGGCATGCTTGTTGAATCCCTTGGTTTCAACTTAATGTCTGTCTCAATGCTTTGTGACTTAAACATGATTGTGATATTTGGAAAATATCGTTGCCTTGTACTAATGGAATCTGACAAGTCTCTAGTCTTTGAAGGATACAGGAAAGGTGATCTGTATATGGTAGATTTCTCAGCTGGACCGCAGATGGCCGTATGTCTTCTAGCAAAAGCTTCAGAGTGCTGGCTATGGCATCGGAGGCTAGGACATGCCGGCATGAGGAACTTGCACACTCTCGCGAAGAAGAAGCACGTCGTAGGCATCGAGGGCATCAAGTTCAAGAAAGATCATCTGTGTGGTGCCTGCGAAGCTGGGAAGATGACTAGGGCCAAGCATCCCTCGAAGACAATCATGACGACATCCAAACCCTTCGAGCTGCTTCACATGGACTTATTCGGCCCTACTCATTACTCCACATTCACTACCACAACTTGTCTCTATGGCTTCGTCATTGTTGATGATTATTCAAGATACACTTGGGTGCATATAATTCTCTACAAGACTGAAGTGCAAGATGTCTTCAGACGCTTCGCCAATCGTGCCATGAACAACTATGGCGTCAAGATCAAGCATATCAGAAGTGACAATGGCACTGAGTTCAAGAATACCGGTCTTGATCTTTATCTGGATAAAATGGGAATCACTCATGAGTTCTCAGCTCCATACACACCTTAATAGAATGGCATTGTAGAGCGCAAGAACAGAACCCTAATTGAGATGGCTCGAACGATGCTCGATGTATATAAGATACCAAGAAAGTTCTGGCCCGAAGCTACTGATACTGCATGCCATATCATCAACCGAGTTTATCTTCACAAGCTTCTAAAGAAAACGTCCTATGAACTCCTTACTGGCAAGAAGCCAAATGTCAGATACTTCAAGGTATTTGGAGCTAGGTGATGGATCAAGGATCCACATCACAAGTCAAAATTTGCACCAAAAGCACATGAGGGCTTCATGCTCGGCTATGGAAAGGACTCGCACTCCTACAGAGTCTTCAACATCTTTCTCTATAAAGTAGTTGAAACTGTGAATGTGCAGTTTGATGAAACAAATGGCTCACAAAGAGAGTTCCTGCCAAATGTGCTGGATGAAGCTTCACCTAGTGAATCTATCAAGCTAATGGGAACATGTGAAATCATGCCTTCTGAAGCACAGCCTGACAAGGAACTCATCATTTCTGCTCCAAATCAACCTGAAGACAATGCTCAGCCTGAAGACAATGAACAGCAAGAGCAAAATCTTCGTCCAGCTCATCCTCGTGTTGCAAATGAAGTACAAGTTGAGAAGATAATTGACAGCATAAATGCACCTGGTCCACTCACTCGTTCAAGAACAACACAACTAGCAAATTTCTTTGGGCACTTTGCTTTTGTCTCAATATCTGAACCCAATAAAGTTGCTGAAGCCTTTATGGAACCTGAATGGATTCAAGCAATGCAAGAAGAGCTTCAACAGTTTGAGTTGAACAATGTATGGGAACTTGTCAAGCGTCCTGGCCCTCTCAAGCACAATATAATAGGCACAAAATGGATATATCGCAACAAGCAAGATGAGCATGGTTAAGTTGTCAGAAACAAAGCTCGTCTCGTTGCTCAAGGATACACTCAAGTTGAAGGGATTGACTTCGATGAAACGTTTACTCCAGTGGCTAGGCTTGAAGCTATTCACGTACTGCTAGCCTATGCAAACAATCACAATATCCTTCTGTATCAAATGGATGTGAAGAGTGTCTTTCTCAATGGAAGGATTGAAGAAGAAGTGTATGTTGCACAACCACCTGGCTTTGAAGATCCAAAACGTCCTGATATGGTATACAAGCTCAACACTTATGCATGTTGATGACTTAGATGTGCAACACATGAAGTAATGTATGTCTTCAATCAATGAAGACTTACACTCCGAGTGTGAATACATTAACGCGGAATTTGACTTCGGAGCGCCACGATAATTGTGCGCCGTGTCTGGGTCTAATACTGCCTATACGGTGGGTAACGCCACCACCAAATCTTTGTTTGAAGTGTTTCTCTTGGCGTTACTTTTGCAAAGTCTTCGCATTTGGTTTATCTTCATATAGGACATATATAGACTTGTGTTCTGTCCTCTACAGCATTCACTTATAGCTATGTCTTCTTATTTGAATCTTTTGAACTAAGTGAATGTGATCGGACCCTAACCACTCTATGCTTTCTCACCTCAAACTCTATCTATCCAAATCATATGCATTCTGTTGGAACAGTTGACTGTCTTCTCTGCGTCCTTGTCAGCAGAAGATACAGAGACAAACTTTAAATCTGCTTTTAATGCTCAATCCTTTATGCCTGAAACCCGGAGAAGCCGGAACGACCACCCCGACAGTCCAGGCGTGTGTGGGATCGTGGGACAACTCCCAATGTGTTACATGTCTGCCACGTGTCCCTCAGATGTGAACCGCCAGGGGCACCTACGTAATTGCGCTGTGCCATCTCCCATGCTTATAAATGCACGTCCCATCACGGTCAAAAACTCTTCTACCACATCTCCACCTCGACCAACACTAGCGCCTCCGCTAGCTCTCGACGACGCCGGCGACGAAGCGCTTCGCTACCGCGACCTCGTCGACGTCGTCTTCACGCCAGCCGCGAACATCGTCTTCTCCGCCGCCGCCGTAGGTGTCCTCCGTCGCCAACTCTCCTTTTACCATCTGCTTGATCCAATAAATCCATCCTCTTTACCATAAGAAGTTTCTGTCTCCACATATTTGGAGCTATGCTGTCTGCATCTCATATTTTGCCTAGCACATTCACATATGCTTCACACATAGTTAGATTCCTCACTTGTACCTATTCTTGAATTCGTACAAATCTGGAACCAACTCCCAACATATAAGTGAATGTCTTCGCGCTATGAGGTCAAAGTCTTCTAAACTGATTTATCTTCAAAATCTTCTGAGAATGCATATGACCTCTTCCCCTTCCCTCGCATCTCTAATGTTGTCACAGGTACATGTCCGTGGGAGAAACCCTTGGTTCTCATAGTCTGCATTTATTTGCAGAATTCTTGCAGCGTCACATTCATTCTCCCGAAGCCAGTTCCTGTCTGACCAGCAGACCGAAGCATTTGCCAGTGTTGAAGCCTTTCAGTTTGAAGCCTTTCAGATTGAACCCAATGGCAACTGAGAAATCTGTTAGGAAGGGTGGCAGACAGCGCCGCGGAAACACCTCCAAATATTTGCCTCCTGACCTCAGTGAAATGTACAAGACTGATCCAGAGGAGGACTACAATCAGAGGAAGACTCGAATCCAATGGATTCGAAGATATTGGGCAGAACAGTGGTTCAAGTATAGATTTGTGACCCAGGAGTATGCTGAAAAGAATGCCATCAAGCGTCCATGGGGAGACATTATGTACAAGAATCTTCCACCCAGGACCCAAGCTGAAGCCATTGCTCAAGACTTTTATCCTTGCATGGTCTGTGGGACACAACCAGCAGATGCCGACCCATCATCACTGCTATGGTGTTGCGACGACAATCTGTTCAAGCGAAATCTTCAGTATGCCAAGAACTCATCCAAGGAAAACAAGAAGACTTGGGGATTAGACTTCAATCCTGGCCCCTCCGCGCCCCGTGCCGATGGCACACGCGAAGCTGAACCTAACCTGGTTGGGCCCTTCTACAACTCAGAAGGTTTCATCAGTCATATAAGGGTTCAAGGAGCGGATGTGGATCAACCTGCAGACAACGCTGATTCTGATGAAGCGCCTGCATCTCCGAAGCCAAAGAAGAAGAATAAATCAAAGGCTTCGAAGACCACTCCACCAACTGCTTCGAGAGTTAAGCCTTTGGCCACTGCTCCACCCGCACCAAGTGTGCAATCTGAAGAGTATTCTCGCATATCCAAGAGCAAGCAGCTAAGGAAGAAGCCCATGCACAACCCCAGTCCAGCTCTGACTCCAGATGTTGTTCTGAAGAACGCCAATGAAGCCATTGATCTATCAAGTGATGAAGATCTAGCTGATGACGCTCTGGAGCAATTGATCATGAGCAAGCAAGATGCAGAAATCTTCAACGATTTGCCCCTCTTTGACGTGGAAGTGTTGAACAACTTCATTGATGAGTGGTTTGACACCCCCAATCTCAGCTTTGATGATTTGCAACTTCATGTTGGCCTAAGTGTCTCCTTCAATGGCGCCATTACTTCTGAGCTAGCTCTTGATCAGAGAATTGTTGAGCTGAAGCAGAAGATTGACTATGAAAAGGCTCAGTTCAAGAAGCATATGGCCAAGCTCGGCGTCTAAGAAGTCCAAAATTTCAAAGTCATGATGCATGAGCTCAAGGAAGCCTTTCACAAGAGACGTGAAGAAGCCAAAGGTTCTCGTGAGCGCATCAAGGCCTTGGATGCCAAATGCGTCCAAGCTTACAATGAAGCTGAAAAGCGCAAGGCCATTGGGCGTCCTGGCATCGACACCAGGATGGCTGCCAAGAAGAAGAAGCCAACTGTGGCCCAAGCTGAAGAATCAAGGCAGGAAGACCCTAGCATTGTCTTCCCTGCCAGCATGACAGGCACGAAGCCTAAGGTCTCCACAGTTGCTTCAGAGCGCAAGAAGACAAAAGTCGCTGAAGCTGAAGCTCGCAAGCGCAAGAACACCACTAATGATGCTCCACCCACAAAGAAGCGCAAGACCAAGAAGGTCCGGGCTGCTCCTATAGAGCCCCTTGTCGTCGAGCCCATTTCTGTTGCTCGTCCTGCATCTACACACCAAGAACGTCGCATGACTGTTCATGAGCCTGCTCCCACAAAGGCTGAAGACATTCCAGCTGTTGACCCCACCGCAGCTGAAGACATTGGTCCTAAGACAATGTTGAAGATGATGAAGTCCTTCCTCAGATCGAGTACAATGTGGAATCATCGCATGTTCTCACGAACAGCAAACGCATCAGCATTGGTCGTCCATTGACGCCAATTGCACAGGATGACTCATGGGCTGATCACCCACAAGAATCCCCACGTGTTGAAGACACACCAGTAACTCCCCTAACTCAAGTCACCAGTTCGGTGCTTGAAGATGAAGACTTTGTGGCCCAACCAACTCCATCACCACAAGCGTCGCCAGCATTCCGTAGGCTTCGCAAAGGACCAAGGCCCCAAGTCGTTCCTTCAAGTGTTCCAGAAGGAGAAGAGCAACAATATGTTCCTGAAGCTTCTCCTACTGTGAACCTCCCAGAGTCTGAAGCCAAAGCGGCTGAAGATATTCTGGCTGCATCAGCCGATGAAGAACAACCAATAGAAGATGAAGCACGTGTTGACACTCCCCCTGTTCTCGAGGAGAACGTGTCCGACCCTCCAGCTCCTGAAGTGGAGACTACAAATTCTGAGACTGCCACCACCACCACTGAAGCCAATGATGTTGTCATGGCTGAAGCTAATGTGGCACCTGAAGTCAATGTGGTACCTGAAGTGATGGCGCCTGAAGTCAGTGCTGGACCTGACTCCACTCTGCAGCCCGAAGCCAATGCCGCTGCTCCTGTTCCGCCTTCAAGGCCCCATACTATTGAGCAAGCATACGACAAAGATGACCAGCTCATCTCTGTCAAATGGCCCATTCTGGTTCCTCCGCCTACTGCTGGTCCTCAATTTGACTACCATGTTGAGCACGGGCCTCCGGTTCAGAAGCCCAAGCCAAGACTGCCAAGGTTCCCACGTACTGCCACTTCATCAGGGTCCTTCAATGCAAATGGCTTCACTGCGCACAACACTTTCTTTGACAGCGCCAAGAACCCCTATTCCAAGCCAAGGATATCATCAGATAGATTCTGCAGCCATCAACAACGCAGTTATTATTCACGAGTACTCTATGATCAAGGGCGCATCTTCCCTCATATGTGTCTTGATACTGAAGCCATTACTGGACTGCCCTGTCTTGAGGAAGCTCTTGATTGCTTCCGTGATGCTGGCCTTCTGAATTTTGCGACTGACAAAGAGCACTGGAATGAAGAGCTGCTTCTGCAATTCTATGCAACCCTCCACATTCGAGGTTACAGCAGGGATCCCAAGACATGGATCCTTGAGTGGATGACAGGCAATGTCCATCATGAAGCCAAAGCCTTTGATCTCATTGAGCTAACTGGCCTGCCCACTCCAGGAGAACTATATGAACCTGGCTGTCAACTACACAGCGAAGCTTTGGAGAGCATCTTTCAGAAGCCAAAGCCCAACATGAGCCAAATGCTAAGCATGATGAAGCCTTTGCCACTCGATGCTGCATACCCAAAGGAGTTCTTTGTTGAAGGCCTAGAGTATCTGCCACACACCATATATCATATTATCAGGCGAACTCTATGGCCTGTCAAAGGATATTCTTCATCATCCAAGCTTGAAGGCACAATGAAGACATTGGTCTTCTATATCTTCAATGGCATCAGCTTCAATGCTCAAGATTTCTTTATCAGGCAGTTGGTTGTGTCAAGCTCTGATCTTTTTGGTCTCAAGTTTTACGCTCCATGGATTATGCGCCTCATCAAGCTTCATTCTGCTATCAACTATCAGCCTTCTGCTCGCAACCATCACATATTCTTGCCAGAGGTTGATATGTCAGCTGAAGCCATATACCAAGAGCCTGCCAAAGAGCCTGTTAGTCTTCACAATGCTGATCACCAAAGCTTCACTCAGCCCATTGAAGGAGTTCCGGCAGTCTCTCGCGTTTATCCTCTGGTTGGCCGTACTCGCCTACCTCGCCATGCAAAAACTGAAGCTACTGAGAGCACCATTGCCCAAAGGCCTCGGAAGCGATCTCGTGTTCTCAACGACCGAGAGCTTCTCGTTGCCTTACATCAGAAACAGGATAAGCATCACTACTGGCTGAAGCGTCAGATGCAAAGCCTCTTGGTGGACGTCAATCGCATTCGCAACCTTGCCACTAAGAATGCCTTTGTTGCTCATGAAACCTGTCGGCGGTCATGGAAGAGTTTGACTTTGCTGAGTGCTGAAGAAGATCTTCAAAATGATGGCTTCGTAGAAAGATTCAAGTTTGACCACACTCCCCTAAGGAATGTTGTTCTGCGTCGAACTCCGACTATTCCTCCTCCGCTGCAACGGTTGACGCCAGGGTGATCGATGATCAAGATGATGCTACCTCACCACCTCCTCCTTCAGCGCGTGTCGACACTGCACCAACTTCTTCTGCACCGCCAAACACCAACGCCGACCCTGCATCCTCTCCTGCTCCAACTGGGAACGAGTAGAGGCTCTATGTCGTCAAACCTTTTTGGTCCTTACTGACAAAAGGGGGAGAAGCATATGAGTTGATAGTCTTCAAGCGGGTCCATATGGGCGGGTGCTTTATATTTTGCCTAGTGTTTACAACTCTCGCTTTTGCTACATTTGGTTCTTTGAGCTGTAACACTTAAACTTGATGGTCGTCTGCTACGTTTTCTGGTACTCTGTAATGCGATGATAAATTCCGCATGTGCTACGATATTTTCCGCATTTAGTCATTTTGCAGACGTCCATTTCTCATTATGCATATCATTATATTCGACATATCAACTGTGCATGATGAATTGTCTTCATAAGCTGAAGAGGATCTCCACAAGTACAACCTGCCATGTGCATTTACATTCAAAAGTAAATCAACTATATGCACATCTTCAGGGGGAGCCTTTTGCTACTTATGATGACAATACCTTTATCCTTTACAATTTCACATACTTTTATCCCCGTTGAAAACTTCGACCAGTTTGTCATCAATCACCAAAAAGGGGGAGATTGTAAGTGCATCTAGTGCCACCCCTAGTTGGTTTTGGAGTATTGACGACAAACCTGGTTGAGAGACTAATGTGTTTGTGAGAATTGCAGGATAACACAGGTAGTAGTCCCTCATTGATTCGGTTTACCTACCGGAGATGACCCCTAAAAATGTATGAAGACATTGACGACAATGGTGGTACATGAAGATAATCATATTGAAGACTATGACAAGAGATGACATTGTGTGAAGACTATGGAGCGCGAAGACTTAGATGTTTCATTGTTTCCTTTTCTTCTTTGTTGAGTCATAGGAACCACCGTACTGTTAAGTGGGGTCCAAGTGAACTAAGTTAGAGTGACTGAAGTGATGCTCAACCAAATCCTATGTCTTCGAGCGAAGACAAAGAGAGCAAATCTTATCCAGAGCTGGATGACTCAGCTTTACTTGTAGCCCAAGTAAAGTTGTCGTGTGTGTTTGAAATCTGACCGTTGGAACACGTGTCAGTTCCTTAGTGACCCAGGGTCACTTCAGACAAATCAGGTCAGGTTGCCCAGTGGCTATAAATAGCCCACCCCCTACACCATAAATTGGTGGCTGCTCAGAGTTATTACATGACTTTTGTCGTTTGAGAGCAACCCACCTCCAAAGCATTTGAGAGAGAGATCCTTGCGAGGACAAAGCCCAAACACCCAGAGCCAAAGAGTGTTAGGCATCACTGAAGTCTTTCTGTCTGTGTGACCTGAAGACTTGTTACACTTGAGGACTGTGTTTCCTCCAGCCGGTTAGGCGTCGCGTTCTGAGCATCCAAGAGTCATTGTGGATCGCCGGTGAACGAAGTCTGTGAAGGTTTGGAAGTCTACCTTGAAGACTTACCAGAGTGATTGGGCGAGGACTAGGTGTCCTTAGCTCAAGGGGAATAAGGTGAAGATGCGGTCTTCTGAGTTAAATCTCAGCCTCCCTAACCAGACGTACAGTTGTCACAGCAACTGGAACTAGTCTAACAAATCACTGTCTTTCCCGAGCTACTGGTTCTATCCCTTCCTTCTCTTTACTTATTGTTTGTCGTTGTGAAGTCATTGCCTGCTTGTCTTATCTGTTTGACTTCACTGTGTGACTACTGGGTTTGATTGGCTTCATTCTATCTTCCATCCTGATACATACTGCCTAGCTGCTATTAGTCTTCATGTTTTCACTACATTGAATACTTGACTATGGCTTGTCTAGTGTAGTCTACCTTCCGCTGCATACAAATAGGATCGGTTCTACCGTTTGTCTTCGAAACTTCCATGTTTTGAAGACTTTCATAAAAATCGCCTATTCACCCCCCCTCTAGTCGATATACAGCACTTTCAGATAGTCCTAAAACAACATTGAGAGTATGACGTTAGCAGAACGATCATATCGAATTGACCCAAACTTGTTTGTTATATTTTAAAATAATATCATCAGAAATCAATTGTTATAACATCGAGTGTTAATATGTATTTTTGCTCCTTAGACCATGAGAGTATCATAGTCAATTTTGGTGTAAGTTTCCTTTGTAAATTTGCCATCTCTTGATAATTAAGTTGTTAATCATATTTTTGGCTTCTAACATCGGTGTTGGAGTATCCCTGCTGCTACAGGGCCAGTCAACACTAACCTCCAAAACGTTTCATTACTGATGGGCCATTTGACCGGTCAGCGAGGACTCTTCATTGGTGACCTTGAACGGCCATTGATGTTTTCACAATGGTTCACCCACGTTATGATCAACACTGATAGGCCTTGGCACTATGGTTGGCCAGTGATGCTTTTGCACCTTGGGGTTGCACTGCTCGCGATACTTGCTGCTATTAGTTGCAGCCCCACCTGCACAGCAACGCACATTATTACACACGCAATACACAAGCACATATTAATATTGAATTGTAAAATAACCTTTGCCGGTACAGTTTGATTTTCACATAAGGGCATCTGCAACGGCGACCCGTGAATTTCCTCCCGTGTCCGCGACCACCATGCAACGATGCCTGCATACATTTCAACCCGCATTTAAACTATCCGGACAAAATTCATGCGAACCGGCTGGTATTCATCAGAGTTCAGATAGAAAATAGCATAAATCATCCATATATACATAGCATTCAAACTAAGCCTAGTACAAATTTTTTTGAAGGTCAACTAGATTAACCGAATGTCCAACAAGTTTTTCATCAACGAATCATGTCCGCCCACACATAACCCCCCTTCAGCTTCATCCAACAGTGTGTTTACGTAAATGGCCGTCCCTCTGTCTTATGATACATCACGGCAACGTGTGTGGGCTATATAATGTGTAGAGCAACATTGAGTGAACGAATCAATCAACAAGTTGAGCAAAAGGAAGCAAAACGTACGATGTCGTCCTCTGCCACATGCAATGGCCACCTTGTCTCCAGCGGACGAACCACGTTACAAAACTTGGTGACACTGGTTTGGATAGAGTACCAGCAATACGATAACGACCTCGCATTGCATTCTTGAATGATGTACATGTCATAGACAATGTGCTTTCGTGCGTGAAACGATTCATGCACTTGCTGCCAGAAGGTCTGCCCCTCTATTCTTGCCTACGAAATCCATAGATACGGCTAACCACACATCGCCTAACAACAAATCCTCCATGGTCGAGTAGCTCGCCATCCTTCATACTCTAAAAACGACATAGCATTCGAAAATAAGCTCAATGGCATTTGACTGAACACCCGCAGAGCGTGGTGTCTGCCATGGAGTTTGTCTACATGAGGGCGGAGTGTACCTGGGTACAACTGGCTCCAGGGTAGACAACGTCATAGTAGAGGCGGGCGGGCGCATCAGTGTTATGGTTGTAGACGTATGGTTATGCCTCAATGGCGGCCGAAGACGTACAATAGCGGCGACGGAGGTGGAGGGTGTGGATGCAAAGCAAGGGGGAGAAGGGGCGGAGTGAAAGGAAATGAGACTAGGAGGGGGGATTGGTTGGGCCGGAGTTGTCGGAGTCCTACATGGCTACTGCTCGGACTCTCACAATGCCTCCTCCCTCCCCACATTGTCTCCAGTTTGCAGGAGAAAACACATCCGGACCGCTTGGCGGGCCCATACATCCCTGTGTTGGATGGCTTCCATGGTACGGAGGCATGCGGACAGTTTGAGGGTCGCGTTGTAGATGCCCTAACACATACACATCTAATATACTTATTCCACCTACATGTTTAAGTTGACCTAACATATCAATATCTCACACATCAAAGACCAAATATGTCACTTTACCATGTCGTTACCCTGAACAATGACCTTAGAACATAAAATCGTTGGCACAAGGTCTTCCTTTCAGACCAACTTATCGACGACGCATCTTGGCTGGCGAGAAACGGTGCTCTATTTAGCTCCATCATCACGCATGTAACATAAATCACTTGAGTTCTGCCTTGGCTATTCCCTCTAGATTATCTAAGTCATAGTCAAGTTGATGTGTTAAGAGAGAAAAGTTATTTGTACTTACTTGCTAGTTCATCTTTTTTACAGTGGGAATGAAATATAAAAACATGTTAAAATATAAAGGAAATTATATTAGTTTTGTGTTAAAAATTATGAGTTAGAGGTATTTTCATAGCATCTTTAATGATGCAAGTGTAATTACCTGAGTTTGATTATTTGCACTTCAAACGTTGACATATACCCCTTTAAGATAATCTTTGAGGCCAATGCAACATATCCAAATGAGGGTTGCGTTTCTACGTTTCTCTTCAGCCATGAAAGCTTCCTCCTTGTCGCCCAAAAGTTCATCTTCAGAGAGAACGAGTCCCCGTTTTGTTTTGGGGT
>LR738714.1:703641905-703777498 GCA_902687465.1 Secale cereale
TTCCCTTCAGGAAGGAGAGCCTCATGTCGGAAAACTCAAACCCATGCAGATGTTTTTTTAAGTTCTACAAAAATGCATCTATACTCATAAAAGTAAAATTAAAGGAAGAACTGAAATATACAAAAGGTCGTAACTCAAATAAATGTAGACAACGAAAGGAAATGTTTAGTGATAGAGAGTGGTATATACCGACCTGTGAAAGCATAATGAACCTTATAAACATTCTCATGTGTTAAGGAGTAGAAGTTATTCCTCAACACTTGCATCGAAATGTTGCCATACATTTAGTATGACAAGTAGATTCTAAGCTTCAACATTACTTTGTAGGCAAGTCTAACACTTTCCAAGTTATATGTTATCCCTGGTATTAGAAATGGACCATACGCTAACTATTTATCGCCTAAGCTTGTTGCGAGATGTGTAGCGTGCCCTCGCCTACTCGGGCGTTCACGTCCTTCAGTCGGCCAGCCCATTAAAACGGTTTGGAGAAGGTTAGTCCAACACTACCGTTTTAGAAACTTCCATGTGATTTTTCTATTTTTTTCTCTCTCATTTTTTGGTGTTTCTTATCGGTTTTCTCTTGTTTTCATATGATTTTTTTTCCTTTTTTTTCCTTTTTAATACATATCTTCTTTTTGCAATACACATTGTTTATTTTTCTGATGCAGGTTGACCATTTTTCAAATATACATGATAAATATTTTGTTAAAATACATGTTTGAACTTTTTTTAATAGATGTCAAACATTTCCCATATGCATGTTGAACATTTTTTTTCATGGTATGAAACATTTATTTTTTAAACTATGCGATCATTTTTTTTACATTTTTTAATCATCTATTGAAATGTCATGAAGATATTTTTGAAACACATCAACTTTTTTTAATATCATGAAATATATTTACGGATTACGCGAACAGTTTTTCACATTATATATACTTTTTTTAAATCACAAATAGTTTTCTGAAAACGCAAGAAAAATATTGAAACATCTTGAACATTGTTCGAATGTTATCAGAATTTTTTTAAAATTGCACAAAAACCATTTACGCAGTATGATTTTTTTAGATATTTCTTAAGTTTTTGGAAATTTAAGGGAATTAATTTATCTCCTTTTATACACACATGCAAGAGCTGCCAACGAGCATTACCTACTAGACTAGGCCCACGCAAGAGCGCTGCGGGCGACGCTTGCATGGGCCTCGCTTTGTGCAAGGTATAACCCCGCGTGTGGTACACAGGAAGTCTTTACAAATAGATATAGATCCATACATTTAAAAGTGGAATCCTCTTTTTTAATGTACCATTTGTTAAAAAATGTCTCATGCTTTAAAAATATTCATGTATTTAGGAAAGAATTTTCACATGCCCAAAAGTTTGTTCATGTGCTCTTTAAAAAAAGAATGTTCACCTGTCTAGAAAAATGTCCGTTTTCAAATAATGTTCATGTGTTTCTAGGAAAAAGATCCCGTGTTTGAAAAAAATTGTGTACGCCTTAAAACAAATGTATGAGATTTTAAAAATGATAATGTGTTTAACATATTTTGGTACAAAGGAGTTTATGTGCCCAGTTTGCTATTTGTCGGTGTGTTCCAGAAACACGAAAAACAAACTAAACATACTAACAAGCACTAGAAATACACTACTAGATGCCTCAACCATGTCGCCACGAAATCCCACAAAACAAACTGAACACGCTAATAAGTACTAGAAATACACTACTAGAAGCCTCAAGCATGTCGCTGAGAAGTACATGAGACAACACGAGAATACCCCAAAAAGGGGCACGGCGCACCGTGTCATTGTTGTCACGTCCGCTCGAGAGGAACGAGAAATTTCATCCCAAGTGCTAGCAAAGGCACGTCCCCAAGCCTAGCACATGATCGTGTAGTTCGTATGCTAAAGTTTTTCCAATGTCAAGTATCCTTTCCTTAGACCATGAGGTTGTGGAACTCCCGGATATCGTAGGAATACTTTGGGTGTGCCAAACATCACAACGTAACTGGGTGGCTATAAGGGTACACTACGGGTATCTCCGAAAGTATCTGTTGGGTTGGCACGAATCGAGACTGGGATTTGTCACTCCGTATGACGGAGAGGTATATCTGGGCCCACTCGGTAATAGATCATCGTAATGAGCTCAATGTGACTAAGGGGTTAGTCGCGGGATGATGTGTTACGGAACGAGTAAAGAGACTTGCCATAACGAGATTGAACAAGGTATCGGTATACCGACGATCGAATCTCGGGCAAGTGCTAGACCGATAGACAAAAGGAATCGTATACGGGATTGATTGAATCCTTGACATCGTGGTTCATCCGATGAGATCATCGTGGAACATGTGGGAGCCAACATGGGTATCCAGATCCCGCTGTTGGTTATTGGCCAGAGATATGTCTCGGTCATGTCTGCATGGTTCCCGAACCCGTAGGGTCTACACACTTAAGGTTCGATGATGCTAGGGTTATAGGGAATGTAGTACGTGGTTACCGAATGTTGTTCGGAGTCCCGGATGAGATACTGGATGTCATGAGGAGTTCAGGAATGGTCCGTAAGTAAAGATTTATATATGAGAAGCCCCGTTTTAGTCACCGGAATGATTTCGAGGGTCACCGGTATTGTACCGGGGCCACCGGAAGGTGTCCGGGGGTCCACCGGGTGGGGCCACCTACTCGGTGGGCCAAGTGGACCAAGTGAAGGGGGAACCAGCCCCTAGTGGGCTGGTGCGCCCCCCAAGGGCCCAAGGCGCCTAGGGTTTGGGGGAACCCTAAGGGGGGCGCCCCCTTGCCTTGGGGGGCAAGGCACCCCCCTCTGGCCGCCGCCCCCTCCTCAGATTTCATTTGAGGGGGCCGGCCCCCCTCTCCCCGGCCCCTATATATATGTGGGGGGAGGGAGGGCAGCCGCACCCAAGTCCTGGCGCAGCCCTCCCCCTCTCCCTACTACTCCTCCTCTCCCGCGGTGCTTCGAGAAGCCCTGCGGGATTGCCATGCTCCTCCATCACCACCACGCCGCCGTCCTGCTGGTGGACGGAGTCTTCCCCAACCTCTCCCTCTCTCCTTGCTGGATCAAGGCGCGGGAGACGTCACCAGGCTGCACGTGTGTTGCTCCTTCTAACGCAGTTAGAAGTCCGAGCATATCTCGCTCCTCGCACCGCTCGCCACCGCTACCCGCCACTCCAGCAGAAGCTCTAGCACGAGCTCAAATGCTTCTCGACTTCCCTCCAGTGGTAGACAAGGCCGACGACTAGAGGGCCACCATCCAAAGTCTCATCGCCTTCGCCAACGGCGACACCCCGCAGCAGCCGAGCACGTCGCGGCCGCGGCAAGTCAGCCAGGCGCGGGCCGATGGCGACAAGACCGCCGGGGGTGCAACCACCGTGCACTCCCCGCCATGAAGGCCAAGATCGCCGACCCGTCGGATCAATGTCGACGTCGACTCCACCGCGTCGTCAGATCCGCAGGCTCGTCGCGATCAGCGCCAAGTCCTTCAAGATCGACAACAAGAGGACGCTCGAACCCGCATCGAGCGTCCGAGAGAAGCGCGGCGTCAATCTGACCAGCGCGCTGGGCCCGCTGTTGACATGCACGCGCCAGGGGGACCAGGCGACCTGCCGTACGCGGCAGGTTTCCCTGCGTTCACCCGTGAGCTGCGGCAAGTCCAGTGGCCCAGCATGAAGAACTTCAAGCCCGACGTGCGGGAGAAGTACGACGGCAAGACCCATCCGTCGGAGTTCCTCAGCATCTACACCATCGCGGTGCAGGCTGCCGGGGGACGAGATGAGAAGATACTCGCTAATTACTTTGCGATGGTGCTCAAGCCAAACGTCAGATCTTGGATCATGCACTTGCCGGAGAACTCCATTTCTTCTTGGGCCGACCTGTGCCATCAGTTTGTCGGCGCCTTCACAGGTGGCCACAAGCCCCATGGCCAGGAGAGTGACCTTCACCTACTCGCCCAGAAGGAAGGGGAGCCCCTGCGCAAGTACATCCAGAGATTCAGCCGCGTCCAGCACAACATCCCAGACGTCCACCCTGCCGCGGTTATCAGCGCGTTCCACCAGAACGTGCGTAACCGCAGGATGAGGGAGGAGATGGCGATGTGCAAGATCAGGGACGTCAGCGAACTGTACGCCCTGGCCGACAAGTGCGCACGCGCTGAGGAGGGGAGGAAACTCCCCGAAGAGGATACAGGAGCAGGGGGGTCAGACAGTGAGGATGCCGCCCCGGCAAAGAAGAGCCGGCGGCGGAACAACAGGAAGAAAAAGAACAAAGAGGTGCTAGTCGTTGAGCAGTCCGGCAAGGAAGGTGGCGCCAAGAAAGCCCAAGTTGGTAGCTCCGGCAAAGAGACTGCCGCATGCACCAACTGTCAGGCTGTGGCGGCCGCCGACAAGCAGGACGACACCGACAAGCAGTACTGCAAGATCCACCGCACCAAGGGTCACGACCTCCAGAACTGCAAGAGGGTCGAACAGCTCGTCGAGCAGCAGAAGGCTGAGTACGAGCGACGCGACAAGGAGAAGGCCCAGGGGGGTGATGGTGGATCCGGCAAGAAGCGGCCATTCAACGGCCGGGGAGGACGCCGTGGCAAGGCCAAGCAGCGGCAAGGAGACAGACCTCCCCGCGGCCGCAACAAGGACGAAGACGACGACGACGACGAAGACATGGATGAAGGAGAGACTGTTGGGGAACGTAGTATTTTAAAATTTTCCTACGATCACGCAAGATCTATCTACCAGATGCATAGCAACGAGAGGGGAGAGTGTGTCTACGTACCCTCGTAGACCGGGAGCGGAAGCGTCAAGTGACGCGGTTGATGTTGTCGAACTTCTTCGCGATCCAACCGATCAAGCATCGAACGTACGGCACCTCCGCGTTCAGCACACGTTCAGCTTGATGACGTCCCACGAGCTCTTGATCCAGTTGAGCTTTACGGGAGAGTTTCGTCAGCACGACGGCGTGGTGACGGATATGATGTGTTCACCGGCGCAGGGCTTCACCTAAGCTCCGCGACGGTACGACCGAGGTGTGATTCTGTGGAGGGGGGCACCGCACACGGCTAAAACAATTCAACTTGTGTGTCTTTGGGTGCCCCCCTGCCCCCGTATATAAAGGAGCAGGGGAGGGAGGCCGGCCAACCTCTCCTGGTGTGGCTAGGGAGGGAGTCCTACTAGGAATAGGATTGCAATCCTATTCCTAGTAGGATTCACCGAAAGGAAGAAGGGGGAAAGGAATAGGAGAGGTGGCGCCCCCCCCCCCAATCCTAGTCCAACTAGGATTCCTAGGTGGGGCGCCGGCCAGCCCTATGGGCTGCCTCTCTCTCACCCTTTAGGCCCACTATGGACCATCCCCTCTCGTAGGGGGTTCCTGTAACCCCCTCCGGCATTCCCGATAAATCCGAAACTTTTCCGGTATACTTCCGGTGTCCGAATATAGCCGTCCAATATATCAATCTTTATGTCTCGGACATTCCGAGACTCCTCGTCATGTCCGTGATCTCATCCGGGACTCCGAACTACCTTCGGTACATCAATACTCAAAAACTCATAATACCGATCGTCATCAAACGTTAAGCGTGCGGACCCTACGGGTTCGAGAACTATGTAGACATGACCGAGACTCATCTCCGGTCAATAACCAATAGCGGAACCTGGATGTTCATATTGGCTCCTACATATTCTACGAAGATCTTTTATCGGTCAGAACCGCATAACAACATACGTTGTTCCTTTTGTCAGACGGTATGTTACTTGCCCGAGATTCGATCGTCGGTATCTCTATACCTAGTTCAATCTCGTTACCGGCAAGTCTCTTTACTCGTTCCGTAACACATCATCTCGTGACTAACTCATTAGTCTTTTGCTTGCAAGGCTTATTGTGATGTGTGTTACCGAGAGGGCCCAGAGATACCTCTCCGACATTCGGAGTGACAAATCCTAATCTTGATCTATGCCAACACCACGAATACTTTCGGAGACACCTGTAGAGCATCTTTATGATCAACCAGTTACGTTGTGACGTTTGATAGCACACAAGGTGTTCCTACGGTATTCGGGAGTTGCATAATCTCATAGTCATAGGAACATGTATAAGTCATGAAGAAAGCAATAGCAGTAAAACTAAACGATCATAGTGCTATGCTAACGGATGGGTCTTGTCCATCACATCATTCTCCTAATGATGTGATCCCGTTGATCAAATGACAACTCATGTCTATGGCTAGGAAACATAACCATCTTTGATCAATGAGCTAGTCTAGTAGAGGCATACTAGGGACATACTGTTTTGTCTATGTATTCACACATGTATTAAGTTTCCGGTTAATACAATTCTAGCATGAATAATAAACATTTATCATGATATAAGGAAATAAATAATAACTTTATTATTGCCTCTAGGGCATATTTCCTTCAGTCTCCCACTTGCACTAGAGTCAATAATCTAGCTCACATCGCCATGTGATTTAATACCGATAGTTCACATCGTTATGTGATTAACACCCATAGTTCACATCGCTATGTGACCAACACCCAAAGGGTTTACTAGAGTCAATAATCTAGTTCACATTGCTATGTGATTAATACCCAAGAGTAATAAGGTGTGATCATGTTTTGCTTGTGAGAGAAGTTTAGTCAACGGGTCTGTCATATACAGATCCCTTTGTATTTCGCAAATTTCTATGTCTACAATGCTCTGCATGGAGCTACTCTAGCTAATTGCTCCCACTTTCAATACGCATCCAGATTGATACTTAGAGTCATCTGGTTTTAGTGTCAAAGTTTGCATCGGCGTAACCCTTTTACGACGAACTCTTTATCACCTCCATAATCGAGAAATATTTCCTTAGTCATCCAATTACTAAGGATAATTTTGACCGCTATACAGTGATCTACTCCTGGATCACTATTGTACTTCCCTGTCAAACTCTTGGCAAGGTACACAACGTGTTTTGTACACAGCATGGCATACTTTATAGAACCTATGGCTGAGGCACAGGGAATGACTTTCATTCTCTCTATATTTTTCTGCCGTGGTCTGGCTTTGAGTCTTACTCAACTTCACACCTTACAAGTCAGGCAAGAACTTCTTCTTTGACTGATCCAATTTTTGAACTATTCCAAAATCTTATCAAGGTATGTACTCATCGGAAGTCTTATCAAGCGTCTTGATCTATCTATATAGATCTTGATGCTCAATATGTAAGCACCTTCACCGAAGTCTTTCTTTGAAAAACTCCTTTCAAACACTCCTTTACACTTTCCAGAAAATTCTACATCATTTCCGATTGACAATATGTCATTCACATATACTTATCAGAAAGGTTGTAGTGCTCCCACTCACTTCTTGTAAATACAGGCTTCTCCAAAAGTCTGTATAAAACCATATGCTTTGATCACCTCATCAAAGCGTATATTCCAACTCCGAGATGCTTGCACCAGTCCATAGATGGATCGCTGGAGCTTGCATACTTTGTTAGCACCTTTTGGATTGACAAAACCTTCTGGTTGCATCATATACAACTCTTCATTTAGATATCCATTTAGGAATGCAGTTTTGTCATCCATTTGCCAGATTTCATAATCATAAAATGTGGCAATTGCTAACATGATTCGGACAGACTTAAGCATCGCTACAGGTGAGAAAGTATCATCATAGTCAACTCCTTGAACTTGTCGAAAACCTTTCGCAATAAGTCGAGCTTTGTAAACAGTAATATTACCGTCTGCGTCGGTCTTCCTCTTGAAGATCCATTTATTTTCGATGGCCTGCCGATCATCGGGCAAGTCAACCAAAGTCCATACTTTGTTCTCATACATGGATCCCATCTCAGATTTCATGGCTTCAAGCCATTTTGCGGAATCTGGGCTCATCATCGCTTCCTCATAGTTCGTAGGTTCATCATGGTCTAGTAACATGATTTCCAGAACTGGGTTGCCGTACCACTCTGGTGCGGAACGTACTCTGGTTGATCTACGACGTTCAGCAGAAACTTGATCCGAAGTTTCATGATCATTATCATTAACTTCCTCACTAATTGGTGTAGGAATCACTGGAACAATTTCTTGTGATGTACTACTTTCCAATCCGGGAGAAGGTACAATTACCTCATCAAGTTCTACTTTCCTCCCACTCACTTCTTTCGAGAGAAACTCTTTTTCTAGAAAGGATCCGTTCTTAGCAACGAATATTTTGCCTTCGGATCTGTGATAGAAGGTGTACCCAACAGTCTCTTTTGGGTATCCTATGAAGACACATTTTTCCGACTTGGGATCGAGCTTATCAGGTTGAAGTGTTTTCACATAAGCATCGAAGCCCCAAATTTTAAGAAACGACAACTTTGGTTTCTTGCCAAACCATAGTTCATAAGGTGTCGTATCAACGGATTTAGATGGTGCCCTATTTAACGTGAATGCAGCTGTCTCTAATGCATGACCCAAAATTATAGTGGTAAAACGGTAAGAGACATCATAGATCGCACCATATCGAATAAAGTACGGTTACGACGTTCGGACACACCATTATGCTGTGGTGTTCCGGGTGGCGTGAGCTGTGAAACTATTCCACATTGTTTCAAATGAAGACCAAACTCGTAACTCAAATATTCTCCTCCACGATCAGATCGTAGAAAACTTTATTTTCTTGTTACGATGATTCTCTACTTCACTCTGAAATTCTTTGAACTTTTCAAAAGTTTCAGACTTGTGTTTCATTAAGTAGATATACCCATATCTGCTCAAATCATCGGTGAAGGTCAGAAAATAACGATACCCGCCGCGAGCTTCAACACTCATTGGTCCGCATACATCAGTATGTATGATTTCCAACAAATATGTTGCTCGCTCCATAGTTCCGGAGAACGGAGTTTTAGTCATCTTGCCCATGAGGCATGGTTCGCAAGCACCAAGTGATTCATAATCAAGTGATTCCAAAAGTCCATCATTATGGAGTTTCTTCATGCGTTTTACACCAATACGACTTAAACGGCAGTGCCACAAATAAGTTGCACTATCATTATTAACCTTGCATCTTTTGGCTTCAATACTATGAATATGTGTATCACACGATCGAGATCCAATAAACTATTTTCATTGGGTGTATGACCATAGAAGGTTTTATTCATGTAAACAGAACAACAATTATTCTCTAACTTACATGAATAACCGTATTGCAATAAACATGATCAAATCATATTCATGCTCTACACAAACACCAAATAACAGTTATTTAGGTTCAACACTAATCCCGAAAGTATAGGGAGTGTGCGATGATGATCATATCAATCTTGGAACTGCTTCCAATATACATCGTCACTTCATCCTTTAACTAGTTTTTGTTCATTATGCAACTCCCATTTCGAGTTACTGTTCTTTAGCAACTGAACCAATATCAAATACCGAGGGGTTGCTATGAACACTAGTAAAATATACATTAATGATCTGTATATCAAATATACCTTTGTTCACTTTGCCATCCTCCTTATCCGCCAAGTATCTAGGGCAGTTCCACTTTTAGTGACCATTTCCTTTGCAGTATAAGCACTTGTTTTAGGCTTGAGTTTAGCTTTGGGTTTCTTCACGGGAGTGACAACTTGCTTGTCATTCTTCTTGAAGTTCCCCTTTTATCCCTTTGCCCTTTACTTGAAACAAGTGGTCTTGTTAACCATCAACACTTGATGCTTTTTCATGATTTCTACCTTCGCCTACTTCAGTATCACGAAGAGCTGGGAATTCCTTTCGTCATCCCTTGCATATTTATAGTTCATCACGAAGTTCTACTAACTTGGTGATAGTGACTAGAGAACTTTGTCAATTACTATCTTATCTGGAAGATTAACTCCCACTTGATTAAAGTAATTGTAGTACCCAGACAATCTGAGTACATGCTCACTGGTTGAGCTATTCTCCTCCATCTTGTAGGCAAAGTACTGTCAGAGTCTTATACCTCTCGACACGGGCATGAGTATGAAATACTAATTTCAACTCTTGGAACATCTTATATGCTCCGTGGCGTTCAAAACGTTTTTGAAGTCCCGGTTATAAGCCGTAAAGCATGGTGCACTAAACTATCAAGTAGTCATCATACTGAGCTTTTGTCAAAACGTTCATAACGTCTACATCTGCTCCTGCAATAGGTCTGTCACCTAGCGGTGCATCAAGGACATATTTCTCTGTGCAGCAATGAGGATAATCCTCAGATCACGGAACAATTCCGCATCATTGCTACTAACATCTTTCAACTTGGTTTTCTCTAGGAACATATGAAAAAAACGGGGAGCAACATCGCGAGCTATTGATCTACAACATAGATATGCTAATACTACCAGGACTAAGTTCATGATAAAATAAAGTTCAATTAATCATATTACTTAAGAACTCCCACTTAGATAGACATCCCTCCGGTCATCTAAATGATCACGTGATCCAAATCAACTAAACCATGTCCGATCATCACGTGAGATGGAGTATTTTTCAATGGTGAACATCTTATGTTGATCATATCTACTATATGATTCACGCTCGACCTTTCGGTCTCCAGTGTTCCGAGGCCATATCTGTATATGCTAGGCTCGTCAAGTTTAACCCGAGTATTCTGCGTGTGCAAAACTGGCTTACACCCGTTGTATTTGAACGTAGAGCTTATCACACCCGATCATCACGTGGTGTCTCGGCACGACGAACTTTCGCAACGGTGCATACTCAGGGAGAACACTTATACCTTGAAATTTAGTAAGGGATCATCTTATAATGCTACCGTCGATCTAAGCAAAATAAGAAGCATAATAAGATAAACATCATATGCAATCAAAATATGTGACATGATATGGCCATCATCATCTTATGCTTTTGATCTCCATCTTCAAAGCACCGTCATGATCACCTTCGTCACCGGCTTGACACCTTGATCTTCATCGTAGCATCGTTGTCGTCTCGCCAACTATTGCTTCTACGACTATCGCTACCGCTTAGTGATAAAGTAAAGCAATTACATGGCGATTGCATTTCATACAATAAAGCGACAACCATATGGCTCCTGCCAGTTGCCGATAACTTTACAAAACATGATCATCTCATACAAAACCGTATAACTCATCATGTCTTGACCATATCACATCACAACATGCCCTGCAAAAACAAGTTAGACGTCCTCTACTTTGTTTGTTGCAAGTTTTACGTGGCTGCTACGGGCTTAGCAAGAACCGTTCTTACCTACGCATACAAAACCACAACGATGTTTTGTCAAGTATGTGCTGTTTTAACCTTCACAAGGACCGGGCGTAGCCACACTTGATTCAGCTAAAGTGAGAGAGACAGACACCCGCCAGTCACCTTTAAGCAACGAGTGCTCGTAACGGTGAAACCAGTCTCGCGTAAGCGTACGCGTAATGTCGGTCCGGGCCGCTTCATCTCACAATACCGCCGAAGCAAAGTATGACATGCTGGTAAGCATTATGACTAGTATCGTCCACAATCTCATTGTGTTCTACTCATGCATATCATCTACGCATAGACCTGGCTCATGGTGCCACTGTTGGGGAACGTAGTATTTTAAAATTTTCCTACGATCACGCAAGATCTATCTACCAGATGCATAGCAACGAGAGGGGAGAGTGTGTCTACGTACCCTCGTAGACCGGGAGCGGAAGCGTCAAGTGACGCGGTTGATGTTGTCGAACTTCTTCGCGATCCAACCGATCAAGCACCGAACGTACGGCACCTCCGCGTTCAGCACACGTTCAGCTTGATGATGTCCCACGAGCTCTTGATCCAGTTGAGCTTTACGGTAGAGTTTCGTCAGCACGACGGCGTGGTGACGGATATGATGTGTTCACCGGCGCAGGGCTTCGCCTAAGCTCCGCGACGGTACGACCGAGGTGTGATTCTGTGGAGGGGGGCACTGCACACGGCTAAAACAATTCAACTTGTGTGTCTTTGGGTGCCCCCCTGCCCCCGTATATAAAGGAGCAGGGGAGGGAGGCCGGCCAACCTCTCCTGGTGCGGCTAGGGAGGGAGTCCTACTAGGAATAGGATTGCAATCCTATTCCTAGTAGGATTCACCGAAAGGAAGAAGGGGGAAAGGAATAGGAGAGGTGGCGCCCCCCCCCCAATCCTAGTCCAACTAGGATTCCTAGGTGGGGCGCCGGCCAGCCCTATGGGCTGCCTCTCTCTCACCCTTTAGGCCCACTATGGACCATCCCCTCTCGTAGGGGGTTCCGGTAACCCCCTCCGGCATTCCCGATAAATCCGAAACTTTTCCGGTATACTTCCGGTGTCCGAATATAGCCATCCAATATATCAATCTTTATGTCTCGGACATTCCGAGACTCCTCGTCATGTCCGTGATCTCATCCGGGACTCCGAACTACCTTCGGTACATCAATACTCAAAAACTCATAATACCGATCGCCATCAAACGTTAAGCGTGCGGACCCTACGGGTTCGAGAACTATGTAGACATGACCGAGACTCATCTCCGGTCAATAACCAATAGCGGAACCTGGATGTTCATATTGGCTCCTACATATTCTACGAAGATCTTTTATCGGTCAGAACCGCATAACAACATACGTTGTTCCTTTTGTCAAACGGTATGTTACTTGCCCGAGATTCGATCGTCGGTATCTCTATACCTAGTTCAATCTCGTTACCGGCAAGTCTCTTTACTCGTTCCGTCACACATCATCTCGTGACTAACTCATTAGTCTTTTGCTTGCAAGGCTTATTGTGATGTGTGTTACCGAGAGGGCCCAGAGATACCTCTCCGACATTCGGAGTGACAAATCCTAATCTTGATCTATGCCAACACCACGAGTACTTTCGGAGACACCTGTAGAGCATCTTTATGATCACCCAGTTACGTTGTGACGTTTGATAGCACACAAGGTGTTCCTACGGTATTCGGGAGTTGCATAATCTCATAGTCATAGGAACATGTATAAGTCATGAAGAAAGCAATAGCAGTAAAACTAAATGATCATAGTGCTATGCTAACGGATGGGTCTTGTCCATCACATCATTCTCCTAATGATGTGATCCCGTTGATCAAATGACAACTCATGTCTATGGCTAGGAAACATAACCATCTTTGATCAATGAGCTAGTCTAGTAGAGGCATACTAGGGACATACTGTTTTGTCTATGTATTCACACATGTATTAAGTTTCCGGTTAATACAATTCTAGCATGAATAATAAACATTTATCATGATATAAGGAAATAAATAATAACTTTATTATTGCCTCTAGGGCATATTTCCTTCAGAGACCAGCGAGCAGGAGTTTCAGAAAGCAACGGAGGTTTTGTGCGTTGACGGCGGTGCTTCTCTGCATACCTCGCACCGCCAACTCAAGAGTGGGTGCGTGAAGTCAATGCGGCAGAACCACCTGTCGAATCGCGCAAACTTTTGAAGTGGTCCAGCACGCCTATCATCTTCGATATTGAGGACCACCCTGATCGCACGACTGCGGTCGGGTGCTTGCCGATGTTGGTTTCACCAACCATCCGCAACCTCAAGGTCACCAAGATGTTAGTTGACGGCGGGGCCGGCTTGAACTTGATCTCCTCCGCTGTGGTCCGGAAACTCCAAATCCCTGACAACGAGCTTGAAGAGACCGGCACATTCCAAGGAATCAACCCGGGAAGGAGCAAGCCGAAGGGAAAGATCACGCTGCCAATGACATTTGGCGGCGAGCTGAACTTCAGGACTGAGAGGATCACTTTTGACGTTGCTGATATCCCATTACCTTACAATGGGATACTCGGCCGTCCAGCTCTCGCCAAGTTCATGGCAGCCTCTCATTACGCCTACAACATACTCAAGATGCCAGGCCCGATAAGCGTCATCTCTGTCCCTGGCGACAAGAAAGATGCCCTTATCTGCGCCGACAAGATCTACTGGGAAGCAGCAGCCGCATCAGAACGCAAGACACTTGCCGCTGAAGCTCCCGGGGAGAAGAAGAAGACCAAGTCCGGCAAGAGCTCTGGGGCCCACTCCGGCAAACGCACCTCTTCAGAGTGCTGCGCTGCCGTCGAGGACGCACCATCGAGCTCCACCGGCAAGTGTAAGAAGACGATGGCAGCTCCATCAGCAACCAAGAAGGTGTCCGCCAAGGAGGACGGCACTGGTGGTACCTTCACCATCAGTGCTACGCTTGACCCCAAATAGGAAAGCGCGCTCGTTGCTTTCCTGCGGGCGATTGTCGACGTGTTTGCATGGCAACCGTCCGACATCCCCGGTGTTCCCAGGAAAGTGATTGAGCACAAGCTTGCCGTTTGTCCTCACGCGCGGCCCGTCAAGCAGAAGGTTAGAAAGCAAGCGGTGGAGCGCCAAGAGTTCATAGCAGAAGAAATCAAGAAACTGGAAGCAGCGGGCATTGTCAGAGGAGTGCTCCATCCCACGTGGCTGGCCAATCCTGTAGTCGTGCGCAAGGCGAACGGGAAGTGGAGGCTTTGTATTGACTTCACTGATGTGAATAAAGCTTGTCCCAAAGATCCATTTCCCTTGCCGCGCATTGACCAGATTGTTGACTCCACCGTCGGATGCGATTTGCTTTCATTTCTTGATGCATACTCAGGATATCACCAGATCTTCATGGCTGAAGAAGATGAGGAGAAGACAACATTCATTACTCCATGTGGCACTTATTGCTTCATACGCATGCCTTTCGGATTGAAGAATGCTGGTTCAACATTTGCAAGAGTAGTCCACACAGCTTTTGAGCCACAAATACACAGAAATGTAGAAGCTTACATGGATGACATAGTGGTCAAGAGCAAGGACAGGGCAACTCTGATATAATATCTAGATGAAACCTTTGCAAATCTGCGCAAGATCCAGCTCAAACTTAATCCCGAGAAGTGCGTGTTTGGAGTCCCTTCCGGCAAGCTTCTTGGGTTCTTCGTGTCTCAAAGGGGGATTGAAGCCAATCCCGACAAGATCAAGGCCATCGAGCAAATCGAAGCACCAAAGCACGTCAAGGATGTGCGAAGACTTGCCGGCTGCGTGGCTGCTCTCAGCAGGTTTATCTCTAAGTCTGCTGAACGCGCCCTGCCGTTTTTCAAAATTTTGAAAAAGGCAGGTCCAATGCAATGGACTCCGGAAGCGGAGGCCGCACTGCAATACTTGAAGAGGTACCTGTCCTCCACTCCCATACTTGTCGCACCTAGGCCACAAGAGAAGTTGCTGCTATATCTAGCGGCAACCAATCAAGTGGTTAGTGTTGCGTTAGTAGCGGAGAGGGAGGCAGACGATGAGCCAGCATCCGCGGCAAGCACGTCCAGCGACAAGCAAGGGGCTTCTCCGGCAAGCTCTGGTCCCCACAAGGATGTATCCGCGCAGATGCAAGAGGGGATACGGAAGAAGATGGTGCAGCGCCCAGTTGATACGTCCAAAACGTATCTATAATTTCTGCTTGCTCCATGCCACTTTTGGGTGATATTGCTATGATATTCATACACTTCCATACACTTTGGATCATATTTGGACTAACTTACTAATCCAGTGCACCCCAATGCCAGTTTCTGTTTTCGGCTGTTTTCGTATTTCAGGGTTTCACGTTTCGAGAACTGCCCAAAAAAATCCAGAAAAATTATATAAAAAATCAGCGAACCGGAAACAACACTGCGTCCGAAGGGCAGCCTGGGGGGGGGGCATAGGGGCTCCAGGCGCCCTGTGGGCGCCCCCCCTGGGCCGCGCCGGGGGGGCGCCTGGGCCCCCCGAGGCTCCCCCGGTACCCTACTTTGGCATATATTTAAAGGGTCCTCCGTAACCCTCAGAACAGGACTTCTTTTCGCGATCCCATCTCTGTTTCGCCGCCGCCGCCGCCGCTTCCAAGATTGGGAGCACCAGGAGAACTCTTCCCGGCACCCTGCCGGAGGAGAGGATCACCACCGGGAGCTTCTCCACCACCATGGACGCCTCCCGGATGACTCATGAGTAGTCTCCCTTGGACCATGAGTCCATGACCAGTAGCTATGTGATGTTCTCCTCCCGTTCTTGTGCTTCACTAATTAGTCCTCGTGAGCTGCCCTACATGATCGAGGCACCTATGTAATCCTTATGTTGTTGCTATGTTGAGTTTGCTGGGATCCGATGGATTATGAAATTATGTTCAGATTGATCTTGAGTAATATATTTGATTCACCTCTTATATTTTAGTTCATAAGTAATTCTTGCATGTTCTCTGTTGTTATTTATTGCTTTGGCCGAGTAATAGGTAGTGACTCCAAGAGGGAACGTTATGCTCGATTGTGGGTTCATTCCCCTCGATGACTAGCTTGAGTGACAGAAACATGAGTCTAGGGGATGTGCTGTTGCCACAAGGGGGAAAACAACGGTGCTTGTGCCCGCGGGTGCAAGGATTGTTTACTTTACGCAAAGTTCTTTTAATGCAGTTGTCTGTTGCATTGTGTTTACACTATGGGTGGGACTCGCAACTTAATACCAGCGAGATGTTCTGGATAGATATCTCAAGGTGGATGATTAGTAATAGATATTGATGGATTTCGGTCTACTTACTTTGGCGTACCGCCCATGCTTTGAACCTCAACCTTTCATGCAATGTAATCAGCATTTGTATGCGCTCGTGGGTCCTGTCAATTGCCCAGCTGTAATTTGTTTACCTCACATAGCTGTTTTATCGTCTTTTGGGAGAGAGACATCACTAGTGAACATCATGAGACTCCGGTCCATATTACCATCATTGATCACATCCACTATTTACTTTTCGCTATTTACTTACTATTGCAAAAACTATCTATCACTACTATCATTGCTCTTAACCCTTTGTGAACTACAAGGCCGGAGAGATTGACAACCTCTCTGTACTCGTTGGGAGCAAAGTTATTTGTATCTGTGTGCAGGTCCACGTTGATTGCTAATTGCGCCGTTAGCAGTTGACACCTACTTGTTGAACCTAGGAGTCTCTGGGGATTCGATCCTTGGCATCTTTGCTAGGGGAAAACACTTCTACTTACTGCATCTTACACCTTCCACTTGGGGTAACCAACGAGGGGTTCGAGGCCCATCAAGGAGTATTTTCTGGCGCCGTTGCCGGGGACTCCACTCTTCAGGATAGGGGAGTTGCATGCTATCTTTTACCTTTGCTTTTTAGTCTTGTTAGTTTACCTTTTATTTTTGCTTTAGTTCCTTTTATCGAAAATCACAAAAATAGTTATCTTGCTTGCTTGCTACTATGGGTTCCACCGAGAACACCAAGTTGTGTGACTTCACTAGTCACAACAACGATGACTTTATCAGCACACCTATCACTACACCTGCCACTTCAGCACCTTCATATGAAATTAAACCTGCTTTACTGAACTTAGTCATGAGAGAACAATTCTCCGGTGCTGGAGATGATGCTGCTTTACACTTGAACAACTTTGTAGAACTTTGTGATATGCAAAAGTACCAAGAAATAGATGGTAATATTGTTAAGCTTAAGCTTTTTCCTTTCTCCTTGAGAGGAGGAGCTAAAATTTGGTTTCAGTCTTTGCCTAGAAATAGCATAGATTCATGGGACAAGTGTAAAGATGCTTTTATCGGAAAATACTATCCACCTGCTAAAATTATCCAACTTAGAAGTAACATCATGAATTTTAAACAATTGGATAATGAACACGTTGCCCAAGCTTGGGAACGTATGAAATCTCTTATCAAGAACTGCCCTACTCACGGTTTGACTACTTGGATGGTTATCCAAACTTTTTATGCAGGCTTGAACTTTACCTCGCGGAACTTGTTAGATTCGGCCGTGGGAGGAACTTTTATGTCAACTACCCTTGGTGCTGCCACAAAGCTTCTCGATGAGATGATGACCAACTATTCCCAATGGCACACCGAACGCGCTCCAACAGGTAGGAAGGTAAACTCTGTCGAGGAGATTTCCTCCCTCAATAAAAAAGTTGACTTGATCATGTCTCTACTTTCGAAGCAATCAACTATTGATCCTCGTGATGTTCCTTTAAATTCTTTGATTGCTCAAGAACAAGTAGATGTTAACTTTATCTCTAGAAATAATTTCAACAACAATGCTTATAGGAGTAACTTTGGTAACAATTCTAGACCGTTCCCCTCTAACTCTTATGGGAACAACAATGCTTATCCTAACATCAGGAACTCCTTCCAAAAAGATGGAGACTTGTCTGGCTATGAGAAACTGGTAGAAACAGAGGAGGCCACTAAGAACTACATGCACACCCAATATGAACAAAACCAAACCTTCTCGAGGCAATTGAATGAGCATACTGCTATCTTGCAAGACATTAGTAGACGATTAGAGAACATAAATATTGAGATCTCTAACCTCCAGACTAGACTCACTATCACTGAGACCCAAGTTTCCAATATGTCCCACACACAGGCCACTTTGATAAACCAAATGGCAGCTAAACCCGAAGTGGTTGCATCCCTAAGGGAGGAAGAAGATAGAATTAAGAGCCTTCCTACCCACCACACTGTTGCTACTATCCAAGTTATTGAGGATGTTCACACTCTTAGCACCCAATGTACTCCTGGTCCCAATGGACCTATTAATGGTGATGCTATAGAAACTACCAACCAAGTGAACCTTAAGGACACCACTACCACTTTACTTGATGCTCGTGACCTTGATTTTGATAATTGCACTCTTACCGAAGTTATTGATTTCCTTCACAAAATGTCTAGAGACCCCCGCACTAGCACGCTTAATCTTGCCTTCACAGAGCATATCACTAATGCTCTCATCAAAGCTAGGGAGGAGAAACTCAGAGTAGAAGCCTCCATACCTAGAAAGCTAGAAGATGGTTGGGATCCTATGATAAAAATTTATTTGAATGACTTCTCTTGTTATGCATTATGTGATGTTGGTGCTAGTACCTCCATTATGCCCAAAAGACTATATGATATGCTTAAATTAAAATCTTTTGATTCTTGTTCTTTTGGTAATGCTCTCGTTGATTCTTCCATAAAGAAACCTTTGGGGAGGATCGACGATGTTCTTATTGTTGTCAATGATAATTATGTGCCCGTTGATTTCACTATTATGGATATTGAATGTGATCCTTCATGTCCAATTATTTTGGGACGTCCCTTTTTGCGCACCGTTGGTGCTGTCATTGACATGAAAGAGGGTAATATAAAATTTCAGTTGCCTCTCAAGAAAGGGATGGAACACTTCCCTCGTAAGAAGGTCAAGTTACCTTTTGAGTCCGTTGTACGGGCTAGCTATTCTTTTACTCTTGATAAAACTTGATCTATGCATTATGCCTAGCTTAAAGGCATAAAAGAAAGCGCTTTTGGGAGGCAGCCCACATGAATAAAATTTTTGCTTTTGTTGTGTCTTGATGTTGTTTACTGCTGTAGCATCATCATTGTATCTTTGCTTTTCATATTTGTGCCAAGTATAGCCTCTGATTGCTAGAAAGTTCAAAAGTTGTGAGGTGCTGTCCAGGAAACAGATTCTGTCCTTGGATAGAAAAATTCGTATAAAATCACCAGTTTATCTTTTTGGTCTCAATTTTTTCGACAGCATTCTCTATATAATTGTGTTTCGTGCGTAAGTTCTGAGTTTTTTGATTGGAGTTGCAGAAGTATCCCGAACAGGTCAATTACTGCCTGCTGTTCTGTTTTTCACAGATTCTGTCCTGTTTTGCCTTACCTTCACTTTGCAAATTAAGAACTTGCTTTTTCTTTGCAAAAACCTTTTGGCAATCTTGAGAAACAGTAGAACTTCAAGAATATCCTTATTTCCAGCAAGGTATAATTATTTTATTAAGGGTACTAACCTTGCTAATCAGATTATGATGAGTTATGTATGAAGGGAGTTTTCAAGTGTGCGAGGGAAGATGATAAAAAGATTCAGGAGTGTCAAGCGCTCAAGCTTGGGGATGCCCCCGTGCACCCCCAAGAAATATTCAAGGAGACTCAAGCGTCTAAGCTTGGGGATGCCCCCGTGCATCCCCTTCTCCATCAACATTATCAGTTCGTCTTTCGTTCCGCTATATTTTTATCAGTTCATGTGTTATGTGCTATGCTTGGAGCGTCTTGCTTTTAGTTTTCTTTTTAGTTTTTCATAACGAGTCGGAACCCAGCATTCCTTTATGTGGGAGAGAAACACGCTCCACCTCTACCTAGAACATTACATAGAATTTTCATGTCTATCTATGCTGTGTGTGTTCTTTGTCTTTTAATAGCTACTATCGTGCTCTGCTCTTAGTATTCATGCTTATCTTTTCAAGAGCTTCTATTTAGTTGGTTGCTTGAACTCTCTTTTATTACCATGCTCAACTTATTAAGAGAGTTTGCTTCCGTTGCATGGGTTAATGTGTCTATGATAAAGATGCTACTTTCATGATGGTGCTTAGTAGTTCAGGTTTTCTTATGGTTAATCTCAAATAGCTGGGGGGTTCCCAATGTGTTATTGGAGTACCAACTTGGTTCGTTTGCCTATGATGTGGTATGGTTTAGTAATATCTTCCTTCGAGAATTTATTTTGATTGACTTGGCGTATTCTCACGCATATTCAAGACTGTAAAGAAAGTTTGTCAAGCCTTGATGATCTTTTGTTTCTAAGTAGCGATATAACTGCCATGCCTGATTCAATATTGCCTTGTCGCTCTGCATGATTATGACCGTCATTGCTCTCTTAGTTGGTCGCTCCCAGTCTTTTTCTAACCTCCACCTGTACTAAGCAAACTAACCATGCAATACATAGCTCATGGGAAAGTAGCCTAAAAACTATTGTGGTAAATAATATGTTGCCTATGTATCTTATTTCTTATGAGTTGCTTGCTGAGCGGTAACCATGTTTCTGGGGATGCCATCAACTGTCACACTTTTGTTGAATATCATGTGAGTTGCTATGCATGTTTGTCTTGTCTGAAGTAAGGGTGATTTACCGTGGGTTAAATTAATATGCATATTGTTAGAGAAGAACATTGGGCCGCCAACCAAAGCCATGCATCATGGTGGAAGTTTTAGCTTGGACCTTAATCCTCAATCTCTCATGAGAATATGCTTATGCATTAAAGAGGAGTCCATCATCTATTTTCTATGTTGTCCCGGTATGGATGTCCTCAAGTTGAGATTTATCAAAAACGAGAAATCAAATGCGATCTATCTCCTTGGACCTTTGTACAGGTGGCATAGAGGTACCCCTTTGTGACACTTGGTTAAAACATATGCAATGCAATGATAACCCATGGGAATCCGAGCTAATTAGGACAAGGAGCGAGCACTATTAGTATTCGATGCATGAGGCTTGCAACTTATAGGATGTTTTATACATGACACATATGAAGTACTACTACCGTTGACACAATTTCTTCCATGTTTTCAAAATAAAAAAAAGCTTTAGCACTTAAACTTTCTTTTACCTTTATGTTGAAGCACCAACTACTGAGAGCATGATTGTCATTCTGAGTGTAATGTGCATTGTCCCAAAGTAGCATTGTCTTTTGCATGATTGTGATATCGTTTATTCTGAAATGATTGTATCTAGTCATCACTTAAACCTTGAAGGTGCCCTTGCATTTATGTATTGCATCACTAAAGGGGGGCAAGCTAGATATCACTTTATCATATTTGCACATCATGTTCATTGCAAATCTTTTGATGTTTCAGTTTCATGTTGTAAAACTTTCAGTCATTTGTGATTTTCTCTTGAGGCAACTTAATTACTATAGAATCATTGTCTCAGTAAGCTTTTGTCATATGACTATGAGAAAGTCCTATATGGTTAATAGCATGTCACCACAGAAATTATTCTTGTTATCATTTACCTACTCGAGGACGAGCAGGAATTAAGCTTGGGGATGTTGATACGTCCAAAATGTATCTATAATTTCTGCTTGCTCCATGCCACTTTTGGGTGATATTGCTATGATATTCATACACTTCCATACACTTTTGATCATATTTGGACTAACTTACTAATCCAGTGCACCCCAGTGCGAGTTTCTGTTTTTGGCTGTTTTTGTATTTCAGGTTTTCATGTTTCGAGAACTGCCCAGAAAAATCCAGAAAAATTATATAAAAAATCAGCGAACCGGAAACAACACTGCGTCCGAAGGGCAGCCTGGGGGGGGCCATAGGGGCTCCAGGCGCCCTGTAGGCGCGCCCCCCGCCCCTGAGCCGCGCCGGGGGGGCGCCTGGGCCCCCCGAGGCTCCCCCGGTACCCTACTTTGGCATATATTTAAAGGGTCCTCTGTAACCCTCAGAACAGGACTTCTTTTCGCGATCCCATCTCTGTTCCGCCGCCGCCGCCGCTTCGAAGATCGGGAGCACCAGGAGAACTCTTCCCGGCACCCTGCCGGAGGGGAGGATCACCACCGGGAGCTTCTCCACCACCATGGACGCCTCCCGGATGACTCGTGAGTAGTCTCCCTTGGACCATGAGTCCATGACCAGTAGCTATGTGATGTTCTCCTCCCGTTCTTGTGCTTCACTAATTAGTCCTCGTGAGCTGCCCTACATGATCGAGGCACCTATGTAATCCTTATGCTGTTGCTATGTTGAGTTTGCTGGGATCCGATGGATTATGAGATTATGTTCAGATTGATCTTGAGTAATATATTTGATTCACCTCTTTTATATTTTAGTTCATAAGTAATTCTTGCATGTTCTCCGTTGTTATTTATTGCTTTGGTCGAGTAATAGGTAGTGACTCCAAGAGGGAACGTTATGCTCGATTGTGGGTTCATGCCCCTCGATGACTAGCTTGAGTGACAGAAACATGAGTCTAGGGGATGTGCTGTTGCCACAAGGGGGAAAACAACGGTGCTTGTGCCCGCGGGTGCAAGGATTGTTTACTTTACGCAAAGTTCTTTTAATGCAGTTGTCTATTGCATTGAGTTTACACTATGGGTGGGACTCGCAACTTAATACCAGCGAGATGTTCTGGATATATATCTCAAGGTGGATGATTAGTAGTAGATATTGATGGATTTCGGTCTACTTACTTTGGCGTACCGCCCATGCTTTGAACCTCAACATTTCTTGCAATGTAATCAGCATTTGTATGCGCTCGTGGGTCCTGTCAATTGCCCAGCTGTAATTTGTTTACCTCACATAGTTGTTTTATCGTCTTTTGGGAGAGAGACATCACTAGTGAACATCATGAGACTCCGGTCCATATTACCATCATTGATCACATCCACTATTTACTTTTCGCTATTTACTTACTATTGCAAAAACTATCTATCACTACTATCATTGCTTTTAACCCTTTGTGAACTACAAGGCCGGAGAGATTGACAACCTCTCTGTACTCGTTGGGAGCAAAGTTATTTGTATCTGTGTGCAGGTCCACGTTGATTGCTAATTGCGCCGTTAGCAGTTGACACCTACTTGTTGAACCTAGGAGTCTCTGGGGATTCGATTCTTGGCATCTTTGCTAGGGGAAAACAATTCTACTTACTGCATCTTACACCTTCCACTTGGGGTAACCAACGAGGGGTTCGAGGCCCATCACCAGTCTACTTTGTCAGCTCCCTTCTGCAGGGAGCTAGGTCAAGGTACTCTGGAGTGCAGAAACTGCTTTTCGGCCTTCTCATGGCCTCGAGAAAGCTGCGCCATTACTTCCAAGCACATGACATAACAGTTGTCACTCGCTTTCCGCTGAAGAGGATATTGCAAAATCCAGAGGCAACAGGCAGGATTGTTGAGTGTGCACTGGAACTGTCGAGCTTTGGCCTCAAGTTTGAAAGCACTTCAACTATCCAGAGCGGAGCATTGGCAGAGTTCATAGCGGAGTGGACGCCAATGCCAGATGAAGAAATTCCAGAGACGGGCATCCCTGTCAAGGAAGCAAGCAAAGAATGGATAATGTACTTTGATGGTGCCTTCTCGCTGCAAGGCGCAGGTGCTGGCGTGCTGCTTGTCGCGCCCACCGGAGAGCACCTCAAGTACGTGGTCCAGATGCACTTTCCCAAGGAGCAAGCGACAAACAATACTGCAGAGTATGAAGGTTTGCTTGCCGGTCTCAGGATCGCGGCAGACCTTGGGATTAAGAAGCTGATTGTCAGGGGTGACTCGTAGTTGGTCGTCCGCCAAGTGAACAAGAATTACCAGAGTCCATTGATGGAAGCGTACGTTGACGAAGTGAGAAAGCTTGAAGAGCACTTTGACGGCCTACAGATGGAGCATATTCCAAGAGCTCAGAACGACATCGCCGACGGCCTGTCAAAGTGCGCTGCACTTAAGTTACCTGTGGAACCAGGAACCTTTGTGCTCAAGCTAACTCAACCATCCGTAACACCATCAGCTGGACAGTGCAAGAAGAGGAAGTTGATCTCCGGTGACTACTTTCCGGCAGAGCTTCCCGAAGCCGCTGTCACAAAAGTTCCCAAGATCAACGCCAAGGATGTTGAGGAGCAATCTGCTCTGGCAAGTCCCAGGGCTTGTTCCGTTGAAGCAGAGGCTCCCGACAAGATTTGCTCCGGCAAGATTGCCGGGGGACGTCACGCTCCGGCTGAGACACAAGTTCTCGCCGTAGAAGCGGATGTTCCCACAGCAGCAGATATGCCTTTAGTCCTTGTCGTCGAGCCACAGGCTCCGGCATGGGCGCAGCAGATCGTCCGTTTCCTCCAGACAGGAGAACTTCCCGAAGAGCAAGAAGAAGCTGAAAAAGTAGCCCGGCAGTCAAGTATGTACCAGTTTGTGGACAACACACTGTGCAGAAGAAGACTCAACGGTGTGAAATTGAAGTGTATTCCCCGGGAAGACGGACAGAAGCTGTTGGCAGAGATACATGGAGGCATATGTGGTCACCACATTGGCGCAAGAGCACTTGCCAGCAAAGCATTCCGGTAAGGTTTCTTTTGGCCGACAGCCCTCCAAGATGCAACTGCACAAGTAACCAAGTGTGAAGCGTGCCAGTTCCATTCCAAGCAGATACATCAGCCAGCTCAAGCTCTCCGGACGATCCCTTTGTCCTGGCCATTTTCGGTCTGGGGGTTCGACATCCTCGGCCCCTTTCCCCGCGCAGCCGGGGGCTTTGAGTTCTTGTACGTCGCCATCGACAAGTTCACAAAGTGGCCGGAAGTGGAACCAGTGAGAAAGGTGACCGCACAGTCAGCAGTCAAGTTCTTCAGGTCGATTGTTTGCCGTTTCAGGATCCCTAACAGGATCATCACCGACAACGGTACACAATTCACCAGTCGCACCTTCATGCAATACGTCCAAGATCTTGGCGCCAAGGTCTGCTTCGCTTCTGTTGCTCACCCGAGAAGCAACGGTCAAGCGCAGAGGGCAAACGCTGAAGTGTTGCGCGGACTCAAGACCAGAACTTTCGACAGGCTGCACAAGTGCAGAAGAAACTAGATCGAGGAGCTGCCAGTGGTTCTTTGGTCGGTCAGGACGACGCCAAATCGAGCCACTAGACAGACACCCTTTGCTCTAGTCTATGGAGCAGAGGTAGTTCTCCCCACGGAACTCGTATACGGGTCGCCTCGAGTGCTCGCTTATGATGAGCTCGAGCAAGAGCAGCTGCGACAAGATGATGCGCTGCTCCTTGAGGAAGACCGTCTTCAGGCCGCTGTGCGAGCTGCTCGCTGTCAGCAAGCTTTGCACCGCTACCACAGCCGCAAAGTTAACGCCAGAAGTCTCGAGGAAGGCGACCTTGTTCTTCGGCGCGTTCAGTCCACCAAGAATTCCAACAAGTTGACGCCAAAGTGGGAAGGCCCTTATCGGGTGAAACAAGTCACTAGGCCCGGCGCTGTCCGCCTTGAGACCGAAGATGGCTTGCCGGTGAGCAACTCCTGGAACATCGAGCATCTTCGTAAGTTTTACCCATAAGGCGCGGTTGCCGTGATCCGCCACGGCAACCACCTTTTGTACAAGTCTTGCCGCTGTTGCATGTAATCCTTTGTACAAAGCCGGGAGCAGACCTCGTGCATCAGTAAAGCTCATGTGCCCCGCACATCTTGTCATTTCATGCTCTCTATTCTTATTGCATGTACTATCTGACACTTTGGGCAGCACCTACCCCCGGTAAGCGATAACGAGCCAGAAGGCTCCATATCTGCATTTTCTCTTCTTTCTTTGTTCTCAAGGAAAAGCAAAGTTCCCTCGCGCACCAGTTTGCCGGGGGGAGGAGAAGATGGTGGTATGGACCAAGTGTCGTTCAAGAAAGTTTGGCCTTGCCGGGAAGCAAACAACACAAAAGCTAAGTTGCCAAAGTTTGAGCAATCAAATTTTTAAATTTTTAAGTTATCCTCCTTGAACGGCCGCACTTTGTATGGAAAACCTGTGCGCGGAGGAACCAACTCGTAGCCAGTTGCGCCCTTATTTTGTTTCGAGTTTGCTCAACAGCTTAAGTGTGCTGCGACTAGTGTCGCGCCCTTACTTTGTTTCCGAGCCCGCTCAACAGCTTAAGTGTGCTGCAATTGGTTGCGACAAGGTTTCTTGCCTGCGACGGCACCGCCAACAGGCTGCTGAAGTTCCGCACTCAGCGCTTGCGGCAAAGGGGCCTACACCGGCAAGTTCCCTAAAAGCATAGGGCGGAAACATACAAAGCAATGGAGTCAAGTAAAGGAAATAAAGCTGCATTAACTGACTAAGATAGAGTTATATTACAAAATGGCTTGCCGCAATTCTAATAGACTATTGTTCATAACATGGTTGGCAGCGACAAGGAAAGAAGAAAGTAAACATCCTAGTCTGCGTGGTCGCCCTCGACTCTCTTGATCCCGCCCACCTTGTCCACGATGGGTGCGACAAGGGCCTTGAGCGCCTCCTGGTCGGCGTCGGGCGGCAGAGTCCTGAGGACGTTGGTGAGGTTGAGCCCTGGGTTGCGGAAAGCCACCTTCATCAACACCTTTTGGAGAGCCCCCGCGCAGAGCCTGCGCGATTCGTCCACCAGCTGCTTCGGGATCTTCTCCCGGAGTTGCTGGAGGGCCGTCGCCACGCCCTTGAAGAACAAAGTAAGCTTGGCGCTGGGGTGGAGGTTCTCGTCGGTGGAATACCCGAGATACTCCGCCCCCAGCTGTGCCAACTCCGTGTCGATGTCCGCGGCGGCATTGACAAGGCCTTCCGTCCATAGCTCGACGGTCCGCCTAAAGTTATTCTGGGAAATGGCAGCACTGTCCAGCAACACCTTCTCGGCCCTGAGCTCCTCCTTCAGGGCCGTCTCCCGCTCCCTGGAGCTGTCCAACGTCGTGGTAAGAGTGGACAGCTTCAGCTCCAGATCGGCGATGGAGTCCTTGGCGACGGCGAGCTCCTTGCCCTTCTCGGAGAGGCGGACCTGCAGCTCGGAATGGCTGTGGGCGTCCTTCTCCCTCTCGAGCTTGAGTGCGGCAACCTCCTCGCCGCTCGTCTTGAGGTTGGCCTCCAGTTGCGCCACCCTCGTTTCCAGCTCCCTCTTGGCGGTCTCGGCAGCTGCAGCAGCATCCCTTGCATCATGTAGAGCTCCGCCAAGAGATCGTTCACGCGCGGCAAGTTCCTCCTCGTGGCCATCGAGGTTGACCTTCCGCTGCGTCAACTCACCCTCCAGCGTGGACAACTGCTCAGCGGCAAGCCGCTGATGGCTTCTCGCCCCTCGTTGGTTACCCCAAGTGGAAGGTGTGAGATGTAGCGTAGCGGTAGTTTTCCCTTGGCAAAGATACCAAGGATCGAATCCCGTGAGACTCCGAGGGTCAACAAGAAGGTGTCAACTGCTAACGGCGCCAGATACTTAGTGATTGACAGGACCTGCACACAGATACAAATAACTTTGCTCCCAACGAGTACAGAGAGGTTGTCAATCCCTCCGGCCTTGTCGTTTACAAAGGATCAAACACAAGAGATAATAGTGATAGGTATGACTACAACTAGTAAATAAGAACAGGAAGTAAATAGCGGATGTGATCAGTGATGGTAATATGGACCGGGGTCCCATGATGTTCACTAGTGATGTCTCTCTCCCAAAAGACGATAAAACAGTTAAGCGAGGTAAACAAATTACAGCTTGGCAATTGACAGGATTATGTGCGCAAACCAATGCTAACTATGCTGCAAAGAAAGGTAGAGGCTCAAAAGCATGGGCGGTACGCCAAGGCAAGTAGACCGAAATCCATCTGCATCTACTACTAATCATCCACCTTGAGATATCTATCCAGAACATCTCGCTGGTATTAAGTTGCGAGTCCCACCCATAGTGTAAACTCAAAGCAACAGACAACTGCATTAAAAGAACTTTGCGTAAAGTAAACAATCCTTGCACCTGCAAGTACAAGCACCGTTGTTTTCCCCCTTGTGGCAACAACACATCCCCTAGACTCATGTTTCTGTCACTCAAGCTAGTCATCGAGGGGCATGAACCCAAAATCAAGCATAACGTTCCCTCTTGGAGTTACTACCTACTACTTGGCCAAAGCAATAAACAGCAACGGAGAACATGCAAGAATTACTCAAGAACATAAATATAAAAGAGGTGAATCAAATATATTACTCACACACAATCTGAACATAATCTCATAATCCATTGGATCCCAGCAAACTCATCATAGCAACAGCATAAGGATTACATATGTGCCTCGATCATGTAGGGCAGCTCACGAGGTCTAATCGGTGAAGAACAAAGAGGGGAGGAGAACATCACATAGCTACTGGTCATGGACCCATGGTCCAAGGGAGACTACTCACAACTCATCCGGGAGGCGTCCATGGTGGTGGAGAGGCTCCCGGTGGTGGTTCTCCCCTCCGGCAGGGTGCCGGGAAGAGTTCTCCTGGTGCTCCCAATCTTGGAAGCGCGGCGGCGGCGGAACAGAGATGAGATCGCGAAAAAGGGTTCCGTCTTCGAGTGTTTCGGGACGCGGTGTAAATATATGCCAAAGGGGGTCGTCAGAAGAGGTAAGGGGGGCCCAGGCGGCCTGGCGGCGCGGCCAGAAGGGGGGACGCGCCCTCTGGGCGCTTGGAGCCCCTGTGGCCCCCCTCCGGCCCTATTTCGGCCGCATGGAAGCTTCTGGAGCGCTGATTTTTTATATATTTTTCCCGGAATTTTTCTGGCACTTTAAGTAATGGGAAAACCTGAAATACAAAAACAGCAGAAAACAGAAACTGGCACTGGGGTGCACTGAGTTAATAGGTTAGTCCAAATATGATCAAAAGTGTATGGAAGTGCATAAATATCATAGCAATATCACACAAAAGAGGCATGGAGCAAGCAGAAATTATAGATACGTTTTGGACGTATCAACATCCCCAAGCTTAATTCCTGCTCGTCCTCGAGTAGGTAAATGATAACAAGCATAATTTCTGTGGTGACATGCTATTAACCATATAAGAACTTTTCATAGTCACATGACAAATGCTTACTGAGATAATGAATCTTTAGTAATTACGTTGCCTCATGAGAATATCACAAAGAACTGAAAGTTTTACAATATGATACTGAAAACACCTAATTGATTTGTAGTGAGCATGGTGTGCAAACATGACAAAGTGATACCTCACTTGCCCCCTTTAGTGAAGCAAAACATAAATGCAGGGGTACGTCCAAAATTTAAGTGACGACTAGATACAATGATTTCAGAATAAGCGATATCATAATCATGCAGAAGACAATGGTACTTTGGGACAATGCACATTACACTCAGAATGACAATCATGCTCTCAATAGTTGGTGCTTTGAAGAAAGAAGGTGGAGACTCTCAAACCGTGGCTTTTGATGGCAAGGTTGAAAATCCGTGGTTGGAAGCAAAGACTAAACATGTACCAGACCTCTTGATTTTTAAAAAGGTAAAAATAATTTATTTATTTTGGAGATGCATATTTCGTCAACGAATGCTAGTAGATAACTCAATCACTTCTCGAGCTGGACAAGTTTCGAGGAACGGCTCCCGCACGGGGACGATCACATCCCCTTAATCTCCTTTGTTTATCACTGCCAAAGTTTTCTGATTTCTCATGAACAAAGCGTGAAGGAGGGTTTGTTTGTTGTATTTTTTATGAGCCGGGAGCACTCTTTGCCAGTTCCTTCTCGTATTAGGGGTTTGCAGATTAGACATGCAATCCCGGGGTGAAACTTGTCCAACTTAAGAAGATCATGAATTAACTACTACTTCCTCATGAGCTAAAACAGAGGCACAAAATAAAAATGCTTTTGAATAATTTTGAGATGGTACAAGATAGTCTTCGTTAGGAATGGCAAGTAAATACCATGTATAGGAAGGTATGGTGGACTCATATGGCATAACTGGTTTCAAGGATTTTGGATGCACAAGCAGTCAGTCCGCTTAGTACAGGTGAAGGCTAGCAAAAGACTGGGAGCGACCAACTAAGAGAGCAATGACAGCCATAATCATGCAGAGCGACAAAGCAACATTGAATCGGGCATGGAAGTTATATCGCTACTCAGAAATTAAAGATCATCAAGGCTTGATAGACTTTCTTTACAGTCTTAAATATGCGTGAGCATATGCCAAGTCAATCAAAATAAATTCTTGGAGGAAGATATCACTAAACCATACCACATCATAGGCAGACAAATCATGTTGGTACTTCAATAACACATTAAGAACCCCCCAGCTATTTGAGACTTACCATAAGAAAACATGAACTACTAAGAACCATTATGCACATAGCATTTTTATCATAGACATATCAACCAGTGCCACAGACAAACTCTCTTAACAAGATAAGCATGATAACTCAAGAGAGTTCAGCAACCAACTAAACAAAGCTCTTTTAAAAAGAAAAGCATGAAAACTGAGAGCTAAACATGATAGTAGCTATTGAAAGACAAAGAACATACACAGCAAAGATAAACATGAAAATCCTATGTTGTGTTCTAGGTTGAAGTGGAGCGTGTTTCTCTCCCACACAAAGAAAGCTGGGTTCCAACTTGTTATGAACAGCAAGCAAAGCTAAAGAAAACTAAAAAGGAAACTAAAAGCAAGACGCTCCAAGCATAGCACATAACACATGAAGTGATTAAAATATAGTGGAACGAAAGACGAACTGATAATTGTTGATGGAGAAGGGGATGCACGGGGGCATCCCCAAGCTTAGACGCTTGAGTCTTCTTGAATATTTCTTGGGGGTGCACGGGGGCATCCCCAAGCTTGAGTGTTTGACCCTCCTGAATCTTTTTATCATCTTCCCTCGCACACTTGAAAACTCCCTTCATACATAACTCATCATAATCTGATTAGCGAGGTTAGTACCCATAATAAAATAATTTTTCCTTGTTGGAAATAAGGATAATCTTGAAGGGCTATTGTTTCTCAAGATTGCCAAAAGGTTTTTGCAAAGAAAAAGCAAGCTCAAGGTTTGCAAAACGAAGAAAGGGCAAAACAGGACAGAATCTGTGAAAAACAGACCAGCAGGTAGTAAATAATTTTTTCGGGGCACTTCTGCAACTCAAATAAAAAAACTCAGAACAGACGCCCGAAAGCCAATTGTATAGAGAACGCTGTAGAAACAATTCAGACCAAAAAGATGATCTGGTGATTTTATACGAATTTTTCTTTCTAAGGACAGAATCTGTTTCCTGGACAGCACGTCACAACTTTTGAACTTTCTTGCAATCAGAGGCTAAACTTGGCACAAAGCTGAAAAGCAAAGATACAACGATGATGCTACTGTAGTAACAAACATCAAGACACTACAAAAGCAAAATAAAATTTTATTCATTGTGGGCTGCCTCCCAAAAGCGCTTTCTTTTATGCCTTTAAGCTAGGCATAATGCAAAGAGATCAAGTTTTATCAAGAGTAAAAGAATAGCTAGCCCGTATAACGGACTCAAAAGGTAACTTAATCTTCTTTCTAGGGAAGTGTTCCATCCCTTTCTTGAGAGGAAATTGGAATTTTATATTCCCCTCTTTCATGTCAATGATAGCACCAACGGTGCGAAAAAAAGGACGTCCCAAAATAATTGGACAAGAAGGTTCACATTCAATATCCATAATAGTAAAATCAACGGGAACATAATTGTCATTGACAATGATAAGAACGTCATCGATCCTCCCCAAAGGTTTCTTTATGGAAGAATCAACAAGACGAACACCAAAAGAACAAGAATCAAAAGGTTTCAATTTAAGCATATCATATATTCTTTTGGGCATAACGGAGGTACTAGCTCCAACATCACATAAAGCATAGCAAGAGAAGTTATTCAACTTAATTTTAATCGTAGGATCCCAACCATCTTCTAGCTTTCTAGGTATGGAGGCTTCTACCCTAAGTTTCTCCTCCCTAGCTTTGATAAGAGCATTAGTGATATGCTCTGTGAAGGCAAGGTTAAGCGTGCTAGTGTGGGGATCTTTAGACATCTTGTGAAGAAAATCAATAACTTCAGAAAGGGTGCAATTATCAAAATCAAGGTCACTATTATCAAGTAAGGTGGTAGTGGTGTCCTTTAGGCTCATTTGTTTGGTAGCTTCTATGGTCATAGGAGTTTCTATGGTTGAGGTCATAGCATCACCATTAATAGGTCCAATGAGACCAGGAGTGCATTGGGTGCTAAGAGTTTGGACATCCTCAACAACTTGGATAGTAGCAACAGTGTGATAGGTAGGAAGGCTCTTAATTCTATCTTCTTCTTCCTTCAGGGGTGCAACCACTTCGGGTTTAGCTGCCATTTGGTTTATCAAAGTGGCTTGTGTGTGGGACATATTGGAAACTTGGGTCTCAGTGATGGTGAGCCTAGTCTGGAGGTTAGAAATCTCAATATTTAGGCTCTCCAGTTGTCTACCAATGTCTTGCAAGATAGCAGTATGCTCATCTAATTTCCTCGAGAAGGTCTTGTTTTGTTCATATTGGGTGTGCATGTAGTTCTTAGTGGCCTTCTCTATTTCTAGAAGTTTCTCATAACTAAGCGTGTCTCTATCTCTTGGGGTGGAGTTCCTGGTGTTAGGATAAACATTGTTGTTCCCATAGGAATTATAGGGGAACGGTCTAGGGTTGCTACCAAAATTACTCCTATAAGCATTATTATTGAAATTGTTTCTAGAGATAAAGTTCACATCTACTTGATCTTGAGCAATCAAAGAATTTAAGGGAACATCACGAGGATCAATTGGAGATTGCTTGGAAAGTAGAGACATGATCAAGTCAACTTTTCCATTTAGGGAGGAAATCTCCTCGACAGAGTTTACATTCCTACCTGTTGGAACGCGTTCGGTGTGCCATTGGGAATAATTGGTCATCATCTCATCGAGAAGCTTCGTGGCAGCACCAAGTGTAGTTAACATAAAGGTTCCTCCCGCGGCCGAATCTAACAAGTTCCGCGAGGTAAAGTTCAAGTCTGCATAAAAAGTTTGGATAACCATCCAAGTAGTCAAACCATGAGTAGGGCAGTTCTTGACAAGAGATTTCATGCGTTCCCAAGCTTGGGCAACGTGTTCATTATCCAATTGTTTAAAATTCATTATGTTACTCCTTAGTTGGATAATTTTAGCAGGTGGATAGTACTTCCCAATAAAGGCATCCTTGCACTTGTCCCAAGAATCTATGCTATTTCTAGGCAAAGATTGAAACCAAATTTTAGCTCCTCCTCTCAAGGAGAAAGGAAAAAGCTTAAGCTTAACAATATCACTATCTACTTCTCGATACTTTTGCATATCACAGAGTTCAACAAAATTGTTTAAATGCAAAGCAGCATCATCTCCAGCACCGGAGAATTGATCTTTCATAACTAGGTTCAGTAAAGCAGGTTTAATTTCATAAGAAGGTGCTGAAGTGGCAGGTGTAGTAATAGTGCCGGGGAAACTGACCACCCGCGAACACCTATGGGACCGGAGCCCCTTCTACGTTGCGGTAAGGGAGCGGAGGGAGCACGGAGAGCAGATCGAGGAGCACACACGGGTAGTTTACCCAGGTTCGGGTCGCGCGGACGCGTAAAACCCTACTCCTGCTTTGGTTGTATTGCGTTCTCGGGCTCGGGAGCTTGAAGATCTACAGTGCCAGCTACACCGAGCGTAGGAGTGATCGAGTTTCTGGGATCGAACCCCCTCTACGTTGTGCATGGGCCTCCTTTTATAGCTCAAAGGGGTCACCGACAGGTGTCAACGTAGAGGAGGGTAAAAGTGTAAATTTGGTGGTAGTTGTAATAGTGTATGAAAAGTACATGAACAGTAGTCTTCACCTAACTCTGACGGTGGGGGACAAGGGCATTGAATGCCCATCGCCGTCGCCCCAAAAGCGCCCGTCCATGCGTCTCTGCTTGCCACGGCGATGGCTTCGTCACCGCGGCTCGCCAGCGTGTCCCTCAGGCTGCACAGCCGTCTGCCACGTGCCTCTGGAAGGGCCCCAGGGCGATGCGTGGCCAGATGAGCTGGAGCGTAGGCACACAGCGTAAGCCTCCCCCGGCAAGCACCTTGCTGGGGGCGCAATCTTGCCGGGCCCGGGAGTTTGTCGCTCTCCGGGTCCTGCTAGGGCGCACGATGCGCCACGATGTATCTTCTGGGGTGTGGTTTTCTGGTCTTCCTGGCAAGCTCCTCTTGCCAGGGTCTTGTGAGGATAGAATGGTCTTGTGCTTGGAGTAGCCTTCCTGGCAAGCTCCTCTTGTCGGGGCCTTGATCCTCTGACTTGTATACTTTGTTCTTGAATGGCTTCGAAGGGGTCCTGAGTGGGCTTTGGCGGGCACATGGTGAGCCAGACCACGGGATGCTGCTACTGCCCGTGCACAAGTCGGGATACTAGGGTACCCCTACTCTAGTACACCGACAGGAGCCCCCGGGCCTGGGCCACACACGGTGCCGAGCGCTGTTGGGCCAGGCCCTGAACAGTGCACGGGCACACGCGGCCCACGGCGCGCCGTTTCCCACTCCGCATCTGCCGCACCTCTCCCTAACGGCACGCGTCGATTGCGGCGTCGTGGGAGAGATTGTGGCCTGCTTCTTTAATGAAAAATGCGAAACGTCCCCCACTTCCCCCTTAAAAGCAGAGGAAGTAGGGGCAGTTTCCCTCCATTGCCTTCATTGTGTCTTCAATCTCCAGAAACACCCGTCGCCCTCTGCTTCCGCAAAGGTCGACAGAGAGTTGAGCTCCACCCTCTCCTCCGCCGTCTCCAACGCCCGCAGCGCCGTCGACCTCCTAGCCTCCTTCCTTGCCGCCCCCACCATGGCTCCGAAAAGCGACAAGGCGAAGAGCGACAAGGCGAAGAAGGAGAAGTCCGAGCAGGCGGCGAAGCTGGCAGCCATGCGGAGAATGAGGGTGGTCTTCCCGCCGAGGCTCGGCGCGAGGGAGCTGCGGGACAAGTATTACTTGTTCTGGGCGAGGGAGACGAAAGCTCATCCCGCACCAGAGTCCTCCCCGCCGTCGCCGTCGACATGTTCCCGGGAGGTTACTTCTATTTTGCTGCATTCTTCCATTGCGGTCTCTGTCCTCCGTATTCGGAGTTCTTCTGTGATGTGATGAACACGTACGGACTCCACCTCCTAGATTTCACCCCAAATGTCGTTCTCACCTTGGCCGTTTTCGCACATCTGTGCGAAAACTACGTCGGGGTCCACCCAAATGTAGCCCTTTTCCGCCACTTCTTCACGCCTAGAGTGGAGTCCGGATCCCCACTCTCCGGCGGCATCTCCTGGATCTTTAGGTTGAACAAGAAAGAGGCGTACTTGAAAGGAGAGCTTTGCGGCAAGTGGGAGGAGTGGAGAGCCGATTGGTGCTGGGTTCGGGAATATGTGCCCGAGCCGTTTACCTCGCCGCGCAAGACTGCAATAGTGCGCGGCAAGGATTGGAGCGAATTGGCCCCGGAGGACGACAAGTTGGAGATTTCCCTCAATAGAATCCTTCGCCTCCGGGCCGCCAATCTAACTGTGGGCGAAGTTGGGGTCGATTTCCTCCGCCGCCGCATTGCCCCCTGCAGGAGAGGAAGAGGCCTGCCTGGGAGTTCGGCAACGCGGCGGATCGCATGAGGCTGCGCCCCGGGTTGAACTATAATTTCACCGTCTTGGAGCTGAAGGGGATGGTCCGGGAGCTGTTTAAGCATGACCCCAAGCACCCGGAGTGGTTCAGACCGTCGGAAGGAGTAGTTCCTCTATGCAACAATACCGCCCTCAGTGCCATCCGCGCGGCAATGCCTGAGTGCGACTCCCACGGGGTCGTCCCCACTTGGCTGGTGCCCTCAGCGGAGACCATGCAGGGCTTCTTCGATAATCTGGTTGAACGGCCACGCAACCCCGAGGAGAAGAAGGGCCTCACCCGGGAGACCACCGACCAGGATATGGCATACATTGCCTCCAGACTGGAGGAGGCCGCCGCAGAGGCAGCGGACGCAGTGAGCCAAGCCGAGGAGGCGGAAATCCTCAAGCTGCTGAAGATTGCGCCCGAGGAGTTTGCCGGGGAGCCTGCCGGGATGAGCGGGGCTGCCGGGCAAGGTTCTGAGTCCAGTGAGCCCGCCGAGGACGATGCCAAATCGGGTGATTCCGACGAAGACTTGGGCGGGTCACTGAACCTCGACGACGACGCTTCCTCATCCTCGGAGAATTCTCCGCCACCACCAAGCCCTCCGCAACAACAGAAGAAGCGCCTCCGCAAGGCCGCTGAGACGACGAGGCCACCGGCGCCCCGACAGCAGCCAAGGCGCCGTGCGACGCGCGTCCCCACGACGAGCAAGGTCGTCAAGGAGGCGCCCCGTGCTCGAGCGACAAGCGGAGGAGGATCTTCCCGGAGCGGCTCTGGTGCCCCTTCTGCCCCTCGGTCCTCGGCGACGACTGGTGTCGGGTCTTCACAGCCCACAGCCCCGGAGCCCGACAAGCGCCCGAGGGAGCCTTCTCCTCCAGCTCCTCGCGCTGGAGCGCGCCAGGCGGAGTTTGACTTCTCCGCCCTCAGCTCCGACGAAGAGGAGGAAGAGTAAGTACTTGCGATTTTTATTTCCTTTGATTTTGTCTTGATTTTTATTGCTTGGTTCTAATTCAGATCTTGTTTGGTGTCCAGGACCTTGACCCAGCGGATGGCGAAGAGGGCCAAGATCCCTGTAGTTAACATCGAAGACGACGAGCCCGTCACAGCGGCAGGTGACGCGCCAGTGACAGGCTTGCCGGATCAGCCTGCTGCTCCGGAGAGCAGCCCCCAGCGCAGCCCCCAGCGTAAGCTTTGTGTTCACTTTTCTGTTCGGCGGGCGCGCTTGAGGTTGTTATCCTTGTTGACATCTTGTTGTCTTGTGCAGAAGTGGAGCCGCGGCCGCAGGAGCACCAGGAGGTCGCCCCCGACGAGACGCTTGTCCCACCCTCCCCGCCAAGGATGAGCTCCCCGGCGAGGGACAGTGCTCCGCCAAGGACGGGTACTCCGCCGAGGGCGAGTACCCCGCCAAGGGCGAGCAGCCCGACAAGGGTGAGCACCCCGCCAAGGGAGGGCGCAAGCGGCCCTCCGCCAGCGGGAGCCACTACTACGCCGCCAAGGGAGAATTCCCCGGTGAGGGACCCCGTCATCGAAGAGGCCCGCGCAGGTAAACCCTTGTACTTTCTTCTTCTTGAATTCTTCTTTTTTGGATATTTGCTTGACAAATCTTTCTTTTCTTTTTCTTCTGTTGTTAGACCCGCCCGCCCCGGAGCCGATGGAGACGGAAACCATCGCTGAGGAGGAGGTGCGCGGCGAAACTGGCGACGGCACCGCCGCGGAAGGAATGGCTGGCGCCGACGAGCCAGCCGCCGAGGAGAATGCCCCAGCCGCCGACGCCGCGGCTGGGGAAGGGACCGGCGACCATACCGCGGGCCCGGAGGCCGCGGGAGCGCCGGACGCTGCACCGGCCGCCGACCCCTCCGCCTCCGCACCTAGGTCGGGCGTATATCTGGAGGCCGCCAACGGGGTCTTCATACAAGTCCCGTGGGCGTCCTCATCAAGGGCACCAGCGGAGGGGGAGACCTCTGACGGAGAAGTTCTTGCCTCCGCCGGGTTGAAGGTTGTCGACGCGCCCGGCAGCAGCGACGAGCCCGAAGAGGAGCAACTCCTGCGTCGACTCCTGGGTTTGTACCGGGCCAGGCAAGCCAAGCTGGAGTCCCGAGAGTCTCTGGCTGCCAAGGCCGGTGTTGATTTGGAGAAGCGTGCTGCGGAGCTCCGCGCCGCCAACCAGGCGGCCCTCCGAAACTTGGCGGAGGAGCGCGAAGAGCTTGCCGGAGCACACCAAGCATTCCTCCTCGAGAAGGCCGAGGTGGAGGAGCAGCAGCGACTGGCTGCCGAGGAGCTGTCCCGGCGGGAGGGAGTGCTCAACCAGCGGAAGGTCGACCTCGACAGTCACGAGGACGACCTCACCGCTCGAGAGCAGGCCATTGGCGGGGCTCTGCAGGAGGCGAGGGATGCCGCAGCTGCTGCAGAGACCGCCAAGAGGGATCTAGAGGCCAGGGTGGCGCAGCTGGAGACGAATCTGAAGGCGAGCGAGGACAGGGTTGTCGCGCTCAACGTGGCGCGGGAGAAGGATGCCCACACCAACTCTGATCTGCAAATCCGCCTCTCCGAGAAGGGCAAAGAGCTCACCGACGCCAGGGACTCCATCGCCAACTTGGAGCTGAAGGTTTCCACCCTTACTGACTCGCTCGATGCGGCCCGGGATCGTGAGACGAAACTGAAGGAGGATCTCCGCACTGAAAGGGCCTTGCTGGAGAGCACCGCCGTCTCGCAAAACAACTTCCAGCGGGCGGTGGAGCAATGGACCGAGGAGCTCGTCGCCTCCGCCGCCAACATCGACATGGAGATGGTGGCGTTGAGGGCGGAGCACCTCGTGTACTCCCCCGACGAGAGCCTCCCCCACAGCGCCAAGCTGAGCCTGTTCTTCAGGGGAGTGGCGCCGGCGCTTGCGCGGCTACGGGAGAAGATCCCCGCGCAGCTGGCTGATGAGGCGCGCCGGCTTTGCATGGGTACCATGGAGCGGGTCTTGTCGAAGATCGTCTACCGCAACCCTGGGATCAATCTTGTCAACGTCCTCCGGACCCTGCCGCCAGAAGCTGACCAGGAGGCGTTAAAGGCGCAAGTTGCCCACATCGTGGCCAAGGCGGGGAAGATCCAGAGGGTCGACGGAGACCGAAGAGACTAGACTCCTTTCTTTCTGCTTCATTTGCCGCTGTCAATTAAGTCATAGGTAGTAGTTGGTTAGAACAGCGGCAAGCTATCTTGTTATATGACTTTATTCTGGATGATTAATGCAGTGTTATCTCCCTTGTTTAGTCTTTTCACTTTGTATGCTTTCTACCCTACGCTTTTAGGGAACTTGTCGGCAAAGGGGCCCTTGCCGCGAGCGCTGAGTGCGGGACTCTTAGCAGCCTGCTAGCAATGCCCTTGCCGGCAAGAAACCTTGCCGCAGCTAGTCGCAGCACACTTAGATTGCTGAGCGAACTCGAAAACGAAGCAAGGGCGCGACACTTGTCGCAGCTCACTTAAGCCGTTGAGCGTGCTCGAAGCAAAGTAAGGGTGCGGCTAGCCACGGGTAGGTTCCTCCGCGCACAGGTTTTCCATGCAAAGTGTGACTGTTCAAGGAAGACAACTAAGAAATTTAACAAATTTGAATGCTCAAACTTTGGTAACTTAGCTTTCATGGGTTGTTTGCTTCCCGGCAAGGCTTCTCTTTCTTGAACAGCACTTGGTCCATACCTCTATCTCCTTCCCCTCCGGCAAACTTGTGCGCGAGGGACTCTTCTTCTGCTTAAGAGAGGAAAGAAAGGAGGAGGAAAACAGTAGTATGGGGCCTTGCGGCTTGTTACTGCTTACCGGGATTGCATGCTGCACAAGGTGTCAGATGATGCATGCAAGTAAAAAAGAAAAGCATGAAATGACAAACACTGTGAAGCACAGAAGTTTTACTGATGCACGGGGTCTGCGCCCGGCTTTGTACAAAGGTTTACATGCAACTGCGGCAAGACTTGTACAAAAGGTGGTTGCCGGAGCGGATCACGGCAACCGCGCCTTATGGGTGAAACTTGCGAAGATGCTCTATGTTCCAGGAGTTGCTCACCGGTAAGCCTTCTTCGGTCTCAAGGCGGACAGCACCGGGCCTTGTGACTTGTCTCACCCGATAAGGGCCTTCCCACTTCGGCGTCAACTTGTTGGAGTTCTTGGCGGACTGAACGCGCCGAAGAGCAAGGTCGCCTTCCTCGAGACTCCTGGCCCTGACCATGCAGCTGTGATAGCGACGCAAGGCTTGCTGATATCGAGCAGCTCGTACAGCAGCCTGGAGACGGTTCTCCTCGAGGAGCAATGCATCATCTTGCCGTAGTTGCTCTTGCTCGAGCTCATCGTAAGCGAGCACTCGAGGAGACCCGTATACGAGTTCCGTGGGGAGAACTGCCTCTGCTCCATAGACTAGAGCAAAGGGTGTCTGTCCGGTGGCTCGACTTGGTGTTGTTCTGATTGACCAAAGAGCCACCGACAACTCCTCTATCCAGTTTCTTCCGCACTTGTGCAGCCTGTCGAAGGTTCTTGTCTTGAGTCCGCGCAGCACTTCAGCATTTGCCCTCTCTGCTTGACCATTGCTCCTTGGGTGAGCAACAGAAGCAAAGCAGACCTTGGCGCCAAGGTCTTGGACGTATTGCATGAAGGTGCGACTTGTGAACTGTGTGCCGTTGTCGGTGATGATCCTGTTAGGGATTCCGAAATGGCAAACAATTGACCTGAAGAACTTCACTGCTGACTGTGCCGTCACCTTTCTCACTGGTTCCACTTCTGGCCACTTCGTGAACTTGTCGATCGCAACGTAAAAGTACTCAAAGCCCCCGACGGCGCGGGGAAAAGGGCCGAGGATATCGAGCCCCCAGACCGAGAAGGGCCAGGACAAAGGGATCGTCTGGAGAGCTTGAGCTGGCTGGTGAATTTGCTTGGCATGGAACTGGCACGCTGCACACTTGGTTACTTGTGCAGTTGCATCTTGGAGGGCTTCTGGCCAAAAGAACCCTTGCCGGAACGCCTTCCCGGCAAGTGCTCTTGCGCCAATGTGGTGGCCACATATGCCTCCGTGTATCTCTGCCAACAGCCTCTGTCCATCTTCTCGGGAAATGCACTTCAACCTGACACCGTTGAGTCTTCTTCTGTACAGTTCGTTGCCAACGAACTGGTACATACTTGACTGTCTGGTTATCCTTTCTATCTCTTCTGGTTCTTCGGGAAGTTCTCCAGTTTGAAGAAAACGGACGATTTGCTGTGCCCATGCCGGAGCCTGAGGCTCAACAACAAGGACTAAAGGCATCAGTGTTGCTGCGGGAACCTCAGCTTCTACGGCAAGAACATGCGGTTCTGCCGGAGCTGAGGGTTCCCCGGCAAGCCTGCCGGGGCATGGCTTGTCGGGAACGCCTGCTTCAACTGCACAGACCCTTGGGTCCGCAGGAGCAGACTGTTCCTCAGCATCTTCATTGTTGCTCTTGGGGACCTTGGCGGCGGCTTCAGGAAGATCCGCCGGCAAGTAGTCGCCGGAGACCAACTTCCTCTTCTTGCTTGGACCAACTGATGGTGTAACGGATGGTTGAGTTAGCTTGAGCACGAAGGTCCCTGGTTCCACAGGTAACTTCATTGCAGCACACTTTGAGAGGCCATCTGCGATATCATTCTGAGCCCTTGGGACATGTTCCATCTGCAGGCCTTCAAAGTGTTCTTCAAGCTTCCTCACTTCATCGACATAGGCTTCCATCAGAGGACTCTGGTCTTGTTTACTTGTCGGACCACCAATTGTGAATCTCCCCGCACAATCAACTTCTTGATCCCAAGTTCGGTCGCAATCCTGAGACCGGCAAGCAAACCTTCATACTCAGCAGTATTGTTCGTCGCTTGCTCCTTGGGAAAGTGCATTTGAACAACATACTTGAGGTGCTCTCCGGTGGGTGCTATGAGTAACACGCCAGCGCCGGCGCCTTGCAGCGAGAAGGCACCATCGAAGTACATTATCCACTCTTTGCTTGTTTCTTGGACGGGGATGCTTGTCTCTGGAGCTTCTTCATCTGGTGTTGGGGTCCATTCTGCTATGAATTCTGCCAAAGCTCTGCTCTGTATGGTTGAAGTACTCTCAAACTTGAGCCCAAAGCTTGACAGTTCCAGCGCCCACTCGACGATTCTACCTGTTGCTTCTGGATTTTGCAATATCCTCTTTAACGGAAAGCGAGTAACCAATGTTATCTCGTGCGCTTGGAAGTAATGTCGCAGCTTTCTTGAGGCCATGAGGAGGCCGAAAAGCAACTTCTGCACCCCAGAGTATCTTGATCTAGCCCCCTGCAAGAGGGAACTTACAAAATAAACTGGGCGCTGCACCATCTTCTTTCGCACTTCTCTTTGTTCCTGCGCAGACTTGTCCTTGTCGGGGCCAGAGCTTGTCGGGGAAGCCCCCTGCTTGTCGCTGGATGCGCCTGCCGGGAATGTGGGTTCCTCATCTGCCTCCCTCTCCGCTACTAACGCAGCACTAACCACTTGATTGGTTGCCGCTAGGTACAGCAGCAACTTCTCTTGTGGCCTAGGTGCGACAATTATTGGAGTGGAGGACAGGTATCCTTTCAAGTCTTGCAGCGCTGCCTCCGCCTCCGGGGTCCATTTCATAGGACCTACCTTTTTCAAGATTTTGAAGAAAGGCAGGGCGCGCTCTGCAGACTTCGAAATGAACCTGCTGAGGGCAGCCACACAACCAACAAGTCTCCTTACGTCCTTGACGCGCTTCGGGGCTTCAATCTGCTCGATGGCTTTTATCTTGTCGGGATTGGCTTTAATCCCCCTCTGGGACACGAAGAACCCGAGAAGCTTGCCGGAGGGGACTCCGAAGACGCACTTCTCGGGGTTCAACTTGAGTTGTATCTTGCGCAGATTCTCAAAGGTTTCTTCTAGGTCTTGAATCAAGGTATCCTTGCTCTTGCTTTTGACCACTATATCATCCATGTAGGCTTCTATATTCCTGTGTATCTGTGGCTCAAAAGCAGTGTGTACCACCCTTGCAAATGTTGAGCCTGCATTCTTCAATCCAAAGGGCATGCATATGAAGCAGTACGTGCCACATGGAGTAATGAATGCAGTCTTCTCTTCATCTTCCTCAGCCATGAATATTTGGTGGTAGCCTGAGTATGCATCGAGAAATGAAAGCAACTCACATCCAGCCGTGGAGTCAACAATCTGGTCGATGCGCGGCAAGGGAAAAGGATCCTTGGGACAAGCTTTATTCACATCAGTGAAGTCTATACAAAGTCTCCATTTCCCATTAGCCTTTCGCACGACAACTGGATTGGCCAACCATGTAGGATGGAGTACTCCTCTAACCAGGCCGGCTGCTTCCAACTTCCTTATCTCCTCGGCAATGAACTCTTGGCGCTCCACAGCTTGCTTCCTGACCTTCTGCTTGACGGGCCGCACGTGAGGACAAACAGCAAGCTTGTGCTCAATTACCTTCCTGGGAACGCCGGGGATGTCAGACGGTTGCCATGCAAACACGTCGACATTCGCTCGCAGGAAGGCAACGAGCGCGCTTTCCTATTTGGGGTCAAGCGTAGCACTGATGGTGAAGGTACCACCAGTGCCGTCGTCCTTGGCGGACACCTTCTTGGTTGCCGGTGGAGCTGCCATTCCTTTCTTGCACTTGCCGGTGGAGCTCGATGGTGCGTCCTCGATGGCAGCGCAGCACTCTGAGGAGGTGCGTTTGCCGGAGTGGGCTCCAGAGCTCTTACCGGACTTGGTCTTGGTCTTCCCCCCGGGAGCTTCAGCGGCAAGTGTCTTGCTGTCTGCCGCGGCTGCTGCATCCCGGTAGATCTTGTCGGCGTAGATAAGCGCGTCCTTCTTGTCGCCGAGGACAGAGATGACGCTTATCGGCCCCGGCATCTTGAGCATGTTGTACGCATAATGGGAAGCTGCCATGAACTTGGCGAGCGCAGGACGGCCAAGTATCCCATTATATGGCAATGGGATATCGGCAACGTCGAATGTGATCCTCTCCGTCCTGAAGTTAAGCTCTCCGCCAAAGGTCATTGGCAGCGTGATCTTCCCCTTCGGCTTGCTCCTCCCCGGGTTGATCCCTTGGAAAGACCCGGTTTCTTCGAGCTCGCTGTCAGGGATCTGCAGTTTCTTGATCACAGCGGAGGAGATCAAGTTGCGGCCGGCCCCGCCGTCAACCAACATCTTGGTGACCTTGAGGTTGCGGATAGTTGGTGAAACCAACATCGGCAAACACCCGACCGCAGTTGTGCGGTCAGGGTGGTCCTCAAGGTCGAAGATGATGGGCGTGCCGGACCATTTCAGCAGCCTGTGTGATTCGACGGGTGGCTCAGCTGCATTCACTTCCCGCACCCATTGCTTGAGTTGGCGGTGGGAAGTGTGCAGAGAGGCACCTCCGTCGACACACAAGACTTCTGTGGCCTTCTGGAACTCCTGCTCGCTGTTATCTCCATCTTCCATGTCCTCATCATCGTCTTCGTCCTCATCCTTGTCGCGGCCCCGGGGAGGTGTGTCACCTTGCCGCTGCTTGGCCTTGCCGCGGCGTCCTCCCCGGCCATTGAACGGCCGCTTCTTGCTTGGCTCTCCTCCGCCTCCTTGGGCCTTCTCCTTGTCGCGACGCTCGTATTCAGCCTTCTGCTGTTCTACGAGGTACTCTACCCTCTTGCAGTTCTGGAGATCGTGGCCCTTGGTGTGGTGGATCTTGCAGTACTGCTTGTCGGAGCCGTCCTGCTTGTCGGCTGCCGCTACAGGGGCGGACTCCTTGCCGGAGCCACCAGCCTGTGTCTTCTTGGCGGGAGCCTCCTTGCCGGACTTCTCGACAACCAGTACTTCCTTGTTCTTCTTCTTTCTATTGTTCCGCCGCCGGTTTTTCTTTGCCGGGGCGGCATCCTCGCTGTCTGTTGCTCCTGCTCCAGTATCCTCTCCGGGGAGTCTCCTCAACTCTTCAGCACGTGCACATTTGTCAGCCAGAGCATAAAGCTCGCTGACGTCCCGGATCTTGGTCATCGCCATCTCCTCCCTCATCCGGCGGTTACGCACGTTCTGGTGGAACGCGCTGATAACCGCGACAGGGTGGACATCGGGGATGTTGTGCTGAACGCGGCTGAACCTCTGGATATACTTTCGCAGGGACTCTCCCTCCTTCTGGGCATGGATGTGGAGATCGCTCTCCTGTCCGTGGGGCTTGTGGCCGCCCGTGAAGGCGCCGACAAACTGGTGGCACAAATCCGCCCAAGAAGAGATTGAATTTTCCGGCAAGTGCATAAGCCAAGACCTGACGTTTGGCTTAAGCACGAGCGGGAAGTAGTTGGCTAGGATCTTCTCGTCGCGTCCCCCGGCAGCCTGCACCGCAATGGTGTAGATGCTGAGGAACTCCGAGGGGTGCGTCTTGCCGTCGTACTTCTCGGGTACGTCGGGCTTGAAGTTCTTCATGCTGGGCCACTGGACTTGCGGCAGCTCTCGGGTGAACGCAGGGCAGCCTGCCGCGTACGGCAAGTCGCCTGGTTCACCGGGCGCGTGCATGTCGACAGCAGTCCCAGCACGTTGATCGGACTGTCTCTGGGCTTCTCTTCGACGCTCGATACGAGTCCGAGCGTCCTCTTGCCGCCTGTCATCGAGGACTTGGCGCTGATCGCAGCGAGCCCGCGGATCCGACGATGTCGTGGAGTCGTCGTCGACGTTGATCCGACGGGGTGGCGATTTCTACTTCCGTGGCGGGGAGTGCACAGTAGTTGCACCCCTGGCGGTCTTGTCTCCATCGGCCTTCGCTTGGTCGACTTGCCGCGGGCGCGATGTCGCCGGCTCCTACGGTGTGTCGTTGTTGGCGAACGCGATGAGGCTCTGGATTGTAGCCCTCCAGTCTTCGGCCTTGTCTACCGCTGGAGGGAAGTCGAGGAGCAGTTGGGCTCTAGCAAGAGCTTCTGCTGGAGAGGAGGGAAGCGGTGGCGAGCGGTGCGAGGAGTGAGATATGCTCAGACTTCTAACAGGGTTAGAAGGAGCAGGGTCTCGCCCTGGCGACCGCGCCTTGCTCGTACCAGCACGCTGGCCTGGAGCATCCCGCGACCCGCCGGCTTGTCCGCGTCCCAGCAAGCGTATGGTACCTCCGGTACCACGTCGCTGCTGGTCCGGCACCTCCTGAGAGGGACGTGGTGCGTGCACGGACGCCGATGTCTTGGAGTTCGCCCGGTCGTCCGTCTTGTCCTTGGACTTGGCGGCGCCGCGAGTGTCTTCGCCGGCGTCCACCCTTCCGCCAGCGTCCACCCCACCAACCGTCGGTTCTGGTGGTGGTGGGATCGACGCGGACGGGCCTGCGACCTCCGAAGCCTTCTTCTTCGGAGGCATGTTGATGTAGTCGATGGGGTTGATGAAGCTGGAAGAGTTGATGAAGAATGCGCCCGCGTGAGCGCCGGATCAGGTTCGCACAACCTCGACGCCCCCTACCTGGCGCGCCAAAGATGTCGGGGAAACTGACCACCCGCGAACACCTATGGGACCGGAGCCCCTTCTACGTTGCGGTAAGGGAGCGGAGGGAGCACGGAGGGCAGATCGAGGAGCACACGCGGGCAGTTTACCCAGGTTCGGGCCGCGCGGACGCGTAAAACCCTACTCCTGCTTTGGTTGTATTGCGTTCTCGGGCTCGGGAGCTTGAAGATCAACAGTGCCAGCTACACCGAGCGTAGGAGTGATCGATTTTCTGGGATCGAACCCCCTCTACGTTGTGCATGGGCCTCCTTTTATAGCTCAAAGGGGTCACCGACAGGTGTCAACGTAGAGGAGGGTAAAAGTGTAAATTTGGTGGTAGTTGTAATAGTGTATGAACAGTACATGAACAGTGGTCTTCACCTAACTCTGACGGTGGGGGACAAGGGCATTGAATGCCCGTCGCCGTCGCCCCAAAAGCGCCCGTCCATGCGTCTCTGCTTGCCACGGCGATGGCTTCGTCACCGCGGCTCGCCAGCGTGTCCCTCAGGCTGCACAGCCGTCTGCCACGTACCTCTGGAAGGGCCCCAGGGCGACGCGTGGCCAGATGAGCTGGAGCGTAGGCACACAGCGTAAGCCTCCCCCGGCAAGCACCTTGCCGGGGGCGCAATCTTGCCGGGCCCGGGAGTTTGTCGCTCTCCGGGTCCTGCTGGGGCGCACGATGCGCCACGATGTATCTTCTGGGGTGTGGTTTTCTGGTCTTCCTGGCAAGCTCCTCTTGCCAGGGTCTTGTGAGGATAGAATGGTCTTGTGCTTGGAGTAGCCTTCCCGGCAAGCTCCTCTTGCCGGGGCCTTGATCCTTTGACTTGTATACTTTGTTCTTGAATGGCTTCGAAGGGGTCCAGAGTGGGCTTTGGCGGGCACGTGGTGAGCCAGACCACGGGATGTTGCTACTGCCCGTGCACAAGTTGGGATACTAGGGTACCCCTACTCTAGTACACCGACAAATAGGCGTGCAAATAAAGTCATCATTGTTATGACTAGTGAAGTCACACAACTTGGTGTTCTCGGTGGAACCCATAGCAGCAAGCAAGCAAGATAACTATTTTTGTGATTTTTTATAAAGGGAACTAAAGCAAAAACTGAAAGGTAAACTAACAAGACTAAAAAGAAAAGATAAAAGATAGCGTGCAACTCCCCTATCTTGAAGAGTGGAGTCCCTGGCAACGGCGCCAGAAAACTTTGCTTGATGGCTTCTCGCCCCTCATTGGTTACCCCAAGTGGAAGGTGTGAGATGTAGCGTAGCGGTAGTTTTCCCTTGGCAAAGATACCAAGGATCGAATCCCGTGAGACTCCGAGGGTCAACAAGAAGGTGTCAACTGCTAACGGCGCCAGATACTTAGCGATTGACAGGACCTGCACACAGATACAAATAACTTTGCTCCCAACGAGTACAGAGAGGTTGTCAATCCCTCCGGCCTTGTCGTTTACAAAGGATCAAACACAAGAGATAATAGTGATAGGTATGACTGCAACTAGTAAATAAGAACAGGAAGTAAATAGCAGATGTGATCAGTGATGGTAATATGGACCGGGGTCCCATGATGTTCACTAGTGATGTCTCTCTCCCAAAAGACGATAAAACAGCTAAGCGAGGTAAACAAATTACAGCTGGGCAATTGACAGGATTATGTGCGCAAACCAATGCTAACTATGCTGCAAAGAAAGGTAGAGGCTCAAAAGCATGGGCGGTACGCCAAGGCAAGTAGACCGAAATCCATCTGCATCTACTACTAATCATCCACCTTGAGATATCTATCCAGAACATCTCGCTGGTATTAAGTTGCGAGTCCCACCCATAGTGTAAACTCAAAGCAACAGACAACTGCATTAAAAGAACTTTGCGTAAATTAAACAATCCTTGCACCCGCAAGTACAAGCACCGTTGTTTTCCCCCTTGTGGCAACTGCACATCCCCTAGACTCATGTTTCTGTCACTCAAGCTAGTCATCGAGGGGCATGAACCCACAATCAAGCATAACGTTCCCTCTTGGAGTTACTACCTACTACTTGGCCAAAGCAATAAACAGCAACGGAGAACATGCAAGAATTACTCAAGAACATAAATATAAAAGAGGTGAATCAAATATATTACTCACACACAATCTGAACATAATCTCATAATCCATCGGATCCCAGCAAACTCATCATAGCAACAGCATAAGGATTACATATGTGCCTCGATCATGTAGGGCAGCTCACGAGGTCTAATCGGTGAAGAACAAAGAGGGGAGGAGAACATCACATAGCTACTGGTCATGGACCCATGGTCCAAGGGAGACTACTCACAACTCATCCGGGAGGCGTCCATGGTGGTGGAGAGGCTCCCGGTGGTGGTTCTCCCCTCCGGTAGGGTGCCAGGAAGAGTTCTCCTGGTGCTCTCGATCTTGGAAGCGCGGCGGCGGCGGAACAGAGATGAGATCGCGAAAAAGGGTTCCGTCTTCGAGGGTTTCGGGACGCGGTGTAAATATATGCCAAAGGGGGTCGTCAGAAGAAGTAAGGGGGGCCCAGGCGGCCTGGCGGCGCGGCAAGGGGGGCCGCGCCCTCTGGGCGCCTGGAGCCCCTGTGGCCCCCCTCCGGCCCTACTTCGGCCGCGTGGAAGCTTCTGGAGCGCTGATTTTTTATATATTTTTCCCGGAATTTTTCTGACACTTTAAGTAATGGCAAAACCTGAAATACAAAAACAGCAGAAAACAGAAACTGGCACTAGGGTGCACTGAGTTAATAGGTTAATCCAAATATGATCAAAAGTGTATGGAAGTGCATAAATATCATAGCAATATCACACAAAAGAGGCATGGAGCAAGCAGAAATTATAGATACGTTTTGGACGTATCAGCCGCTGCTGCTCCTCCACCTCGGCCTTCTCTAGGATGAAGGCCTGTTGCGCCTCGGCAAGCTGCTCCCGCTCCTCCGCCAGGGACCGGAGAGCCGCTTGGTTGACGGCCCGGAGCTCTTCTGCACGCTTCTCCAAGTCAACTCCCGCCTGGGCGGCCAGAGCCTCACGGGACTCCAGCTTGGCCTGTCGGGCGCGGTAAAGAGACAGAAGCTTCCGCAGCAGCCGCTCCTCCTTGGGCTCGCTGCTGCTGCTCGGCGCATCGACGAGCTTCAGTCCGGCGGAGGCAAGGACCTCCCCATCGAAGACCTCTCCCTCGACTGGCGCCCTGGACATGGACGCCCACGGGAGCTGGATGAAGACGTCGTCGCCGGCCTTCAGGTAGGCGCTTGGCTCGGGCTTGTCAGAGCTGGGGGCTGCGGCGGCGGCGGAGGGCTCGGCGGTCGGCGTAGCGTCTGGCGCTCCTGCGGCCTCAGTGTCGTCAGTGCAATCGCCAGCCTCTTCGCTAGTTGCCGCGGCAGCAGCCTTGGCGGCCTCTGCGCCGGCGGGCTCGTCCGCGCCAACCGTTTCTTCGGCAACGGCGGCATCTTCAACAATGACCTCCGTCTCCATTGGATCTGCCGCGGACGGGTCTGACAGGAGAAAAAGAACAAACAGTCAAGCAAATATCCAAAAAGGAGAATTGAAAGAAGAAAAGTCCAAGGGATTACCTGCACGGGCCGGCTCCTCGGTGGGGTTCCCGGCCGGGGAACTCTCCCTCGGCGGCGTGGTGGTAGCTCCCGCCGGCGGAGGGCCGCTAGCACCATCCCTCGCCGGAGAGCTCGCCCTTGGCGGAGTGTTCTCCCTTGCCGGGGAGCTCCCCCTTGGCGGTGTGGTCGAGGCGTGCGGCACGTCGGGGGCGGTCTCCTGGCGCTCCTGATGCTGCTGCTCTACTCCTGCACGAATCAACAAGCAAGCGTCAGCAAAAATAGAGTACCCACGCACGCCTGACAGCAGAAAGTAGACAAAAAACTTACGCTGGGGGCTGCGCTGGAGGCTGCTCTGAAGACCAGACCCCGGGTCTGGCAAGCTCGTCTCGGGCGCACCCCCTGCTGTTGCGGCGGGCTCGTCCTCGATGACGATCACCGGGACTTTGGCCCTCTTCACCGCCCTCTGGGCCAGAGTTTTGAAAAGGACAGATTCAGAGTTAGGCGAAAGAGATGCAAGACAAAGCAACAGAAAATCGAAGAAGTACAAGAATTGCAAAGACTTACTCTTCTTCCTCCTCGTCGGAGCTGAGCGCGGAAAAGTCAAAATCTGGCTCGCGCATCCAGGCGCGAGGAGGCGGGGGAGTAGGCTCCCTTGGCCGCTTGGCGGGAGCAGGGACGGTGGTCTGAGAAGACCCCGCTCCGGTTGTCGCCGAAGCGCGAGGGGCGGCAGGAGCAGAGGCGCCAGTCCGGGAAGACCCCCCTCCAGCCGCTGCAGAAGCGCGAGGTGCTCCCGTGGCGGCCTTGCTTGCCGCGGTGGCGCGTGCCGCACGACGCCGTGGCTGTTGGCCCGCCTGACGCTCCGTCACGTCCGCGGCCTTGCGAAGATGCCTCCTTGTCGGGGCTGGAGGACTTGCTGGTGGTGGCGAGCTGCCCGAGGACGAGGAGGAGGAGCCGATCTCCAGCGAGCCGCTCGAGTCCTCGGCGGGCTCGCTTGACCCAACACCCTGCTCGGCGGGCCGGCTCGACTCGACACCCTGCTCGGTGGGCTCGCATGTCCCGGCGATTTGCCCGGCAAGCTTCCCCGCTTTGCGAAGCTCCTCCTGTGCGGCAAGGCTTGTCGCCTCCGCTGCCTCCGCCTCCTCCACTGTGTACCCAAACTCGCCCGCGGCCGCGGCTGCGGCTGCCTCTTCCAGCCTGGTGGCAATATACGCCATCTCTTGGTCAGTGGTGTCGCGGGTGAGGCCTTTCTTCTCGTCGGAGTTGACTGGCTGTTCCACCAAGTTGTCGAAGAACGCCTGCACAGCTTCGTCGGAAGGCTCTTGTCAAGTAGAGTGGATCCCGTGGGAATCGCACAGCGGCATCATTGCACAGATGGCGCTGAGCGACGAGTTGTTGCACAGCGGAACTACGCCTGCCGGCAACGTAAACCACTCGGGATGGTCGGAGTCATACTTGAACAAAGCCTCGAGCATCGCGTTGAGCTCTAGGACAGTGAAGTTATAATTGAGGCCCGGGCGCAGCCTCATGATATCTGCCACGTTCTCGAACTCCCAGGCGGCCCTCTTCCTCTCCTGCAAGGGGGCGATGTGGCGGCGGAGAAAGTCTGCTCCAACTGCGCCTACAGTGAGCTTGGCGTGCCTAAGGCGAAGAATCCGGGTAGTGGCAATCTTCAATCTGCTATCCTCCGGGGCCAAATCGCTCCAGTCGTTGCCGCATACTACTGGGGCTTGGCGCCGGGAAGTGAATGGCTGTGGGTCATCCTCTACGATCCAACACCAATTGGCCCTCCATTCATCCCACTTGCCGCGGAGCTCCCCCTCCAGATAGGCTTCCTTCTTGTGCGTCCTCGAGATCCAGGAGACGCCGCCGGACAAAGGCGACCCTGCCTCGACTCGAGGCGTGAAGTAATGGTGGAAAAGAGCTACATTGGGGAAGACTCCGACAAAGTTTTCGCACAGATGTGCGAAAACGGCCATGGTCAAGACGGCGTTGGGGGTGAAGTCAAGCAGGTGGAACCCGTAGGTGTTCATGATGTCGCAGAAGAACTCAGAATAGGACGGGCAAAGCCCGCAGTAGAAGAACATGGCAAAGAAGGCGTAGCCGGTCGGGAACATCTCGCAGGCTACGACGGGGAGTACCTTGGTGCGCGGATGCGCCTTCGTTTCCCTCGACCAGAAGAGGTAGAAGGAATCCCTCAGCTCCTCCGCGTCAAGCCTTGGCGGGAAGACCGCCATCTTCTTCCGCATTGCTGCTAGCCGCAGCGCCTCGGCGGACTTCGCAGACTTCCCCTTCTCGCCTTTTGGAGCCATGGCGAGGACGGTGGGAGAGGTCGACGGCGTTGGTAATGCTGGTGGCGGCGGAGGGGGCGGAGCGCTGCTCTCTTTCGACCTTCGGGGAGGAGGGGAGCGGCGGAGGTTTCTGAGGGACGAAGAAGCAACGGGCGAATAGAAGGAACTGCCCCTGTTTCCCCTGCTTTTAAGGGGGGGGGGGGACGTTCCGCATTTCCCATTAAAGAAACAGGCCACGATCTCTCCCACGACGCCGCGATTGACGCGTGCCGTTAGGGGAGGGCGCGGTGGATACGGAGTGGGATACGGCGTGCCGCAGGCCGCGCGTGCCCGTGCACTGTTTTGAGCCTGGCCCAACAGCGCTCGGCACCGTGTATGGCCCAGGCCCGGGGGCTCCTGTCGGTGTACTAAAGTAGGGGTACCTTAGTATCCCGAACTTGTGCACGGGCAGTTGCAGCGTCCCGCGGCAAGGCTTACCAGGCGACCGCCAAGACCCTCGTGGTTCCTTTGGAGCCATTCAAGAACAAAGTATCCAAGTCCAGAAGACAAGACCCCGGCAAGAGGAGCTTGCCGGGAAGGCCACTCAAAGCATAGAATCACTCAAGACACGAGACCCCGGCAAGAGGAGCTTGCCGGGAAGGCCAACCAAGGCACCTCAAGAGAGCTTGCCGCGACGCGCCACGCGTCCCAGCAAGGCCCGGTGAGCGACAAGCTCCCAGGCGCGACAAGATAGCGACCGCGGCAAGGCACTTGCCGCGGCAAGCTTCCACTCAGTACCCACACTCCAGCGCATCCACCCACGTGTCGTCCTGGGACCCTTCCAGGCGCACGTGGCGGAAGGATGTGCAGCCAGGGGAACACGGTGGCAAGCGGCGATGACATGGCCACCGTCGTGGCGGACGGTGGCGCCCTGACGGTCACTTTTTGCACTGTTTGGGGCGACGGCGACGGGCATTCAATGCCCTTGTCCCCTGCCGTCAGAGTTAGGTATAGAGCACTATAAAAACACTATTCCAACTACCACTCTATTTACATTTTTACCCCCATCTGTGTTGCCACCTGTCGGTGACCCCTTTGACCTATAAAAGGAGGCCCATGCGCAACGTAGAAGGGGTTCCGAACATCGATCACTCTCACGCTCGGTCTTGTTAGCGGTTAGAGTGTACTTTTGCTCTCCTCGCTCCCGAGCCAAGAACTCAATAACAAACCAGAGCAGGAGTAGGGTTCTACGCATCCGTGCGGCCCGAACCTGGGTAAACTGCTCGTGTGCTCGCCTCGATCCGCTCTTTGTGCATCCTCCGCCCCCTGCCGTACCGAAAAGGGGCTCCGGTCCCATAGGTGTTCGTGGGCGATCAGTTTCCCCGACAGCGGGGGCTCGATCCAGGCACACGACACCGGAGGGATGGCGAGGAGATCAGAGCCAACCAGATCCAGGCTGATCAGGCCGTGGGGCACCCATTACCTGTTGGGAGCGTAGCATGTAATTTAAAAAAAAATCCTACGCTCACGCAAGATCTATCTAGGAGAAGCATAGCAACGAGACAGGAAGAGTGTGTTCACGTACCCTGGTAGACCGAAAGCGGAAGCGTTAGATTAACGCGGTTGATGTAGTCGAATGTCTTTGCGATTCAACCGATCAAGCACCGAACGTACGGCACCTCCGAGTTCTACCCACGTTCAGCTCGATGACGTCCCTCGAACTCTCAATCCAGTAGAGTGTCGGGGAAGAGTTTTGGCAGCACGACGGCGTGTTGCCGGTGATGGTGAAGTAGATCGCGCAGGGCTTCACCTAAGCACTACGACAATATGACCCGAGGAGTAAATAGTGGAGGGGGGCACCACACACGGCTAAGAACAATTGATGTGCTTTGGGGTGCCCCCTACCCACGTATATAAAGGAGGAGAGGAGGAGGAGGCCGGCCTAGGGGCGCGCCATGGGGGAGACCTACTAGGACTCCAAACCTAGTAGGATTCACCCCCATTTCCTTTTCTTTGGGAGGGGGAAAGAGGGAAGGAGAGGAGAGGGAGAAGGAAAGGGGGGACGCGCCCCCTCCCCTTGTTCTATTTGGACTCCCCTTGGGGGGGCGCGCGCATCCCCCTTGTGGGCTGCCCTCTCTCTCCCATATGGCCCATGAGGCCCAATACTTTCCCCGGGGGGTTCCGATACCCTCCCGGTACTCCAAAAAATACCCGAAACAATCTGGAACCATTCCGTTGTCCGAATACCATCGTCCAATATATCAATCTTTACCTCTCGACTATTTCGAGATTCCTCATCATGTCCATGATCTCATCTAGGACTCCGAACAATCTTCAGTCACGAAAAACACATAACTCATAATACAAATTGTCATCAAACGTTAAGCGTGCGGACTCTACGGGTTCGAGAACTATGTAGACATGACCGAGACACTTCTCCGGTCAATAACCAATAGCGGAACCTGGATGATCATATTGGCTCCCACATATTCTATGAAGATCTTTATCGGTCAAACCGTAATGACAACATACGTTATTCCCTTTGTCATCGGTATGTTACTTGCCCGAGATTCGATCATTGGTATCTTCATACCTAGTTCAATCTCGTTACTGGCAAGTCTCTTTACTCGTTCCATAATGCATCATATTACAACTAACTCATTAGTCACATTGCTTGCATGCTTCTTATGATGTGCATTACTGAGAGGGCCCAGAGATACTCTCCGATACTCGGAGTGACAAATCATATTCTTAATCTATGCCAACCCAACAAACACCTTCGGAGATACATGTAGAGCATCTTTATAATCACCTAGTTACGTTGTGACGTTTGATAACACACAAGGAATTCCTCCGGTATCCGGGAGTTGCATAATCACATAGTTGGAGGAATATGTATTTGACATGAAGAAAGCAATAGCAGTAAAACTGAACGATCAATATGCTAAGCTAACGGATGGGTCTTGTCCATCACATGTCTATGGTTAGGAAACTTAACCATCTTTGATTAATGAGCTAGTCTAGTAGAGTCTTACTAGGGACATTGTGTTTTGTCTATGTATCCACACATGTATCATGTTTCCGGTTAATACAATTCTAGCATGAATAAAAGACATTTATCATGATATAAGGAAATATAAATGACAACTTTATTAATTATTGCCTCTAGGGCATATTTCCTTCAGTCTCCCACTTGCACTAGTGTCAATAATCTAGATTACATAGTAATGATTCTAACACCCATGTAGTCTTGGTGATGATCATGTTTTGCTCGTGGAAGAGGCTTAGTTAACGGGTCTGCTACATTAAGATCCGTATGTATTTTGCAAATCTCTATGTCTCCCTCCTTGACTTGATCGCGGATAGAGTTGAAGCATCTCTTGATGTGCTTAGTTTTCTTATGAAACCTGGATTCTTTCACCAAGGCAATTGCTCCAGTGTTGTCACAAAAGATTTTCATTGGACCCTATCGGGGATATACCCCGCGATATGACTCGGCCGGAAATATAACCCGGCCAGACTTGGCGGTTTATTTAAGAGCCGGTTTACACTTGGTGATTCACTGGCGACCCGTCCTGACCAGACGGTTTATTAGTAACCTGCCTGAACAATATGACTCACTGGTAACCCGGCGGGCGGCGGACGGATGATAAATCCCAGAAGGCCGGTTCATATTATGGTGGGCCGGTTTATGAGGAAAGCACAAGGAATATTCTCTTACAAAGGAAGCAAGACTAGGACTCCACTTGTAATAGAGTTATCATAATCTTACTAGGACTAGTCATGTAACCCGCCCCTTCAACATATATAAGGAGGGGCAGGGCTCCCCAAAGGGGGAGAAGCAAGAAGAAATAATCTCTAGGGCTAGACACAAAGAGCCGGTTTACCGGCGACTCTCTCGTGATGATAATGAGACCTAGCCACAAACAGCATGTAGGGCTATTACCGAATGATATTTCCCGGGGCCCGAAGCTGTCTAAACCTTTGTCTTATGTTGTGTCTCTCGATTCTGATCAACCCCTCTCAAGCTACCACATAGATGCGCGGCCTCACGACTAAGTCCTCACACTAGGACATCTGACGTGACAAATCCACGACAGACCCGATGCAGTAGGTATTACACCTAGATCGGATATGAACTCCTTCATTTGCTGCTTCCGAAGCAGCTATGTACTCTGCTTCACACGTAGATCCCGCCACGACTCTCTGCTTGTAACTGCACCAACTGAGAGCTCCACCGTTCAACAAAAACACGTATCCGGTTTGTGACTTAGAGTCATCCGGATCAGTGTCAAAGCTAGCATCAACGTAACCGTTTACGACGAGCTCTTTGTCACCTCCATAAATGAGAAACATATCCTTGGTCCTTTTTAGGTACTTCAGGATGTTCTTGACCGCTGTCTGGTGATCCACTCCTGGATGACCTCCGTGCTAGACTTATAGCAAGGCACACATCAGGTCTGGTACACAGCATTGCATACATGATAGAACCTATGGCTGAGGCATGGGGAATGACTTTCAGTTTCTCTTTATCTCCTGCAGTGGTCGGGCATTGAGTCTGACTCAACTTCACACCTTGTAACACAGGCAAAAACCCTTTCTTTGACTGATCCATTTTGAACTTCTTCAAAACTTTATCAAGGTATGTGCTTTGTGAAAGTCCAATTAAGTGTCTTGATCTATCTCTATAGATCTTGATGCCCAATATATAAGCAGCTTCACCGAGGCCTTTCATTGAAAAATTCTTATTCAAGTATCCTTTTATGCTATTTAGAAATTTTACATCATTTCCAATCAACAATGTCATCCACATATAATATCAGAAATGCTACTGAGTTCCCACTGACTTTCTTGTAAATACAAACTTCTCCAAAAGTATGTATAAAACCATATGCTTTGATCACCTCATCAAAGCGTATATTCCCACTCCGAGATGCTTGTACCAGTCCATATATGGATCGCTGGAGTCTGCACACTTTGTTAGCACCTTCAGGATCGACAAAACCTTCTGGTTGCATCATATACAACTCTTCTTTGAGAAATCCATTAAGGAATGCAGTTTTGACATCCATTTGCCAGATTTCATAATCATAAAATGCGGCAATTGCTAACATGATTCGGACAGACTTAAGCATCGCTACATGTGAGAAGGTCTCATTGTAGTCAACTCATTAAACTTGTCGAAAACTTTTCGCAACAATCCGGGCTTTGTAGACAGTAACATTAGGGTCAGCGCCAGTCTTCTTCTTGAAGATCCGTTTATTTTCTATGGCTTGCCGATCATCGGGCAAGTCAACCAAAGTCCATACTTTGTTTTCATACATGACTCCCATCTCAGATTTCATGGCTTCAAGCCATTTTGCTGAATCTGGGCTCATCATTGCTTCCTCATGGTTCGCAGGTTCGTCATGGTCTAGTAACATGGCTTCTATAACAGGATTATCATACCACTCTGGTGCAGAACGTACTCTGGTTGACCTACGAGGTTTGATAGTAACTTGATCTGAAGTTTCTTGATTATCATCATTAGCTTCCTCACTAATTGGTGTAGGCATCACGGGAACAATTTTCTGTGATGAGCCATTTTCCAATTCGAGATAAGGTACAGTTACCTCATCAAGTTCTACTTTCCTCCCACTAACTTCTTTCGAGAGAAACTCCTTCTCTAGAAAGGATCCATTCTTAGCAACAAAGGTCTTGCCTTCAGATCTGTGATAGAAGGTGTACCCAACAGTTTCTTTTGGGTATCCTATGAATACACACTTCTTCGATTTTGGTTCGAGCTTACTAGGCTGAAACTTTTTCACATCAGCATCGCAACCCCAAACTTTAAGAAATGACAGCTGATAACCCACAAGTGTAGGGGATCAGTTGTAGCCTCTTTCGATAAGTAAGATTGTCGAACCCAACGAGGAGATAAAGGTAGAACAAATATTCCCTCAAGTTCTATCGACCACCGATACAACTCTACGCATGCTTGACGTTTACTTTACCTAGAACAAGTATGAAACTAAAAGTAGTTTGTAGTTTTTTGTGGGATAGGTTTGCAAGAATATAAAGAGCACGTAAATAAAACTAGGGGCTGTTAAGACAAAGAAGCAATAAAGTTAATATAGCGAGTGTGGAAAAGTGGTGGTAGGAGTTGCAAAATTGCCCCTAAGCAATTGACTACGTTACTAGACCGATAGCAAGTTTTATGTGGGAGAGGCCACTGCTAGCATGTCATTCCTTACTTGGAATTCTATGCACTTATGATTGGAACTATTAGCAAGTATCTGCAACTACTAACGTTCATTAAGGTAAAACCCAACCATAGCATTATGATATATTGGCCCCCCTTCAATCCCGTATGCATCAACTTCTATGCTAGGTTGAAGCTTCTGTCACTCTTGCCCTCCAATACGTAGTCCTATCAACATACAACTAACCCTATGGTGTGATCCACACGCGCGCTCATATGATGGGCACCAAAGGACAGCAACATAACCACAAGCAATTTAAATCAATCATAGCAATTCACCAATCACCGATAGGACAACGAAAATCTACTCAGACATCATAGGATGGCAACACATCATTGGATAATAATATGAAGCATAAAGCACCATGTTCAAGTAGAGGGTACATCGGGTTGCGGGAGAGTGGACCACTGTAGATAGACGGGGGAAGGTGATGGAGATGTTGGTGAAGATGACGGAGGTGTTGGTGTAGATCGCCGTCACACGATGATGGCCCCGGTGGCACTCCGGTGCCACCGAAAGCGAGGGGGAGAGAGCCCCCCTCCTTCTTCTTCTTCCTTGACCTTCTCCCTAGGTGGGAGAAGGATTTCCCCTCTGGTCCATGGCCTCTATCGCGGCAGAGGGGTGAGAGCCCCTCCGAGATTGGATCTGTCTCTCTGTCTCTCTCTATTTCTGCGTTCCCAGATTCTGTCCCTTCACCGTTTCTTATATTCCCGGAGATCCGTAACTCCGATTGGGCTGATTTTTTTGACACCATTTTATCCGAATATTAGCTTTCTTGCGGCGAAAGAAGGGCATAAACCGCCTTACGGTGTGTCCACGAAGGCCCAGGGCGCGCCCCCTACCTCGTGGCCCACTCGGGCATCGTCTCATGTTGGTTCTGCTTCCCAAAATTCACATATATTCCAAAAAAAATCTCCGTCCGTTTTTCTTCCGTTTGGACTCCGTTTGATATGGATATTCTGCGAAACAAAAAACATGCAACAAACAGGAACTGGCGCTGGGCACTGGATCAATATGTTAGTCCCAAAAAATAGTATAAAAAGTTGCCAAAAGTATATGAAAGTTGTAGAATATTGGCATGGAACAATCAAAAAATAGATACGATGGAGACGTATCAGCATCCCCAAGCTTAATTCCTACTCGTCCTCGAGTAGGTAAATGATAAAAAAGATAATTTTTGATGTGGAATGCTACCTAGCATAATCTTGATCATGTAATCTAATCATGGCATGAATATTAAGACACGAGTGATTCAAAGCAATAGTCTATCATTTGACATTAAGACAATAATACTTCAAGTATACTAATAAAGCAATCATGTCTTTTCAAAATAACATGGCCAAAGAAAGTTATCCCTACAAAATCATATGGTCTGGCTATGCTGCATCTTCACCACACAAAGTATTTAAATCATGCACAACCCCGGTCTTAGCCAAGCAATTGTTTCATACTTTAGTATTCTCAAACTTTTTCAACTTTCACGCAATACATGAGCGTGAGCCATGGACATAACACTATGGCTGGAATAGAAGGTGTGATAGACAAAAGGAGGGAGAAAGTCTCACATCGACTAGGCAAATCAATGGACTATGGAGATGTCCATCGATCGATATCAATGTGAGTGAGTAGGGATTGCCATGTAACGGATGCACTAGAGCTATAAGTGTATGAAAGCTCAAAAAGAAAACTAGTGGGTGTGCATCAACTTGCTTGCTCATGAAGACCTAGGGCATTTGAGGAAGCCCGTCGTTGAAATTGAAGGTAGTTTGGTGGTTGTTAAAAGCACTGTTTCATTTGATTTGTCCTCTGAATGCAGTTTAACATCAAATATTTGTTCATTTTGTAGGTCTGCGCACGCGGTATGTCATTTGGCGTGAGAGTTACCTGGATATGATTAACCGTACAGAGGTATGCAACGGGATGAACTCTGCAATTTTCACTTTGTTTGTTGTGCGGTCTGACAATATTTGCCCTGCAGGTCAAGGTCTTTTATCAGCTGCCAGAGGGATTGAATGTTGACCTCACCAATAATAGATCCTGGTAAAATTTTATCCCTCAAGTGTTCATGAAAAATCTACTGGCATATCTTGTAATTGTCTCTTCATATGGTGATATGAAGTCGAATCATTATCTCAAAATGTTAACTAGCAGTTGAACTTTATGTATAGTTTCCCAGTGTTTGGTGTGATGTCTCTACAAAACCTTTTGGAGATTGTCAGTATTGAACTCCAAGGCACCGGTGTCCGTCCGGTAGCATTCAGTGTGGAAGGAAATGTCTTGCCTGCAAGTATGTAGTTTTGTCCAATTTCTTTCCATTTCTTCTTGTAGTCTCTTTTGTAAGCTAATGAGATTCATTTTTTATGTGTTTAGCTTGTCTCTTTTCGTTCATCAACAAGCAGCATACCTGCAAGGATGGATTTATCTCGGTTGCTTGCATGACAGGTATGCTTCTGTCCTGATGAAGCTGTCATTTGAATGCTATTTTCATGTTTTTTAATTTTTTCTTTACTGACCTATTCCTTTTATATATATGACAGAGAGCTTTGAGGAGGAGGTTGAGGATCAAGCTGTTGAGGAGGAACTCGAGGATGAAGCTGTTGATGGTCTCCTCTGAACTTCGACAACTCTGGTAACTTTATTTTGACTTCGTAATTATGCTGTTAACTTTTAAGTCTAGTGTTTATGATTTGTCAAGCTGAGCTGTAAATATTTTACCCTTCAAACTCTGCATTGGGAATTATGCCTTAGTAATTATGCTGTTAACTTTAGGTCCATTGTTTATGGTCTTGTGTCTTGATTTGATGTTTTTTAATCTGATATGACAATACACTTGAAATGGAATAATTTCTTTGGAGATTTTTTTAAAGTGCAATACTGTAACATAGAAAATTATACCATGTATTCACGCACACATTGAATCCTCTGCTGGGACTTCTGATTTACAACATTTTCTACTTAACTTTTAACAAAATTGTTGATGGATTGAATACACATTGGAATTGGGAAATTTTATGTGTTATAATCATAAAGCCTATTTATTATGCTCATTTATCCTCAAGTCCACTATCTATGTACATGCAATTTTTTTGACTATCTTGTGCTCTAACTCATGCTTATTATCTTTTCAGGATTTGGATCGAGGCAAGAAGGTGTTATTGAGTCAGGATGCAATATCTGCTAAGTTTCGATAATGTTATTTGGTACCTTGATGGATAGATTACATTTTGGGTGTTATGTTTTGTATTAGTGAGATTATTTCTCGGATGATGCAATGTTTTGCAACGGAGAGTGATCTGGATGATGCAATGTTGAGCAATTTACAACATTGCTTTGTGTCCTTTTTGTTGTGACTGCCTTTTTGTTGAGCAATTTATAACCCTGCAGATTTTTCAGTTTCTATGTAGATGCTAGATCAGTTATGTTGCAAGTTGTATGTGTTGTGCTTATATTTAGACGGTGCTGAGGTGCATGTTGCATAGATGTTCCAAATACGGTGGATTGAGCGGTCAATTGTTTAAGCTGTTGTCTGTCCGTTGATTAGCCCTGTGGCTTAAATTTATGGGATGATCACTCAGTTTGAATATGATACTTTTGGATGTTCTGGAACATGAACACACAATGCTTGTGATGTATGGGTTCACTTGTTTGATTACTGATTCACATTTGATCTGCCTGAAGTAATGATTGATTTATGGAATCACATTTGATTTGACTGAAATGTGAGTTGATGTTTCTCTATCGATTTTCCCCTTTGTAAAATGCTATTTCACTTTTGTAAGTCATTTCAGACAATTCAAAATGGGTTGTTTTATACATTGTCTGAAATGTCTTCAAGGTCTTATAAAAATGAACAGAGGGAGTACAAAATTCTGCTGCTGCGAAATCTACAAGCTAGCGCCCATTCCGCAAATCCAAGTAAAAGTCTAGAAATCCTATGTGACACAAGATGACATTTTAGCAGGGCAAAGGCTGATGCTTCATGTTGCCAACTAGTGGGCACACATTCCCACCCCTCCTGCCGCTGGTATGTGGAGCAGAAGCAAAATAGCGAATCAGTATATACCTAAATGAAACAACTAGTATCTGGAACCTTTTGTGGCCCAGATATTCCTTGTGTTTCGAATCAAAGGAATGAATCGATCATCTTGTGGAACCTTTGTGGCCCAGATATTCTTCACTCCAGACCAATGACGTTTAGTGGGAGCTGCGCTATGTCTAGCAAGTAGATTTACTGCAAATGCAATATCAGGTCTTGTGCAATTTGCAAGATACAGAAGCGCTCCAATGGCATTGAGGTATGGAACTCCAGGTCCCAATACCTCTTCTCCATCATCCCTCGGTCTGAACGGATCTTTCTCTACGTCTAGAGATCGAACCACCATAGGAGTTTTAGATGGATAGGATTTGTCCATATTGAATTTTTCCAATATTTTCTGGATATAGGCAGCTTGGTGTACCATGATTCCTGAGGGAAGGTGCTCAAGTTGAATACCTAAGCAAAATTTGGTTTTACCCAAATCCTTCATCTCAAATTCCATCTTTAGGTGATTGCGTGCTTCATCAATGTCTGGTGTGCTGCCAATGATGTTGAGATCATCAACATACATAGAAATGATGCAAAATCCTGTAGAGGACTTCTTGATGAAAACACATGGGCAATCAGCACTATTGGAGTAACCTTTCTGAAGAAGGAACTCACTGAGTTGGTTGTACCACATCCGTCCTGACTGCCTTAAGCCATATAATGACTTATTCAGCTTTACACAATACATCTTGCGTTTTGCATTTTTATTCGGGACAGAGATTCCATCAGGAACCTTCATATATATGTCCGAATCTAGTGACCCGTAAAGATATGCGGTCACGACATCCATCAACTGCATAGATAGACGATTTTGCACTGCCAAAGATATAAGATATCGGAAAGTGGTTGCACTCATTACTGGAGAGTACGTTTCAGTGAAATCAATGCCGGGTTTCTGCGTGAAACCTTGTGCTACGAGCCTTGCTTTGTATCTCACCACCTCATTGTTCTCATTCCGTTTCCGGAGAAAAACCCATTTGAATCCCACAGGGAAAACACTGGGAGGTGTCGGTATTGCTTCAGTGAATACCTTTCTTTTGTTAAGCGAGGCAATTTCTGCTTGGATTGCATCCTTCCATTTAGGCCAGTCGGAGCGCTTTTGGCACTCTACGATAGACCTTGGATCATGATCGGTGAGAAGGGTATCTGCAATCTTTTCAGCAAAATATATGTCGACAGTCGTAGTCTTACGGTCAAATGATTCTCCAGAATCAACATAGTTGATAGAAATTTCCTGCACCCCTAGTGACTCTTCGTGATTTCCCAATACGATTGAGTCTGGGTGTTCCGATGTCCCAGCTAGTGTGTGCAAGCTGGAGCTGGGTTGTGGAGGTTGCCCTTCCACTGGGTGTATACTACCCATCAGGTGTTTGTCAATGTTGAGCTGACTTGCATTTACCGTCTTTGAGGAATTTCTCCTCTCTCTCCTTTGCTGCTTGCGAGAAGCAGGATCCGGGCCAGATGCCATACTACTCCCCCTCTTCCTGGGAACGGGGAGTTGAGTGGTTTTAGTTGGTACCTCCACTCTTTCAGGCGCATTTCTGGCTGGATTCAAGGATTTAGTTACACCTTTTAGATCAGTAAATGAATCTGGCAGATTATTTGCAAGACGTTGCAAATTAATGATCTTCCGAACTTGAAGTTCGGTCTCTTGGGTACGTGGATCAGAGGATGAAATGGCATGAGCATTCAAATCAATTTCCGGGCATTCTTTCTGGTACTTGAAACCTCCCCCTAATGCCGGAAAATGTTCCTCGTTAAATATACAATCAGCGTGACGGGCTGTGAACAGATCCCCAGTTAGGGGTTCCAGGTACTTGATAATCGACGGCGATTTGTACCCCACATAGATCCCCAATTTCCTGTGTGGGCCCATAGATATCCGCTGGGGTGGTGAGATCGGGATGTATGCAGCACATCCGAACTTACGCAGATGGGAAATACTTGGAGGATTTCCACGTATCAATTCCAGAGGGAAAGAACTGTGATATGCAGTTGGCCTCAATTGTATCAAGTCAGCAGCGTGTAAAACGGCATGACCCCAACAAGCGGTTGGCAAGTTGCAATTCGTCAACAAAGGTCTTGCAATGAGTTTAATCCTCTTAATCAATGCTTCAGCCAAACCATTTTGTGTATGGACATACGGAACAGAGTGCTGAACTTCAATCCCCAAAGCCATGCAATAATCATTGAAAGCATGTGAGGAAAATTTTGCAGCATTGTCCATTCGAATTGTCTTAATTCGACTTTCAGGATAATGGGCTTGCAACTTAATGACTTGCCTCATTATCTTGGCAAATGCATGGTTCCGTGTGGATAGAAGACACACGTGTGACCATCGTGTAGATGCGTCAATCAGAACCATGAAATACCTGAAAGGTCCAGATAATGGCTGGATGGGACCACAAATGTCTCCTTGAATACGTTCAAGGAACTGAAGTGGTTCAGCTTGTATTTTGAGATGCGAGGGCCTCAAAATTAGCTTTCCCGTGGCACAAGATGTGCACACAAAATCAAAAGATTGAGGGAATTTTGACTCAAGCAAATTATGACCAATGGAATTGCTGGTAATTTTTCTCATCATCCCGATTCCGGGATGGCCTAGGCGATCATGCCAGGTTTGGAATGCATTAACATTCTGAAAAATTACTTTGTATGCAACATGTTCTACGGGTTTGATGTACGTATAGTACAAACCGGACGATAGAGAAGGAATTTTCTCATGTACCTTTTTGCCATATTCGTGATCTTTGGTAAAGAGTAGATACTCCTCTTTGTTGTCTTCATGGGTTTCAATGTGAAAACCATTTTTACGGATATCTCGATAACTGATCAGGGTACATGAAGAATTGGGATACAGTAAAGCATCCTCAATTGTCACATGTGTACCACTTGGGAGGGTGAAGATGGCACGTCCAGTACCAACAATCACAGTATCGCGTCCAGCGATAGTAAGAATATCTCCATTTGTCTTTTTCAGAGTTTGGAAGTATTTCATCTCCCTCAGTATGGAGTTTGTGGCACCACTGTCCACAAGGCATAATTCCTCATCCATCGGATTGTCCCCGTAGAGAACTATATAAAACAAAGAATTTTCAATAAGAAAACCTCCTGGTAATACATAGTATACAATCTTTATTATATCAAATGTGCTGATACAATACAATATAAAGACAACAACAAACTTATGTTCTTATTACAATCATCACAAATGGACATAAATGAGTAGATCACTAGGCGATTGAGGGACTAGTCGAAGTCGCCAAACACGTTGTTTGCGGTGTACTCAATCAACGTGTTCTCCATTTCAGCAGGATCCTCGGGCAGATAGGGAATCATGGCGTTGCTCGGTCCAGGAGGGACATCGTGCGAATCACCGGCTCCTTGTGCGCTATGCGGATGAAGGTTGAAGTTGGCTTCAAACCTTTTCCCTTGAGGTGCTTTGCGTCCCTGTGATTGCTGGTACAGCATAACCAGATGCTTGGGCATTGTGCACTTTTCAATAGAATGCGTGTAGCATCCACACTTGTTGCAAAGCTTAGATTTATCAAACCTGGGCTTTGAAGTGCCTTTTCCCTTGCGTGAGTTTCTGGATCTTCTGTTCCCATTGCGCTTTCGCTTATGCTCGAAATTGGATTGTTTACCCCGAAAGGGACCATTAAACTTTTGTCTATTCCCAATATTCATATGAACTTCAGGTAAAGGTTGTGCCCCAACTGGGCGCTGAGAGCCATTCTTAGCAAGTAGCTCATCATGCTTTTCAGCCTGAAGTAACATGTGAATAAGCTCGGAATAGACAGTGAAGTTACAAGCACGGTATTGTTGTTGGAGGATCCTATCTGAAGGCAGCATGGTAGACAGAGTCTTTTCTATCTTCTCCCCCTCAGTAGGTTCCTTCTCGCAAAAGCGCAGTTTGGAACATATCTTATGAACAACATGATTGTATTCATCGATGGATTTGAAATCCTGGAGACGGAGATGAGTCCAATCATGGAGTGCTTCTGGCAGGACTACTGCCTTCTGCTGTTCATACCTCGTTTTGAGGGCCAGAAACAGAGTACTAGGAGATTCCTCCTGTAAATACTCAGACTTGAGATCTGGATAAATATGATGCCTTAGGATGAATAAAGCAGCATAGTTCTGCTGTTCTGTCAGCGGCGTGGCTCCAGTCGGAAAAGGAGTCTCAGGGGGCTGGATTGCACATGCAATCCCACGGGACGCAAGACTGATCTTGATGTCCATAGCCCATGTAGGATAGTTGTGGCCATTGAGGGCAAGCTCCTCAAACTCTTTGGTAGTCATCTTTGCCTACATGAGGAACCAGAGATAATTAATTTACAGGTGGTAAATTAAAAACCATCATGGTTTTGTAATAAGAACGCAAAAATTTGATGCTCAAGTGAAAACTTGAAAAATTCTCAACCTCAATTGTGTAAACATAACACATTGAAGATCACTTAGATCTCACAGTAATAGGCCATATTGCCATTACCTTGTGTATGCTACAATTCATATATAAGGAGGGAGAAATATTCAAAAATTTGCAAGTTTGGTATGCGAGAGAAGATGATCTCGATCGCAAAGACATGTTCAAATGAACTTGATATGTGGTAAACACATGGAACATGTCTTTCTTCCCGAATGAAATCCGGTACTTTATTTATATGCAATCCATTACATAATATAAACACACCTACTAATAAGTACACAGGTCCTAACATAGAGTCAATCTAAAACAGGACTAAAGTGTAAGTAGTAGTTAATCTAAGTACTAAACACTACTAAAAATAGTCTAAAAACTGTACTAATACAATAATTAGTACTAATGTTAATAAAACAGAAGAAAAGAAGAAAAAAAATCACACAGTGGCCAGCCCGTCCGCCGCAGCACCACACAGAGGCGCCTGGGCCTGGGCCTACCCGGCCTTCGGCCAGCCCACCCACCACCGCACCGTATAAGGGAGAGGAGCGGTTGCGGATAAGGTCGAGGACCCGACCCGCACCACTCGCTCGATCCCCTTTGTTGGCCTCGACAGCGCCGGCGACGGGAGCGGCCGCCGCAGCCTCTCGCGGCGCCGATGATCACCGGCACAGCACGGAGGAGCCCTCCTCGTCCGAAGGTGACCCGGTGACGACGGGTTCCGGGCAGGCAGCGTCAGGCGCGGCGCCGCCGAGTCCGAGGCTCGCCGGAGCCCACGAGCCGGCGCGGCGGCCGGGACGGCGGTCGAGGGCGGCGACGGCACGCCCGAAGAGTCGGCCGAAGCGCCTCTCCACGCGGCTGCCACAGCCCGCAGCGGACTCCAGTGGTGGTGGGGGGTCGACGCCGCCTCCTTCCATCCCCACGCCGAGGCGGACGACACCGGAGGTGCCTGTTGGGGCTGAGACGAAGCCGTGCGCGGCCTCTTCGTCCACAACGGCGCGCATCGGGACTGGCGAGTAGTCAGGAGGGCCACGGCTCGGGCCAACCGCCTCGCCGGCGGGCGTCGGAGTCGAGGGCGGGAGCCACGCGACCGGTGGAGGAGGAGGTGGAGGCAGAGATCCGGAGGGCGGTCCATGCGCAGCGGCGGCCCAGGTGATCGGGACGCTCGGGCCGGTGATGGCTTCTCGCCCCTCGTTGGTTACCCCAAGTGGAAGGTTTGAGATGCAGTGTAGCGGTAGTTTTCCCTTGGCAAAGATACCAAGGATCGAGTTCCCCTGAGACTCCAAGGATCAACAAGAAGGTGTCAACTGCTAACGGCGCCAGATATTTAGCAATCGACTGGACCTGCACACAGATACAAATAACTTTGCTCCCAACGAGTACAGAGAGGTTGTCAATACCTCCGGCCTTGTCGTTTACAAAGGATCAAACGCAAGAGATAATAGTGATAGGTATAACTGCAACTAGTAAGTAAGAACTGAAAGTAAATAGCGGATGTGATCAGTGATGGTAATATGGACCGGGGTCACATGATGTTCACTAGTGATGTCTCTCTCCCAAAAGACGATAAAACATCTATGTGAGGTAAACGAATTACAGCTGGGCAATTGACAGAATTATGTGCGCAAACCAATGCTAACTATGTTGCAAGAAAGGTAGAGGCTCAAAAGCATGGGCGGTACGCCAAGGTAAGTAGACTGAAATCCATCTGCATCTACTACTAATCATCCACCTTGAGATATCTATCCAGAACATCTCGCTGGTATTAAGTTGCGAGTCCCACCCATAGTGTAAACTCAAAGCAACAGACAACTGCATTAAAAGAACTTTGCGTAAAGTAAACAATCCTTGCACCCGCGAGTACAAACACCGTTGTTTTCCCCCTTGTGGCAACAGCACATCCCCTAGACTCATGTTTCTGTCACTCAAGCTAGTCATCGAGGGGCATGAACCCACAATCAAGCATAATGTTCCCTCTTGGAGTTACTACCTACTACTCGGCCAAAGCAATAAATAGCAACGGAGAACATGCAAGAATTACTCAAGAACATAAATATAAAAGAGGTAAATCAAATATATTACTCAAACACAATCTGAACATAATCTCATAATCCATCGGATCCCAGCAAACTCATCATAGCAACAGCATAAGGATTACATATGTGCCTCGATCATGTAGGGCAGCTCACGAGGTCTAATTAGTGAAGAATAAAGAGGGGAGGAGAACATCACATAGCTACTGGTCATGGACCCATGGTCCAAGGGAGACTACTCACAACTCATCCGGGAGGCGTCCATGGTGGTGGAGAGGCTCCCGGTGGTGATCCTCCCCTCCGACAGGGTGCCGGGAAGAGTTCTCCTGGTGCTCCCGATCTTGGAAGCGCGACGGCGGTGGAACAGAGATGAGATCGCGAAAAAGGGTTCCGTCCTCGAGGGTTTCGGGACGTGGTGTAAATATATGCCAAAGGGGGGCGTCAGAGGGGGCCTGGGGGGCCCAGGCGCCCTGGCGGCGCGGCCTAGGAGGGGGCGCCCCCTGGCCGCCTGGAGACCTGTTGGCCCCCCTCCAGCCCTACTTTGGCCGCATGGAAGCTTCCGGAACGTTGATTTTTTATATATTTTTCCCGGAATTTTTCTGGCAGTTTACGTAATGGGAAAAGCTGAAATACAAAAGCAGCAGAAAACAGAAACTGGCACTGGGGTGCACTGAGTTAATAGGTTAGTCCAAATATGATCAAAAGTGTATGGAAGTGCATAAATATCATAGCAATATCACACAAAAGAGGCATGGAGCAAGCAGAAATTATAGATACGTTTTGGACGTATCAGCCGGCCACCGTCCGAAGGCCATGGGCGTGAGGAGCGCCACGGTAGGCGCGTCCTGTGGCGCGGCGACCCAGTCCCTGTGCGTGGTGAGCACCACGGCCGGCGCGTCCAGCGGCGCTGCGGCCGAACCGCCGGATGGCCTGCATCCGGCGATGGAAACGGCGGAGGCCACCAACTCCATGGCGGCGAAGGGCAGCGAGGCGATAGCGGCGACCGTCCTCGCGGATCAGGCGGAGGAAGAAGGAAACAAGGCCAGGCATCTCACCGGCGGCAAGTGCTCCCTCTCTTCTCTTTCTCTGTTGCTCTCGCTGGATGTTCTACGTGCTGATAACGTGTTTCGAATCAAAGGAATGAATCGATCATCTTGTCAATGGTTACAGGGAGGATTTATATCCCCTGGAGAGACACGATGATCTGAAGAGATACATCGGTTCCAGGCAGACGCGATGGAAGCGACGTTGCGCCACTGGACACAGGCGTCCGAAGCGGGCGCAACCGTTCACTCTATGGTCGAGGGGAGATTTCCCTTTTAATCTTAACACCTTGGAGCGCCCTGAAACCCTCTAGAGGTACCTGCAGTTCAGATCAAAGCATAAAAACACCACATATAACATCAATTGACAGAAGATGGATGCTGCAGCAAAGATACATAAATTGAATTCTATATAAAAAATGTTTTAAGAAATCAGTCTCGAAGGAAGGGATGGGGAGTTAACAGGTGAAATAGCCACCTAAAACAATTTTCATAAACGATAATAACTTCAAAATTAAAAAGGTTGTGCTTTCACCAAATACCTTTGAAGTGCCAGTAACGAAAGCATTGAATAGCTGGAGAAGCATTGCTGTAGCCAGAATACTCGGTATTCGCCTTTAGGTCGTCCACTGAAAGCAGATGTACAAAATAAGTAGAGCAGATGCAAGATCTAAACGGATCATTATAGAACTGAATTAACTCTTTCAACTCACAGTCAATATCTTAATAAGTAGAGCAGATGCAAGATCTAAACGGATCATTATAGAACTGAATTAACTCTTTCAACTCACAGTCAATATCTTAATAAGTAGAGCAGATGCAAGATCTTAACGGATCATTATAGAACTGAATTAACTCTTTCAACTCACAGTCAATATCTGGGAGTCCACTAATTAGCAGTTCAAACTCTTTGGCCTTAAAAATGGATATTAGCTCGCGAGGAATGAGCTCATTAAATCCTTCCATGAAAGCTTTCTCATACAATATCAGCTTCTCTTCATCTGCATCCATGCTAAATGTGAGGTCCAGGACATCACTTATGTCATTCTGCACAAGATAAAAGGATAATACGTCACATATGGACTGTCAACGGTCGACATAAACATAAACTAAACGTATACACAAAAATACATACCTCAAGCATCCACTTAACTTGAGGTTTCTCTAGTAAGCAGGATCAATGGCTTCAATATCATGGTAAGTAACCTTGGCACCAAGTATGTGCTTGTAGAAAGATCTAGTGAAATGGACATCCAAAAGTTGGGCATCAAAGAGAGCTTTTCGAACCTGGGGAGAGAAAATTGTTAGTACTAGTGGTGGCAGCTGGTAGTTATAATAACATCAATAATCCTTAACCACAACGCATCCAATGCTGTTTTAATATCAGAAATCTGGGACAGTGCATCTGAATGGTCCTTCTCTGCAAGAAGCTCTGGATCTTTTCTCTCTTGCAGAGATGCGACAAGAGAACTCAAGGCCTGCACAACTCTTAGAACTGCCATGCCGTTGGCTGATGATGTGCTCAGAATTGCCTTTTCAGAATCTTCATACAAGTGAAGCTCATTCATGGCACAATTAGTCAAATTTTGCATCGAACATGAAAGCTCATTTATGAAATGGCAACAGATGAAAGGAGCCAAAGCTACAATATTTTTCAGAACTTCTGCTACAAGGAGATATGCATTGTCTGATAACCTGGAAACAAATAAGGACCAGCCTCGCTTATGTTAGTTGGTAATAAGAATATTAGGCAAGGATGACTGATACAAGAACATCTAACTTAAAAACTATCTAAAATAATAATAATTTAAAACTGAGCAAAACAATAGTGTGCATGATTATGGCAATGCTGCAGCAGGCCAATGAGGAAAACAAATTGTATAAATTACTGAAGAAGTTCATACCCGTCATGCACAAGCAATGAACACAGCAACCGAAGCTCGGCTTGCGGAAGACTATGCAAAACAGCATGCAAGTCACTTATATTATCTGCAGATGATTAACAGTATCCTCGGCATTGGGCTTCGCTCCAGACGATCGAGCAACACTGGCATCCTCTTGGGCATCTTGTGTTACATTCTCAGGTCCAGACAGTCTCTCAGATGAACTTTCCAACCTAGCTTGATTTACTTCATTCTCACCATTAAGCATGACAACTTCCAGAAGATTGAGTAACTACAAATAATCAAATGATTAAGAAAAACTCAACTGAGAAAAATATCTATATCAAAAATGGTGAAAACATATTGTGAACCTGTTCAAGATGAGCTACACTTCTCATATAAAGAGGCTGATTTAATAGAGTTAAAAGTAGAACGAGTGCAAAATCAGAACAGCAGTGGAAAAATCATAGTCATAGAGAACTCCTTGGATAAAATCAGAACCACTCAATTTTGTACGTCCAAATAGTTGCGGCCCATTTAGGAACGGGGCTTTTGGAAGTAGGAGTTGGGGTTGCAACCAGACTGCGGAATGCAAACCTGCTGATACATCGAACATGAAAGAAGGACCAAGAGATCAATCATGAAAGAAGTCCCGGTTGATATAAAATGTTGACAGACCCCCTGTCCCCGAGCATCAGTACTGGTCATTGGGTCTATCTTCACAGACAGGAAAGTAGCATAAAGTTCCCAATATTGCACCGTGTAACCTTGACTCCTCACCTTTTTGCTAAGGGTACAATGACGAATGGTGTAGCCAACAAACCAACTTTCATGTGTATGAGCAGCTGTGAAAAATGCCTTTACTGACGAATTGTTTTCCTCTGATGGTCTCTTTTTTTGCAGGTGGCCTGACCAATAGTATCCTATCTGGTCTACACTTCAAGAAGCAATACTGAAAGCTGGTCAGTACATCAAGCTGAATTCTTGCCCCTGAACCACCATCTAATTGTTCAAGTCTGCATTCTCTAGCAAAACAGCCACTCCCCTTATGTTGCTCTTGGCTCAAAACTTGCTTGTGCATTGACATGCTCATTACTCTTGGATAGGGGCGACCACACAAGTAATGCTCGAACACCACATGTACGACTCGTCAATTATCTGAAAATGATGTACATGGTAGCTTCAGCCGGATGATCTCCCGATTGAACTCAAACAGTGGCCATGGTCTTGGTCTGATCTTGGTACAAGGAGCTTGTTGAACTTGAGCAAGAAATTTATATGATGACTTCATAAAAGACACAACTGACATGCTTGTGATCTGCTCAGGAGCAGCTAGCACCTGATGCTCAACAGATTCCAGTGAACAAACCTGGGTGTAGTATTCATCAAGGAGCTCACACCTGGGTGTAGTTCTAACCACACTTGTACTGCTCCGCTATTGCTTGAAAATGATGATTTCAGGTGCACACTTAGGTGTCATCTCAAGGATTTTATCAGAGTACCAGAAAAATGATTCATCCAATAAGTAATTTGCGACCACGGCCATGTATACTTCAATTACGCGCCTTCATGAAAGCAACCAAACGACGCCGATGGGCATGGTCTGCTGAATATGAGATGGGCTTTGGGCCCATTTAGCAATTACAGAAAAAATCCCTAAGGGCCCATGCTGCGGGTTGCGGGAATCTCGCCGAGCCGATGTGTTTTTTTTGTCACGCAGGATTGGAATTTGAACAGTCAACTAAAAACGATTAATGGAAAATGAATACGAGCTGAAATGTTTCGTCTTAAGTACGGCCGTTACCAGAATTCATTGTGATTCATTATGTGCGGTCTTAAGTACGGCCGTTACCAGAATTCATTGTGATTCATTATGTGCGGTCTTAAGTACGGCCGTTACCAGAATTCATTGTGATTCATTATGTGCGTTTATGCTGGACCGTTTGTCTCCTCCTCTGTGCCTATATAAGAGAGGTCGCTCCTCTCCAGAGAACAAGACAGATCACATCTGCTCTGCCACCACCACCTCTGTCGTTCCTCTCGCTGCTGCTGTCGCCGGTGACTCCATCCCGTCTTCCGCGTACACGGCCGACGAGAGAGCAGGCCTCCGAAACCCCGCCTCTCCAGATCCTGTACGGGAGAGGGGCGATTAGGTTTTTGGGGAGCGTCTTCTACGCGACTGCTCGCCTCGGTTCGACTGCTTCCTCTACGTCGACTACATCTTCGTCCTCGTCGCCTTCGCCTTCACCATGAGCACCAGCACCGACGCTGACAAGGCTGCTGCCGACAAGGCCGCCTCCGACAAGCGCATCACCGACGAGGCCGCCTCCTCTGCTGCTGATCCGGCCAACTGGCCTACTGGAGGGTATAACATGCTTACCCTTATCCTAATTATTTCCATGTGTGCAGTACTAGTGGTTTGCGTAGATGTTTCTACTATATGTCTAGTATGTGCGTACATCATGAATTTTCAGTATGTCATTAGCACTGTCTATATCATGTTCATGATTTATTCTTGGATTAAATTAATCGAACAATTGCTTAATTTCTCAACAATCCAAAAACCTAATCTGTGTAGGCAATTTTCGATCCATGGTTTTGCTGCTGCACTGAAACCTGCCCCGTTTAAGGGAACGTACTTTAAGCGTTGGCAGACCAAAACCGTCTTATGGCTCACGGCGATGAACGTGTTCTGGGTCGCCGGTGTGACTCCCACGGAAACGATTGCTCCTGAACAGGAGAAGGCGTTCAGGGAGGCCACCGTCGTCTTTGTTGGATGCGTTCTGAGCGTGATCGGAGATAAGTTGGTTGATGCATATTTACATATGCGGGTTGCCAAGGACTTGTGGGAGGCGCTCGAATCTAAATTCGGCGCAACCGATGCTGGAAGCGAGATGTATATTATGGAGCAGTTCCACGATTACAAGATGGTTGAAAACCGTCCTGTATTGGAACAGGCTCATGAGATACAGTGCATCGCTAAGGAACTTGAGGTTGTGAAGTGTGTGCTGCCGGGCAAATTTGTCGCGGGATGCATCATCGCTAAGCTACCCAATTCCTGGAGGAATTTTGCTACCACTCTGAAACATCAGAGGCGTGAATTCTCAGTTGAGGATGTCATTGGCCATCTGAGTGTTGAGCAGAACTCGAGAGCAAAGGCTCGAATGGAAAAGGGAACGAAGGGACCTCTGTCGCCAACATGGTGCAGAAGAACTTCAACCCCCACAAGCCCAAGGGAAAGACTGGTGTCCAACAGAATACCGAGTTTAAGAAGAAGGGCAAGAAGCCTTTCAAGAAGGATAAGAAGAAGGGTGGCTGTTTCACTTGTGGTTCTGATGAACATTGGGCTGTCAAGTGCCCACACAAGTTCAAGAAGCCAGGACAGGACTACAAGACTGTCAACATGATTGTGAGCAACAATGAGAGTGGGCCATCTGGGTACGGTAATTTGTTTACTGTATTTTCAGTTTGCCAGTCTACCGATTGGTGGATTGACACAGGTGCAAATATTCATGTGTGTGCTGACATTTCATTGTTTTCTTCTTATCAGGCCACAGGAAACGGGTCCGTACTGATGGGGAATGGCGCGAGTGCTTCTGTTCATGGTGTTGGCACGGTCGATCTGAAGTTTACTTCGGGAAGGATCGTGCAACTGAAGAACGTGCAGCATGTCCCCGCCATCAAGAAGAATCTCGTTAGTGGTTCCCTTCTATGTAGAGAAGGGTTTAAGCTGGTATTCGAGTCTAATAAAGTAGTTGTTATGAAATATGGACTGTTTGTTGGAAAAGGTTATGAATGTGGAGGTCCATTCTGTTTTTCCCTCGCTGATTTTTGTAATAAAGTCGTGAACAATATTCATTCAAATGTTAATGAAACAGAAGTTTGGCATTCACGTCTTTGTCACATTAGTTTTGGTTGTATGACGCGGTTAGCAAAGCTAAATTTAATCCCAAGTTTCACTTTAGCCAAAGGTTCTAAGTGTCATTCGTGTGTGCAAGCAAAGCAACCTCGCAAGCCCCATAAGGCTGCGGAGGAGAGACACTTGGCGCCATTAGAACTCATACATTCTGATCTTTGTGAGATGAATGGTGTGTTGACTAAAGGTGGAAAGAGATACTTCATGACACTGATAGATGATTCTACTAGATACTGCTATGTATATCTTTTAAACACTAAAGATGAGGCTCTACACTACTTTAAAATCTATAAGGCAGAAGTTGAGAATCAACTTGAAAAGAAAATAAAACGAGTCCGGTCAGATCGTGGTGGAGAGTATTTCTCTAATGAGTTTGATTCCTTTTGTGCGGAACATGGTATTATTCATGAGAGGACGCCTCCCTACTCACCTCAGTCAAATGGGGTTGCCGAACGGAAAAACCGTACTCTAACTGATTTGGTTAACGCCATGTTAGATACATCGGGTTTATCCAAGGCATGGTGGGGGGAGGCTATATTGACATCATGTCATGTCCTGAATAAAGTTCCGACAAAAGACAATGAGATCACTCCCTATGAACAATGGGAAAAGAGAAGAACAACACTCTCATACTTACGTACTTGGGGCTGTTTGGCGAAAGTCAATGTGCCGATCCCCAAAAAGCGTAAGCTTGGACCAAAGACTGTGGATTGCGTTAATTTGGGCTACTCTAAGAATAGCGTCGGCTATAGATTTCTGGTAGTGAAATCTGAGGTACCTGACATGAAAGTCGGTACGATTATGGAGTCTAAAGATGCTACATTCTTTGAGGATATTTTTCCTATGAGAGATATGCAAAGCACTTCTAGACTGGAATCTGATGAGACTCCTGAACCTGCCATTCCGATGGAATATTATGAACAAACACATGATGAAAATCCTGAGGAGGAGGACAAGGAAACCCTTGGTAGGGGCAAGAGACAGAGGACTGCAAAGTCCTTTGGTGATGATTTCCTTGTGTACCTTGTGGATGATACTCCCACTTCTATTTCAGAAGCTTATGCGTCTCCAGAATCTGACTACTGGAAGGAAGCGGTCCGTAGCGAGATGGATTCCATCATGGCTAACGGGACATGGGAGATTACTGATCGTCCCTATGGTTGCAAACCATTGGGATGTAAGTGGGTGTTCAAAAAGAAGCTTAGGCCCGATGGTACGATTGAAAAGTACAAGGCTAGGCTTGTGGCCAAGGGCTATGACCAAAAGGAAGAGGAAGATTTCTTTGATACTTATTCACCTGTGGCCAGACTGACCACCATTCGAGTATTACTCTCGTTGGCGGCCTCGCATGGTCTTCTCGTCCACCAGATGGATGTTAAGACAGCTTTCCTGAATGGAGAGCTAAACGAGGAAATCTACATGCAACAGCCAGATGGCTTTGTGATAGATGGTCAGGAAGGAAAAGTGTGTAGGTTGATAAAATCTTTATATGGCCTGAAACAAGCACCTAAGCAATGGCATGATAAGTTTAATACAACACTGACATCTGTTGGCTTCATCGTTAATGAAACTGACAAATGTGTACACTATCGCCACGGTGGGGGCGAAGGAGTTATACTGTGCTTGTATGTTGATGACATACTGATATTCGGAACCAACCTCAAAGTAATTGAGGAGGTCAAGTCGTTTCTATCTCAGAACTTTGAGATGAAAGACCTTGGTGTGGCTGATGTTATCTTGAACATCAAGCTACTGAGAGATAATGAGGGTGGGATTACACTTTTGCAATCCCATTGTGTTGAGAAGGTGTTGAGTCGTTTTGGATACTCGGACTGCACACCATCTCAAACACCATATGATTCTAGTGTGTTGATTCGAAAATCCAAAGGCACGGCTATAGATCAATTGAGATACTCTCAAATCATTGGTTCACTGATGTACCTAGCTAGCGCTACGAGGCCTGACATCGCTTTTGCTGTGAGCAAACTGAGTCGGTTTGTATCAAAACCGGGTGATGTACATTGGCATGCTGTTGAAAGAGTTATGCGTTATCTGAAGGGTACTATGAACTATGGACTTCACTATACCGGATACCCGTCGGTACTTGAAGGGTATAGTGATGCGAATTGGATCTCTGATGCTGATGAGATGAAGGCCACAACTGGGTATATGTTTACTCTTGGAGGTGGCGCTGTTTCCTGGAAGTCTTGCAAGCAAACGATCTTAACGAGATCGACAATGGAAGCAGAATTAACAGCATTAGACACATCTGGTGTCGAAGCGGGATGGCTTCGAGATCTCTTGATGGACTTGCCATTGGTTGATAAACCGGTTCCGGCTATCCTTATGAACTGTGACAATCAGACCGTCATCACCAAGGTGAAGAGTTCAAAGGACAACATGAAGTCCAACAAACACATAAGAATGAGATTAAAAGCTGTCAGAAAAATGAGAAACTCCGGGGTGATAGCGTTGGAATATGTCCATACGGCTAAGAATCTGGCAGATCCCTTCACAAAAGGGCTATCACGTGTTGTGATAGATAATGCATCGAGGGAGATGGGCATGAGACCCACATGAGTTGCCATGGTGGTAACCCAACCTATGTGATCGGAGATCCCGTGAAGTAGGACCTGGGAAAACAAGCCAGTGGTGAACTGAGGAGAGTAACTATACTAACCCACTCCGCTGGAGATGCAATACTCTCAATACTGTATGGGAGGATGACTACTGTCTTAATGTGTTCCAAGGCTTATATGTATAAGCAAGATGCTATCCTACAGAGCGATCTTTGGAGGAACACACCTATATGAGCCCGACTGCTGGTCACAGTCTATGAGATTGGGGTGATCTCTAGTAAGCTCATGAACAGGCCAGGAGTGTGACTTATATGCTCCACCCGAGGGGTCAGCCTTCGGCAGCCTAGTATCAGTAAGACATGTGGTGAAACCTCTTTACGCCAAACTGACAATTCAAGGCTTAGTCCATTGTTCAGTTGTGGAGGGGTGTAGCTATTTGCTCTAGGTGGATGTTCAATCTTAACAGGTCTCCACTGAAATACTGGTATATTAAAACAGAGTTTGGAACAGAGGACAACACCATGGGCCTTTGGGATCTGGTGGGGGATTGCTGAATATGAGATGGGCTTTGGGCCCATTTAGCAATTACAGAAAAAATCCCTAAGGGCCCATGCTGCGGGTTGCGGGAATCTCGCCGAGCCGATGTGTTCTTTTTGTCACGCAGGATTGGAATTTGAACAGTCAACTGAAAACGATTAATGGAAAATGAATACGAGCTGAAACGTTTCGTCTTAAGTACGGCCGTTACCAGAATTCATTGCGATTCATTATGTGCGGTCTTAAGTACGGCCGTTACCAGAATTCATTGTGATTCATTATGTGCGGTCTTAAGTACGGCCGTTACCAGAATTCATTGTGATTCATTATGTGCGGTCTTAAGTACGACCGTTACCAGAATTCATTGTGATTCATTATGTGCGTTTATGCTGGACCGTTTGTCTCCTCCTCTGCGCCTATTTAAGAGAGGTCGCTCCTCTCCAGAGAACAAGACAGATCACATCTGCTCTGCCACCACCACCTCTGTCGTTCCTCTCGCTGCTGCTGTCGCCGGTGACTCCATCCCGTCTTCCGCGTACACGGCCGACGGGAGAGCAGGCCTCCGAAACCCCGCCTCTCCAGATCCTGTACGGGAGAGGGGCGATTAGGTTTTTGGGGAGTGTCTTCTACGCGACTGCTCGCCTCGGTTCGACTGCTTCCTCTACGTCGACTACATCTTCGTCCTCGTCGCCTTCGCCTTCACCATGAGCACCAGCACCGACGCTGACAAGGCTGCTGCCGACAAGGCCGCCTCCGACAAGCGCATCGCCGACGAGGCCGCCTCCTCTGCTGCTGATCCGGCCAACTGGCCTGCTGGAGGGTATAACATGCTTACCCTTATCCTGATTATTTCCATGTGTGCAGTACTAGTGGTTTGCGTAGATGTTTCTACTATATGTCTAGTACGTGCGTACATCATGAATTTTCAGTATGTCATTAGCACTGTCTATATCATGTTCATGATTTATTCTTGGATTAAATTAATCGAACAATTACTTAATTTCTCAACATGGTCTGGACATACCAGAAATCAAATAAGCTGTTCGTATGGCAAATGTTCTTTGATCACCCAGATTCCGAGACTGCCGTTGTGTATCATGGGAACAACTGAAGGGTTAATCTATGAGAATCAGCTTGCAGCAGCAACTTTGTAGAGGATCATTATATCTGAACAACAACGTAACTAGTGCAGAGCTGACATATGGGACTTCATGCGACTGACTGCAATTGAAAGGTTTAGGAAAGGCTGCATCTGAATGTAGAGAAAGTTCCCCCAGTTGTGCCTGACTGAAACCTCCAGAAATATCAAATGCCCAGCACTGCAGTGCGTTCTGCAAATGACTCCTGGTGCTCTGTACATGTGTGTTGCAAGATGCGGGAATACAGGGACTGCCATTGTTCATCTTGCAGACAATTGAGAGTTAGCTTGAGCCACATTGACTGAAAGACCATTTTTGCTTGATAGTTTAGTTGTGTGCTCATAGTACCTGGGTTCTTCACGCTCCGAAATAGACGCACAATGAAATCAGAATCATCATTGTCCTCCAAAATGACGGCCATGGCTTGGGTCGTAGCACCAGCCATGAGAATGTCACAACCGGAACCGGGTGGAGTATGAACATCACAGGGGTGGGGTCGCGACTTGAGTATTGCGTCGACCACGCGGTGACCGTTGGGGCAGCACTGTCCCTGAAGACAACAGAGACGACGTTGTGAATCACCTCGCTCGTCAGTGGGCTGGATGCGTCATCAGAGAGAGCAAGCCGGCCTTGGGGTCGACAGCGGTGGTGGTCAGGCAGGTCACCATGGGGGAAACAACCTCCTCGGTGATCGAAGAGGTGGTGCTGGTGCCGATGGACGGTGTTGCATGTACAGGCATGAGCTGCGCGACCTCCTGGTGGATGAGATCGACCACAGGCTCGAGGCGGACGGTTGTGGCGGTGTCGTGGACGCTGGCAATGGTGACGGCCTGGGCACTCCGTCGAACAGCAGGTGACGGGCGCCAGCTCGATGCAGACCAGGGGTGCATCATGGGCGACCGCGACCGCGGGGCGGGGGCCTCCTGGGCTTGGGCTTGGGACCGTCCATGTGGTTGTGGCAGCATTTGGGTCGCTGACACTGCCATTCTGATCAGATTCCTGGAGTGTGTTTTGGGGATCTTCCTAAGAGGAATCTGGAGTGTGTCGGGAGGCCACGCCGCGCGCTGGAGAGAAGCCGCCCGCGCCCGCCCAGCGCGCACGACCGGGCGCGCGACCAGGAACGGCGGGTCGACCGCGGCCAGGAGCGCAAGCCGGGCGCGACGCGGGGTGCGGCGGCGGGCCGAGAGCCGTGCAGTAGCCCCGGGCGCGGGCGCGAGCGCGAGGCCGAGCGCCATGCAGCAGCCCCGGGCGCGGGCGCGAGCGTGAGGCCGGGTTGCAGTAGCTTGCCGGTGCCGGTCAACACCAATCCAGCATCCAATCCATCAGCCAACGAACAAGTAAAACGACAGTACGACAGCGCGCTAGCTAGCTGACTCGCCGGTGTACCTTGGCTTCTTGGACTTGACGACATCGACGCTGGATGGGGAGCTCCCTGCTGCTCATGGAAGGCAGGCGTGGCCGACGGCAGCGTGGGCGCGGCGTCGGATCCCACCGAAGGGGGAGCTGCTGCACCGGCGGTGTGCCCAGAGCCCCAGATGCATCGGCAACGCGGCGTGCTCTGTGCCTGCGCCGCCGTGTGTGGGCGAGAGAAAAGGAGGAGAGAGGGGGGTGGGATGGGTGGTGGGTGGGCCTCTGTTGTTTGGATGACAGATGGGCCAGCCGTCGCATGCAACGGACCGAGGCGGACGCGGAGGACACAGAAAAAGTTTGGTTTGTGTCCGTCGCTGATCCAAACCTGACCCAAATTTGACGAGTCTGAGTGGACACAAAATGAAAATGAGTCGTTGTATTAGGCACTCACTTATTGCCCGGCGGACGGAGCGGATGAGACCAACTCCAACGCGTCGACCCGAACGGACGGCGATTTTATCCGTTTGGGTCCGCCAGTCGAATGCCCACGTTCGCTTCCGTGTTTAGGTCGGCGCATGTGTCCAATGCTGGTCTGACCAATTTTGACGACGCGCGAAAAAAAACCCACAAAGATTTCAAAAATGAAAACAAATATTAATTAAACACGCGTCCACATTACATTAATTAAACATAAAAAAACTAAACTACAAGGGCGGTGCGCTGCCCTAGGTGTCCTCGTCGTGGACGTCGGGGCCGGTAAGGTCGATCAGCGTCAGCGCAGGGCCGGCCCAGGGGAACGCCGTGTTCCAGACGACGCCGATGTCGGTCGCCGCTCGTTGTGCAGCCGCGGGCCGTGCCTGGCGCTCGCGCTCCAGCTGCTCGAGGTACTCACCCTTGCGGTGCTCTTCGGCTAGCCGTCGCTGGAGCCAGTGCTCGAGGTACGCCACCTCCTGCGCCGGCGTCGCCCACATCCAGATTGGCGGGGCACTCACCCACGTAGGGTTATTTTTATGCTCATTATTGTTGATTATTGGCTATTTTTTCTCAGACTAATAGTTTTCCATGATTTCATTCGTGAAAGCGAATGGCTGGGTACTTGTGACCCGAAAGATGATCAAGAAAGGTCATAACGTGAGGAAGTATGTTCTCTATAAAGAATGGCTTCAAAGAAAGAATTCTTGGATATTAATTCAAGAAAAGAAAAGAGATAGATCATTGAGAGTCTTGGTTGACGAATGTCTTTCATGTACTCTCTATCAATGTTCAAGAAATCATTAACTGATAGCTGCTCGGTCGATTTAGGAGTAGCGATTAATCAGTGAATCGGCCTATTAACTGGATTAATCGGTCCACCATTAATTGGTAGGTTAAATAGGAACTTGCCAAAATATATTCATAATTTTTTATGTATTATACCATACTCTTATGCTCCCAGCTATGTATTATACCAAAAACATGTTGCCATACACGTATAAAAAGCATAGAGATGAGGTAAAATTATTAATCCTAGCTACTAAGGAGCGGCATGGGCTGGAAGGGGTTACGAGCCAAAAAAATTGGACTTTGTTTACCCACCCATTAATGGGCAAGCGGGGATTAATCGGCATGACAACTGATTAATCGGTCTGACAAATTAATGCAGTGAATAGATGCTATTCGATTCGATCATGCCACGAGTAACGATTAACTGGCCCGTTAACTGATTAATCGGATGAATTATTGAACAATGCTCTCTATGAAGAAGATTTTTCAGTCAACATGATTTGAGATGAAACAAGCAACATGCATGTTTAATTTGACCAACGTCGTATCAAGCATGTGTGTCGAAGAGCATTCGGATTTATTCTGAATTTGTTGATTGAATATGCATTCAAAAGAGACAATTCTGGTATTTATGTCCCTTACAGGGAATTACCCACATGGCGGGAAAAGATGATTATGATAAAAACCCGCATGGCGGTAAAAGTCTGGAAAAATACCTGCGTAACGATGTAAAGTTGACATAGTATTATGTCAAAAATCCTGTATGGTGGGAGAAATTTTGGCAAAGGACTTATCTTGTATGACAGGAGAAAGATATGATGACTCATGTGTTTTTATGTATCCCACTCTGAGAGAAAAATATGAAATAGCTATTATGCTTTCTTAGTATCGACCGTACATCTTATGTGTAACAGTCATTAAGCACTCAATAAATCCAAAGAGAATAAAAGTTACAGACGAACCTAAAGATAAGAATGATATGCAAGTGTGACTTGCAAAAGTACTAATGATAAAGAACTCTGTAAAGTTTCTGAAATGGAATGAGGAAAAAGCACTCCCATACCAGTTAACAGATAACTTCATTTCGTATGAAGTAATCAGATGAATGAAGTAGGTAATCAAAGTTTCCTCAATTCACAAGAGTTATGAATGGTTTTCGAAATTGTGGCAGAAAACTTCTTGCCACATTTCGAGGGGGAGAAAAAAATATGAGATAAACTAGCAAATAGACCCGTGCATTGCAACGGAAGCAAAAAAAACATTACACCGTCTTGGCATAAAGGCCTCCCACGCTTTCACACCCTCTATTTCAACATTATACATCATCCATGTCGTTGATTATCCTTCCTGGGCGAGCAAGGCGGGCTTCTGCCTGATGATGGGCAGGAGAGAAGTGCGTCAATGACGGCCGCCGGTTAAGACGTGACTCCACGTAGCGCACCACACACACATTGTACACGCTTGCATGGGATGACGACTCATCCACTCCTAGCATCAGCACCAGGCACAGGAGGGTGGCGATGGAGCAAGCTGCTTTTGTTGTGGATTTAGAAGAGGGCCGCAATGGAAAGATGGATCGAGAGGGAGGTTCTTGTGCTGACCGTCGCTCATGCAGGTTCGGGAAGGAGGGAGATGATGTTAGAACTGGAATGATCTTGGAGAACTAGCGTAAAAAAGCGGCGAACAGACAGGAATGTGGAAGAGAAGAAGGGACAAGAGGAAGAAATCTTCCTCTTGAATAGTGATATATTTATTGAGAATTATAAACATAATGTTTCTTTTGCGAGGAATTATAAACATAATGTTATTTCTAAAAGTTAGCCTTCACAATTTATGGCTAACAACTATTCACATAAGGCTGTTTGTAATGGGGAGTATCATTGTCAGGCCCAAGATGCGATTCTATACCGATCACGTGACACACTTGTGATTGGGGCACAACCGCATTTCGAGCGCTTAGCAAGATGGATATCATTACACCGTACCATTACATAAATACACGGGGATACATCAATTCATACAAGCCACATGAATACAACAACATCAATGCAAGGCATCCGACTACGGATGCAAACAAGAAAAGCACAATGACATCCATCCTGCTATCCCAGGCTGCCGACCAGGAACATAACCCAATACTGACGAAGTAGAAGAAGAAAGAACTCCAACACAAGGTAACATCGCTCTCATGTCAAGTCATCGGAAACCTGCACCTGCAACTGATGTTGTAGTATCTGTGAGCCACGAGGACTCGGCAATCCCATAACCATGGGTATCAAGACTAGCAAAGCTTAAAGGGTATGGGGAGGTTAAGTGGTGGGGTTGCAGCAGCGGCTAAGCAATATATGGTGGCTAACTTACGAGTACAAGAATAAGATGAGCATATACGCAAACGGTCGCAAACTAGTAATGATCGCTAAAGATCCTGAACTACCTACGAGTCAAACATAACCCCACCGTGTTCTCTTCTCAAGGTGAAAAGAGACGGTCACAGTTACTCACACAGTTGTGTATTTTATTTCGGATCCTCTGTCAGCTTCTCTACAACCGGACATTAACAAATTCCAATCTGCCACATAACCGCGTGTCGGGGAAACTGATCGCCCACAAACACCTATGGGACCGGAGCCCCTTTTCGGTACGGCAAGGGAGCGGAGGAAGCACGAAGAGCAGATCGAGGAGAGCACGCGGGCAGTTTACCCAGGTTCGGGCCGCACGGATGCGTAAAACCCTACTCCTGCCTTGGTTTGTATTGTGTTCTTGGCTCGGGAGCGAGAAGATCTACAGTACTTGCCGCTTACAACACCGAGCGTGGGAGTGATCGAGAGTCGGAACCTCCACTACGTTGTGCATGGGCCTCCTTTTATAGGTCAAAGGGGTCACCGACAGGTGGCAACGTAGGTGAGGGTAAAAACGTAAAAGTGGTGGTAGTTGTAACAGTGTATGTACAGTGTTCTGTACCTGTAGGATCGAAGTAGGTCTAGAGGGGGGGTGATTAGACTACTTGACAATATAAAAAATCTGCCTTTAGATCATGCAAAGTTTTTGGCAGTTTCACAAACAAGATCAAATCAAGTAACACCCTACACATGCAATTCTAGAGTATATGCAGCGGAAAGTAAATTGCACATGTAAAAAGGAGGTGGAGAAGATCAAACGCAGTTTGGTGACACGGAGATTTTTGTCGTGGTTCCGATAGGTGGTGCTATCGTACATCCACGTTGATGGAGACTTCAACCCACGGAGGGTAACGGCTGCGCGAGTCCACGGAGGGCTCCACCCACGAAGGGTCCACGAAGAAGCAACCTTGTCTATTCCATCACGGCCTACGCCCACGGAGGACTAGCCTTACTCGGGGTAGATCTTCACGAAGTAGGCGATCTCCTTGCCCTTACAAACTTCTTGGTTCAACTCCACATCATCAAGACGGAGGCTCCCAAGCGACACCTAACCAATCTAGGAGGCACCACCCCCCAAAAGGTAATAGACGGTGTTGATGATGATGAACTCCTTGCTCTTGTGCTTCAAATGGTAAACTCCCCAACACTCAACTCTCCTCACTGATATGGCTGTGGTGGAAGAAAGGTTTGAGTGGAAAGCAACTTGGGAAGGCTAGAGATCAAGTTTCATATGGTAGGAATGGAATGGCTTGATCTCAACACAAGGGTAGGTGGTTCACTTCTCAGAAAGTGTATGGTAGGAATGGTGGTACTTTCTGATGGCTCTCCTCACGAATGAAGAGGGGGTGGAGGGGTATATATAGCCTCCACACAAAATCCAACCGTTACACACACATTTGACCAATCTCGGTCAGACCGAAGTGAAAACTCGGTCAGACCGAAAGTTCAAATATAGTGAACGTTGGGATTTTCGGTGGGACCGAAAATACCATCTCGGTGAGACCGAAGTGAGTCAAAGGTTAGGGTTTGCCATTTCGGTGAGACCGAAAATATAAACTCGGATATTCCGAATCGATGTCAACTGATCACAGAAGGTTGGCAGCCCTTTTTCGGTGAGACCGAAACTCAGAATCGGTGTGACCGAGAAGCTAGGGTTTGGAGAAACAACTGAAGTGGTTCATCTCGGTGGGACTGAGTTGGAGAAATCGGTGTGACCGAGATTACTTATGGGTGTGTGTTAAGTAGTGAATAGTGCTGATAGTTGAGGGAGTTAGATCACCAAGCACTTGAGCAACAAGAACATTAACACAACCTCATCCCCTTTTAATAGTATTGGCTTTCCTATGGACTCAATGTGATCTTTGATCACTAAACCAAAAATGGAGTCTTGAGCTTTTGCCAATGCTTGTCTTAGCATTTTGAGGGGTCCACTTCTTCAGACATTTCCATACCCACATCATCGAACTTCTCTGAAATGATTCTCAAGATAATATTAGTTCAATGATATATATGTTGTTATTAATTACCAAAACCACCCGGGGATTAGTTGCACTTTCAATCTCCCCCTTTTTGGTAATTGATGACAACATATAGATCAAAGCTTCGACAAAAGATATAATCAATGAATAATATCGTCGCTTTGAGAAGTATGTGATAAACAAGAGCTCCCCCTAAATTTGTGCATTATTTAAAATTTGCGTTTGAATGCAAATGCACAATCGATTAGGATTATGGGTCACTCTTCCATGTCACATACATCTTGGTGGAGCGCACAAAATGATAAGAATGAATAACATGCACTCAATCACCAAGACAAGAGTAAATAGCCATACAATAAGGAATAGCATAGGATAAGCAATAAGCACACATTAACGCATAGTATGGCTAAGCACTCATTAAGATAGCATCAAACGTAGTAGCAAGCACACTTAAAGTATCTGGAACCAAAAGAAACCAATGTATCTCAAGGAAAACCGGCAAAAGAACGAAAAGACGAAAGAGCACTCTCTCTCTCGAAGCCCTATGATCTATAACAATTTCTCCCCCTTTGGCAACAAGTTACCAAAAAGTTCGAAAGGGTATAGAGCTAAACGTCACTGCGGGCTCGGCTGGCTGCTCCCGTCTGGGTCGATGTCGGTGTAGAGATAGCTGCATCTGCGAAGACCTCTGCTGATGTCTGCGGTGGAGGAGTGGATGCTGGAGCTGAAGGAACTGCTGGAGCTGTAGCTGGTGCTGAAGTGGTAGCCCTGGAGTCTGTCACTGGGATAGCTGCAGATCTGGATCCTCTGGGAACCGGAGCAGTCTGGCGATGAGAGTCCTGGACTAGATCATCCTGCATAAGCTCTGCTCTCTCCTGCCTAGTCTCCTCCATGTCTGCCTCAAGCTTGTTGACAGACACCTGAATCTCAGTCAGCTTCACGTCTAGAGCGTGGATCTTGTCCTCGACAATCCTCTCAAGGCTCTCCTGAGATTGCTCAATGCTGGCCAGGCGTTGTTCAATTCTCTGGGTTGCTTCAAGAATCTGTTCTCCAAAGCTCTTTGGCTTAGCTGCTGCTGCTGCTGCCTCTTTGTCAGCTTTGGCTTTCTTTGCAGCTTCGATCTTGGCTTGCCCTTCAACTGAGGTGGGATCCTCTTCATCCATCACAACTACGTTGTCCTCATGCTCTGGCTGTAGTGGCAAGTGCTTCCTATCCAACATGAATTTGCCCGTGCCAAACTTGGCGTTGATGAGCATCTGTATCTGCGGAGCAAACCCACACGACCTCTTCTGGTCAGCTGCAGTCCTCTTAATGGTTTCTACCATCAAGTCCATCACCTTAAAAGGTGCCTTCTCATCGAGAATGTGCAGCATGTTGATAGAATAGCCTCGTATCATCCGGTGGTCACCTGACTTAGGCATCAAAGTATGCCTCAGAATAGTGTTAGTGGTGGTCAGACCTGCCTGGAGATAATACACTGAGCCGAGCTTCCATCCCTCCAAATCAGCAGCTGGGATCTCCTTGTACATATTCTTCATAGAATCATGACTCTTCTTAGGAATCCCATAGACATCAATGTCGTCCTCTCTCTGCACAGGAGCGTTCAGAAGATCTGCCCATTCTGCAACAGTTGAAGAAAACCGTTGACCTTCAGTCATCCAGGTGATCTTGCCCTCAGGATAGAAGTGGGCTGTGGCATAGAACTGCATGATCATCTCGTCATTCCATGCTGTCAGTTCTTGACCCACAAAATCAGCAACTCCACATGCAGTAAAGCTCTCATGCACATGGGGAAAGAAGTCCCGGTGCTCTTCACTGTCAATGTACTCCCAGTCAACATACCTGGTGTCAGCAACAATGGGCTTCTTATCCATTAGCACGGTCTCATAGAAATCCTGCTGCTCTCTGGTGTGGAATCAGGGGTCCACAGCAGTCCTTCTTCTTACGGCATATGGATCAGACTGTCTCCATAGCCTGAGACATTTGTCCTTCCTTGCCTTCATGTCCTCAGCTTGAGGATGAGCATCATTGTGGAGTGGCAACTTGGGACGGAGCTTGAGCAACACATGCTCTTCATCTGACTCAGAAGGTGGCATCTCACCTTTGTTCTTCTCAGAAGCTGGAATGCTTCTGGTTGTCCTCTTGGGCTTGGCTGGAGCTGCTTTGACTGGAGCAGGCTTCTTGGGCTTGGAGGAGGCTTGAGCCCGAATGGCATCACCCATGAACTTAGCTTTCTGAGGAGGAGGCTGGGGTGCTTCTTCTTCTTCTTCTTCTTCAGCATCAACTTGAGGTTCAGCATAAACAACTCTCTTCCTCTTGGAAGTCTTCTTCACCTTGCTTGGAGCTGGCTCTTCCAAGATGAGCTTCTTGGCAACTGCTGATTGCTTCACTTTACTTGTGCCTTTCCTTGTTTGCTGCCCTTGGTGCTCTTTGGCAACCACATTCTTCTTGGGCTTGGAGGTAACTTCCTCAGCAACAAAGTCGGAATCCTCATCATCAGAAGTTCTCTTCTTCCTGGTTCTCGTAGCTGTAGGAGGCAGACCACTAGGGGTACTCCTCTCACCATCATCACTAGAGCTGCTTGCAGGACTTGTATCTGCCTCTGGAATTTCAGCAACCGGTGATTCAGACCTGTTTTGGCTGTCACTGACATCTGACATGGCTGAAAAACCTGTGAAAAGATAAGGTGTAGGCAGAGTAGAAGAGTTATCACAACTGCAGAAGTTTTTGCAAAAAAAATGAGTTTAAAAACTTAGTTTTGAGTTTTCACAGAATGTATTTCGGTCAAACCGATTTCAAGTTTCGGTGTAACCGAAGTGTTCAACAGAACCTACACACCACTTTCGGTCAGACCGAAATGGGTTTCGGTCCTACCGAAAACTTAGGGTTTCACAGAAACTTCAATTCGGACATTCCGATTTCCACAACTCGGTCAGACCGAATTATGTAGTGCAATGGTCAGAGACCAAATCGGTCAGTCCGAGTTTCAGGAATCGGCTTCACCGAGATGCATTCCGTGGAAACCTAAACCTAAGAATTTTCCTCGAAACTAGAAGATCTGAACAATGTATTGGGATCATATCAAACTTGGATAGAATCAGGGCAGTCCTATCATGCAAGAATCAGAAGTGGAGCATGAAAGGGATCGGGACACACCCTAACTTGGTGGTGTCCCTCTACGGCGGCAACGGCGGAGAAGATTACCGTTGACGGCGGCGGAGACCTGCGGCGAGGGCGCACAGGTGATGAAGGCGACGATCCGTAGACCAGGGCGGCGGCAGCAGGGGTCTTGGAGGGCGAACGTTTGAAAGGAATAGATCGCGCGCAGCCCTCAGTATATATAACCCCGTGCTGTCGGTGGGACCGAGTTGAAAAACTCGGTGTCACCGAGCTGCATAATTGCAGTGCAGTTACACATATCGGTCAGACCGAGATTTTGAACTCGGTTTCACCGAGATGAAACCTAGATCAATCTAAGTGTTTCGGTTGGACCGAGATTGGGAAGCCGGTCAGACCGAAATGGACTTAGAAGGTTTTGGAAGTCAGTCTTAGACGAATCGGTGGTTCCGAGTGCTCCTCACTCGGACTGTCCGAAAAAGACTTGTTCAAAGTTGTGATATAAGCATGAATAGAATTTGAGACAAGATAGCATAGATAGCTAGGGAAGGTGCTTAGGCATTCTTGTCCATCCATTTGGCCAGTAAAAGAAACCAAAACAATCAAAACCACAAATGGATGTCCTTGAATGAATAGAATCATGCATTCAACATGCTCACACAATAAGATAGCAACTGAAATATGTGTCAAACATGCACAACCAAAACTCTAGCTACTAGCACACAAATTGTCGATGACTAGGTCATCTATATATGAGTATATTGACTTAGGAGCCAAATGAGAACATTTGATCATAGGTCATACTCATCGTTTAAGCACAAGTGGGGTTACCACTTTTACATAAAGCATTTATGTGTTCACATCATTTGGAGATGCTTTAGCTCAATTTTTAGAGCAAAGCTCCCCCTAGATGTGAGAACCCCTTTTAAAGGGTCAAACTAACCTTGGGTTGTCGTAGAAGACTTCATGTAGATGTTGAAGATGTGGATGCTCAATGTTGATGTAGATCATCAAGAGTTGAGAGCTATCCTTGGATTAGGGCACTTTCAATACCTACATGGGTTAGTCCCACAAGGAACAAACAAGAATATCCATGGACATAGAGTGAAGTACACAAGAGATGATGTCCATGAAAGCAATGATTACCTTGTCCCTTGACTTACCAACAAGAGGGTTTGTTACTCCATGAACTAGTGCATGATGTGGAAGTTGATTGCACAAGTTCTTGCCAAAACGAATATGAGTGAAGTTTGTTGGCGGAGTCACCCTCAAGAACCTACTAGTTCTTCTTCTTTGGGATCCACATCATCTTGATGGGAATCCTTGGTGTTGTAGTTGAGCTTGACGAAGTAGAACTTGATGTGTCCTTGGGAACCCACTTGACCATGGCTTGAGGTGCTTCAATGAATGCATCAATCTCCTCTTGAAGCTTGTCCTTGGCCTTTAGCTTGTGGTCTTGTGGTGGAAGGTCATCTTGAGCTTGTTCCACATTGGAAGAAGTAGGATCATACTTCTCCTTTTGTGAGACAAACTGTGGAGTAGGGTATTGACCTTCTTCCCACTCAACACCTTCGGCGTTGAACTTTCGCTCAAAACCAATCCCTTGATTCTTCCGGTGTCTTCCTTGTTTGCGAACAATCTCCTCAAAGTTCTTGCTTCCGGCAAGACTCTTGTAGACACCTTTCTCTATGATTTCCTTCAATAAGCTATTTTCTTGCTCAAGTGTAACTTGGCTTGAAACATTGTTAGTGGAATCAAGAGAACTACTAGAAGTAACAACATTTGATTTAACATTGTTATTGTTACTACTAGAGGAAGAATTTTTCTTATGCTTGTCATGCTTAGTCTTCTTCTTGTGTAGCTCCTTGATGACTTGTCTTTCCTCTCCGAATCCTTGCTTCTCCGAGAGGGTCTTCGTTCATAACGATCATCTCTACTCCTTCTCTCTCTCCGAGGTGACTCATCTCTTGCTCTTCTTCTTGGAGATTCTTCTCTTCTCTTGTGGGGAGCCGTACACTCATTTGAGAAGTGTCCGGGTCTTCCACAATTGTAGCAGTTTCGATCACGACTAGAAGATCTCTTTCCATCATATGATCTAGACTTTGAGCTTCTTTCTTTGCCTCTATTCTTGTAGAACTTGTTGAAGTTCTTGACCATTAGGCTTATCTCTTCATTGGAAACTAGCTTGTCACTTGAGGTAGTAGGAGCATCACTTGTAGCTTTGTAAGCACCACTTGACTTGTTGTGAAGCTCTTCCTTATCCTTAAGTGTCATTTCATGGGCAACAATTCTTCCAATGACTTCAGTTGGCTTGAGAGTCTTGTAGTTTGGCATCATTTGGATCAAAGTGCACACGGTGTCATACTTTCCATCCAAAGCTCTGAGAATCTTCTTAATGATGAATCGGTCGGTCATTTCTTCGCTTCCTAAGCCTGCAATCTCATTTGTGATGAGAGCAAGCCTAGAGTACATTTCAGCGACTCCTTCACCATCCTTCATCTTGAACTTGTCAAGTTGACCTTGAAGAATATCTAGCTTTGATTCCTTCACAGATTCAGTACCTTCGTGCATTTCAACCAAAGTATCCCAAATCTCCTTAGCATTCTCAAGACGGCTGATTTTGTTGAACTCTTCGGGACACAAAGCATTGAAGAGAATGTCACAAGCTTGAGCATTGTTTTGCAACATCCGCAACTCTTCGGGTGTAGCTTCGCGATCCGGAACTTTTCCTTCTTCAAAGAAATCACCTTGCATGCCAACACAAATAATGTCCCATGCGGCAGGGTTATGACCAAGAATATGCATTTTCATTTTATGCTTCCAACTAGCAAAATTTGTACCATCAAAGTAAGGACCTCTACGATAATTACCCTCACTAGACGCCATACTCTCCTAGGTTGTGAAACCAAGCTTATGGAGTCCAATGCAATGGAAACCAAGGCAATGGAGATCAAAGCTCTGATACCACTTGTAGGATCGAAGTAGGTCTAGAGGGGGGGTGATTAGACTACTTGACAATATAAAAAATCTGCCTTTAGATCATGCAAAGTTTTTGGCAGTTTCACAAACAAGATCAAATCAAGTAACACCCTACACATGCAATTCTAGAGTATATGCAGCGGAAAGTAAATTGCACATGTAAAAAGGAGGTGGAGAAGATCAAACGCAGTTTGGTGACACGGAGATTTTTGTCGTGGTTCCGATAGGTGGTGCTATCGTACATCCACGTTGATGGAGACTTCAACCCACGGAGGGTAACGGCTGCGCGAGTCCACGGAGGGCTCCACCCACGAAGGGTCCACGAAGAAGCAACCTTGTCTATTCCATCACGGCCTACGCCCACGGAGGACTAGCCTTACTCGGGGTAGATCTTCACGAAGTAGGCGATCTCCTTGCCCTTACAAACTTCTTGGTTCAACTCCACATCTCAACGACGGAGGCTCCCAAGCGACACCTAACCAATCTAGGAGGCACCACCCCCCAAAAGGTAATAGACGGTGTTGATGATGATGAACTCCTTGCTCTTGTGCTTCAAGTGATAATCTTCCCAACACTCAACTCTCCTCACTGATATGGCTGTGGTGGAAGAAAGGATTGAGTGGAAAGCAACTTGGGAAGGCTAGAGATCAAGTTTCATATGGTAGGAATGGAATGGCTTGATCTCAACACAAGGGTAGGTGGTTCACTTCTCAGAAAGTGTATGGTAGAAGTGGTGGTACTTTCTGATGGCTCTCCTCACGAATGAAGAGGGGGTGGAGGGGTATATATAGCCTCCACACAAAATCCAACCGTTACACACACATTTGACCAATCTCGGTGAGACCGAAGTGAAAACTTGGTCAGACCGAAAGTTCAAATATAGTGAACGTTGGGATTTTCGGTGGGACCGAAAATACCATCTCGGTGTGTCCGAAGTGAGTCAAAGGTTAGGGTTTGCCATCTCGGTGTGACCGAAAACAACAACTCGGATATTCCGAAATGCTGTCAATTGGTTACAGAAGGTTGGCAGACCATTTTCGGTGAGACCGAAACTCAGAATCGGATGGACCGAGAAATTAGGGTTTGGGGAAATAACTGAAGTGGTTCATCTCGGTGGGACTGAGTTTGCAGAATCGGTTTGTCCGAGATTACTTATGAGGGTGTTGATAAGTGAAGAGTGCTGATAGTTGAGGGAGCTAGATCACCAAGCACTTGAGCAACTAGATCATTAACACAACCTCATCCCCTTTTAATAGTATTGGCTTTTCCTATGGACTCAATGTGATCTTTGATCACTAAACCAAAAATAGAGTCTTGAGCTTTTGCCAATGCTTGTCTTAGCATTTTGAGGGGTCCACTTCTTCAGACATTTCCATACCCATATCATCAAACTTCTCTGAAATGATTCTCAAGTAAATATTAGTTCAATGATATATATGTTGTTATTAATTACCAAAACCACCCGGGGATTAGTTGCACTTTCAATCTCCCCCTTTTTGGTAATTGATGACAACATATAGATCAAAGCTTCGACAAAAGATATAATCAAGGAATAATATCGTCGCTTTGAGAAGTATGTGATAAACAAGAGCTCCCCCCAAAAGGTAATAGACGGTGTTGATGATGATGAACTCCTTGCTCTTGTGCTTCAAATGATAATCTCCCCAACACTCAACTCTCCTCACTGATATGGCTGTGGTGGAAGAAGGGTTTGAGTGGAAGGCAACTTGGGAAGGCTAGAAATCAAGTTTCATATGGTAGGAATGGAATGGCTTGATCTCAACACAAGGGTAGGTGGTTCACTTCTCAGAAAGTGTATGGTAGAAGTGGTGGTACTTTCTGATGGCTCTCCTCACGAATGAGGAGGGGGTGGAGGGGTATATATAGCCTCCACACAAAATCCAACCGTTACACACACATTTGACCAATCTCGGTCAGACCGAAGTAAAAACTCGGTTAGACCGAAAGTTCAAATATAGTGAACGTTGGGATTTTCGGTGGGACCGAAAATACCATCTCGGTGAGACCGAAGTGAGTCAAAGGTTAGGGTTTGCCATCTCGGTGAGACCGAAAATATAAACTCGGATATTCCGAATTGATGTCAACTGATCACAGAAGGTTGGCAGCCCTTTTTCGGTGAGACCGAAACTCAGAATCGGTTTGACCGAGAAGCTAGGGTTTGGAGAAACAACTGAAGAGGTTCATCTCGGTGGGACTGAGTTGGAGAAATCGGTGTGACCGAGATGTTAGGGTTTGTAGAGATAACTTCATCTCGGTGAGACAGAGTTGGTTTGACCGAGATTACTTATGGGTGTGTGTTAAGTAGTGAATAGTGCTGATAGTTGAGGGAGTTAGATCACCAAGCACTTGAGCAACAAGAACATTAACACAACCTCATCCCCTTTTAATAGTATTGGCTTTTCCTATGGACTCAATGTGATCTTTGATCACTAAACCAAAAATGGAGTCTTGAGCTTTTGCCAATGCTTGTCTTAGCATTTTGAGGGGTCCACTTCTTCAGACATTTCCATACCCATATCATCGAACTTCTCTGAAATGATTCTCAAGATAATATTAGTTCAATGATATATATGTTGTTATTAATTACCAAAACCACCCGGGGATTAGTTGCACTTTCAGTACCTAACCCTGACGGTGGGGGACAAGGGCATTGAATGCCCGTCGCCGTCGCCCCAAATAGTGCAAAAAAGCGTCCGTCCGGGCGTCTCCGTTCGCCACGACAGTAGCCTCGTCATCGTGGCTTGCCACCGTGTCCCCCGGTTGCACAGCCTTCCGCCACGTGCCCCTGGAAGGGCCCCAGGGCGACGCGTGGCTGGATGAGCTGGAGCGCGGGCACACAGTGGAAGCTTGTCGCGGCAAGCGCCTTGCCGCGGTCGCTACCTTGCCGCGCCCGGAAGCTTGTCGCGCTCCGGGTCTTGCCGGGGCGCGCGATGCGCCACGGCAAGTCTTCTGAAATGTCATGTTTTGGTCTTCCTGGCAAGCTCCTCTTGCCAGGGCCTTGTGCTAAAGGGGTAGTTTTGAGCCTGGAGCGGCCTTCCCGGCAAGCTCCTCTTGCCGGGGCCTTGTTTCTTGAACTTGAATACTTTGTTCTTGAATGGCTCCAAAGGAGCCAAAGCGGGCTTTGGCGGGCGCGTGGCAAGCCCTGCCACGGGACGCTGCTACTGCCCGTGCACAAGTCAGGATACTAAGGTACCCCTACTTTAGTACACCGACAGGAGCCCCCGGGCCTGGGCCACACATGGTGCCGAGCGTTGTTGGGCCAGGCCCAAAACATTGCACGGGCACACGCGGCCCACGGCGCACCGCATCCCACTCCGTATCCGTCGCATCCCTCCCTAACAGCACGCGTCGATTGCGGCGTCGTGGGAGAGATCGTGGCCTGTTTCTTTAATGGGAAAATGCGGAACGTCCCCCTCTCCTCCTTAAAAGCAGAGGAAACAGGGGCAGTTTCCCCCATTGCTTCATTGCGTCTTCCACCTCCAGAAACCCCCGCCGCTCCCCTCCTCCCCGAAGGTTGAAAGAGAGCAGCGCTCCGCCCTTCTTCCGCCGTCGTCAGCCTCCCCAGCGCCGCCGGCCCCCCTCGACGTCCCCGCCATGGCCCCGAAGGGCGACAAGGCGAAAGCCGCGAAGACCGAACGGGCGGCGAAGCTTGCAGCAATGCGGAAGAGGATGGTAGTCTTCCCGCCGAGGCTCGGCGCGAGGGAGCTGAAGGACAAGTTTTACCTCTTCTGGTCGAGGGAAACGAAAGCTCACCCGCGCACCAGGGTTCTCCCCGCCGAAGCCTGCGACATGTTTCCGGGAGGTTACCCTTACTTTGCCCTGTTCTTTCACTGCGGACTCTGCCCCCCATACTCCGAATTCTTCTGCGATGTTATGAACACATATGGATTCCATCTTCTAGATTTTACCCCGAACGCAGTCTTAACCATGGCCATTTTCGCACATTTGTGCGAAAACTTTGTCGGAGTTCACCCCAATGTAGCCCTCTTCCGCCATTTCTTTACGCCTCGGGTAGAGTCTGGGTCTCCTCTGTCCGGTGGGATTTCTTGGATCTTTAGGCTCAATAAGAAAGAGGCATACTTGATTGGAGAGCTCCGCGGCAAGTGGGAGGAGTGGAGAGCCGACTGGTGCTGGATCATGGAGGATGAACCCCAGCAGTTTACTTCCCCGCGCCGTGCTGCAATAGTGCGCGGCAAGGACTGGAGTGATTTGGCCCCGGAGGACGAGAAGTTGAAGATAGCCCTCACTAGGATTCTTCGCCTCCGGCAAGCCAACCTCACTGTAGGTGAGGTCGGGGCAGATTTCCTTCGCCGCCGCATTGCTCCCTTGCAGGAGAGGAAGATGCCTGCTTGGGATTTCGGCAACGCGGCAGACTGTATGAGGCTGCGCCCCGGCCTTAACTATAACTTCACTGTCCTAGAGCTCAAAGGGATGCTCCGTGAGCTGTTCAAGCACGACGCCAAGCACCCGGAGTGGTTCGCCTCGCTGCGGGGGGTAGTTCCACTATGCAACAATTCGTCGCTTAGTGCTATCCGCGCGGCGATGCCGTTGTGCGACTCCCACGGGGTTGACCCCACTTGGCTGGCGCCTTCTGATGAAGCCGCGCAAACCTTCTTCGACAACTTGGTGGAGCTGCCGATCAATCTCGATGAGAAGAAAGGTCTCACCCGCGACACCACCGACCGGGAGGTGGCGTATATCGCCACCAGGATGGAGGAGGCAGCCGTAGCCGAGGCCGCGGGCGAGTTTGGGTACTCCTTGGACGAGGCGGATGCAGCGGATGCGGTAAGTCGGGCCGAGGAGGAAGAGATCCTCAAACTGATAAAGCCTGCCGGGCAGCCCGCCGAGACGAGCGAGGCTGCCGGGCAGGGCACAGAGTCGAGCGAGCCCGCCGAGCAAGGCGCCGAATCGGGCGACTCTTCAGAAGACTCAGGCGGGTCTCTAGGCCTTGACGACTCCTCTTCATCCTCGGGGAGTTCTCCGCCACCACCAAGTCCTCCGCCTCAACCGAAGAAGCGCCTCCGCAAGGCTGAGGACACGGCAAAGCAGCCGGCGGGCCAGCAGCCGCAGCGTCGCTCGACGCGCGCCACCACAACGAGCAAGGCCGTCAAGGGGGCGCCTCGCGCCTCCGCAGCGGCTGGGGGAGGATCTTCCCGCACGGGCTCCACCGCTCCTTCCGCCCCTCGGGCCTCGGCGACGACCGGAGCGGGGTCTTCTCAGACCAATGCTTCGGCGCCCGCCAAGCGCCCGAGGGAGCCTACTCCTCCAGCTCCTCGCGCCGGGACGCGTGAGGCGGATTTCGACTTTTTCGTTCTCAGTTCCGACGAGGAGGAGGAAGAGTAAGTACTTGTTTTCTTCAATTTGTTGTTTTTGTCTTGAATCTTCTTTGTCTGATCCTATTTGATGTCTGTCTTCCAGGACCCTGGCCCAGAGGATGGCGAAGAGGGCCAAGATCCCGGTGGTCGATCTCGAGGACGAGCCCGTCGCAGCGGCAGGGGATGCGCCTGCGACAGACTTGCCGGACCAGCTAGCTGCCCCGCAGGGCAGCCCCCAGCGCAGCCCCCAGCGTAAGTCTTCTGTTCGCTCTTTACTTGTCGGGCGCGCGCGGGCTTCTTATCCTTGCTAATGTCTTGTTTGTTTGCTGATTTGTGCAGAAGCGGAGCCGCAGCCTCAGGAGCGTCAAGAGACTGCTCCCGACGAGCCGCTCGTCTCAGCCTCCCCGCCAAGGAGGAGCTCCCCGGCGAGGGAGAATACCCCGCCAAGGGCGAGCACTCCGCCAAGGGCGAGTACCCCACCAAGGGCGAGTACCCCGCCAAGGGCGAGTACTCCGCCAAGGGCGAGCACCCCGCCAAGGGAAGGCGCCAGCGGCCCTCCACCGGCGGGGGCTACCACGACGCCGCCGAGGGAGGACCCCCCGGCGAGGAACCCCGTCGAAGAAGAGGCTCGCGCAGGTAACCCTTGTGCTTTTCTTCTCTTGAATTTTCCTTTTTGGATATTTGCTTGACAATTCTTCTTTCTTTCTTCTTCTTTTCTTGTTCTCAGACTCGTCCGCCCCGGAGCCGATGGAGACGGAGGCCACCGTCGATGAGACCGCCGCGGCCACTGACGCGGCAGCTGAGGAGGGTACCGGCGACCGCACTGACGGCCCTGAGGCCGTAGGAGCGCCGGACGCTGCGCCGGCCGCCGACCCTTCTGCTGCCGCGACCGAGCCGGGCGTCTATCTGGAGGCTGCCAACGGGGTCTTCATCCAAGTCCCGTGGGCTTCTACGTCGAGGGCGCCCGCGGAGGGAGAGGTCTTCGATGGGGAAGTCCTGGCCTCCGCCGGGCTGAGGCTTGTCAACGCGCCCGGCAGCAGCAACTAGCCCGAGGAGGAGCAGCTTCTGCGCCAGCTCCTGGCCCTGTAACGCGCCAGGCAGGCTAAGCTAGAGTCCCGGGAGGCTCTGGCTGCCAAGGCTGGCGTCGATTTGGAGAAGCGCGCCGAGGAGCTCCGCGCCGCCAACCAGGCGGCCCTCCGGTCCTTGGCGGAGGAGCGGGAGGAGCTCGCCGAGGCGCACCAGGCGTTCATCCTCGAAAAGGCCGAAGCAGAGGAGCAGCAACGGCTCGCCGCCGAAGATCTGTCTCGGCGGGAAGGTGAGCTGAGGTAGCGGAAGGTCGACCTCGATAGCCACGAGGACGACCTTACCGCGCGTGAGCAGTCCCTTGGCGGGGCTCTGCAGGAAGCGAGGGGTGCCGCTGCAGCTGCAGAGACCGCCAAGAGAGACTTGGAGGCGAGGGTGGCACAGTTGGAGCTCAACTTGAAGACGAGCGAGGAGAAGGTTGCCGCGCTCACGCTGGAAAGGGAGAAAGACGCCCACAGCCACTCGGAGTTGCAGGTCCGTCTCTCCGACAAGGGCAAGGAGCTCGCCATCGCCAAGGATTCCATCGCGGACTTGGAATTGAAGCTGTCCACCCTCACTGAATCACTTGACGGCGCCAGGAACAGGGAGACGAAGCTGAAGGAAGATCTCCGGGCTGAGAGGGCACTGTTGGACAGCGTCGCCCTCACCCAAAATAACTTCAGGCAGACGGTGGAGCAGTGGACCGAGGAGCTCGTCGCCGCCGCCGCTGACATCGACGGGGAGATGGCGGCGCTAGGGACGGAGCACCTCGGGTACTCCCCCGACGCGAACCTCCCTCACAGCGCCAAGCTGAGCTTATTCTTCAGGGGAGTGGCGCCGGCCCTCGAGCAGCTCCGGGAGAGGATCCCCATGCAGCTGGCTAATGAGGCGCGCAGGCTCTGTACGGGAGTTGTGGAGAGAGTGCTGACGAAGATCGTCTACCGCAACCCCGGGATCAATCTTGAGAACGTCCTCCGGACCTTGCCGCCCGACGCCGACCAGGAGGCGCTGAAGGCTCTTGTCGCCCCCATCGTGGCCAAGGTGGGCAAGATCAGGAGGGTTGACGACGACCGCGTGGACTAGACTGCTTTCTTTCTGCTTCCCTTGTCGCTGCCAATCAAGTCATGGACAGTAGTTTATTAGAACAGCGACAAGTCATCTTGTAATATAACTTTATTTTGGGTAGTTAATGCAGTGTTACTTCCTTTGCTCGACCTTTTTACTTTGTATGCTTTTACCCTATGCTTTTAGGGAACTTGTCGGCGAGGGGACCCTTGCCGCGAGCGCTGAGTGCGGAACTTCAGCAGCCTGCTGGCAACGCTTCTACCAGCAAGAAACCTCGCCGCAGCCAGTCGCAGCACACTTAGGTTGTTGAGCGAACTCGGAAACGAAGTAAGGGCGCGACATTTGTCGCAGCTCACTTAAGCCGTTGAGCGTGCTCGAAACAAAGTAAGGGCGCGGCTAGCCACGGGTAGGTTCCTCCGCGCACAGGTTTTCCATACAAAGTGTGGTCGTTCAAGGAAGATAACTTAGAAAATTTAAAAATTTGAATGCTTAAGCTTTGGCAACTTAGCTGATGTCGGTTGTTTGCTCCCGGCAAGGCTTTTCCTTTCTTGAACAACACTTGGTCCAGTCCATGCCACTGTCTCCTTCCCCCCGGCAAACTTGTGCGCGAGGAAAACTTCTTCTGCTTGAGAGAAAAGAAAAAGGGAGAAAACATAGATATGGAGCCTTGGGGCTCGTTATTGCTTACCGGGGATGTGTGCTGCACAAAGTGTTATATGATACATGCAAGTAAAAGAGAAAAATGCATGAAACGACAAGTTGTGCAAGGCACAAAAGCTTTACTGATGCACGGGGTCTGCGCCCGGCTTTGTACAAAGGTTTACATGCAACAGCGGCAAGACTTGTACAAAAGGTCGTTGCCGGAGCGGATCACGGCAACCGCGCCTTATGGGTGAAACTTGCGAAGGTGCTCAATGTTCCAGGAGTTGCTCACCGGTAAGCCCTCTTCGGTCTCAAGGCGGACAGCGTCGGGCCTTGTGACTTGTCTCACCCGATAAGGGCCTTCCCACTTCGGCGTCAACTTGTTGGAATTCTTGGCGGACTGAACGCGCCGAAGAACAAGGTCGCCTTCCTCGAGACTTCTGGCCTTAACTTTGCGGCTATGGTAGCGGCACAAAGCTTGCTGGTATCGAGCAGCTCGTACAGCAGCCTGAAGATGGTTCTCCTCGAGGAGCAGTGCATCATCTTGCCGCAGCTGCTCTTGCTCGAGCTCATCGTAAGCGAGCACTCGAGGAGACCCGTATACGAGTTCCGTGGGGAGAACTGCCTCTGCTCCATAGACAAGAGCAAAGGGTGTCTGCCCGGTGGCTCGATTTGGTGTCGTCCTGATTGACCAAAGAGCCGCCGGTAACTCCTCAATCCAGTTCCTTCCGCACTTGCGCAACTTGTCGAAAGTTCTTGTCTTGAGTCCGCGCAGCACTTCAGCGTTTGCCCTCTCCGCTTGACCATTGCTCCTCGGGTGAGCAACAGAAGCGAAGCAGACCTTGGCGCCAAGGTCTTGGACGTACTGCATGAAGGTGCGACTTGTGAACTGCGTGCCGTTGTCGGTGATGATCCTGTTAGGGATTCCGAAATGGCAAACAATTGACCTGAAGAACTTGACTGTTGACTGTGCGGTCACCTTTCTCACTGGTTCCACTTCCGGCCACTTTGTGAACTTGTCGATAGCGACGTACAAGTATTCAAAGCCCCCGACTGCGCGGGGAAAGGGGCCGAGGATGTCGAGCCCTAGACCGAAAAGGGCCAGGACAAAGGGATCGTCTGGAGAGCTTGAGCTGGCTGATGTATTTGCTTGGCATGGAACTGGCACGCTTCACACTTGGTTACTTGTGCAGTTGCATCTTGGAGGGCTTCTGGCCAAAAGAAACCTTGCCGGAACGCCTTCCCGGCAAGTGCTCTTGCGCCAATGTGGTGACCACATATGCCTCCATGTATTTCTGCCAACAGCTTTTGCCCATCTTCCCGGGGAATGCACTTCAACCTGACACCATTGAGTCTTCTTCTGTACAGTTCATTGCCGACGAACTGATACATACTTGACTGTCTGGTTATTCTTTCTATTTCTTCTGGCTCTTCGGGAAGTTCCCCAGTTTGAAGAAAACGGACAATTTGCTGCGCCCATGCTGGAGCCTAAGGCTCAACAACAAGGACTAAAGGCGTCAGTGCTGCTGCGGGAACGTCAGCTTCCACGGCAAGAACATGTGGCTCGGCCGGAGCTGGACGTTCCCCGGCAAGCTTGCCGGGGCAAGACTTGTCGGGAACGCCTGCTTCAACTGTATGGACCCTCGGGTCCGCAGGAGTAGACTGTCCCTCAGCAACTCGGTCATTGATCTTGGGGACCTTGGCGGCGATTTCAGGAAGATCCGCCGGCAAGTAGTCGTCGGAGACCAACTTTCTCTTCTTGCTTTGCCCAACTGATGGTGTAACGGATGGTTGAGTTAGCTTGAGCACGAAGATCCCTGGTTCCACAGGTAGCTTTAGTGCAGCACACTTTGACAGGCCGTCTGTGACGTTATTTTGAGCTCTTGGAACGTGCTCCATCTGTATGCCTTCAAAGTGCTCTTCAAGCTTCCTCACTTCGTCGACGTAAGCTTCCATCAATGGGCTCTGGTAGCTCTTGTTCACTTGTCGGACAACCAACTGCGAATCTCCCTGCACAATCAGCTTCGTGATCCCAAGTTCTGCTGCTATTCTAAGGCCGGCAAGCAAACCTTCATACTCTGCAGTATTGTTTGTTGCTTGCTCCTTGGGAAAGTGCATTTGGACAACGTACTTGAGGTGTTCTTCGGTGGGCGCGACAAGCAGCACGCCAGCGCCGGCGCCTTGCAGCGAGAAGGCACCATCGAAGTACATTACCCATTCTTTCCTCGCTTCTTTGACGGGGATGTTTGTCTCTGGAACCTCTTCGTCTGGTGTTGGTGTCCATTCTGCTATGAACTCTGCCAAGGCTCTGCTCTGGATAGTTGAAGTACTTTCAAACTTAAGACCAAAGCTTGACAGCTCCAGTGCCCACTCGACAATCCTGCCTGTTGCTTCTGGATTTTGCAGTATCCTTTTCAGTGGAAAGCGAGTGACCACTGTTATCTCATGTGCTTGGAAGTAGTGGCGCAGCTTTCTCGAGGCCATGAGGAGGCCGAAAAGCAGCTTCTGCACCCCAGAGTATCTTGACCTAGCCCCCTGCAAGAGGGAACTGACAAAATAAACTGGGTGTTGCACCATCTTCTTTCGCACTTCTTCTTGCATCTGCGCAGACTCGTGCTTGTCGGGGCCAGAGCTTATCGGGGAAGCCACCTGCTTGTCGCTGGATGCGCTTGCCGGGGCTGTGGACTCCTCCTCCGCCTCCCTTTCCGCTACTAACGCAGCACTAACCACTTGATTGGTTGCCGCTAAGTACAGCAGCAACTTCTCTTGCGGCTTAGGTGCGACAAGTATTGGAGTGGAGGACAGGTACCCTTTCAAGTCTTGCAGCGCTGCCTCCGCTTCCGGAGTCCATTTCGTTGGACCTGCCTTTTTCAAGATTTTGAAAAATGGCAGGGCGCGTTCCGCAGACTTAGAAATGAACCTGCTGAGAGCAGCCACACAGCTGATACGTCCAAAACGTATCTATAATTTCTGCTTGCTCCATGCCACTTTTGGGTGATATTGCTATGATATTCATACACTTCCATACACTTTTGATCATATTTGGACTAACTTACTAATCCAGTGCACCCCAGTGCCAGTTTCTGTTTTCGGCTGTTTTTGTATTTCAGGTTTTCACGTTACGAGAACTGCCCAGAAAAATCCAGAAAAATTATATAAAAAATCAGCGTTTCGGAAACAACCTTGCGTCCGAAGGACAGATGGGGGGGGCACCAGGGCTCCAGGCGCCCTGGCGGCGCGCCCCCCCTGGGCCGCGCCGGGGGGGCGCCTGGGCCCCCCGAAGCTTCCCCGATGCCCCCCTTTGGCATATATTTAAAGCGTCCTCTGAAACCCTCAGAAGAGGAACTCTTTTCGTGATCCCATCTCTGTTCCGCCGCCGCCGCCGCTTCCAAGATCGGGAGCACCAGGAGAACTCTTCCCGGCACCCTGCCGGAGGGGAGGATCACCACCGGGAGCTTCTCCACCACCATGGACGCCTCCCGGATGACTCGTGAGTAGTCTCCCTTGGACCATGATTCCATGACCAGTAGCTATGTGATGTTCTCCTCCCATTCTTGTGCTTCACTAATTAGTCCTCGTGAGCTGCCCTACATGATCGAGGCACCTATGTAATCCTTATGCTGTTGCTATGTTGAGTTTGCTGGGATCCGATGGATTATGAGATTATGTTCAGATTGATCTTGAGTAATATATTTGATTTACCTCTTTTATATTTATGTTCATAAGTAATTCTTTCATGTTCTCCGTTGTTATTTACTGCTTTGGCCGAGTAGTAGGTAGTGACTCCAAGAGGGAACGTTATGCTCGATTGTGGGTTCATGCCCCTCGATGACTAGCTTGAGTGACAGAAACATGAGTCTAGGGGATGTGATGTTGCCACAAGGGGGAAAACAACGGTGCTTGTGCCCGCGGGTGCAAGGATTATTTACTTTACGCAAAGTTTTTTTAATGCAGTTGTCTGTTGCATTGAGTTTACACTATGGGTGGGACTCGCAACTTAATACCAGCGAGATGTTCTGGATAGATATCTCAAGGTGGATGATTAGTAGTAGATATTGATGGATTTCGGTCTACTTACTTTGGCGTACCGCCCATGCTTTGAACCTCAACCTTTCTTGCATTGTAGTCAGCATTGGTTTGCGTTCGTGGTCCTGTCAATTGCCCAGCTGTAATTTGTTTACCTCACATAGCTGTTTTATCGTCTTTTGGGAGAGAGACATCACTAGTGAACATCATGAGACTCCGGTCCATATTACCATCATTGATCACATCCGCTATTTACTTTTCGTTATTATTTACTATTGCAAAACACTATCTATCACTACTATCATTGCTTTTAATCCTTTGTGAACTACAAGGCCGAAGGGATTGACAACCTCTCTGTACTCGTTGGGAGCAAAGTTATTTGTATCTGTGTGCAGGTCCACGTTGATTGCTACTATCTGGCGCCGTAGCAGTTGACACCTACTTGTTGAACCTAGGAGTCTCTGGGGATTCGATCCTTGGCATCTTTGCTAAGGGAAAACACTTCTACAATACTGCATCTTACACCATCCACTTGGGGTAACCAACGAGGGGTTCGAGGCCCATCAAGGAGTATTTTCTGGCGCCGCTGCCGGGGACTCCACTCTTCAGGATAGGGGAGTTGCACGCTATCTTTTACCTTTGCTTTTTAGTCTTGTTAGTTTACCTTTCAGTTTTTGCTTTATTACCTTTTATCGAAAATCACAAAAAATAGTTATCTTGTTCTTTAGTTGTCATTATGTCGGGTCCTTTTGTCTTTGACGAGGCAGAAGTTCTCACCTTTAAACAAAGAGGTGGGGAAAGTTTGAAAGATGCTTGGTATAGAATTAATGATTCACAAAAAAGAGCCACCAAGAAGCAACCTACTACTATCTTGCTTAGAAATTTTTATGTTGGAATTACTTCTTGGAATAGGTTTATTCTAGATACTGCTATCAATGGGAATTTCCTAGAGGCCCCAGTTTGGGAGTCTCTTAGTATTATTGAAAATCTTGTTGGGAATCTCCCTGTTGTTAGCATTCGAGAAGACATCACCCTAGCTCACATTATGAAAAAACTTGAAAGAACAGAGCTAGAGATGCCAAGCATTAATAAGATGAATGAGTTGGATCGTAAGGTCCAAGGGAATTTCAATAGGCTTGATAGCTCCATGCATAAAATTTTCAAAATTTTGGAGACCGTCAAATTCCATGACTCTGACTCTTCTAGGATAAACGAGATTGAGGAAATATTTGATACCTTAGGAACTACTTTCTCCTCGATCAAAACCAAAAAGGTAGACACCCCGGCAAAGCGGGAGCCTAAGTTCGTTCACGTTCCGAAGGCTCCCCGTTCTAAAAGTAATCCACCTATTGCCAAAGGGGTTGAAACTGTAAAGACTTTGGAAGAAACACCTCTATGTGATGAATTTATAAATGAATCTTCCCTTGACTTTTATCCTTTTGGTCTTCTACCTAGAAGTATCTCTATGAGGCCTTTGTTTGAGAGTCCTTTTAAGACTAGTTGTATTATTGAAGAGCTTTTTGATGATCTTGATGATGGTTCAATTCATACAACTTGATCTATGCATTATGCCTAGCTTAAAGGCATAAAAGAAAGCGCTTTTGGGAGGCAACCCACATGAATAATTTTTTTGCTTTTGTTGTGTCTTGATGTTTTTTACTGCTGTAGCATCATCATTGTATATTTGCTTTTTATATTTGTGCCAAGTATAGCCTCTGATTGCTAGAAAGTTCAAAAGTTGTGAGGTGCTGTCCAGGAAACAGATTCTGTCCTTGGATAGAAAAATTCGTATAAAATCACAAGATCATCTTTTTGGACTGAATTTTTTCGACAGCGTTCGCTATATAATTGTCTTTCGTGCGTCTGTTCTGAGTTTTTTGATTTGAGTTGCAGAAGTATCCCGAACAGATCAATTACTACCTGCTGTTCTGTTTTTCACAGATTCTGTCCTGTTTTGCCTTTCCTTCACTTTGCAAATCAAGAGCTTGCTTTTTCTTTGCAAAAACCTTTTGGCAATCTTGAGAAACAGTAGAACTTCAAGAATATCTTTATTTCCAGCAAGGTATAATAATTTTATTAAGGGTACTAACCTCGCTAATCAGATTATGATGAGTTATGTATGAAGGGAGTTTTGAAGTGTGCGAGGGAAGATGATAAAAAGATTCAGGAGTGTCAAGCGCTCAAGCTTGGGGATGCCCCGTGCACCCCCAAGAAATATTCAAGGAGACTCAAGCGTCTAAGCTTGGGGATGCCCCCGTGCATCCCCTTCTCCATCAACATTATCAGTTCGTCTTTCGTTCCACTATATTTTTATCACTTCATGTATTATGTGCTATGCTTGGAGCGTCTTGCTTTTAGTTTTCTTTTTAGTTTTTCATAACGAGTCGGAACTCAGCATTCCTTTATGTGGGAGAGAAACACGCTCCACCTCTACCTAGAACATAACATAGAATTTTCATGTCTATCTATGTTGTGTGTGTTCTTTGTCTTTTAATAGCTACTATCATGTGCTGCGCTTAGTATTCATGCTTATCTTTTCAAATAGCTTTTGTTTAGTTGGTTGCTTGAACTCTCTTTAATTATCATGCTCACCTTATTAAGAGAGTTTGCTTCCGTTGCATTGGTTAATGTGTCTATGATAAAGATGCTACTTGCATAATGGTGCTTAGTAGTTCAGGTTTTCTTATGGTTAATCTCAAATAGCTGGGGGGTTCCCAATGTGTTATTGGAATACCAACTTAATTTGTTTGCCTATGATGTGGTATGGTTTAGTAATATCTTCCTTCAAGAATTTATTTTGATTGACTTGGCGTATGCTCACGCATATTTAAGACTGTAAAGAAAGTCTGTCAAGCCTTGATGATCTTTTATTTCTGAGTAGCGATATAACTACCATGCCTGATTCAATATTGCTTTGTCGCTCTGCATGATTATGACCGTCATTGCTCTATTAGTTGGTCGCTCCCAGTCTTTTGCTAACCTCCACCTGTACTAAGCAAACTAACTTTGCAATATATAGCTCATGGGAAAGTAGCTTAAAAACTATTGTGGTAAAGAATATGTTGCTTATGTATCTTATTTCTTATAAGTTGCTTGCTGAGCGGTAACCATGTTTCTGGGGACGCCATCAACTGTCACACTTTTGTTGAATATCATGTGAGTTGCTATGCATGTTCGTCTTGTCTGAAGTAAGGGTGATTTGCCGTGGGTTGAATGAATATGCATATTGTTAGAGAAGAACATTGGGCCGCCAACCAAAGCCATGTATCATGGTGGAAGTTTTAGCTTGGACATTAATCCTCAATCTCTTATGAGAACATGCCTATGCATTAAAGAGGAGTCCATCATCTATTTTCTATGTTGTCCCGGTATGGATGTCCTCAAGTTGAGATCTATCAAAAACGAGAAATCAAATGCGATTTATCTCCTTGGACCTTTGTACAGGTGGCATAGAGGTACCCCTTTGTGACACTTGGTTGAAACATATGTAATGCAATGATAACCCATGGAAATCCGAGCTAATTAGGACAAGGTGCAAACACTATTGGTATTCGATGCATGAGGCTTGCAACTTATAGGATGTCTTATGCATGACACATATGAAGTACTACTACCGTTGACAAAATTGCTTCCATGTTTTCAAAATAAAAAGCTCTAGCACTTAACCTTTCTTTTACTTTTATGTTGAAGCACCAACTACTGAGAGCATGATTGTCATTCTGAGTGTAATGTGCATTGTCCCAAAGTAGCATTGTCTTTTGCATGATTGTGATATCGTTTATTCTGAAATGATTGTATCTAGTCATCACTTAAACCTTGAAGGTGCCCCTGCATTTATGTTTTGCATCACTAAAGGGGGCAAGCTAGATATCACTTTATCATATTTGCACATCATGTTCATTGCAAATCTTTTTGATGTTTCAGTTTCATGTTGTAAAACTTTCAGTCATTTGTGATTTTCTCATGAGGCAACTTAATTACTATAGATTCATTGTCTCAGTAAGCTTTTGTCATATGACTATAAAAAGTCCTATATGGTTAATAGCATGTCACCACTGAAATTATTCTTGTTATCATTTACCTACTCGAGGACGAGCAGGAATTAAGCTTGGGGATGTTGATACGTCCAAAACGTATCTATAATTTCTGCTTGCTCCATGCCACTTTTGGGTGATATTGCTATGATATTCATACACTTCCATACACTTTTGATCATATTTGGACTAACTTACTAATCCAGTGCACCCCAGTGCCAGTTTCTGTTTTCGGCTGTTTTTGTATTTCAGGTTTTCACGTTACGAGAACTGCCCAGAAAAATCCAGAAAAATTATATAAAAAATCAGCGTTTCGGAAACAACCTTGCGTCCGAAGGACAGCCAGGGGGGCCACCAGGGCTCCAGGCGCCCTGGCGGTGCGCCCCCCTGGGCCGCGCCGGGGGGGGCGCCTGGGCCCCCCGAAGCTTCCCCGATGCCCCCTTTGGCATATATTTAAAGCGTCCTCCGAAACCCTCAGAAGAGGAACTCTTTTCGCGATCCCATCTCTGTTCCGCCGCCGCCGCCGCTTCCAAGATCGGGAGCACCAGGAGAACTCTTCCCGGCACCCTGCCGGAGGGGAGGATCACCACCGGGAGCTTCTCCACCACCATGGACGCCTCCCGGATGACTCGTGAGTAGTCTCCCTTGGACCATGAGTCCATGACCAGTAGCTATGTGATGTTCTCCTCCCGTTCTTGTGCTTCACTAATTAGTCCTCGTGAGCTGCCCTACATGATCGAGGCACCTATGTAATCCTTATGCTGTTGCTATGTTGAGTTTGCTGGGATCCGATGGATTATGAGATTATGTTCAGATTGATCTTGAGTAATATATTTGATTTACCTCTTTTATATTTATGTTCATAAGTAATTCTTGCATGTTCTCCGTTGTTATTTACTGCTTTGGCCGAGTAGTAGGTAGTGACTCCAAGAGGGAACGTTATGCTCGATTGTGGGTTCATGCCCCTCGATGACTAGCTTGAGTGACAGAAACATGAGTCTAGGGGATGTGTTTGTTGCCACAAGGGGGAAAACAACGGTGCTTGTGCCCGCGGGTGCAAGGATTGTTTACTTTACGCAAAGTTCTTTTAATGCAGTTGTCTGTTGCATTGAGTTTACACTATGGGTGGGACTCGCAACTTAATACCAGCGAGATGTTCTGGATAGATATCTCAAGGTGGATGATTAGTAGTAGATATTGATGGATTTCGGTCTACTTACTTTGGCGTACCGCCCATGCTTTGAACCTCAACCTTTCTTGCAATGTAGTCAGCATTGGTTTGCGTTCGTGGTCCTGTCAATTGCCCAGCTGTAATTTGTTTACCTCACATAGCTGTTTTATCGTCGTTTGGGAGAGAGACATCACTAGTGAACATCATGAGACTCCGGTCCATATTACCATCATTGATCACATCCGCTATTTACTTTTTGTTATTATTTACTATTGCAAAACACTATCTATCACTACTATCATTGCTTTTAATCCTTTGTGAACTACAAGGCCGGAGGGATTGACAACCTATCTGTACTCGTTGGGAGCAAAGTTATTTGTATCTGTGTGCAGGTCCACGTTGATTGCTACTATCTGGCGCCGTAGCAGTTGACACCTACTTGTTGAACCTAGGAGTCTCTGGGGATTCGATCCTTGGCATCTTTGCTAAGGGAAAACACTTCTACAATACTGCATCTTACACCTTCCACTTGGGGTAACCAACGAGGGGTTCGAGGCCTATCAGCAGGCGGCAAGCCTTCGTACATCCTTGACGCGCTTCGGAGCTTCGATCTGCTCGATGGCCTTGATCTTGTCGGGGTTGGCTTCAATCCCCCTCTGGGACACAAAGAACCCGAGAAGCTTGCCGGAGGGGACTCCGAACACATACTTCTCGGGGTTAAGCTTGAGTTGTATCTTGCGCAGATTCGTAAAGGTTTCATCTAGGTCTTGAATCAGGGTATCCTTATCCTTGCTCTTGACCACTATATTGTCCATGTAAGCTTCTACATTCCTGTGTATCTGTGGCTCAAAAGCAGTGTGGACTACCCTCGCAAATGTTGAACCCGCATTCTTCAATACAAAGGGCATGCGTATGAAGCAATAAGTGCCACATGGTGTAATGAATGCGTTCTTCTCTTCATCCTCCTCAGCCATGAATATCTGGTGGTATTCGGAGTATGCATCAAGGAACGAAAGCAACTCACATCCAGCCGTGGAGTCAACGATCTGGTCAATGCGCGGCAAGGGAAATGGATCCTTGGGACAAGCTTTATTCACATCAGTGAAGTCTATACAAAGCCTCCACTTCCCATTTGCTTTGCGCACGACAACAGGGTTGGCCAGACACGTGGGATGAAGTACACCTCTAACAAGGCCTGCCGCTTCCAGCTTCTTGATTTCTTCAGCGATAAACTCTTGGCGCTCCACTGCTTGTTTCCTAACCTTCTGCCTGACGGGCCGCGCGTGAGGACAGACAGCAAGCTTGTGCTCAATCACTTTCCTGGGAACACCGGGGATGTCAGACGGTTGCCATGCAAACACGTCGACATTCGCCCACAGGAAAGCAACGAGCGCGCTTTCCTATTTAGGATCGAGCGTGGCACTGATGGTGAAAGTACCACCAGTGTCGTCCTCCTTGGCGGACACCTTCTTGGTTGCAGGTGGAGCTGCCATTCCCTTCTTGCACTTGCCGGTGGAGCTCGATGGCGCGTCCTCGACGGCAGCGCAGCACTCCGAAGAGGTGCGTTTGCCGGAGTGGGCCCCAGAGCCCTTGCCGGACTTGGTCTTGTTCTTCCCCCTGGGAGCTTCAGCGGCAAGTGTTTTCCTATCTGTTGCAGCTGCTGCGTCCCGGTAGATCTTGTCGGCGCAGATAAGCGCATCCTTCTTGTCGCCGGGGACAGAGATGACGCTTATCGGCCCTGGCATCTTGAGCATGTTGTAGGCATAATGAGATGCTGCCATGAACTTGGCGAGCGCTGGACGGCCAAGTATCCCGTTGTATGGCAACGGGATATCGGCAACGTCAAAGGTGATCTTCTCAGTCCTGATCTTCCCCTTCGGCTTGCTCCTTCCTGGGTTAATTCCTTGGAAAGTTCCGGATTCCTCGAGCTCGCTGTCGGGGATCTGTAGCTTTCGGACTACAGCAGAAGAGATCAGGTTTAGGCCGGCCCCGCCGTCCACCAGCATCTTGGTGACCTTGAGGTTGCGGATGGTTGGGGAAACCAACATCGGCAAGCACCCGACCGCCGTTGTGCGGTCAGGGTGATCCTCAATGTCGAAGATGATGGGCGTGCTGGACCACTTTAGTAGCTTGCGCGACTCGACGGGTGGCTCTGCTGCATTAACTTCCCGCACCCATTGTTTGAGTTGACGGTGGGAAGTATGCAGAGAGGCACCTCCATCGACACACAGAACTTCTGTGGCCTTCTGGAACTCCTGCTCGCTGTTGTCTCCGTCGTCCATGTCTTCATCTTCGTCTTCGTCCTCGTCCTTGTCGCGGCCGCGGGGAGGTCTATCTCCTTGCCGCTGCTTGGCCTTGCCGCGGCGTCCTCCCCGGCCGTTGAATGGCCGCTTCTTACCGGTCTCTCCTCCGCCTCCCTGGGCCTTCTCCTTGTCGCGTCGCTCGTACTCAGCCTTCTGCTGTTCGACGAGGTACTCGACCCTTTTGCAGTTCTGGAGATCGTGGATCTTGGTGCGGTGGATCTTGCAGTACTGCTTGTCGGAGCCGTCCTGCTTGTCGGCGGCCGCTACAGCGGTGGCTTCCTTGCCGGAGCCACCAGCCTAAGCTTTCTTGGCGCCAGCCTCCTTGCCGGACTGCTCCACAGCCAGTACTTCCTTGTTCTTCTTTTTCTTATTGTTCCGCCGCCGGTTTTTCCTTGCCGGGGCGGCATCCTCACTGTCTGTTCCTCCTGCTCCAACATCCTCTCCGGGGAGTCTCCTCCCCTCTTCAGCGCGCGCACACTTGTCGGCCAGGGCATAAAGCTCATTGACGTCTCGTATCTTGCACATCGCCATTTCCTCCCTCATCCGGCGGTTACGCACGTTCTGATGGAACGCACTAATAACCGCGGCAGGGTGGACGTCCGGGATGTTGTGCTGGACGCGGCTGAATCTCTGGATGTATTTATGCAGGGACTCTCCTTCCTTCTGGGCAAGTATATGGAGATCACTTTCCTGGCCATGAGGCTTGTGGCCGCCCGTGAAGGCGCCGACAAACTGATGGCACAGGTCGGCCCAGGAAGAGATGGAGTTTTCCGGCAAGTGCATGAGCCAAGATCTGACATTTGGCTTGAGCACGAGCGGGAAGTAGTTGGCTAGTATTCTCGTCTCGTCCCCCGGCAGCCTGCACCGCAATGGTGTAGATGCTAAGGAACTCTGAGGGATGGGTCTTGCCGTCGTACTTCTCGGGTACGTCGGGCTTGAAGTTCTTCATGCTGGGCCACTGGACTTGCCGCAGCTCACGGGTGAACGCAGGACAACCTGCCGCATACGGCAAGTCGCCTGGCTCTCCGGGTGCGTGCAAGTCGACAGCGGTCCCAGCGCGCTGGTCGGACAGTCGTCGCGCTTCTCTTCGACGCTCGATGCGAGTTCGAGCGTCTTCTTGTCGCCTGTCGTCGAGGACTTGGCGTTGATCGCGGCGAGCCCGCGGATCCGACGACGCCGTGGAGTCGTCATCGATGTTGATCCGACGAGTCGGCGATTTCGGCCTTCGCAGCGGGGAGTGCACGGTAGTTGCACCCCCGGCGGTCTTGTCTCCATCAGCCCGCGCCTGGCTGACTTGCCGCGGCCGTGACGTCGCCGGCTGCTGCGGCGTGTCGTTGTTGGCGAAGGCGATGAGGCTTTGGATGGTGGCCCTCCAGTCTTCGGCCTTGTTTGCCGCTGGAGGGAAGTCAAGGAGTAGCTGAGCTCCAGCTAGAGCTTCTGCGGGAGTGGAGGGAAGCGGTGGCGAGCGGTGCGAGGAGCGAGATATGCTCGGACTTCTAACCGCGTTAGAAGGAGCAGGTTCTCGCCCCGGCGACCGCGCCTTGCTCGTGCCAGCGCGTTGGCCCTGAGCGTCCCGCGACCCGCCAACTTGTCCTTGGCCTAGCAAGCGGATGGTACCCTGCGTACCACGCCGCTGCCGTTCCGGCACCTCCTGAGAGGGGCGCGGTGCGTGCACAGACGTCGAGGTCTTGGAGTGCGCTCGGTCGTCCGTCTTGTCCTTGGATTTGGCGGTGCCATGAGTTTCCTCGCCGGCGTCCGTCCTTCCGCCAGCGTCTACCCCACCAACCGTTGGTTCTGGTGGTGGTGGGATCGACGCGGACGGGCCTCCTACCTCCGAAGCTTTCTTCTTCGGCGGCATGTCGATGAAGTTAACGAAGTTGATGAAGTTGCTGAAGATTTCGCCCGCATGAACGCCAGATCAGGTTCGCACAACCTCGACGCACCCCTACCTGGCGCGCCAAAGATGTCGGGGAAACTGATCGCCCACGAACAACTATGGGACCGGAGCCCCTTTTCGGTACGGCAAGGGAGCGGAGGGAGCACGAAGAGCAGATCGAGGAGAGCACGCGGGCAGTTTACCCAGGTTCGGGCCGCACGGATGCGTAAAACCCTACTCCTGCCTTGGTTTGTATTGTGTTCTTGGCTCGGGAGTGAGAAGATCTACAGTACTTGCCGCTTACAACACCGAGCGTGGGAGTGATCGAGAGTCGGAACCTCCACTACGTTGTGCATGGGCCTCCTTTTATAGGTCAAAGGGGTCACCGACAGGTGGCAACGTAGGTGAGGGTAAAAACGTAAAAGTGGTGGTAGTTATAACAGTGTATGTACAGTGTTCTGTACCTAACCCTGACGGTGGGGGACAAGGGCATTGAATGCCCGTCGCCGTCGCCCCAAATAGTGCAAAAAAGCGTCCGTCCGGGCGTCTCCGTTCGCCACGACAGTAGCCTCGTCATCGTGGCTTGCCACCGTGTCCCCCAGGCTGCACAGCCTTCCGCCACGTGCCCCTGGAAGGGCCCCAGGGCGACGCGTGGCTGGATGAGCTGGAGCGCGGGCACACAGTGGAAGCTTGTCGCGGCAAGCGCCTTGCCGCGGTCGCTACCTTGCCGCGCCCGGAAGCTTGTCGCGCTCCGGGTCTTGCCGTGGCGCGCGATGCGCCAGGGCAAGTCTTCTGAAATGTCATGTTTTGGTCTTCCTGGCAAGCTCCTCTTGCCAGGGCCTTGTGCTAAAGGGGTAGTTTTGAGCCTGGAGCGGCCTTTCCGGCAAGCTCCTCTTGCCCGGGCCTTGTTTCTTGAACTTGAATACTTTGTTCTTGAATGGCTCCAAAGGAGCCAAAGCGGGCTTTGGCGGGCGCGTGGCAAGCCCTGCCACGGGACGCTGCTACTGCCCGTGCACAAGTCGGGATACTAAGGTACCCCTACTTTAGTACACCGACACCGCGAGCACGACTTTCGAAAGATTATAACCCTGCAGGGGTGTCCCAACTTAGCCCATCAGAAGCTCTCACGATCAACAGAAGTAAAAGTATTACCCCTTATCTTAGGGACAATCCGATCAGACTCGGAATCCCGGTGCACAAGACATTTCGACAATGGTAAAACAAGTCCAGCAAGACCTTCCGGCGTGCCGACACCCTGATAGTAGCCGCGCGCATCTCGTCTCAGGCCACGTCCGGATGAGCACTACGTACAGCAACCGAAGACCCCAGATAACTGGGTGGCACCGTAAGTGGCTCTAGTTTGGGACCAACACCATCAGCACTGGTCCCCCTGTATGTAGAAGAATCCTCGGGTAGCGCTAACTCCCTATGCAATTAATTAATTAAGTTTTTATTATGTTGCAAAATAAAACCAATGTTGGGCCTTGCTGGAGGAGTTTTATTCAAAGACGAACTGTCAAGGGGTCCCCATATACCCAACCGCGTTAACGAACGCAAAATCAAGAAACATAACGTCGGTTTATCAGCTCCTAAGGTGGATGAGTGGAACAAAACACCGAGCAAAAGGCCAAGCCTTCCACCCATTGCCAAGTATATAGGTGTGTTAATATATAGTAGATATATTGTGATATTCCCAAAACATGAAGTTCCAACATGGAGAAATCTTCATCTTCACCTGCAACTAACAACGCTATAAGAGGGGCTGAGCAAGCGGGTAACATAGCCAAACAACGGTTTGCTGGAAAGGTGTGAAAGGTTAGAGGTTTCATGGCAACAAGGAGAGGCTGACAAAAGATAGGTAGCGCGACATATAACGATAGCATCGAGACAACTAGCATGGCAATGATAGTAAAGGTATCCAAGGTGATGGTCATCTTGCCTGAGATCCTGCAAGGAAGAAGAACGAGTCCATGAAGAAGGCGACGAAGAAGCCTTGAAGACGAACCAAGCGTAGTCGAACGAATCCTCACGAACGCAACGAAACAAGCACTAACGAGAAGAAGCAAGCAACACGGTAAACACACCACTCAATAACATGACAATATGCTCAACCAAGTATGATGCAAGTCAAGTCTATATGATGCAAAACATGGCAAGGGATGATGCATACAAGAACAACACCACCCAACAAGTTTAAATGAGGCCAGAAACAACATATAACAATTCCGGTAAGTCCTCATATGCAAATTTCGAAATTGGTCCAGATCTGAACAAACCTTAAGTTCAAGTTGTTAAACAGCAAGTTAACATGCACCATGATGATCTACTCGAAATTCTAGTCAAGTTGCATATCAAGTTTATTTAATTCGGAGCTACGGCCTAGAAGATATGAGCAAAACAAGACAATCATGGTAAAGATGCAAGATGCATCCAAACAACAAGCAAACACACTCCAAGCATGTAAACAACATGATATTATGCATGTAAATGCAAAAAAAACAATTTTCATATAGAGCACGCTCAAAACGGAGCAACGGCTCAACACATACACATGAAACAAGATATAACAACAAGCTGCCCAAAACATCAACATGGCACTTAGTTGACAACAAAACAACATGATACAATAACATTTCATGGCAACAAAAGGCATGGCAAGCATGTACATGTCCAGCACTACAAGCATGACCAAAGAGTTACTACAAAACACCACAAGAACATGCTCAAAACATCATGGCAAGATTGCAAAAGATAACAGTTTCATAGACTTAGTGAAAATAAACTAGACATGGCAGCAACAACGATAAGTAGGCATGTTTGCAAGCTTGTGCAACGAGCATATCATGGCATGTGAAGATAACCAACAGCAAGAAGACATGTTTGTGCATCTACTCATGGCAAGAACATGGTCATAGGATGCATAGATCACTAGCAAAACACATGGCAAAACTGAACTTGCTGATAATAGGTTGATAGAAACATTTTATAGCAACTTGAGAGCATGAAACCAACAAGCTACAGCAGGCCATAAGTGCAAACAAAGGCATGGATGGATAGAGCATAACATGCACAACAAGACATGATCATTGGACAACCCAAAACATTCATGGATTTGAGTGGGGCATCAATCAAACATGGCATCAGGTTATAACAGTTTCAGACTTAGCAGTTTTTCACAAGTGTAAGAAAATAACAACAGCGAATAGGCCACTTTGCATGCTTGTTGCAATCACCACAAGGCATATCATGAAAAGTGGATTGCACCACAGCAAATATGGCATGATTGTGCTTGTAAAACATATTGACATGTAGCTCAAACAAAATTCACACATAAAGATACAAAACTGACAAATCATCATCTCATAACAAGTTTTAGCACTTAACAGCCACATGCACTTTTGCAACAAAGATAAACATGGCAATATGGCACCTAACATGAATGCTACATCCACCACCATGTAGAGCACTTCACAATGAACATTTTGACATATCATACGCTCCATTTGGACCATTATGCACAAAGAAGTGACCTCTCAAACATGCTAACATAATAACAGTTATCAGCAGTTTATATCATATAGCACTTTTGCAACAATGATTAGGGCATCAAGATGAACTCAAACAAGCATGTCACAGTACAACAATATGAAGAGCATCACGAGATGAATATTTTGACATATTATATGCTCCATTTGGACACTCATGCAAGAAGTTATCACATACACAAGATGCCAACATTTTACACTATTCAGGGACTTAGCAGTTTTCTAAGTATAAAAAAACAGACCGAGCGAGAGATAGTAAATAGTGCACAGGGCTGAGGGTTGAGGTGGTGCTCACATTGGGCCTGGCCCAGGTGGCAGGGAGGCAGGCAGGCTGGGCCTGACGTAGCAGCTGGGCCGGGGCAGGCCGGCGGGCTTCGGGGCCCATGAGGCCAGAGCGGGGCTCGGCCAAGGAGGGAGCAGTGGCTGCAGTCGCTGTCGTCGTCTCCCCAGGAGATCGAGCGAGGCCATGGTAGGGACGGCGGCGGCTTGCGGCCGGCAGGCGAGGACGGGGAACGCCAGATCCGGGTCGGGAACGGACGGCTCCGGCTGGCCGGTGCCGTATCCGAGCGGTGGAGGAGCAGAGCTCCGGCGAGCAGCCGGCGAGGCGAGGAGCTCCGAGCTCGGCGGTGGAGATGGCAAAACGGCGAGGCAAGGAGCTCCGAGCTCGGCGGTGGAGATGGCAAAACGGCGAGGCTGGCGGCGGATCCGGTGGCGCCGGCCGGATCTGGCCACGGCGCCGGCAGGACGATGGCTGGAGAGGCAGACCGGGCGCGGACGAGCACCGGCGGCGAGCGTGGAAAGGCGGTGGGGTCGGGAGGCGAGGGAGCCAGAGACGGGCGGCGGCGCGTGCTCGGGCCCCGATGGGCTCGGGCGGGCCGCGACCGCGAGGCAGAGCGGGGGAGGTGAGTTGGCGGCCGGTGGTTGGCTGGACAACGGTGGCAGGGTGATGTGGCGGCTTGGGAGAGGCCGGGGCAACATGGCCGGCTGGACATGTCCGGCGCGGATGGACATGTCCGGCGGCGCGAGGAAGAAGGAGGCTAGGGTTTTACCCATGATTTGAGAAGGGGGAGGCAAATATATAGGTAGAGGTAGCTAGGAGTGTCCAAATGAGGTGCGGTTTTCGGCCACGCGATCACGATCCAACGACCGAGAGCATGGAGGTGGTTGGGATGGGCTAGTGGACCGTTGTGGAGGGGTGCTGGGCCAAAACAGAAGGGGCTTCCGGCGGTTAACACGGTTAGCCGTTGGGCTATCAAACAAACTCCGAATGCGACAAAATTTGACACGCGACCTACCTAAGCTATAATAAGACCACACGCCAAGTTTCATCCCATTCCGAGAACATTTTCCAGCCACATATAAAATAAATATTCGGAGGTGCCGCGGGCGCCTGCGAGTGTGTCTAGACTCAGAACGGACAACGGAGAGGACGGGGGGACTCAGACGGATGCAAGTTTTGAAAACGATGCAGATGCAATGCACATGATGACATGGCAAGATGCGACACGCAAGTAGATGACATGGCAACGATAGCGAATAACTGGCTGACACCTGGCGCATCGGTCTCGGGGTGTCACAACACTCCCCTACTAACAAGAGATCTCGTCCCGAGATCTTAGGAACGAGGCGGAAGGGGAAAAGGAAGAAGTTGAAACCAAAGGACCTTGAGAGGTTGAACAACTTGAAAGAATGAACACGACGGAGAAGAACATGATTGAGGAGCTCCGGTAAAATAAGTAACAAGGCATAAGACGAGAACCAAGAGGATAAGTGACAAGAGAGACATTGAAACCACTCCGGTTGAAAGAGATAGAAAGAACTTCGAATGAATGAATTTAGGCAGCACTCCGGCTCAAAATGGAAGGAATAGACCATAAACTCGAGAAGAAGGAATAACACGTGACGATATGAGCAACACAATTTCCTCCGGGAGAATTGAAAGAGTTGGATGAAACGAACGGAATAGAAAATGACAACTTCCATCACGAAAGAGCATCTTCAAGAGTAAGGCTTGAACAAAGTTGTTGGGAAAAATCAACAACACCAGAATTAGCTTGATGTGGGCTTATAGAAAATATCTCAAAACTTGAGTTGAAATTCTGCCACTACGGAAGATTGAATAGTTGAGAATGAAGCAATGCAAAACTCCACTTCAAATGAATACGGAGAATTAATTGCACTTCAAGACGCAAGAAGAGGAATGCTTGAGCTTCTCCAGAAGAATGTGATGAATATTTGAGGAATGAATTAAATCAAGAAGAACTACCATGAATAACTCTGGTAACAAAACGATGATGAAGGATGAGAAGAATAAGAATAAGTCCTTGCGAAGATTTAGACGTGGTTCCGACTAGAAGGCTGAGAAACTATGAACTCCGGAAAGAAAAGATGAAAGCACTTGGTACTAGAATTTGTTCATCAAGAATAAAATCCGAAGGAAGGAATAAATCAACTTGACGAGAATGAATAAGAATTATTTTATGCTTATCCTCCACCAATTAAATTGATGAGAAACAATGAATTTGCATACCACTATCCGCGTTGAAAAGATTAGGAAGAGATATAGCGCAAAACTTGCGAAAATCTTCATGAAATACCGGTAGGATTGGAATAAAATGAATGAATTGATATGATAACCCTAGAACAGACTCTTGAGAGAACCACCGTAAGAATTGAAGCCGAGTGAAGAAAAGGAACGAACCACCGAGAATAATAAAATCGGGTGATTAAAAAGAACAAACCACCGTGAAGAATTAAAATCGAGTGAACACAAGAGAATGAATCGCCGGGAAGAATAAAGCACTTGGGGAATTTAGATACAAGAGAATGAAGAGATCACGAACGAATTAAGAATACTTGAATGAAGCACCGGAAGAATGTGAGACGACGAAGAGGCATCAATGAAGAATATTTGGAGGACGACGTTGAAAACTGAGAACGAAGAAATCTTCTGAAATGATGGCCTTCGGAGGAACACAATGAAAAGAATTCATGAAATACCCCGGATGGTTAGGAAAAGAATTTATGACGAATGGAATAGCTTGAGAGGATAACATGAAGCTAGAACCACAAATCTTCGAGAGGACGGACAAGATTCGGAGGACAGCTCTTCTTCGGCCTTCAAATGGCGACGAGAAACACAACCAAAATTGTTGAGATACTCCAAAAAAGAAAAGAGGAAGGTTAAAGCAACGTTGAAAAGAATTATAAGCGATCTTGGAGAAGGCACGTGACCGATGAAATCCATACTTATGTCACATTTAAAAATAATTTGGGAATAACTCCAGAAATAATTAGAAGAGTCAGGTAAGATCCTGGGAAAAGACCTGTGGGTTATGAGCCCACCGAAGAGAAAACACCATTCAAAAGGATTTTTCGAGTGAGAAACGATGCACCAGAACGTTTGAAAGACTCGAATGAGGTGACAACCTCGAATAACTTAGAACACAGACGAATCTCCTGGAATGTCTTTGGAACACCAGAACAATTAAATGGCGAGAGGCGAACGAGAGAAGGGGAAAACACTTGAGCAATGGAAAGAATAAGGTCAACACCGAAAACTTGAATTGAATCCACCGGAGAAGAAAAGAGATGAAGACTGATGAACTAGACGAGAATTCATGAGTTGAAATAATTGAGGAAAGAAGGCAAAGGCTTCACACGAGTAGGATGGATACTCGATTAAGGACTCCGGCTGCGAGAAGAAAAAGGGTGGGCGGGTGGGAAAAAGAAAGACAACTTCGGAAGGGGAAACAACACCGGTTGGAAAGAACTAAGGATTGAAGCAAAAGACGAGGAGGGTCAAATCGACTTGACGAGAGATGCACCAGATGAAAAGAGCAGACATCGCAACGATCGGAAAACTAACTGCGTGATCCTAAAAATATTTTGAAGGAGAATAGGAGTAATTCAAAACACCTATGTCAAGATTCCTCACTAGAGAGACGAAGGGACTGAGGAGTAAAAAGAATTCCTACTCTCCGATATAACTAGACTCCAAAATAATTTTTGCTAGATTCGACAACGACCAAACTACGATCAATCAAGGGGGCTCCTATGGTCGGTCGAGGCTCTTATACCAACTTGTCAGGCCCAAGATGCGATTCTATTCCGATCACGTGACACACTCGTGATTGGGGCACAACTACATTTCGGGCGCTTAGCAAGATGGATATCATTACATCGTACCATTACATAAATACACGGGGATACAACATCAATACAAGGCATCCGACTACGGATGCAAACAAGAAAAGCACAATGATATCCATCCTGCTATCCCATGTTGCCGACAGCAACCTAGCCCAAGACTGATGATACGTCCAAAACGTATCTATAATTTCTGCTTGCTCCATGCCACTTTTGGGTGATATTGCTATGATATTCATACACTTCCATACACTTTTGATCATATTTGGACTAACTTACTAATCCAGTGCACCCCAGTGCCAGTTTCTGTTTTCGGCTGTTTTTGTATTTCAGGTTTTCACGTTACGAGAACTGCCAGGAAAAATCCAGAAAAATTATATAAAACAATCAGCGTTTCGGAAACTACCGTGCGTCCGAAGGACAGCCGGGGGGCCACCAGGGCTCCAGGCGCCCTGGCGACGCCCCCCCCCCCCCCGGGCCGCGCCGGGGGGGGCGCCTGGGCCCCCCGAAGCTTCCCCGATGCCCCCCTTTGGCATATATTTAAATCGTCCTCCGAAACCCTCAGAACAGGAACTCTTTTCGCGATCCCATCTCTGTTCCGCCGCCGCCGCCGCTTCCAAGATCGGGAGCACCAGGAGAACTCTTCCCGGCACCCCGCCGGAGGGGAGGATCACCACCGGGAGCTTCTCCACCACCATGGACGCCTCCCGGATGACTCATGAGTAGTCTCCCTTGGACCATGAGTCCATGACCAGTAGCTATGTGATGTTCTCCTCCCGTTCTTGTGCTTCACTAATTAGTCCTCGTGAGCTGCCCTACATGATCGAGGCACATATGTAATCCTTATGCTGTTGCTATGTTGAGTTTGCTGGGATCCGATGGATTATGAGATTATGTTCAGATTGATCTTGAGTAATATATTTGATCTACCTCTTTTATATTTATGTTCATAAGTAATTCTTGCATGTTCTCCGTTGTTATTTATTGCTTTGGCCAAGTAATACGTAGTGACTCCAAGAGGGAACGTTATGCTCGATTGTGGGTTCATGCCCCTCGATGACTAGCTTGAGTGACAGAAACATGAGTCTAGGGGATGTGATGTTGCCACAAGGGGGAAAACAACGGTGCTTGTGCCCGCGGGTGCAAGGATTGTTTACTTTACGCAAAGTTATTTTAATGCAGTTGTCTGTTGCATTGAGTTTACACTATGGGTGGGACTCGCAACTTAATACCAGCGAGATGTTCTGGATAGATATCTCAAGGTGGATGATTAGTAGTAGATATTGATGGATTTCGGTCTACTTACTTTGGCGTACCGCCCATGCTTTGAACCTCAACCTTTCTTGCAATGTTGTCAGCATTGGTTTGCGTTCGTGGTCCTGTCAATTGCCCAGCTGTAATTCGTTTACCTCACATAGTTGTTTTATCGTCTTTTGGGAGAGAGACATCACTAGTGAACATCATGAGACTCCGGTCCATATTACCATCATTGATCACATCCACTATTTACTTTCTGTTATTACTTATTATTGCAAACACTATCTATCACTACTATCATTGCTTTTAATCCTTTGTGAACTACAAGGCCGGAGGGATTGACAACCTCTCTGTACTCGTTGGGAGCAAAGTTATTTGTATCCGTGTGCAGGTCCACGTTGATTGCTAATCCGCGCCGTTAGCAGTTGACACCTACTTGTTGAACCTAGGAGTCTCTAGGGATTCGATCCTTGGCATCTTTGCTAAGGGAAAACACTTCTACATACTGCATCTTACACCTTCCACTTGGGGTAACCAACGAGGGGTTCGAGGCCCATCAAGGAGTATTTTCTGGCGCCGTTGCCGGGGACTCCACTCTTCAGGATAGGGGAGTTGCACGCTATCTTTTACCTTTGCTTTTTAGTCTTGTTAGTTTACCTTTCAGTTTTTGCTTTAGTACCCTTTATCGAAAATCACAAAAATAGTTATCTTGCTTGCTTGCTACTATGGGTTCCACCGAGAACACCAAGTTGTGTGACTTCACTAGTCACAACAACGATGACTTTATCAGCACACCTATCACTACACCTGCCACTTTAGCACCTTCATATGAAATTAAACCTGCTTTGCTGAATCTAGTTATGAAAGATCAATTCTCCGGTGCTGGAGATGATGCTGCTTTACACTTAAACAACTTTGTTGAACTTTGTGATATGCAAAAGTACCAAGAAATAGATGGTAATATTGTTAAGCTTAAGCTTTTTCCTTTCTCCTTGAGAGGAGGAGCTAAAATTTGGTTTCAGTCTTTGCCTAGAAACAGCATAGATTCATGGGACAAGTGCAAAGATGCTTTTATCGGAAAATACTATCCACCTGCTAAAATTATCCAACTTAGAAGTAACATAATGAATTTTAAACAATTGGATAATGAACACGTTGCCCAAGCTTGGGAACGTATGAAATCTCTTATCAAGAACTGCCCTACTCACGGTTTGACTACTTGGATGGTTATCCAAACTTTTTATGCAGGCTTGAACTTTACCTCGTGGAACTTGTTAGATTCGGCCGCGGGAGGAACTTTTATGTCAACTACACTTGGTGCTGCCACAAAGCTTCTCGATGAGATGATGACCAACTATTCCCAATGGCACACCGAACGCGTTCCAACAGGTAGGAAGGTAAACTCTATCGAGGAGATTTCCTCCCTTAATGAAAAAGTTGACTTGATCATGTCTCTACTTTCGAAGCAATCCACTGTTGATCCTCGTGATGTTCCTTTAAATTCTTTGATTGCTCAAGAACAAGTAGATGTGAACTTTATCTCTAGAAACAATTTTAACAACAATGCTTATAGGAGTAATTTTGGTAACAATCCTAGACCGTTCCCCTCTAATTCTTATGGGAACAATAATGCTTATCCTAGTACCAAGAACTCTACTACTGAACTAGAGATTATGCTTAAAGATTTCATCACTACCCAAAAAGCCTTTAATAAGAGTGTAGAAGAGAAACTACATAAACTAGATGATCTTTCTTTTAAGGTAGACCATTTAGCCAATGAGGGAAAATTGCTAAAAATTAAAACTTCTCCTCTTGAGGAGAGGGAAGTCACTCCTATAAATGCTATTCAAGTGCAAATTAATGAAAACATTAGGATGATGGCTAAACTTAAAGAAAGATGGGCTAGAGAAAGGGAGGAAGAAGATAGAATTAAGAGCCTTCCTACCCACCACACTGTTGCTACTATCCAAGTTGTTGAGGATATCCACACTCTTAGCACCCAATGTACTCCTGGTCCCATTGGACCTATTAATGGTGATGCTATAACTATAGAAACTACCAAACAAGTGAACCTTAAGGACACCACTACCACTTTACTTGATGCTCGTGACCTTAATTTTGATAATTGCACTCTTACCGAAGTTATTGATTTCCTTCACAAGATGTCTAGAGATCCCCGCACTAGCACGCTTAATATTGTCTTCACAGAGCATATCACTAATGCTCTCATCAAAGCTAGGGAGGAGAAACTTAGAGTAGAAGCCTCCATACCTAGAAAGCTAGAGGATGGTTGGGATCCTATGATAAAAATTAATTTGAATGACTTCTCTTGTTATGCATTATGTGATGTTGGTGCTAGTACCTCTGTTATGCCCAAAAGAATATATGATATGCTTAAATTGAAACCTTATGATTCTTGTTCTTTTGGTGTTCGTCTCGTTGATTCGTCCATAAAGAAACCTTTGGGGAGGATCGACGATGTTCTTATCGTTGTTAATGATAATTATGTTCCCGTTGATTTCACTATTATGGATATTGAATGTGATCCTTCATGTCCAATTATTTTGGGACGTCCCTTGTTACGCACCGTTGGTGCTATCATTGACATGAAAGAGGGTAATATAAAATTTCAGTTTCCTCTCAAGAAAGGGATGGAACACTTCCCTCGAAAGAAGATCAAGTTACCTTTTGAGTCCGTTGTACGGGCTAGCTATTCTTTTACTCTTGATAAAACTTGATCTCTATGCATTATGCCTAGCTTAAAGGCATAAAAGAAAGCGCTTTTGGGAGGCAGCCCACATGAATATATTTTTTTGCTTTTGTTGTGTCTTGATGTTGTTTACTGCTGTAGCATCATCATTGTATCTTTGCTTTTCATATTTGTGCCAAGTATAGCCTCTGATTGCTAGAAAGTTCAAAAGTTGTGAGGTGCTGTCCAGGAAACAGATTCTATTCTTGGATAGAAAAATTCGTATAAAATCACCAGTTCATCTTTTTGGTCTGAATTTTTTCGACAGCGTTCTTTATATAATTGTCTTTCGTGCTTATGTTCTGAGTTTTTTTATTTGAGTTGCAGAAGTATCCCGAACAGATCAATTACTACCTGTTGTTCTGTTTTTCATAGATTCTGTCCTGTTTTGCCTTTCCTTCACTTTGCAAATCAAGAGCTTGCTTTTTCTTTGCAAAAACCTGTTGGCAATCTTGAGAAACAGTATAACTTGAAGAATATCTTTATTTCTAGCAAGGTATAATTATTTTATTAAGGGTACTAACCTCGCTAATCAGATTATGATGAGTTATGTATGAAGGGAGTTTTCAAGTGTGCGAGGGAAGATGATAAAAAGATTCAGGAGTGTCAAGCGCTCAAGCTTGGGGATGCCCCCGTGCACCCCCAAGAAATATTCAAGGAGACTCAAGCGTCTAAGCTTGGGGATGCCCCCATGCATCCCCTTCTCCATCAACATTATCAGTTCGTCTTTCGTTCCGCTATATTTTTATCACTTCATGTGTTATGTGCTATGCTTGGAGCGTCTTGCTTTTAGTTTTCTGTTTAGTTTTTCATAAGGAGTCGGAACTCAACATTCTTTATGTGGGAGAGAAACACGCTCCACTTCTACCTAGAACATAACATAGAATTTTCATGTCTATCTATGATGTGTGTGTTCTTTGTCTTTTAAATAGCTACTATCATGCTTATCTTTTCAAAGAGCTTTTTGTTTAGTTGGTTGCTTGAACTCTCTTTAATTATCATGCTCACCTTAGTAAGAGAGTTTGTTTCCGTTGCATTGGTTAATGTGTCTATGATAAAGATGCTACTTGCATGATGGCGCTTAGTAGTTCAGGTTTTCTTATGGTTAATCTCAAATAGCTGGGGGGTTCCCAATGTGTTATTGGAGTACCAACTTGATTTGTTTGCTTATGATGTGGTATGGTTTAGTAATATCTTCCTTCAAGAATTTATTTTGATTGACTTGGCGTATGCTCACGCATATTTAAGACTGTAAAGAAAGTCTGTCAAGCCTTGATGATCTTTTATTTCTAAGTAGCGATATAACTTCCATGCCTGATTCAATATTGGTTTGTCGCTCTGCATGATTATGACCGTCATTGCTCTCTTAGTTGGTCGCTCCCAGTCTTTTGCTAACCTCCACCTGTACTAAGCGAACTAACTTTGCAATATATAGCTCATGGGAAAGTAGCTTAAAAACTATTGTGGTAAAGAATATGTTGCTTATGTATCTTATTTCTTATAAGTTGCTTGCTGAGCGGTAACCATGTTTCTGGGGACGCCATCAACTGTCACACTTTTGTTGAATATCATGTGAGTTGCTATGCATGTTCGTCTTGTCTGAAGTAAGGGTGATTTGCCGTGGGTTGAATGAATATGCATATTGTTAGAGAAGAACATTGGGCCGCCAACCAAAGCCATGTATCATGGTGGAAGTTTTAGCTTGGACATTAATCCTCAATCTCTTATGAGAACATGCCTATGCATTAAAGAGGAGTCCATCATCTATTTTCTATGTTGTCCCGGTATGGATGTCCTCAAGTTGAGATCTATCAAAAACGAGAAATCAAATGCGATTTATCTCCTTGGACCTTTGTACAGGTGGCATAGAGGTACCCCTTTGTGACACTTGGTTGAAACATATGTAATGCAATGATAACCCATGGAAATCCGAGCTAATTAGGACAAGGTGCGAGCACTATTGGTATTCGATGCATGAGGCTTGCAACTTATAGGATGTCTTATACATGACACATATGAAGTACTACTACCGTTGACAAAATTGCTTCTATGTTTTTAAAATAAAAGGCTCTAGCACATAACCTTTCTTTTACTTTTATGAGTTTCCACCTTCTTTCTTCAAGCACCAACTACTGAGAGCATGATTGTTATTCTGAGTGTAATGTGCATTGTCCCAAAGTAGCATTGTCTTTTGCATGATTGTGATATCGTTTATTCTGAAATCATTGTATCTAGTCATCACTTAAACCTTGAAGGTACCCCTGCATTTATGTTTTGCTTCACTAAAGGGGGCAAGCTAGATATCACTTATCATATTTACACACCATGTTCATTGCAAATCTTTTTGATGTTTCAGTTTCATGTTGTAAAACTTTCAGTCATTTGTGATTTTCTCATGAGGCAACTTAATTACTATAGATTCATTGTCTCGGTAAGCTTTTGTCATATGACTATGAAAAAGTCTTATATGGTTAATAGCATGTCACCATAGAAATTATTCTTGTTATCATTTACCTACTCGAGGACGAGCAGGAATTAAGCTTGGGGATGTTGATACGTCCAAAACGTATCTATAATTTCTGCTTGCTCCATGCCACTTTTCGGTGATATTGCTATGATATTCATACACTTCCATACACTTTTGATCATATTTGGACTAACTTACTAATCTAGTGCACCCCAGTGCCAGTTTCTGTTTTCGGCTGTTTTTGTATTTTCAGGTTTTCACGTTACGAGAACTGCCAGGAAAAATCTAGAAAAAATATATAAAAAATCAGCGTTTCGGAAACTACCGTGCGTCCGAAGGACAGCCGGGGGGGCACCAGGGCTCCAGGCGCCCTGGCGGCGCGCCCCCCCTGGGCCGCGCCGGGGGGGCGCCTGGGCCCCCCGAAGCTTCCCCGATGCCCCCCTTTGGCATATATTTAAAGCGTCCTCCGAAACCCTCAGAACAGGAACTCTTTTCGCGATCCCATCTCTGTTCCGCCGCCGCCGCCGCTTCCAAGATTGGGAGCACCAGGAGAACTCTTCCCGGCACCCTGCCGGAGGGGAGGATCACCACCGGGAGCTTCTCCACCACCATGGACGCCTCCCGGATGACTCGTGAGTAGTCTCCCTTGGACCATGAGTCCATGACCAGTAGCTATGTGATGTTCTCCTCCCGTTCTTGTGCTTCACTAATTAGTCCTCGTGAGCTGCCCTACATGATCGAGGCACATATGTAATCCTTATGTTGTTGCTATGTTGAGTTTGCTGGGATCCGATGGATTATGAGATTATGTTCAGATTGATCTTGAGTAATATATTTGATCTACCTCTTTTATATTTTTGTTCATAAGTAATTCTTGCATGTTCTCCGTTGTTATTTATTGATTTGGCCAAGTAATACGTAGTGACTCCAAGAGGGAACGTTATGCTCGATTGTGGGTTCATGCCCCTCGATGACTAGCTTGAGTGACAGAAACATGAGTCTAGGGGATGTGTTGTTGCCACAAGGGGGGAAACAACGGTGCTTGTGCCCGCGGGTGCAAGGATTGTTTACTTTACGCAAAGTTCTTTTAATGCAGTTGTCTGTTCCATTGAGTTTACACTATGGGTGGGACTCGCAACTTAATACCAGCGAGATGTTCTGGATAGATATCTCAAGGTGGATGATTAGTAGTAGATATTGATGGTTTTCGGTCTACTTACTTTGGCGTACCGCCCATGCTTTGAACCTCAACCTTTCTTGCAATGTAGTCAGCATTGGTATGCGTTCGTGGTCCTGTCAATTGCCCAGCTGTAATTCGTTTACCTCACATAGCTGTTTTATCGTCTTTTGGGAGAGAGACATCACTAGTGAACATCATGAGACTCCGGTCCATATTACCATCATTGATCACATCCACTATTTACTTTCCGTTATTACTTACTATTGCAAACACTATCTATCACTACTATCATTGCTTTTAATCCTTTGTGAACTACAAGGCCGAAGGGATTGACAACCTCTCTGTACTCGTTGGGAGCAAAGTTATTTGTATCTGTGTGCAGGTCCACATTGATTGCTAATCAGCACCGTTAGCAGTTGACACCTACTTGTTGAACCTAGGAGTCTCTGGGGATTCGATCCTTGGCATCTTTGCTAAGGGAAAACACTTCTACATACTGCATATTACACCTTCCACTTGGGGTAACCAACGAGGGGTTCGAGGCCCATCAACTGACGAAGCAGAAGAAGAAAGAACTCCAACACAAGGTAACATCGCTCTCACGTCAAGTCATCGGAAACCTGCACCTGCAACTGATGTTGTAGTATCTGTGAGCCACGAGGACTCACCAATCCCATAACCATGGGTATCAAGACTAGAAAATCTTAAAGGGTATGGAGAGGTTAAGTGGTGAGGTTGCAACAGCGACTAAGCAATATATGGTGGCTAACTTATGAGTACAAGAATAAGATGAGCATCTACGCAAACGGTAGCAAACTAGTAACGATCGCTAAAGATCCTGAACTACGTACGAGTCAAACATAACCCCATCGTGTTTTCTTCTCAAGGTGAAAAGAGACGGTCATGGTTACTCACACAGTTGTATGTTTTATTTCAGATCCTCTATCAAGTTTTCTATAACCGGACATTAATAAATTCCAATCTGCCACATAACCACGGGCACGGCTTTTGAAATATTATAACCCTGCAGGGGTGTCCCAACTTATCCCATCACAAGCTCTCACGATCAGCAGAAGTAAAATTATTACCCCTTATCTTAGGGACAATCCGATCAGACTCGGAATCACGGTGCACAAGATATTTCGACAATGGTAAAACAAGTCCAGCAAGACCTCCCGGCGTGCCGACACCCTGATAGTAGCCGCGCGCATCTCGTCTCAGGCCACGTCCGGATGAGCACTACGTACAGCAACCGAAGACCCCAGATAACTGGGTGGCACCGCAAGTGGCTCTAGTTTGGGACCAACACCATCAGCACTGGCCCCCCTGTATGTAGAAGAATCCTCGGGTAGCGCTAACTCCCTATGCAATTAATTAATTAAGTTTTTATTATGTCGCAAAATAAAACCAATGTTGGGCTTTGCTGGAGGAGTTTTATTCAAAGACGAACTGACAAGGGGTCCCCATATACCCAACCGCGTTAGGAACGCAAAATCAAGGAACATAACGCCGGTTTATCGGCTCCTAAGGTGGCATGAATGGAGCAAAACACCGAGCAAAAGGCCAAGTCTTCCACCCATTGCCAAGTATATCGGTGTGTTAATATATAGTAGATATATTGTGATATTACCAAAACATCAAGTTCAGCAACTTCCTTTACAACAACATAATCTAGCAAAAGGCCAAGCCTTCTACCCATTTGCAGCCAAAACCTCTTATTTGGAAGGTTCCTTAAAGATGTGGTGCAAGAAAAAGAAGCCTCTCCAAGAGGATCTTCTTGACCTTGAATCGAAGATTACTCAAATTCGGCAACTTCCTTTACAACAGCAGAATCATGCATTCGAAAGTTCTCTTGTTTTCAGGTATGAGCAAACTCTTTCTAAGCTTAACCAATTCTATAAGCAGAGAAGTAAGAAAAGTTGGGCTACTGCTGGAGGTCGTAATACTAATTTTTTCAATCAAGCGGTGGCCAAATGTAGAAAGAGGAATACTATTTGTTCTGTTAAGGATGAGAATGATATGATCCATTTCAAACCTAGTGCTATCACTAACACTTTTGTTAATTATTTTTGTTATATTTTCTCATCTCCTAATAATAATGCTGATAGGCCTTATCTTGATACGCATTGGCCTAGTGACTCTCTGGATCCTACCTATGCTCTTCCTGATAAACATGAGGTTTTACAGATTCTCAAAGAAATGGAATTGAATGCTTCTTCGGGGCCAGATGGGTTTAATGTTGAATTTTATTTGGCGGCCTGGGACTGGATAGGGGATGAAGTCACTCAACTTGTCATTAGTTTTTTACACTACTGGTATTTTGCCTCCACATATTAATGACACTAACATTGCTCTTATACCGAAAAAGCTTGTGCCTCAAGTTCCCATGCTCTATCGCCCTATTTGTCTTTGTAATGATGTTTACAAAATCATTGTGAAGTCGCTTGCTAATAGGATCAAGCCTCATCTTCCTGATTATATTGATCCTGCTCAACAAGCTTTCATTGAGGGTAGACATATTAGTGATAACATCATTATTGCCCACGAGATTGCCACTCTTTCTCTCTTAAATCTTGGAAACACAGTGCTTTCATGCTTAAGATAGATCTGGCCAAAGCTTTTGATCCTCTTTGGAATTTTATTGTGACTACTCTTGCTCGTAAAGAGCTGCATGGTCATTTCATTAATTTAATTCATGCATGTGTTTCTTCTCCTATGTTCTCTGTGTTGATTAATGGACAACCCTCTCACAAGTTTAGGAGCTTTCGAGGTATACGTCAGGGCTGTCCGATGTCTCCTTATTTGTTTGTTATTGCCATCAACGAATTATCTATTGCTCTCAACGAAGCTCTTGCTGCTCATCATTTGCAGGGCATTTCGCTAGGACCAAATTTCCCTTCTATTCATTCTTTTTTATTGGCAGATGACTTGTTGGTTTGTGGGCAAGCCAGACTTCAAGAGGCTCACACTATGGCTCATCTTATTAATTATTTTTGTTCTATCTCAGGTCAAACTCCAAATTGGGCCAAATCAGCCATTATTTTCAGTTCTCATGTCCCTCAAGCAATGATGCAGGATATTAAGCAGATTTTCCCTATTTCTAATTTGGATAACAATTTCACTCATCTTGGTCATCCACTTGTTCTTCCTACAAAAAAAAGAGCTAATGCCTATAACTTTGTTCTGGACAAATTTATGAATAAGTTTCCCACATATAAAGCTAACATGTTTTCTCATGCTGCCAGATTTGAATTGGTTCGCTCGGTTTTCTCGGCTATCCCTGTCTATTACATGGCTAATATCTTGTTTACGAAGAAATTCATTGCTAAGCTTACTCATGTTATTAGGAATTTTTTGGTGGATAGGTGTTCAAGAAAATGACTCAAAAAAGAGTATTTGCCTTAGATCATGGAAGGATATTTACGAAGGTGGCTTAGGTGTCAAAATTTTAAAAGCGATTAATGAGAGTCTTCTTCTTTCTGCTGCATAGAGGTTAGCCAAGTTCCCTTCTTCTCACTTGCATCTTGTGCTTAAGGCTAAGTACTTTCATGATGCTTCTATTTGGACAGCTACTGCTATTTCTCCCAAATCGGCTTTCTGGGCCTCAATTTTGAAATTGTTGCCTAAACTTAAAGCTCATTCTTTTTATCAGTTATCTCAAGGTAATATTTCAATTTGGAGCACACCTTGGTGCACTCTTTGGAGCTCGGTTCATGATCATCTTATTTCTCAACAACCTGGTTTTACATATCCTTCTTTAGTTAAGACTAGCAAAAGAGCCCGTGCGTTGCAACGGGAGAGAAAACATAACACACGCTCTTAACCCAACAACCATCACTCAAGACCACGATAGGTCCATCTCCTTTATTTTTGCGAGCCATCATATTTATGTTGCCGATATCCTCCTTCTCACCCTCGCCGGCGATGGCCTCAGTGTTCACACAAAACAAAGCAAAAAAACGTGTTTAAATATGGTTAATCCTAAGGCGTCTCTCTCTCTCCCTCTATCCTCTCTCTCTCTCTCTCTCTCTCTCTCTCTCTCTCTCTCGCTCGCTTTCTCTCACTCTCGTGATGAGAAATCTGTTGTTTTCCCGTGCAACATTTTTCAGAGGTATGCATGTGTAGTTATGATGTTTTTTTGTCCCTATATGGTTATAGTAGGGTGTTTATTTGCAATCCGGATCGCCACCGGTACGAAAGAAAATACGGATCTTGCGCTATAAATTATAAGTTTGCTTTCAAAACAATATTTAAAAAATATTTAACAGGTAAAATTAACATCATATTTGGATTCTACAAATTTCTTTAATAAAATTTCATATACAATATGTTAAAATCAAAGTTACGGTTTAAAAGATACGTATAATTTAGAAAATCATTTGTTTGAGTTAAATATATTCCAAAATAATATTTAAAAATACTTAACATGTAAAAATAATCTCGTATTCATATTTGCCATATTTTTCTAATCAAATTTCATATATAACATGTTCAAATCGGAGTTACGATTTAAAAGATATGGATGATTTAAAAAACATTTATTTGACTTAAATATGATCCACGGATGAATTACCTGAAACATCAGGGGGGGTTTCAGAAAATGTAAAATAAAGGTTCGGGTATGACTTAAATCCGGACTGCGGGTCGATTTCAAGAAAATGCAGGGACTTTTGTGTAAAATACGAAAAAACGATTCGTTCTAACTTAAAATAGGACCACGGGTTGAATTCTGTGAAATGAGGGACTTTTCTGAAAAATGTCATGACGGACGAGAAGAAACCCAATTTGCTTTATTATTAGGTAAAGAGATCTTTGGCTTCCAGGTCAAAAAAGTTGGAATCATGATCTTGTTTTCTCCCTTTTCCATCAACCTTTGGCCTCTCTCATTGTTCAATCTGGAATTATTGATGACGAAAGTCCAGACTTGCTTTGTTGGGATCTTACCCCTAATGGAATTTGTTCTTCTAAATCTGCATATAAACTCTGTTTACAGGAGATTCATGCTAATCCCAGAAATTTACGTGGTACTCTTCCTTTGGATCTGTTAGATTTTCTCAAATTAATTTGGAAACAGAAGGATTTGCTTTCTAGGGTCAAAACTTTCTTGGAGATTGCTTAGAAAGGCCTTGCCTACAGGTTTGCGAGCTGGTTGTTTTTCCATTCATATTTCTAAAAATTGTTGTCGTTGTGGCCAGCAAGAGGATGAGTTCCATCTATTTTTTCTGTGCAACTTTTCCCGTGCGGCTTGGTTTTCCTCTCCTTGGTTTCTTCGATCGGATGCTTTAATTCACGGCCATTCCACTATGCATTATGTTCTTTTTTACTTGCTTCATATGGGACATCCTCATGGTTCTATCTCTAGTGTTTTAAATTTTTTGTGGTGTCTCTCGAAAGCTAGAAATGACTTTCTCTTTGATAGAAAAAAGGCTCTTCCCCACCAAGTTCATATTGCAGCTCTTGCTTTAGCTTCTGATTCTTATGATAATCTTCCATGTTTACCTTTGAAGCAGGATCAAGCTCATAATCAATTGCCTCCTAATCAGCTCCCTATGCAAGGTCGAGCGCTTAAGACAGATCTGTTAATTGATGGCCCTAAGATCTATTCTGATGCTGCTTTTTGGACCTAGAAAGTTCCAGGTTTGTTGCAAGGAGAGGTTGCTACACGTGTGGGAGTATACATCTTTATGCCCTTCAATCAAAAGGAAATTAATGT
>LR738714.1:703787929-703841769 GCA_902687465.1 Secale cereale
GGGGGGGGGGGGGGGGGGGGGGGGGGGGTGGTCGGCCTGGAGGAGGGGAGTCGCCGCCCCCTCCATGCAATCTGACTCAACAAGCAGCTTAGAGCATCCCATTTGACCAGCAAGAATCAAACTTTATTACTTTCTAAATTCATAACACATCTAATGGTACTGATTTCGTATTGTGAATGTTCATATTATTTTCTATAAAGTTGATCAAACTATATGAAGAAAGTTGATCGAACTTGATGAAGCTTGACTTGACAAATATTATATTTGGGGTTAAAAACATCAGCAGAACACCACAGACAACAGAAGCGAGACACATCCAATGGCGAGATGCAGCTGGGTACAAAAACGCACGCCTACAAGCCTGTAGAAGACTCGTGCTAATCTTCTCTCCTTTCTCTCACGGACGTGCAGTTTGCTTGCCATGACTTTTATGGGAAGAATTCAGTCAAATGGAACCCCAGTTACGTGCTGCAGCAATTATACGGTTGACAAAGGAGACACGTGTAAAATGCTTTATCTTCTATACTCCCTCCGCTCCTAAATATAGGTCTTTGGACAGATTTCACTATGAACCATATACGGAGCAAAATGAATGAATGTACACACTAAAGTGCATCTACATACATCCGGATGTGATCTATAGTGAAATATCTATAAAGACTTATATTTATGAACGAAGGAAGTATATGAAATATAAATATAAATATATGCTCACAAATAACCATATCAACTGACGCACACTCACCACCATCATAGATCAATATAACTCTACACACTTGGTGCTACAGATTACTTCAACTGAATTTAGCCCGTTGTATGAATTCACGGACAATAGTGCTACAGATTACTTCAACTGAATTTAGTTTATACAAGCGTTGCAACCACAAAAGAAGAGCAAACAAGAAAAGCGGGCAACTCCAACCGGCCGGTATTAAATACGCAGTCCTAGCTTCGAAATCCACTCATCTTCCATGGCAACCATAGAGGATGCACCTATCCTTGGACGATGTTCAGCCTTCATGTCATCGAATGAAATAAAGTGGATTTTGGCAAGTGACCCAATGCCCCGGGGCATTCGCTTCTGCACTGCACGCTGGTCCTCGTTTGCATATGGGAACTTTATTGGCAGATTCACGCCTGGGCACATGCTACGTACCAGTTCATCGTAGTCCTGCGCGTTCTCTACTTTCTTGAGACACTTGGCACATGCTAGTTTATCATACAGGTACACATCCTGTAGATTCACAGCTGCTTTCAGGACACGCCTGACATGAGTCACCATGTAGTCTTTATTAGCTTGAAAGCCGACGAGGATGAACTTGGCCAGACAGTGGTGCTTGAAATTTGATGTAGGCGATTCCCATTCAATGCCCTTGTTCTCACTATACGACTGCCTCCTAATCTCCTGATTCATTTCCATTTCACATGGATGGTCCAATACCTACATGCATGCCACCCATAGGACAAAGGTAAATGAAACAGGTTAATTTTGCACTCCAAGTGAAAGGACAGGTGCGTGCAATCATGGAACCGAGATAATAGAGCAACCCCTCAGACAAAAGACTGGAGGAGAGAACATATATACAGCCACATACGTGGTAAAACAACTCCTAAAAAAAAGGTAAGAACGGAACAAGATTTATTAGCTAAGAATATACCATCATGTAGAGCTCCTCGAGGGACGGCGCCGCTTCCAAGAAGAACATTGTCCAGGTGAGATCATACCCTTCAGGAATTTTAACTAGATTGAGAATCCTCAGTTGCTGGAATACATATGCCTGCCTTCTGGTCAAACACTCTGGTTGAACCCAAATCTGCAACGGTAAGCACGTGATGAGTAGGGAACAAGTGAAGCTAGAACAAAGCAATCAGCCCACAACTTACCTTTTCACATTTAAACCCCAATGTCAGGTCTCGAACAGAGGTCTCGTGGAGAAACGTACTCAACTTGACGTTTTTGTGGAAATTACAAGCAGTATTTGAAAGTCTGAGAACCCCGAGCAACGGGACATAGCCCAGTGACAGTGGAAGTTCTGGGACAGATAACCAATACAAAAACGCCAGCCAGGTGAGTTTTGGAACCCAGGTGAGTTCGACCATGTGAAAACGGCAACCGACAATACTGAGCTCACTGAGCTGTGCGTGTTCAACTCGGAGCGTTATCCAATCCTCTGTGTCACAATTGTAAAAACCTAAATAGTTCAATTGCTTGCAAGTGACAGGGATGTTAGAGACAAAGTCGGATTCACGGAATCTCAAATTCTCCAGGTAGAGGCGTGTGAGACCAGCAAATGCATTGTGGCATTCATTAAAAAATGACACAAACCGTGTTCCAAACTTCAGCATCTCATCAATACTAATCTTGCGTCCCTTGTGCTGTGTCAAAACTGTGAATTCGGCTTTCTCGACCTTGAGTGTCGCCATGGCGTTGCCAACAGTATGCCCAACGGATATGGGGGTATCACCTCTCAAGTAGAAGGTTGTGCTCAAGAGGCGGATGGTGCATCCACCTGGGTCTCTGTGTGCCAGCGTGCTCTTTGTCGCTTTGACCACAGCTGCATTGGCTGCATTGATCCTAAGCAGTGCATTGGTCCGAAGCAATTTTTCATCCAATTCCTCATTAGATATGCTAGTTTGTGGGGACAGAAAATCGCGAGCACTTATTCTAAGCCGCGAGAGATTGGCAGGAAGCTGACTCCAACGTCTGGAGAGGACGCTGGTTCTTGTAACATCACGGAAACCGAGACGGTCGAGAATGTTGACCAGTATGTCGTTGGGCAACTTGCTGATCCTATCATCTGGATTGACTTTCTGCATTTGGCATTGGAAGAAATCAGAGTTGTTATCACATTACAGACAATTACACAATATTGATAGTCTCAGAGATGCAATCTGTCTACTGTCGCAAAGACACAGCTTTGATTTGTCTAAGATAACACAGAATCGATGGGTTATTTTTTTTGTACCAAAAACTAAATTTTGATAAGACTCCAAAGATGAAATCTTGATGTTGTGTGAAAGAATGAAACTTGAGCCCTGGTTGCTAAGGACACCCCCATGGCTCCCTCATAGATCTGCTGCTGATGGCAATTTATTATGCTTTCCCACATAAGGACGCAAATTTGATTATACATAAGTATTTCATAGTTTCCAAGAGAAAGAAGGTTAAGTTTTGTCCACGAGTTCCGATTATGGTTGCTACTCCTTTTTACTATTCCTTATTGTGACTTGTGAGAAATATATATTTTTGCGGGTAAGAAAAAAGATTTGAAGGAGCAACTCACCAGCTTGTGGAGGGAGGATTCAGCCTTAACCGATGGTTTGGCCATCAATTTGGCAGCCCGTTGCCGGCGACTAGTCCTCGCCATCGCCCGAGCTGCCGCCGGTCAGTCTGAAAACTGATGTCTAGGGAGCTGCGGTTGCTGCTGCCGCGGTGCCACCCGGCCAGATATATATGTAGCTGCTAGGTTGCCGCCACCAATGGAAACTCGGAGACTGAATTCGAAACAGGGTCTGTTTCTGATTGTGATCCGGAAAGGACTGCGACTCCTTTGATACCGGTTAGCCACTAACAACTTGGATTGCGGATCGCCGCTCCCAAAACAGCTGCTGATTCGATTGGGGACTGCAGCTCCTCCCTTGGGAGGGGGAGCTGCTTATTTGGTCGCCTACTCGCAAGCAGCACAGGGGGATCCTCATTCGAGGCATCCCACGGCGATTGCGGCGGCGAGATCGGCGCAGGGCAGGCGGCGGCGCATAACTGACCCCCGATCCCCTTTTGCTCTCTGGTGGAAGGAACCCTAGGTTTTTTTTTTAGACAAAGAAGGAACCCTAGGTGGGAGGGGGCATCGCCATTTATATATGCAGCCTGCAATGGAGGAATGGTGGGCTAAGGCCCATTGTTCCTGACGAGCTGGGCCGATCGGTGGATGGCGTGTTAGACCTGACCTCTATCGAGGTGTTCTAACTACTCGCGCTTCTTTTTTAAAAAAAAAAACTACTCCCACTTCTAGGCATACATCAAGAACAGAGAGGGCCCCTCATCAACAAAATAATAATAATTCAACAACAGAGAGGAAATCCGGAATAGCTTAGGTTTTCCTCAAACAAAGAGGGACAGTTTGGCTAGCCGGAACACGGCCCGGAAACCCCTTCTCTCCAGATCTGGGCTTTATAGCCATTATTACAACACAGAAAAGCAATACTAAAAGGGAAATAGGAGCAGGTGTGGTTGTCGGGGGATCAACAACGACGCTCGACACCGAGGTAGCCGTCTGATTGGCGATCAACGTCCTTCGGTGGATGGTTCGGGCGTGAAGCAGTACGAGTCCACATCCGACGTTGGATGGAGATCGGATGGTGCTCAAAGCAGTAAGTTAGCTCTTGACTGAAGAACTACTGATGATCATCTTCAGTCAGGGGCCTGACACGGCGGTGGTGGAGTGGAGATGAAGAAATACTGATGATCATCTTCAGTCAAGGGCCTAACATGGCGGTGGTGGAGTGAAGATGAGTGGTTGTTGCTGCTGCAGAGAGCAGACATCACTAGGACACCAAGCTCTTTACCCTAGAGCTTCAAGCGACCTGCTAATGACAGAAAGTTGCAAGTAAAAACATCCAAGCGTGTGCGCCCGCGCGTATTACCCCTTAAAAAATGTGTATGCGCGTCCCTTTCTTGTAGTGCCTCACAAAAAATGTAGCCACTCGACTAAAGCTACCCGAACATAGACATAAAGACCATGTAATGACACATATCCACCACCAAAACGCGACAAAAAAGGACTATATGGTACTGAGTACTAAAAAAAACACTCTGCTGGACGAGCTCTTCTAGACTCTACTGAGCCCTATTTTTTAGTAGTGCCAAAATGGTATTTCAAAGTTTCAAAACATTCCATAAACAATTCAACATGTTTATATGGATGTGCTACTACACATGTGCAAATTCTGAAAAACTTTATGGTTTTAAAACTATTTAAAATAAATTCCTCCAATGCATCCGTGCTAAAAAAACTTTAAATGTGATTTTTAATAAACTATTTAAAATAAATTCCTCCAATGCACCCGTGCTAAAAAAACTTTAAATGTGATTTTTAATAAACTATTTAAAATAAATTACTCCAATGCCCCCGTGCTAAAAAAAACCCACTCTCACAAGTACTTCCCTGCATTGTTTGTTTTTCATATGTAACCTACACCAAAAGCACGCCCAAAAAACCACATGAATAATACTGCCCTTTGTGGATGCGAGCTTTTTGGTTGATTCTAATACAGGTGCAATTGCAAATATTACAAGGAATCCTCATCTTACCTGTCTGAGATCGGAGAATCCATTACAAACCGTAAAATTGCATAGCGTGTAGCCATCCCGTTTCATCTGCATAGACAATCCAAGACTCAGAAATAGTGCTGAAAATATTATTTCGGTATCAGAAAACAACGGTTCCTAAAAAATTAAATTCATCCATGGCAGCAACTAGTTTAGCATGCACACTCTACAAACAAGAAACAATGTAGTATTTAAATATATCAACAGCCTGTTACTGCCTAAGAGGCAGATCAAGAGGTATTACACTAGGAGAACTAAATTAGATCATAAACAGCTCACAGAAGTGGGAAGATTAGCAGTGTGAGGGTGCTCATCTCCCGATATCATTTGAACAGCTATTTGATGGCCATCCGGTGATTCAGATTGATCAACTATATTGTAGAACAATAAGATTAGAATAGCTATTTGATGGCCACATGTGAAGTTTTAGAACAAGAGTAGAACTAAGAGCACAATAAGATTATGCGTGCACAAGCAGAAACAAACCCACCTCTACAGAAATACTGTACACGGTGAAAAACTAGTCTTCTAATATTTCGAGTATTTCGTATTCTCCTAGTCGGATAGCCTGTTCAAGGCTTCTGGCACTATCTTCAATCCCCAAGTCTACCCACTAACACTATCTTCAAGGCTAGCTGTCGAATCCCACCTTACAAAAATCAAACTTTACATCCTACCTAAGACATCACCTAAACCACATTCCTCCTACTCCAGCATCTACACTACTCCGCACGAGCTACACATTCTCCTCCGTGCAACGAGAGATGTTCATCAGGTCGTCAGACACTAATCTACCTCCTCCAATGAGTTAGTTCGCCGACAAAAAATAAAGGTCATTCTCCTACTCTTCTAAAACTTGAAATCCATCTTCTTGCTCTTCTTCTTCCAAGAAAACCGTGACGGCCAGGTCCCTTCCCCGCCGATCCCCCCCCCCTCTTCTTCCTCATTGCCCACACTCTCTCCCTCCTCCCATAACTCCATGTACCTGTCAACCGAAACACATAGGTAGGTAACCAAAACATGCCGCACCATGCATAATATCCCTGCACTCTGCATGAGAAAATGGCCGGTGAGATGGTCTTACTTTGCCGCCAGAGTGTCGTGCACGGCGTCGAGCTGGTACAGGTGGACGGTGACATCCACTCTCTCCAGCCCCTGGTTCTTAAGCAGCAAAGACACAATATCAGGCAAGGAACATTTTCAAGTAACACATGGTGACAACTCCACTGCTCACCCTTTTTAGGCCTGATGACGACGACGATGATCGTTTATCTTGTGCATGCAGCTTGTGAGTTGTGACTTTATGGCTGACAAGCTAAGCATGAATCAGGGAGGATTGCATGATAGGGGTTTGGTTAGGAAAGCATTCATACGCATGGTTCGACATGTACAGTGCCTCGGCAGAGGCGGTCCTTTCTTCCTTCTGTTCAAGAACCTACAGAGGGAGGAAAGAGCAAACTGGCGGTTATCAGCACCGACTAGCGAACTTAACATGAAGCACAAAGTTAATTACCAACAACTTGATGATCAATAGCACTTTTCTTTCTCGGACACAGAGAGCACATTACATCACCTGGTATAATGGCCTCTGCCTGGTTATTATCTGCTTCCTTCATCTATGGCTTCCGAAGGTCAATGACATCAAGTGTTTCCACGCCAGCTGGAGTACTGTCACAGTAACAAATACCTAGTGTCTACTGCACCATTAAATTGGAAAATAAAATGGCAACTGACAATAGAAGAACACACATATAGATAATTACCTTAAGATGGTGTCAACAGAGCGAACGCCTTCTACTATTTCCCCATCTTCCAGTTCCTCCTCTTCTTCCTCTTGCTGAGTGCCTTCTACTATTTCCCAACTTCCAGTTCATCCCCATCCTCTTGCCGGAAAACCTTGTACTATTTCCCCATCTTCCAGCTCCTCTTCTTCCTCTTGCTGAGTAGCTTCTTCTATTTCCCTGTCTTCCAGTTCCTCCTCCTCTTCTACGTCATCCTGAGTAGCTTCTTCTATTCCCCATCTTCTAGTCCATCCTCCTCATCTTCCTCCTCCTGAGTGCCTTCTTCTTCTATTTCCCCATCTTCCAGTACCTCTTCCTCTTCTAGAATGCCTTTTTCTGTTTTCGCATCTTCCAGTTCCTCCTCTTCATCCAATTCCTCTCCCTACATAATTGCAGAAAGCAAATGTTAGTTCTGCTCAAGAGAAACCATAGTGCAATGCGACTAACTTAATTTACAAGGTTCATCATGATGCAGGAAACCAAAAACGGGTGCTTATGCGGTTGGAAAGAAACAATAGCAGGTTTGCAAAGGAAATGTAGCAATTAGATGGTGTAAAAAGCAAGTTTTTAATAGGTAAGTTACCTGTCCGTACTTGGAGGCTTTCCCAATTCCCCACGTCCACCACCAATACTGCCGCCTGATGACACGGTTTATCTTGAGCTCCCACCAGCACATACCTGCAAAGTGAGGCCATGCGGTGTGTGACTTTTATGGTTGACAAACTATATGGGAATCGAGGGAGAACTACGCGATAGGTTTGGCTAGGGAAGCATATGGGTGGCTCGACGCGAATAGCGTCCGTGGGGTGATCATTTCTTCTTTCTGTTCAAGAACCTTCAGAGGGAAGAAACAGCGTGTTGATGATTAACAGCAACGACTAGCCAAGCCAAGCGGTGCCATAACAGAATGATTTGTCAACCATCAAGACATTGATGATTAACACCACCTTGTTTTCTCGTACACAGAGAGCAGTTTGCTGACCTGGCTGGTTATCTGGCTCCTTCCTCTGCAGCTTCGAAGGTCGATAACATCAGGTGTTTCCACAGCAGCTGGAGTACTGTTACATCAACAACGAAAATCAGAAACCAAGTGTCTACTGCACTATTTAATTGAAATAAGAAAACTGGTAACTGGCAATTCAAATAACTGGCAACAAAAGATAGAGAATTACCTTGAGATGGTGTCAACAGACCGAATGCCTTCTTCTATTTCCGCATGAATAATTAGTTCATCCTCTTCTTCCTCTTCATCCTCTTCGTCGTCTAAATCTACCCAGTGTTTGCTGTGATTGAGAGGTTCTTCCTAGATAATAGCAGAAAGCAAATGTTAGTGCTGCTCACGAAAACCACAATACACTGCAACTAACTTTATTGACAAGATTTGACTTGCTGCAGGAATCCAAAAAACATGTTCATATACTGGGATATGGTAATGGTACAAAGAAATAATAGCAGGTTTGGTTTAGGTAAGGTACCATCATCAAAAGTGCCTCCAGGAGAGATTGGGGCATTTAAACCTGAGATCTTCAGATAAGGATAAAAGGGTGGAGGACCAACGAACTGGCAAAATGAAGCGGGGTCAACTGGCTAATGATAAAAGCATTGAAAGAAAACCTGATGAACATAGGTTAGTTAATGCATACCTGCATCCTAGTAAGCCATGGGGGCAGGGGCCCATCAGGCATACCAAGAGCTTTCTTAAGCTCCTGGGACAACATGCCTAGTTTCATTATCTTAAGCTTCAGCTATAGAATGTGCAAGCAGAACTTAGCATTAGAACCACATATCGACTCATGGATGGTCTCTGCCTTTTTTTGCTGTGTAAATGTTGGGGAACGTAGTATTTTAAAAATTTCCTGCGATCACGCAAGATCTATCTACCAGATGCATAGCAACGAGAGGGGAGAGTGTGTCTACGTACCCTCGTAGACCGAAAGCGGAAGCGTTAGAACAACGCGGTTGATGTAGTCGTACGTCTTCACGGCCCGACCAATCAAGCACCGAAACTATGGCACCTCCGAGTTCTAGCACACGTTCAGCTCGAGGACGTCCCTCGAACTCCGATCCAGCCGAGTGTCGAGGGAGAGTTCCGTCAGCACAACGGCGTGGTGACGATCTTGATGTTCTACCGTCGCAGGGCTTCGCCTAAGCACCGCTACAATATTATCGAGGAGAACTATGGTGGAGGGGGGCACCGCACACGGCTAAGAATTCAAGAGATCAATTGTTGTCTAGAGCTGCCCCCTTGCCCCCGTATATAAAGGAGGGAGGGAGAGGCCGGCCCTAGAGGGGGCACGCCAAGTGTGGGGAGTCCTACTAGGACTCCCAAGTCCTAGTAGGATTCCCCTTTCCTTTCCGGAGTAGGAAAGAAGGAAAGAGGGAGAGAGGGAGAAGGAAAAGGGGGCTGCACCCCTTGTCCAATTCGGACCAGAAGGGGGGCGCGCGCCTCCTTCCTTTTGGCCTCTCTCTTCTATTCCCGTAACTCCCCGGTACTCCGAAAATACCCGAATCACTCGGAACCTTTCCGATGTCCGAATATAGTCGTCCAATATATCGATTTTTATGTCTCGACCATTTCGAGACTCCTCGTCATGTCCCTGATCTCATCCGAGACTCCTAACTCCTTCGGTACATCAAAACTCATAAACTCATAATAAAACTGTCATCGAAACCTTAAGCGTGCGGACCCTACGGGTTCGAGAACTATGTAGACATGACCGAGACACGTCTCCGGTCAATAACCAATAGCGGAACCTGGATGCTCATATTGGCTCCCACATATTCTACGAAGATCTTTATCGGTCAAACCGCATAACAACATACGTTGTTCCCTTTGTCATCGGCATGTTACTTGCCCGAGATTCGATCGTCGGTATCTCAATACCTAGTTCAATCTCGTTACCGGCAAGTCTCTTTACTCGTTCCGTAATACATCATCTCATGACTAACTCATTAGTCATTTGCTTGCAAGGCTTATTATGATGTGCATTACCGAGAGGGCCCAGAGATACCTCTCCGACACTCGGAGTGACAAATCCTATTCTTGATCTATGCCAACACCACAAACACTTTCGGAGACACCTGTAGAGCATCTTTATGATCACCCAGTTACGTTGTGACGTTTGATAGCACACAAGGTGTTCCTCCGGTATTCAGGAGTTGCATAATCTCATAGTCATAGGAACATGTATAAGTCATGAAGAAAGCAATAGCAGTAAAACTTAAACGATCATAGTGCTAAGCTAACGGATGGGTCTTGTCCATCACATCATTCTCCTAATGATGTGATCCCGTTGATCAGATGACAACTCATGTCTATGGCTAGGAAACATAACCATCTTTGATCAATGAGCTAGTCTAGTAGAGGCATACTAGGGACATATTGTTTTGTCTATGTATTCACACATGTACTAAGTTTCCGGTTAATACAATTCTAGCATGAATAAAAGACATTTATCATAATATAAGGAAATAAATAATAACTTTATTATTGCCTCTAGGGCATATTTCCTTCAGTCTCCCACTTGCACTAGAGTCAATAATCTAGATCACATCACCATGTGATTAACACCAATAGTTCACATCACCATGTGTCTTAACACTTTATAGTTCACATCGCCATGTGACCAATACCCAAAAAGGTTTACTAGAGTCAGTAATCTAGTTCACATCGCCATGTGATTAACACCCAAAGAGTACTAAGGTGTGATCATGTTTTGCTTGTGAGAGAGGTTTAGTCAACGGGTCTGCCACATTCAGAGCCGTATGTATTTCGCAAATTTCTATGTCTACAATGCTCTGCATGGAGCAACTCTAGCTAATTGCTCCCACTTCTAATATGCATCCAGATTGATACTTAGAGTTATCTGGATTATTGTAAAGCTTGCATCGGTGTAACTCTTTACAATGAACTCTTTATCACCTCCATAATCAAGAAAACATTTCCTTAGTCATCCAGTTACTAAGGATAATTTTGACCGTTGTCCAGTGATCTACTCCTAGATCACTATTGTACCTCCTTGTCAAACTCATGGCAAGGTACACAACATGTTTGGTACACAGCATGGCATACTTTATAGAACCTATGGCTAAGGCATGGGGAATGACTTTCATTCTCTCTATATTTTTCTGCCGTGGTCAGGCTTTGAGTCTTACTCAACTTCACACCTTACCAGTCAGGCAAGAACTCCTTCTTTGACTGATCCATTTTGAACTACTTCAAAATCTTATCAAGGTATGTACTCATTGAAAAAACTTATCAAGTGTCTCGATCTATCTCTATAGATCTTGATGATCAATATGTAAGCAGCTTCACCGAGGTCTTTCTTTGAAAAACTCCTTTCAAACACTCCTTCATGCTTTCCAGAAAATTCTACATCATTTCTGATCGACAATATGTCATTCACATATACTTATCAGAAAGGCTGTAGTGCTCCCACTCACTTTCTTGTAAATACAGGCTTTCACCGCAAGTCTATATAAACCTATATGCTTTGATAAACTTATCAAAGTGTATATTCCAACTCCGAGATGCTTCCACCAGTCCATAGACGGATCGCTGGAGCTTGCACACTTTGTTAGCACCTTTAGGATCGACAAAACCTTATGGTTGCATCATATGCAACTCTTCTTTAAGATATTCATTCATGAATGCAGTTTTGACATCCATTTGCCAGATTTCATAAATTGCGGCAATTGCTAACATGATTCGGACAGACTTAAGCATCGCTACGGGTGAGAAAGTCTCATCGTAGTCAACTCTTTGAACTTGTTGAAAACCTTTCGCAACAAGTCGAGCTTTGTAAACAGTAACATTACTGTCGGCGTCGGTCTTCCTCTTGAAGATCCATTTATTTTCAATGGCTTGCCGATCATCAGGCAAGTCAACCAAAGTCCACACTTTGTTCTCATACATGGATCCCATCTCAGATTTCATGGCCTCAAGCCATTTTGCGGAATCTGGGCTCATCATCGCTTCCTCATAGTTCGTAGGTTCATCATGGTCTAGTAACATGACTTCCAGAACTGGGCTGCTGTACCACTCTGGTGCGGAATGTACTCTGGTTGATCTACGACGTTCAGCAGAAACTTGATCTGAAGTTTCATGATCATCATCATTAGCTTCCTCACTGATTGGTGTAGGAATCACTGGAACTAGTTTCTGTGATGATCCACTTTCCAATTCGGGAGAAGGTACAATTACCTCATCAAGTTCTACTTTCCTCCCACTCACTTCTTTCGAGAGAAACTCCTTCTCTAGAAAGGATCCACTCTTAGCAACAAAGACCTTGCCTTCGGATCTGTGATAGAAGGTGTACCCAACAGTTTCTTTTGGGTATCCTATGAAGATTTACTTCTCCGATTTGGGTTCGAGCTTATCATGTTGAAACTTTTTCACATAGCATCATAGTCCCAAACTTAAAGAAATGACAACTTAGGTTTCTCGTCAAACCACAGTTCATACGGTGTCATCTCCACGGATTTAGATGGTGCCCTATTTAATGTGAATGTAGCTGTCTCTAATGCATAACCCCAAAAGCGATAGTGGTAGATCGGTAAGAGACATCATCGATCGCACCATATCCAATAAAGTACGGTTATGACGTTAGGACACACCATTACACTGTGGTGTTCCAGGTGGCGTGAGTAGTGAAACTATTTCACATTGTTTTTACTGAAGGACAAACTCGCTAACTCAAATATTTTACCTCTACGATCATATCGTAGAAACTCTTATTTTCTGTTACGATGATTCTCCACTTCACTCTGAAATTCTTTGAACTTTTCAAATGTTTCAGACTTGTGCTTCATTAAGTAGATATACCCATATCTGCTCAAATCATCAGTGAAGGTCAGAAAATAATGATACCCGCCGCGAGCTTCAACACTCATTGGTCCGCATACATCAGTATGTATGATTTCCAACAACTCTGTTGCTCGCTCCACAGTTCCGGAGAACGGAGTTTTAGTCATCTTGCCCATGAGGCATGGTTCGCAAGCACCAAGTGATTCATAATCAAGTGATTCGAAAAGTCCATCACTATGGAGTTTCTTCATGCGCTTTACACCAATATGACCTAAACGGCAGTGCCACAAATAAGTTGCACTATCATTATTAACCTTGCATCTTTTGGCTTCAATATTATGAATATGTGTATCACACGATCGAGATCCAACAAACCATTTTCATTGGGTGTATGACCATAGAAGGTTTTATTCATGTAAACAGAACAACAATTATTCTCTAACTTACATGAATAACCGTATTGTAATAAACATGATCAAATCATATTCATGCTCAACACAAACACCAAATAACACTTATTTAGGTTTAACACTAATCCCAAAAGTATAGGGAGTGTGCGATGATGATCATATCAATCTTGGAACTACTTCCAATACACATCGTCACTTCATCCTTTAACTAGTTTCTGTTCATTATGCAACTCCCATTTCGAGTTACTACTCTTTAGCAACTAAACCAGTATCAAATACTGGGGGGTTGCTATGAACACTAGTAAAATACACATCAATAATCTGTATATCAAATATACCTTTGTTCACTTTGCCATCCTTCTTATCCACCAAGTATCTAGGGCAGTTCCACTTCTAGTGACCATTTCCTTTGCAGTAGAAGCACTTAGTTTCAGGCTTGAGTTTAGCTTTGGGTTTCTTCACGGGAGTGACAACTTGCTTGTCATTCTTCTTGAAGTTCCCTTTCTATCCTTTTGCCCTTTACTTGAAACAAGTGGTCTCGTTAACCATCAACACTTGATGTTGTTTCTTGATTTCTACCTTCGCCGATTTCAGCATCGCGAAGAGCTCGGGAATTACTTTCGTCATCCCTTGCATATTATAGTTCATCACGAAGTTCTACTAACTTGGTGATAGTGTCTAGAGAACTTTGTCAATTACTATCTTACCTGGAAGATTAACTCCCACTTGATTCAAGCATTTGTAGTACCCAGACAATCTGAGCATATGCTCACTAGTTGAGCTATTCTCCTCCAGCTTGTAGGCAAAGTATTGTCAGAGGTCTCATACCTCTCGACACGGGCATGAGTATGAAATACTAATTTCAACTCTTGGAACATCTTATATGCTCCGTGGTGTTCAAAAACAGTTTTGAAGTCCATGTTCTAAGTCGTAAAGCATGGTGCACTAAACTATCAAGTAGTCATCATACCGAGCTTTTGTCAAAAACGTTCATAACGTCTGCATCTGCTCCTGCAATAGGTCTGTAACCTAGCGGTGCATTAAGGACATAATACTTCTGTGCAGCAATGAGGATAATCCTCAGATCACGGAACAATTCCGCATCATTGCTACTAACATCTTTCAACTTAGTTTTCTCTAGGAACAAATAAACAATAAACAGGGAGCAACATCGCGAGCTATTGATCTACAACATAGATATGCTAATACTACCAGGACTAAGTTCATGATAAATTAAAGTTCAATTTAATCATATTACTTAAGAACTTCCACTTAGATAGACATCCCTCCGGTCATCTAAATGATCACGTGATCCAGATCAACTAAACCATGTCCGGTCATCACGTGAGATGGAGTAGTTTCAATGGTGAACATCTTATGTTGATCATATCTACTATATGATTCACGCTCAACCTTTCGGTCTCCATTGTTCCGAGGCCATATCTGCATATGCTAGGCTCGTCAAGTTTAACCCGAGTATTCTGCGTGTGCAAAACTGGCTTACACCCGTTGTATTTGAACGTAGAGCTTATCACACCCGATCATCACGTGGTGTCTCAGCACGAAGAACTTTCGCAACGGTGCATACTCAGGGAGAACACTTATACCTTGAAATTTAGTAAGGGATCATTGATACGTCCAAAACGTATCTATAATTTATGCTTGCTCCATGCCACTTTTGGGTGATATTGCTATGATATTCATACACTTCCATACACTTTTGATCATATTTGGACTAACTTACTAATCCAGTGCACCCCAGTGCCAGTTTCTGTTTTCGGCTGTTTTTGTATTTCAGGTTTTCACGTTACGAGAACTACCAGGAAAAATCCAGAAAAATTATATAAAAAATCAGCATTCCGGAAACTACCGTGCGTCCGAAGGGCAACCGGGGGGGGGCTCCAGGCGCCCTGGCGGCGCGCCCCCCCTGGGCCGCGCCGGGGGGGGGGGGCGCCTGGGCCCCCGAAGCTTCCCCGATGCCCCCCTTTGGCATATATTTAAAGCGTCCTCCGAAACCCTCAGAACAGGAAATCTTTTCGCGATCCCATCTCTGTTCCACCGCCGCCACCGCTTCCAAGATCGGGAGCACCAGGAGAACTCTTCCCGGCACCCTGCCGGAGGGGAGGATCACCACCGGGAGCTTCTCCACCACCATGGACGCCTCCCGGATGACTCGTGAGTAGTCTCCCTTGGACCATGAGTCCATGACCAGTAGCTATGTGATGTTCTCCTCCCGTTCTTGTGCTTCACTAATTAGTCCTCGTGAGCTGCCCTACATGATCGAGGCACATATGTAATCCTTATGCTGTTGCTATGTTGAGTTTGCTGGGATCCGATGGATTATGAGATTATGTTCAGATTGATCTTGAGTAATATATTTGATTTACCTCTTTTATATTTATGTTCATAAGTAATTCTTGCATGTTCTCCATTGTTATTTATTGCTTTGGCCAAGTAATACGTAGTGACTCCAAAAGGGAACGTTATGCTCGATTGTGGATTCATGCCCCTCGATGACTAGCTTGAGTGACAGAAACATGAGTCTAGGGGATGTGTTGTTGCCACAAGGGGGGAAACAACGGTGCTTGTGCCCGCGGGTGCAAGGATTGTTTACTTTACGCAAAGTTCTTTTAATGCAGTTGTCTGTTGCATTGAGTTTACACTATGGGTGGGACTCGCAACTTAATACCAGCGAGATGTTCTGGATAGATATCTCAAGGTGGATGATTAGTAGTAGATATTGATGGATTTCGGTCTACTTACTTTGGCGTACTGCCCATGCTTTGAACCTCAACCTTTCTTGCAATGTAGTCAGCATTGGTTTGCATTCGTGGTCCTGTCAATTGCCCAGCTGTAATTTGTTTACCTCACATAGCTGTTTTATCGTCTTTTGGGAGAGAGACATCACTAGTGAACATCATGAGACTCCGGTCCATATTACCAGCATGGATCACATCCGCTATTTACTTTTCGTTATTATTTACTATTGCAAACACTATCTATCACTACTATCATTGCTTTTAATCCTTTGTGAACTACAAGGCCGGAGGGATTGACAACCTCTCTGTACTCGTTGGGAGCAAAGTTATTTGTATCTGTGTGCAGGTCCACGTTGATTGCTAATATCTGGCGCCGTTAGCAGTTGACACCTACTTGTTGAACCTAGGAGTCTCTGGGGATTCGATCCTTGGCATCTTTGCTAAGGGAAAAAACTTCCACAACACTGCATCTTACACCTTCCACTTGGGGTAACCAACGAGGGGTTAGAGGCCCATCAAGGAGTATTTTCTGGCGCCGTTGCCGGGGACTCCACTCTTCAGGATAGGGGAGTTGCACGCTATCTTTTACCTTTGCTTTTTAGTCTTGTTAGTTTATCTTTCATTTTTGCTTTAGTACCTTTTTATCGAAAATCACAAAAATAGTTATCTTGCTTGCTTGCTACTATGGGTTCCACGGAGAACACCAATTTGTGTGACTTCACTAGTCACAACAACGATGACTTTATCAGCACACCTATCACTACACCCGCCACTTCAGCACCTTCATATGAAATTAAACCTGCTTTACTGAACTTAGTTATGAGAGAACAATTCTCCGGTGCTGGAGATGATGCTGCTTTACACTTAAACAACTTTGTTGAACTTTGTGATATGCAAAAGTACCAAGAAATAGATGGTAATATTGTTAAGCTTAAGCTTTTTCCTTTCTCCTTGAGAGGAGGAGCTAAAATTTGGTTTCAGTCTTTGCCTAGAAATAGCATAGATTCATGGGACAAGTGCAAAGATGCTTTTATTGGAAAATATTATCTACCTGCTAAAATTATCCAACTTAAAGTAACATAATGAATTTTAAACAATTGGATAATGAACACGTTGCCCAAGCTTGGGAACGTATGAAATCTCTTATCAAGAACTGCCCTACTCATGGTTTGACTACTTGGATGGTTATCCAAACTTTTTATGCAGGCTTGAACTTTACCTCGCGGAACTTGTTAGATTCGGCCGCGGGAGGAACTTTTATGTCAACTACACTTGGTGCTGCCACAAAGCTTCTCGATGAGATGATGACCAACTATTCCCAATGGCACACCGAACGCGCTCCAACAGGTAGGAAGGTAAACTCTGTCGAGGAGATTTCCCCCCTTAATGAAAAAGTTGACTTGATCATGTCTCTACTTTCGAAGCAATCCACTGTTGATCCTCGTGATGTTCCTTTAAATTCTTTGATTACTCAAGAACAAGTAGATGTGAACTTTATCTCTAGAAACAATTTTAACAACAATGCTTATAGGAGTAATTTTGGTAGCAATCCTAGACCGTTCCCCTCTAATTCTTATGGGAACAACAATGCTTATCTTAGTACCAAGAACTCCACTACTGAACTAGAGATTATGCTTAAAGATTTCATCACTACCCAAAAAGCCTTTAATAAGAGTGTAGAAGAAAAACTACATAAACTAGATGATCTCTCTTTGAAGGTAGACCACTTAGCCAATGAGATAGAATTGCTAAAAATTAAAACTTCTCCTCTTGAGGAGAGGAAGGTCACTCCTATTAATGCTACTCAAGTGCAAATTAATGAAAACATTCGGATGATGGCTAAACTTAAAGAAAGATGGGCTAGATAAAGGGAGGAAGAGGATAGAATTAAGAGCCTTCGTACCCACCACACTGTTGCTACTATCCAAGTTGTTGAGGATGTTCAAACTCTTAGCACCCAATGTACTCCTGGTCCCATTGGACCTATTAATGGTGATGCTATGACTATAGAAACTACCAAAAAAGTGAACCTAAAGGACACCACTACCACTTTACTTGATGCTCGTGACCTTGATTTTGATAATTGCACTCTTACCGAAGTTATTGATTTCCTTCACAAGATGTCTAGAGAACCCCGCACTAGCACGCTTAACCTTGCCTTCAAAGAGCATATCACTAATGCTCTCATCAAAGCTAGGGAGGAGAAACTTAGAGTAGAAGCCTCCATACCTAGAAAGCTAGAAGATGGTTGGGATCCTATGATAAAAATTAATTTGAATGACTTCTCTTGATATGCATTATGTGATGTTGGTGCTAGTACCTCTGTTATGCCCAAAAGAATATATGATATGCTTAAATTGAAACCTTTTGATTCTTGTTCTTTTGGTGTTCGTCTCATTGATTCTTCCATAAAGAAACCTTTGGGGAGGATCGACGATGTTCTTATCGTTGTTAATGATAATTATGTTCCCGTTGATTTCACTATTATGGATATTGAATGTGATCCTTCATGTCCAATTATTTTGGGACGTCCCTTTTTACGCACCGTTGGTGCTATCATTGACATGAAAGAGGGTAATATAAAATTTCAGTTTCCTCTCAAGAAAGGGATGGAACACTTCCCTCGTAAGAGGATCAAGTTACCTTTTGAGTCTGTTGTACGGGCTAGTTATTCTTTTACTCTTGATAAAACTTGGTCTCTATGCATTATGCCTAGCTTAAAGGCATAAAAGAAAGCGCTTTTGGGAGGCAGCCCACATGAATAATTTTTTTTTTGCTTTTGTTGTGTCTTGATGTTGTTTACTGCTGTAGCATCATCATTGTATCTTTACTTTTCATATTTGTGCCAAGTATAGCCTCTGATTGCTAGAAAGTTCAAAAGTTGTGAGGTGCTGTCCAGGAAACAGATTCTGTCCTTGGATAGAAAAATTCGTATAAAATCACCAGATCATCCTTTTGGTCTGAATTTTTTCGACAGAGTTCTCTATATAATTGTCTTTCGTGTGTCTGTTCTGAGTTTTTTGATTTGAGTTGCAGAAGTATCCCGAACAGATCAATTACTACCAGCTGTTCTGTTTTTCACAGATTCTGTCCTGTTTTGCCTTTCCTTCACTTTGCAAATCAAGAGCTTGCTTTTTCTTTGCAAAAACCTTTTGGCAATCTTGAGAAACAGTAGAACTTCAAGAATATCTTTATTTCCAGAAAGGTATAATTATTTTATTAAGGGTACTAACCTCGCTAATCAGATTATGATGAGTTATGTATGAAGGGAGTTTTCAAGTGTGCGAGGGAAGATGATAAAAAGATTCAGGAGTGTCAAGCGCTCAAGCTTGGGGATGCCCCCGTGCACCCCCAAGAAATATTCAATAAGACTCAAGCGTCTAAGCTTGGGGATGCCCCCGTGCATCCCCTTCTCCATCAACATTATCAGTTCGTCTTTCGTTCCGCTATATTTTTATCACTTCATGTGTTATGTGCTATGCTTGGAGCGTCTTGCTTTTAGTTTTCTTTTTAGTTTTTCATAACGAGTCGGAACTCAGCATTCTTTATGTGGGAGAGAAACACGCTCCACTTCTACCTAGAACATAACATAGAATTTTCATGTCTATCTTTGCTGTGTGTGTTCTTTGTCTTTTAATAGCTACTATCATGCTCTGCTCTTAGTATTCATGCTTATCTTTTCAAAGAGCTTTTGTCTAGTTGGTTGCTTGAACTCTCTTTAATTACCATGCTTATCTTATTAAGAGAGTTTGCTTCCGTTGCATTGGTTAATGTGTCTATGATAAAGATGCTACTTGCATGATGGCGCTTAGTAGTTCAGGTTTTCTTATGGTTAATCTCAAATAGTTGGGGGGTTCCCAATGTGTTATTGGAGTACCAACATGGTTTGTTTGCCTATGATGTGGTATGGTTTAGTAATATCTTCCTTCAAGAATTTATTTTGATTGACTTGGCGTATGCTCACGCATATTTAAGACTGTAAAGAAAGTCTGTCAAGCCTTGATGATCTTTTATTTCTGAGTAGCGATATAACTACCATGCCTGATTCAATATTGCTTTGTCGCTCTGCATGATTATGACCGTCATTGCTCTCTTAGTTGGTTTCCCAGTCTTTTGCTAATCTCCACCTGTACTAAGCAAACTAACTTTGCAATATATAGCTCATGGGAAAGTAGCTTAAAAACTATTGTGGTAAAGAATATGTTGCTTATGTATCTTATTTCTTATAAGTTGCTTGCTGAGCAGTAACCATGTTTCTGGGGACGCCATCAACTGTCACACTTTTGTTGAATATCATGTGAGTTGCTATGCATGTTCGTCTTGTCTGAAGTAAGGGTGATTTGCTGTGGGTTGAATGAATATGCATATTGTTAGAGAAGAACATTGGGCCGCCAACCAAAGCCATGTATCATGGTGGAAGTTTTAGCTTGGACATTAATCCTCAATCTCTTATGAGAATATGCTTATGCATTTAAGAGGAGTCCATCATCTATTTTCTATGTTGTCCCGGTATGGATGTCCTCAAGTTGAGATCTATCAAAAACGAGAAATCAAATGCGATTTATCTCCTTGGACCTTTGTACAGGTGGCATAGAGGTACCCCTTTGTGACACTTGGTTGAAACATATGTAATGCAATGATAACCCATGGAAATCCAAGCTAATTAGGACAAGGTGCGAGCACTATTGGTATTCGATGCATGAGGCTTGCAACTTATAGGATGTCTTATGCATGACACATATGAAGTACTACTACCGTTGACAAAATTGCTTCTATGTTTTCAAAATAAAAAGCTCTAGCACATAACCTTTCTTTTACTTTTATGTTGAGTCTCCACCTTCTTTCTTCAAGCACCAACTACTGAGAGCATGATTGTCATTCTGAGTGTAATGTGCATTGTCCCAAAGTAGCATTGTCTTTTGCATGATTGTGATATCGTTTATTTTGAAATCATTGTATCTAGTCATCACTTAAACCTTGAAGGTGCCCCTGCATTTATGTTTTGCTTCACTAAAGGGGGCAACCTAGATATCACTTTATCATATTTACACACCATGTTCGTTGCAAATCTTTTTGATGTTTCAGTTTCATGTTGTAAAACTTTCAGTCATTTGTGATTTTCTCATGAGGCAACTTAATTACTATAGAATCATTGTCTCAGTAAGCTTTTGTCATATGACTATAAAAAGTCCTATATGGTTAATAGCATGTCACCACATAAATTATTCTTGTTATCATTTACCTACTCGAGGACGAGCAGGAATTAAGCTTGGGGATGTTGATACGTCCAAAACGTATCTATAATTTCTGCTTGCGCCATGCCACTTTTGGGTGATATTGCTATGATATTCATACACTTCCATACACTTTTGATCATATTTGGACTAACTTACTAATCCAGTGCACCCCAGTGCCAATTTCTGTTTTCGGCTGCTTTTGTATTTCAGATTTTCACGTTACGAGAACTGCCAGGAAAAATCCAGAAAAATTATATAAAAAATCAGCGTTCCGGAAACTACCGTGCGTCCGAAGGGCAACCGGGGGGGGGGGGCACCAGGGCTCCAGGCGCCCTGGCGGCGCGCCCCCTCCTGGGCCGCGCCGGGGGGGCGCCTGGGCCCCCCAAAGCTTCCCCGATGCCCCCCTTTGGCATATATTTAAAGCGTCCTCCGAAACCCTCAGAACAGGAACTCTTTCCGCGATCCCATCTCTGTTCCGCCGCCGCCGCAGCTTCCAAGATCGGGAGCACCAGGAGAAATCTTCCCGGCACCCTGCCGGAGGGGAGGATCACCACCGGGAGCTTCTCCACCACCATGGACGCCTCCCGGATGACTCGTGAGTAGTCTCCCTTGGACCATGAGTCCATGACCAGTAGCTATGTGATGTTCTCCTCCCGTTCTTGTGCTTCACTAATTAGTCCTCGTGAGCTGCCCTACATGATCGAGGCACATATGTAATCCTTATGTTGTTGCTATGTTGAGTTTGCTGGGATCCGATGGATTATGAGATTATGTTCAGATTGATCTTGAGTAATATATTTGGTCTACCTCTTTTATATTTATGTTCATAAGTAATTCTTGCATGTTCTCCGTTGTTATTTATTGCTTTGGCCAAGTAATACATAGTGACTCCAAGAGGGAACGTTATGCTCGATTGTGGGTTCATGCCCCTCGATGACTAGCTTGAGTGACAGAAACATGAGTCTAGGGGATGTGCTGTTGCCACAAGGGGGAAAACAACGATGCTTGTGCCCGCGGGTGCAAGGATTGTTTACTTTACGCAAAGTTCTTTTAATGCAGTTGTCTGTTGCATTGAGTTTACACTATGGGTGGGACTCGCAACTTAATACCAGCGAGATGTTCTGGATAGATATCTCAAGGTGGATGATTAGTAGTAGATATTGATGGATTTCGGTCTACTTACTTTGGCGTACCGCCCATGCTTTGAACCTCAACCTTTCTTGCAATGTAGTCAGCATTGGTTTGCGTTCGTGGTCCTGTCAATTGCCCAGCTGTAATTTGTTTACCTCACATAGCTGTTTTATCGTCTTTTGGGAGAGAGACATCACTAGTGAACATCATGAGACTCCGGTCCATATTACCATCATTGATCACATCCGCTATTTACTTTTCGTTATTATTTACTATAGCAAACACTATCTATCACTACTATCATTGCTTTTAATCCTTTGTGAACTACAAGGCCGGAGGGATTGACAACCTCTCTGTACTCGTTGGGAGCAAAGTTATTTGTATCTGTGTGTAGGTCCACGTTGATTGCTAATATCTGGCGCCGTTAGCAGTTGACACCTACTTGTTGAACCTAGGAGTCTCTGGGGATTCGATCCTTGGCATCTTTGCTAAGGGAAAAAACTTCCACAACACTGCATCTTACACCTTCCACTTGGGGTAACCAACGAGGGGTTAGAGGCCCATCAATCATCTTATAATGCTACCGTCGTTCTAATCAAAATAAGAAGCATAATAAGATAAACATCACATGTAATCAAAATATGTGACATGATATGGCCATCATCATCTTGTGCTTTTGATCTCCATCTCCAAAGCACCGTCATGATCACCTTCGTCACCGGCGCGACACCTTGATCTCCATCGTAGCATCGTTGTCGTCTCACCAACTATTGCTTCTACGACTATCGCTACCGCTTAGTGATAAAGTAAAGCAATTACATGGCGATTGCATTTCATACAATAAAGCGACAACCATATGGCTCCTGCCAGTTGCCGATAACTTTACAAAACATGATCATCTCATATAAAACCGTATATCTCATCATGTCTTGACCATATCACATCACAACATGCCCTACAAAAAACAAGTTAGATGTCCTCTACTTTGTTGTTGCAAGTTTTACGTGGCTGCTACGGGCTTAGAAAGAACCGTTCTTACCTACGCATACAAAAACCACAACGATGTTTCGTCAAGTATGTGCTGTTTTAACCTTCACAAGGACCGGGCGTAGCCACACTTGATTCAGCTAAAGTGAGAGAGACAGACACCCGCCAGTCACCTTTAAGCAATGAGTGCTCATAACGGTGAAACCAGTCTCCCGTAAGCGTACGCGTAATGTCGGTCTGGGCCGCTTCATCTCACAATACCGCCGAAGCAAAGTATGACATGCTGGTAAGCAGTATGACTAGTATCGCCCACAACTCATTGTGTTCTACTCGTGCATATCATCTACGCATAAACCTGGCTCTGATACCACTATTGGGGAACGTAGTATTTAAAAAATTTCCTACGATCACGCAAGATCTATCTACCAGATGCATAGCAACGAGAGGGGAGAGTGTGTCTACGTACCCTCATAGACCGAAAGCGGAAGCGTTAGAACAACGCGGTTGATGTAGTCGTACGTCTTCACGGCCCGACCGATCAAGCACCGAAACTACGGCACCTCCGAGTTCTAGCACACGTTCAGCTCGATGACGTCCCTCGAACTCCGATCCAGCCGAGTGTCGTGGGAGAGTTCCGTCAGCACAACGGCGTGGTGACGATCTTGATGTTCTACCGTCGCAGGGCTTCGCCTAAGCACCGCTACAATATTATCGAGGAGAACTATGGTGGAGGGGGGCACCGCACACGGCTAAGAGATCAAGAGATCAATTGTTGTCTAGAGGTGCCCCCTTGCCACCGTATATAAAGGAGGGAGGGAGAGGCCGGCCTTAGAGGGGGCACGCCAAGTGTGGGAAGTCCTACTAGGACTCCCAAGTCCTAGTAGGATTCCCCTTTCCTTTCCGGAGTAGGAGAGAAGGAAAGAGGGGGAGAGGGAGAAGGAAAAGGGGGCTGCACCCCTTGTCCAATTCGGACCAGAAGGGGGGCGCGCGTCTCCTTCCTTTTGGCCTCTCTCTTCTATTCCCGTAACTCCCAGGTACTCCGAAAATACCCAAATCACTCAGAACCTTTCCGATGTCCGAATATAGTCGTCCAATATATCGATTTTTATGTCTCGACCATTTCGAGACTCCTCGTCATGTCCCTGATCTCATCCGGGACTCCGAACTCCTTCGGTACATCAAAACTCATAAACTCATAATAAAACTGTCATCGAAACCTTAAGCGTGCGGACCCTACGGGTTCGAGAACTATGTAGACATGACCGAGACACGTCTCCGGTCAATAAACAATAGCGGAACCTAGATGCTCATATTGGCTCCCACATATTCTACGAAGATCTTTATCGGTCAAACTGCATAACAACATACGTTGTTCCCTTTGTCATCGGTATGTGATACGTCTCAAACGTATCTACTTTTCCAAACACTTTTGATATTGTTTTGACCTCATTCTTGCATGATTTGGACTAAACTAACCCGGACTGACGCTGTTTTTAGCAGAGCTGCCTGTATGGTTTATTTGTGTGCAGGAAAACGGATTTTTAAGTATCTCAGAAAAATCCACGAAAATTCACAGAAAATCCACGCACCCGAAGGAACCAGGTGCCAGAAGTGGGGCCAGAGGGGGGCCAGGGGGTGCCCAGGTGCCCTGTGGGCGCGCCCCCCCGGGCCGCGCCGGGGGGGCGCCTGGGTGGGGCCCACACCCCCTGGTGCCCTACTTTATCCCGTATTTTTACTCCCGACGCAGAAACCCCAGATCAGAAGTTCTTTCGCAGTTTTCCGTCGTGGAGCCGCCACCACCCTCTGTTCTTCCTCGGGAGGGCTAATCTGGAGGCTGAATTGGCCTCCGGAGAGGGGAGATCGTCGCCATCGTCATCATCATCACCACTCCATCATCCCTCCATGACTTCTCCCTCCATGTGTGAGTAATTCCCCTGCTGGAGGCGAAGGGGATGGTAGGGATTGGATGAGTTAGATCATGTAATAGTTTATCAGATCGTTGGGGGCATGTTGCCTATCATCTACTATGGTGTTTATCATCTTTGCTTCAACTTGTTATTCTTAATGCTTGACACTTAGGGCCCGAGTGCCATGATTTCAGATCTGAACCATATGTGTTTGTATGAATATATTTGTGTTCGTGATCCTATCTATGAGTTGTTTGCACCTGTTACGGTTCGGAACCGGCGATCCCAAAAGTGACAACTTGGGACACCAAAGGGGATGGTCCGTAGTTTGAGGATTACATGTATCCATTGAGTTCATTGCTTTGTTCCGGTGCTCTTTGACAGGAGCACCTTAATATCCATTAGTTCCTTTTGGCCCCATTCGTAGCGGGATGGTAGGACAAAAGATGTTGTGCAAGTTCTTATTGCAAGCACGTACAACTACCTACGGGATACATGCCTAATGTTTGATATTTGCCTAGATGATCATTATTTTTCCGTGTGTCGTGCCCCAAGTTAAAATCTATCTCATCCATGCAGCACCTAACCATCCATCTCCCTAGCCTACGGTGTTTTAAATCATGCTTGTTACTAGTCGCTACTTTTGCTATTTACTTTGCTATCTACTGTTGCTATTTACTTTCGCTGTTTACTTTTACTATCACTATCATCACTATCATATCACTATTACCACTTATCTTTTGTTGCAAGTAAGTATATTTCAGGTGCGGTTGAATTGACAACTCAACTGTCAAAGCTTATAAATATTCTTTGGCTCCCCGCGTGTCGAATCAATAAATTGGGTTATTCTTACCCGCGAAAACTATCTCGATCCCTTACGGTTGAGGGTTATCAAGTACCATTTTATGGCGCCGTTGCCGGGGAGCATAGCAATATTTACAAGTCTACTTGAGGTATCCTACCTGCTGCACTTTATCCACTATGGGTAAGAAAGGAGACCCCAAGGTTTCGATCTTACTATCCACTACAAGAAGAGGTACTGCTCTGAGCACTAGTGCTACACTTGATTCACCTTCCGTTATGAGTAAGTTTGCCTCACCACCACCACATGATGCTCCTACTGAATCTATTACTATGTCTGATACTCTTGATGATGTTTCAACTACTTTTGATGATATTAGTTCGCTTGGTTATGCTCTTGAGAAACAAATTGCTGCTGCTGCTAAAAAGTCTGGAATTGAACTCCCTGTTAGTCGCTACCCTATTGGTGAAACTTATGATTATCCTGATTTGAGTAAACTCAAGGAGAGTCTCCTTGATGACGATTACTATATACTAGATGAAGAATTATGCAGGGAACTGACAGAGTTTTCCGGCTCTGACCCTGAAGCTATCAAGAAACTGTTTGAAAAACACTCTTTGAAGAACAAAACCGTTCCTAATCCTGAATTTGCTACATCTCCTATATGCATTGATGATCCTGATTTTGATTTCTCTGTTGATCTTTCACTTATACCTATGGTTGAAGCTGACCCCTTTTATGGCAGAGAAAATGATGATGCTATTGCACACGTGACTAAACTTGCTGAGTTGGGTAGCCTGTTTACCACAGATGAAAAGATACGATACTTTTATGTGACCAAGCTTCTTCCTTTCTCGTTGAAGGAAGGTGCTAAAGCATGGTATGATTCACTCCCATGCGGTTCCATTAAGAGTCCTCAGGACTTAGCTCACTCTTTTGTTGATAAGTACTTTCCTGCTCACATGCAACATTCTGCTTTACAAAGAATTTATAACTTTAAACAGTTGCAGGATGAGTCCCTCCCTAAAGCTTGGGGGAGGTACTGCGGTCTGATTCGGGCTAGACCAGGACATGAAATCCCTAAGAATGAATTAATCGATATATTCTATGCTGGTCTAACTGATGAATCCAGGTCCTATTTGGACAGTTGTGCTGGTTGTGTTTTCAGGAAAAGAACACCGGACGATGCGGAAGATTTGATGGGCAGGATTGCCAAAAACCATGAAGATTGGTCCGTCCCTGAACCACCTCCACCAACAAAGAAGAGGGGCATGTTTGTTCTAAGCCCCGAGGATATGCGAGAAGCAAAGAAGTCTATTAAAGAGAAAGGTATTAAAGCTGAAGACGTGAAGAATCTACCCCCTATTGAGAAGCTGTGTGAGCCTACCACTCACCCTCCTATGGTAGAGGTACACTCTCTTTTAGATTTCAACGCAAGTGACATCCCTCATGGTAAGCCTCCTGATCAATGTTTAGATGAGTTTGATAATTTTATTATGAAACAGGATCATTTTAATGAGAGGATAGAAAGTCAGTTGCATGATAATTCCCTTGCTATCAAAAGACTGCTTGATGTTTTAGATAGAACAGTTAATGATGTTCAATGTCTTGTGAAGCATTTTCATATGGTTCAAACTCAGCTTGATCCAATTTCTAATGTGCAAAGAGATTTGTTTGCTAACAATGCCAAACAAGATAATTCGCAGGCTTTCGGGATTAAGACCCGAGGAGGAACTAGTACTCAAGATCCTCTCTATCCAGAGGGACATCCGAAGAGAATCGAGCAGGATTCTCAAATGCAGGAAGAAGAAATTGTTGTCTCTCCAAAGAAGAAGAAGAAACATAAGGAGACTGACAATTCTAATGATCCTATTGCAGATGAAGAACCAACTATTGATCCCAACAGTGTATCTATCTCCGATGCTGAGACTGAAGACGGTGCTGAACCTGAAGGTAATGATAATGAGAAGAATGATCCGCCTGAAGTACGAGAAGAAGAAGCACCTGACAAACGTAAGAGGTACACTAAAGAAGACTTCATCGCAAGAAAACATGGGAAGGAGAGAGAACCATGGGTACAGAAACCCATGCCCTTTCCAAGTAAGTCCATCAAATCTAAAGAAGAAGAGCATTACAATAAGTTTTGTGAATGGATTAAACCTCTTTTTCTTAAAATTCCTTTGACTGATGCTATTAAGTTACTTCCTTATTCAAAATATATGAAAGATATTGTCACTAATAAAAGAAAAGTTCCTAATGATGCAATATCTACTATGCTTGCTAACTATTCTTTCAGTGGAAAGATTCCTGAGAAGCTCGGTGATCCAGGTATACCCACCATTCCTTGCTCCATAAAGAATAATTATGTCAAAACTGCTTTATGTGATCTTGGAGCAGGAGTGAGTGTTACGCCTCTCTCTCTTTACGAGAGGCTTTGTTTAGAGAAACTAATTCCTACAGATATCTCCCTTCAGGTGGCTGACAAGTCAACCGTTGTTCTGATAGGTATTTGTGAGGATGTTCCAGTAGAAGTTGCTAATTGTTTAATTCTTACTGATTTTGTTGTGCTTGACATGCCCGAGGATGGGAGCATGTCCATTATTCTTGGTAGACCTTTTCTTAACCCCGCAGGTGCTATTATTGATTGCAATAAAGGAAGGTTACTTTCCATGTGAATGATAAAGAACACACGGTATATTTTCCGAAGAAGACCGACAGGAGGCATGCCCTCAACTCTATAGAGAATATCGAGACCGTGAAAATTGGAGAATGGGACTGTTCACTACATGTGCCTCACAAATACAAAACTATCATGGTGGGGACAATGTCCATCAAGGTAAAGGTTCAGTGATTACTTCGTAAGAGGTGAGACTTTTTGCTCTATATATCGCTTGTTTGTTGGTAAGACTTGATCAACCTTACTAGTGAACATGTTTTATATGGATAAAAAGTTGAGCTTGTTATGTTTTCAGTTGTTTTTAGTTTTGTCCTACTTGTTGTACCAAGTATTTATGTTTTTGAAGCTTCACAATACTACTAACTGCTTCAAGTTTTCAGAGAGTTTCGCAGCTTTTTGAACTTCGAAAAAATTTCAACAGTGAAGTTTTCAGAAAAATTCCAGAAAAATTATAATAAAAATTTCCACAACGGGAGAGACCCAGAAAGTCCTGGGGCTAGCCAGGAGGGGCCACCAGTGGCCCAGGCGGCCAGCTGGCGCGACCCAGCCCCTGGTCGCGCCCACAGGGCGCCTGGGGCCCACGGGACCCCCCTCCAGGTATGTCTTCTTCCTTCCTCTCTCTCTTTCTCCAAAAACGCGAGTTCTGCTGTTGTTCTTGTGTTCTTGCTGTTCTTGGAGGCGATTCTTCGATCTCTCTCTATAGCCCCTCATTTGAGCTGAAATTTTGAGCAAATACTCCCTGGTATGTGACTCCTCCACCCCTCCAATTAGATTTTTGATTGGTGGCCTCATTTGTGAGTATTTAGTAGTTCTTGGTGCTGTAGAGATGAGCTTGCATGCATGTGTAGAAAGTTATTTTCCAAGTTTTGATGCAAGTTTATGCCTTGGGCGAGTGAGTTGAGTAGTTTGCCTTAGCTCACTTTGTTTTAATCCTCGTTTTTGTAAATTGTAAAAAAAAATCAGAAATGAGGTTTTTAGGAAGGGCAAAAGGATGGCTTGAGAAGAGAAGGCTCGCACACTCCGATCGAGTTACTAGAGCCGCAGCTTTACCATCGACTGCTAGGGTGAGCTATAATGAAGATCATGTGCCCCTGGAGTTGTTGGAAGACACAAGTCCAGCACGTGCGATGACATTTCCATGTGATGAATTCATGGAAGCTGCGGGAATCAAGGATGAGTTTTATAATCTTTGTGCTAATGCAGGTTTGACACGACTCGTCACGAGCCGTGTTACTCAGTATCAAAAACTCACCTCCAGTTTCATTAACAGTTTTAGATATAATCCTGATTCAGGTGCTATTGAGTTTAAAATTTATAATGATCTTATCACCATGACTTTGGGGAATTTCTGTGAAATAATAGGTGTGCCGAATGTTGGGAGGACGGCTAGGATGGCCACTCAGCCCTCCGAGCTGAAAACCGTCATCAACTCTCTCTGCAGCATGGGTACGAGGGATATTCATCGGTCGAAGATCTCCAGCATCTTATTTCCTCACCTCAGGTATTTTGCATATTATATTGCCAGAGGGGTGTTAGCTCGTGACAACACGAGCAGCATTTCTGCTCAGGATATTGCTATCCTGGCAGCAGCCCTCTTAGGGAGGTCTGATTATAATCTGGGTACCTTAATCGCTCAACGCCTTGCTATGAACGGTAACAAGGGGGACTTATATGGTGGCGTTTATGCCACACTTATCTTAGAGCATCTTGGAGGCACCCCACACCCTGATGATACTCCTTTTACTTATTTAAGCTTTGATCTTGCTGCTAGGAAAAGGCATAAGTTTGTTACCATGGGTTCTGAGCTTGATAACCTTGTTTATATCTTGCGTTTCGGAACTACCGCGGAACGCGAGATCCATCTACCTGCACCTCTTTTGTTTGATTTTTCTCGCAGGAACGGATGGTCCTTTGATGTTGTCCAGTTCGATGAGTTCATGGTCCAGCATCAGTTTCATAACCCCATGGAGGGGGTTGTGCCCGACGAGGAGAGGCACGGTGAGATACCACATTTTCAGGAAGAGACCGCCACCGAGTTTGGTGAAGGGTCTTCCTCTGTTTGGCGTTCGGAACCTTCCTCATGGGAGACTCCGAGGAGTTCGGTGTACGCGCCAGCATCCTTCTACGACCCTTGGACTCACCACCATACCCCTGGAGCAGGAGGCTCCTGGGGGCAGTAGCTGCTACCAACTTAGGCCAAAAGCCTAAGCTTGGGGGAGTACGTGCCCTTCTCACTTTTCCATTGTATTATCCGTTTTTATTCGCTTTGATCTTTTCGAAGTTTTTGCCCGTTCTTCTTTATTTCTCTCTTTGCAAAAACAACAAAAAGATTTTCTCTTTCTTTTGTTTTAATTCAACCTTTGAAAAACCCAAAAAGATTTCCTTTCTCTCTTTAGTTTGCTTTGTTTTCAGAGATCAGCTCGAGTCCGTGATGGCATTTGATTATATTTCCTACGTTCGATCGTGCAAGTGACAAGCAGTAATGACGAAGATCGACTGAAAGGAAGCAACAAGGAAGACCGGTATGAACTCTTATTGTTTCTACTTTTGTACATATGCCTGTACTTATGATCTAGAGACCAGCTTGTAGCGACATAGTGCTATGTTTACAATGCTCTTTCAGTGGTTCATGCTTTCCTTGTGGCTAGTCCCGAATAACTAGAGTATATAATGTGTTATTGAAATGATCTACATGCATTGCACTGTTCATAGTCTGGTATACTAAGGTGGTATTTCCCTTTAGAGAATTTTTGGATTGACTTGGCACATGCTTACACATGTTTAAGACTAAAAGTCTACTTTGCCTTGATGATCTTTGAGTTTTAGAATAGTTATATCACTTTCATGCCCGATTCAATGTTGCTTTGTCGCTCTGCATGATTATGACCGTTATTGCTCTCTAGTTGGTCGCTTCCCAGTCTTTTGCTAAACCTCCACCTGTACTAAGCGGAATGACTGCTTGTGCATCCAAATCCTTAAAACCAGTTATGCCATATGAGTCCACTATACCTTCCTATACATGGTATTTACCTGCCATTCCTAACGAAGACTTTCATGTACCATCTCGAAATTAATCAAAAGCATTTCTCTTTTTGTGCCTATGTTTTAGCTCATGAGGAAGTAGTAGTTAATTCATGATCTCTTTAAGTTGGACAAGTTTCACCCCTGGATTGCATGTATAATGTGCAAACCCCTAATATGAAAAGGAACTGGCATTGAGTGCGCCCGGCTCAAAAAGATAATATAACAAACAAACCCTCCTTCACGCTTTGTTCATGAGAAATCAGAAAACTTTGGCAGTGATAAACAAAGGAGATTAAGAGGATGTGATCGTCCTCATGCGAGAGCCGTTCCTCGAGACTTGTCCACTTAAAAAGTGATTGAGTTATCTGCTAGCATTCGTTGACGAAATATGCACCTCTCAAAAACATATTTACTTCTGTTTTTAAAACCAAGAGCTCTGGTACATGTTTAGTTTTTGTTTCCGGTCACGGGTTTTCAACTTTGCCAATAAAAGCCACGGTTCGAGAGTCTCACCTTCTTTCTTGAAAGCACGAACTATCAGAGCATAATTGTCATTCTGAGTGTAATGTGCATTGTCCCAAAGTATTACATTGTCTTCTGCATACTTGTGTTATGATTTATTCTGAAAATTCTTATTTCTAGTCTCCTTTAAAACTCTGGAGGAGCCTCTGCATTTATGTTTTGCTTCACTCATGGAGGCTAGCGAGATACCACCCTAATATGCTCAAGCTATGTGGAATGTAATCTTGTCTTGATTTTCAGTAATATATTATTTACTTTTAAGTATTTGTGACTGGTCACTTGAAAGAAGGATTGCTCCTTGCATTGTCCTCATAAGTACTGTTTCAATACTTGCTAAACTCTTTTCGTAGTACATGCTTATATACATCTAATGAAGCAAAAGAGTTTGTCAAAGTTTTCTTTGTCGCGTCCAGTTCGTTGAACTGAATTGCTTGAGGACAAGCAATATGCTGAGCTTGGGGGAGTTGATACGTCTCAAACGTATCTACTTTTCCAAACACTTTTGATATTGTTTTGACTTCATTCTTGCATGATTTGGACTAAACTAACCCGGACTGACGCTGTTTTCAGCAGAGCCGCCTGTATGGTTTATTTGTGTGCAGGAAAACAGATTTTTAAGTATCTCAGAAAAATCCACGAAAATTCACAGAAAATCCACGCACCCGAAGGAACCAGGTGCCAGAAGTGGGGCGAGAGGGGGCCAGGGGGTGCCCAGGCGCCCTGTGGGCGCCCCCCTGGGCCGCGCCGGGGGGGCGCCTGGGTGGGGCCCACACCCCCTAGTGCCCTACTTTATCCTGTATTTTTACTCCCGACGCAGAAACCCCAGATCAGAAGTTCTTTCGCAGTTTTCCGTCGCGGAGCCGCCGCCACCCTCTGTTCTTTCTCGGGAGGGCTAATCTGGAGGCTGAATTGGCCTCCGGAGAGGGGAGATCGTCGCCATCGTCATCATCATCACCACTCCATCATTCCTCCATGACTTCTCCCTCCATGTGTGAGTAATTCCCCTGCTGTAGGCGAAGGGGATGGTAGGGATTGGATGAGTTAGATCATGTAATAGTTTATCAGATCGTTGGGGGCATGTTGCCTATCATCTACTATGGTGTTTATCATCTTTGCTTCAACTTGTTATTCTTAATGCTTGACACTTAGGGCCCGAGTGCCATGATTTTAGATCTGAACCATATGTGTTTGTATGAATATATTTGTGTTCGTGATCCTATCTATGAGTTGTTTGCACCTGTTACGGTTCGGAACCGGCGATCCCAAAAGTGAAAGCTTGGGACACCAAAGGGGATGGTCCGTAGTTTGAGGATTACATGTATCCATTGAGTTCATTGCTTTGTTCCGATGCTCTTTGACAGGAGCACCTTAATATCCATTAGTTCCTTTTGGCCCCGTTGGTAGCGGGATGGTAGGACAAAAAATGTTGTGCAAGTTCTTATTGCAAGCACGTACAACTACCTACGGGATACATGCCTAATGTTTGATATTTGCCTAGATGATCATTACTTTTCCGTGTGTCGTGCCCCAAGTTAAAATCTATCTCATCCATGCAGCGCCCAACCATCCATCTCCCTAGCCTACAGTGTTTTAAATCCTGCTTGTTACTAGTCGCTACTTTTGCTATTTACTTTGCTATCTACTGTTGCTATTTACTTTTGCTGTTTACTTTTACTATCACTATCATCACTATCATATCACTGTTACCACTTATCTTTTGTTGCAAGTAAGTATATTTCAGGTGTGGTTGAATTGACAACTCAACTGTCAAAGCTTATAAATACTCTTTGGCTCCCCGTGTGTCGAATCAATAAATTGGGTTATTCTTACCCGCGAAGACTATCTCGATCTCTTACGGTTGAGGGTTATCAGTATGTTACTTGCCCGAGATTCGATCGTCGGTATCTCAATACCTAGTTCAATCTCGTTACCGGCAAGTCTCTTTACTCGTTCCGTAATACATCATCTCATGACTAATGTTGGGGAACGTAGTATTTTAAAAAATTTCTACGATCACGCAAGATCTATCTACCAGATGCATAGCAACGAGAGGGGAGAGTGAGTCTACGTACCCTCGTAGACCGAAAGCGGAAGCGTTAGAACAACGCGGTTGATGTAGTCATACGTCTTCACGGCCCGACCGATCAAGCACCGAAACTACGGCACCTCCGAGTTCTAGCACACGTTCAGCTCGATGACGTCCCTCGAACTCCGATCCAGCCGAGTGTCGAGGGAGAGTTCCGTCAGCACGACGGCGTGGTGACGATCTTGATGTTCTACCGTCGCAGGGCTTCGCCTAAGCACCGCTACAATATTATCGAGGAGAACTATGGTGGAGGGGGCACCGCACACGGCTAAGAGATCAAGAGATCAATTGATGTGTCTAGAGGTGCCCCCCTGCCCCCGTATATAAAGGAGGGAGGGAGAGGCCGGCCCTAGAGGGGGCGCACCAAGTGTGGGGAGTCCTACTAGGACTCCCAAGTCCTAGTAGGATTCCCCTTTCCTTTCCGGAGTAGGAGAGAAGGAAAGAGGGGGAGAGGGAGAAGGAAAAGGGGGCTGCACCCCTTATCCAATTCGGACCAGAAGGGGGGGGTGCACGCCTCCTTCCTTTTGGCCTCTCTCCTCTATTCCCGTAACTCCCCGGTACTCCAAAAATACCCGAATCACTCGGAACATTTCCGATGTCCGAATATAGTCGTCCAATATATCGATATTTACGTCTCGACCATTTTGAGACTCCTCGTCATGTCCCCGGTCTCATCCGGGACTCCGAACTTCTTCGGTACATCAAAACTAATAAACTCATAATACCGATCGTCATCAAACGTTAAGCGTGCAGACCCTACGGGTTCGAGAACTATGTAGACATGACTGAGACTCATCTCCGGTCAATAACCAATAGCGGAACCTGGATACTCATATTGGTTCCTACATATTCTACGAAGATCTTTATCGGTCAAACCGCATAACAACATACGTTGTTCCTTTTGTCATCGGTATGTTACTTGCCCGAGATTCGATCGTCGGTATCTCTATACCTAGTTCAATCTCGTTACCGGCAAGTCTCTTTTACTCGTTCCGTAACACATCATCTCGTGACTATCTCATTAGTCTTTTGCTTGCAAGGCTTATTATGATGTGTGTTACCGAGAGGGCCCAGAGATACCTCTCCGACACTCGGAGTGACAAATCCTAATCTTGATCTATGTCAACACCACGAATACTTTTGGAGACACCTGTAGAGCATCTTTATGATCACCCAGTTATGTTGTGACGTTTGATAGCACACAAGGTGTTCCTACGGTATTCGGGAGTTGCATAATCTCATAGTCATAGGAACATGTATAAGTCATGAAGAAAGCAATAGCAGTAAAACTAAACGATCATAGTGCTATGCTAACGGATGGGTCTTGTCCATCACATCATTCTCCTAATGATGGGATCCCGTTGATCAAATGACAACTCATGTCTATGGCTAGGAAACATAACCATCTTTGATCAATGAGCTAGTCTAGTAGAGGCATACTAGGGACATACTGTTTTGTCTATGTATTCACACATGTAGTAAGTTTCCGGTTAATACAATTCTAGCATGAATAATAAACATTTATCATGATATAAGGAAATATAAATAACAACTTTATTATTGCCTCTAGGGCATATTTCCTTCAGTCTCCCACTTGCACTAGAGTCAATAATCTAGCTCACATCGCCATGTGATTTAATACCGATAGTTCACATCGTTATGTGAATAACACCCATAGTTCACATCGCCATGTGACCAACACCCAAAGGGTTTACTAGAGTCAATAATCTAGTTCACATCGCTATGTGATTAATACCCAAGAGTAATAAGGTGTGATTATGTTTTGCTTGTGAGAGAAGTTTAGTCAACGGGTCTGTCACATTCAGATCCGTATGTATTTCGCAAATTTCTATGTCTACAATGCTCTGCATGGAGCTACTCTAGCTAATTGCTCCCACTTTCAATACGCATCCAGATTGATACTTAGAGTCATCTGGATTTAGTGTCAAAGCTTGCATCGGCGTAACCCTTTACGACGAACTCTTTATCACCTCCATAATCGAGAAATATTTCCTTAGTCATCCAATTACTAAGGATAATTTTGACCGCTGTACAGTGATCTACTCCTGGATCACTATTGTACCTCCCTGTCAAACTCATGGCAAGGTACACAACGTGTTTTGTACACAGCATGGCATACTTTATAGAACCTATGGCTGAGGCATAGGGAATGACTTTCATTCTCTCTATATTTTTCTGCCGTGGTCTGGCTTTGAGTCTTACTCAACTTCACACCTTACAAGTCAGGCAAGAACTCCTTCTTTGACTGATCCATTTTGAACTACTTCAAAATCTTATCAAGGTATGTACTCATCGAAAGTCTTATCAAGCGTCTTGATCTATCTCTATAGATCTTGATGCCCAATATGTTAGAAGCTTCACCATGGTCTTTCTTTGAAAAACTCATTTCAAACACTCCTTTATGCTTTCCAGAAAACTCTACATCATTTCCGATCGACAATATGTCATTCACATATACTTATCAGAAAGGTTGTAGTGCTCCCACTCACTTCTTGTAAATACAGGCTTCACCGCAAGTCTGTATAAATCTATATGCTTTGATCAACTTATCAAAGCGTATATTCCAACTCCGAGATGCTTGCACCAGTCCATAGATGGATCGCTGGAGCTTGCACATTTTGTTAGCACCTTTAGGATTGACAAAACCTTCTGGTTGCATCATATACACGTCTTCTTTAATAAATCCATTAAAGAATGCAGTTTTGTTATCCATTTGCCAGATTTCATAAAATGCGGCAATTGCTAACATGATTCGGACAGACTTAAGCATCGCTACGGGTGAGAAAGTCTCATCGTAGTCAACTCCTTGAACTTGTTGAAAAACTTTCACAACAAGTCGAGCTTTGTAAACAGTAACATTACTGTCAGCGTCAGTCTTCCTCTTGAAGATCCATTTATTTTCGATGGCTTGCCGATCATCGGGAAAGTCAACCAAAGTCCACACTTTGTTCTCATACATGGATCCCATCTCAGATTTCATGGCCTCAAGCCATTTTGCGGAATCTGGGCTCATCATCGCTTCCTCATAGTTCGTAGGTTCATCATGGTCTAGTAACATGACTTCCAGAACTGGGTTGCCGTACCACTCTGATGCGGAACGAACTCTGGTTGATCTAGGAAGTTCAGCAGAAACTTGATCTGAAGTTTCATGATCATCATCATTAGCTTCCTCACTAATTGGTGTAGGAATCACTGGAACTAGTTTCTGTGATGTTCCACTTTCCAATTCGGGAGAAGGTACAATTACCTCATCAAGTTCTACTTTCCTCCCACTCACTTCTTTCGAGAGAAACTCCTTCTCTAGAAAGGATCCACTCTTAGCAACAAAGACCTTGCCTCCGGATCTGTGATAGAAGGTGTACCCAACAGTTTCTTTTGGGTATCCTATGAAGATTTACTTCTCCGATTTGGGTTCAAGCATATCATGTTGAAACTTTTTCACATAAGCATCGCAGTCCCAAACTTAAAGAAATGACAGCTTAGGTTTCTCGTCAAACCACAGTTCATACGGTGTCATCTCCACGGATTTAGATGGTGCCCTATTTAACGTGAATGTAGCTGTCTCTAATGCATAACCCCAAAAGCGATAGTGGTAGATCGGTAAGAGACATCATCGATCGCACCATATCTAATAAAGTACGGTTATGACGTTCGGACACACCATTACACTTTGGTGTTCCAGGTGGCGTGAGTAGTGAAACTATTTCACATTGTTTTTACTGAAGGCCAAACTCGCTAACTCAAATATTTTACCTCTACGATCATATCGTAGAAACTCTTATTTTCTGTTACGATGATTCTCCACTTCACTCTGAAATTCTTTGAACTTTTCAAATGTTTCAGACTTGTGCTTCATTAAGTAGATATACCCATATCTGCTCAAATCATCAGTGAAGGTCAGAAAATAATGATACCCGCCGCGAGCTTCAACACTCATTGGTCCGCATACATCAGTATGTATGATTTCCAACAACTCTGTTGCTCGCTCCACAGTTCCGGAGAACGGAGTTTTAGTCATCTTGCCCATGAGGCATGGTTCGCAAGCACCAAGTGATTCATAATCAAGTGATTCCAAAAGTCCATCACTATGGAGTTTCTTCATGCGCTTTATACCAATATGACCTAAACGGCAGTGCCACAAATAAGTTGCACTATCATTATTAACCTTGCTTCTTTTGGCTTCAATATTATGAATATGTGTATCACACGATCGAGATCCAACAAACCATTTTCATTGGGTGTATGACCATAGAAGGTTTTATTCATGTAAACAGAACAACAATTATTCTCTAACTTACATGAATAACCGTATTGTAATAAACATGATCAAATCATATTCATGCTCAACACAAACACCAAATAACACTTATTTAGGTTTAACACTAATCCCAAAATTATAGGGAGTGTGCGATGATGATCATATCAATCTTGGAACTACTTCCAATACACATCGTCACTTCATCCTTTAACTAGTTTCTGTTCATTATGCAACTCCCATTTCGAGTTACTACTCTTTAGCAACTAAACCAGTATCAAATACCGAGGGGTTGCTATGAACACTAGTAAAATACACATCAATAATATGTATATCAAATATACCTTTGTTCACTTTGCCATCCTTCTTATCCACCAAGTATCTAGGGTAGTTCCACTTCTAGTGACCATTTCCTTTGCAGTAGAAGCACTTAGTTTCAGGCTTGAGTTTTAGCTTTGGGTTTCTTCACGGGAGTGACAACTTGCTTGTCATTCTTCTTGAAGTTCCCCTGCTATCCCTTTGCCCTTTACTTGAAACAAGTGGTCTTGTTAACCATCAACACTTGATGCTTTTTCACGATTTCTACCTTCGCCGACTTCAGCATCGCGAAGAGCTCGGGAATTACTTTCGTCATTCCTTGCATATTATAGTTCATCACGAAGTTCTACTAACTTGGTGATAGTGACTAGAGAACTTTGTCAATTACTATCTTATCTAGAAGATTAACTCCCACTTGATTCAAGTAATTGTAGTACCCAGACAATCTGAGCACATGCTCACTGGTTGAGCTATTCTCCTCCATCTTGTAGGCAAAGTACTGTCAGAAGTCTTATACCTCTCGACATGGGCATGAGTATGAAATACTAATTTCAACTCTTGGAACATCTTATATGCTCCGTGGCGTTCAAAACGTTTTTGAAGTCCCGGTTCTAAGCCGTAAAGCATGGTGCACTTAAACTATCATGTAGTCATCATACCGAGCTTTTGTCAAAACGTTCATAACGTCTACATCTGCTCCTGCAATAGGTCTGTCACTTCGCGGTGCATCAAGGACATAATTCTCTGTGCAACAATGAGGATAATCCTCAGATCACGGAACAATTCCGCATCATTGCTACTAACATCTTTCAACTTAGTTTTCTCTAGGAACATATAAAAATAATAATAAACGGGGAGCAACATCGTGAGCTATTGATCTACAACATAGATATGCTAATACTATGAGGACTAAGTTCATGATAAATTAAAGTTCAATTTAATCATATTACTTAAGAACTCCCACTTAGATAGACATCCCTCTAGTCATCTAAATGATCACGTGATCCAAATCAACTAAACCATGTCCGATCATCACGTGAGATGGAGTAGTTTCAATGGTGAACATCTTATGTTGATCATATCTACTATATGATTCACGCTCGACCTTTCGGTCTCCAGTGTTCCGAGGCCATATCTGCATATGCTAGGCTCGTCAAGTTTAACCCGAGTATTCTGCGTGTGCAAAACTGGCTTACACCCGTTGTATTTGAACGTAGAGCTTATCACACCCGATCATCACGTGGTGTCTCCGCACGACGAACTTTCGCAACGGTGCATACTCAGGGAGAACACTTATACCTTGAAATTTAGTAAGGGATCATCTTATAATGCTACCGTCGAACTAAGCAAAATAAGAAGCATAATAAGATAAACATCACATGCAATCAAAATATGTGACATGATATGGCCATCATCATCTTGTGCTTTTGATCTCCATCTCCAAAGCACCGTCATGATCACCTTCGTCACCGGCGCGACACCTTGATCTCCATCGTAGCATCGTTGTCGTCTCGCCAACTATTGCTTCTACGACTATCGCCACCGCTTAATGATAAAGTAAAGCAATTACATGGCGATTGCATTTCATACAATAAAGCGACAACCATATGGCTCCTGCCAGTTGCCGATAACTTTACAAAACATGATCATTTCATACAAAACCGTATAACTCATCATGTCTTGACCATATCACATCACAACATGCCCTGCAAAAACAAGTTAGACGTCCTCTACTTTGTTGTTGCAAGTTTTACGTGGCTGCTACGGGCTTAGCAAGAACCGTTCTTACCTACGCATACAAAACCACAACGATATTTCGTCAAGTATGTGCTGTTTTAACCTTCACAAGGACCGGGCGTAGCCACACTTGATTCAACTAAAGTTGGAGAAACTGACACCCGCCAGCCACCTGTGTGCGAAGCACGTCGGTAGAACCAGTCTCGCGTAAGCGTACGCGTAATGTCGGTCCGGGCCGCTTCATCCAACAATACCGTCGAATCAAAGTATGACATGCTGGTAAGCAGTATGACTAGTATCATCCACAACTCACTTGTGTTCTACTCGTGCATATCATCTACGCATAGACCTGGCTCAAGATGCCACTGTTGGGGAACGTAGTATTTTAAAAAATTTCTACGATCACGCAAGATCTATCTACCAGATGCATAGCAACGAGAGGGGAGAGTGAGTCTACGTACCCTCGTAGACCGAAAGCGGAAGCGTTAGAAAAACGCGGTTGATGTAGTCGTACGTCTTCACGGCCCGACCGATCAAGCACCGAAACTACGGCACCTCCGAGTTCTAGCACACGTTCAGCTCGATGACGTTCCTCGAACTCCGATCCAGCCGAGTGTCGAGGGAGAGTTCCGTCAGCACGACGGCGTGGTGACGATCTTGATGTTCTACCGTCGCAGGGCTTCGCCTAAGCACCGCTACAATATTATCGAGGAGAACTATGGTGGAGGGGGGCACCGCACACGGCTAAGAGATCAAGAGATCAATTGATGTGTCTAGAGGTGCCCCCCTGCCCCCGTATATAAAGGAGGGAGGGAGAGGCCGACCCTAGAGGGGGCGCACCAAGTGTGGGGAGTCCTACTAGGACTCCCAAGTCCTAGTAGGATTCCCCTTTCCTTTCCGGAGTAGGAGAGAAGGAAAGAGGGGGAGAGGGAGAAGGAAAAGGGGGCTGCACCCCTTGTCCAATTCGGACCAGAAGGGGGGGTGCACGCCTCCTTCCTTTTGGCCTCTCTCCTCTATTCCCGTAACTCCCCGGTACTCCGAAAATACCCGAATCACTCGGAACCTTTCCGATGTCCGAATATAGTCATCCAATATATCGATTTTTACGTCTCGACCATTTTGAGACTCCTCGTCATGTCCCCGGTCTCATCCGGGACTCCGAACTCCTTCGGTACATCAAAACTCATAAACTCATAATACCGATCGTCATCAAACGTTAAGCGTGCGGACCCTACGGGTTCGAGAACTATGTAGACATGACCGAGACTCATCTCCGGTCAATAACCAATAGCGGAACCTGGATGCTCACATTGGTTCCTACATATTCTACGAAGATCTTTATCGGTCAAACCGCATAACAACATACATTGTTCCTTTTGTCATCGGTATGTTACTTGCCCGAGATTCGATCGTCGGTATCTCTATACCTAGTTCAATCTCGTTACCGGCAAGTCTCTTTTACTCGTTCCGTAACACATCATCTCGTGACTATCTCATTAGTCTTTTGCTTGCAAGGCTTATTATGATGTGTGTTACCGAGAGGGCCCAGAGATACCTCTCCGACACTCGGAGTGACAAATCCTAATCTTGATCTATGCCAACACCACAAATACTTTTGGAGACACCTGTAGAGCATCTTTATGATCACCCAGTTACGTTGTGACGTTTGATAGCACACAAGGTGTTCCTACGGTATTCGGGAGTTGCATAATCTCATAGTCATAGGAACATGTATAAGTCATGAAGAAAGCAATAGCAGTAAAACTAAACGATCATAGTGCTATGCTAACGGATGGGTCTTGTCCATCACATCATTCTCCTAATGATGTGATCCCGTTGATCAAATGACAACTCATGTCTATGGCTAGGAAACATAACCATCTTTGATCAATGAGCTAGTCTAGTAGAGGCATACTAGGGACATACTGTTTTGTCTATGTATTCACACATGTAGTAAGTTTCCGGTTAATACAATTCTAGCATGAATAATAAACATTTATCATGATATAAGGAAATATAAATAACAACTTTATTATTGCCTCTAGGGCATATTTCCTTCAACTAACTCATTAGTCATTTGCTTGTAAGGCTTATTATGATGTGCATTACCGAGAGGGCCCAGAGATACCTCTCCGACACTCGGAGTGACAAATCCTATCCTTGATCTATGCCAACACCACGAACACTTTCGGAGACACCTGTAGAGCATCTTTATGATCACCCAGTTACGTTGTGACATTTGATAGCACACAAGGTGTTCCTCCGGTATTCAGGAGTTGCATAATCTCATAGTCATAGGAACATGTATAAGTCATGAAGAAAGCAATAGCAATAAAACTTAAACGATCATAGTGCTAAGCTAACGGATGGGTCTTGTCCATCACATCATTCTCCTAATGATGTGATCCCGTTGATCAAATGACAACTCATGTCTATGGCTAGGAAACATAACCATCTTTGATCAATGAGCTAGTCTAGTAGAGGCATACTAGGGACATATTGTTTTGTCTATGTATTCACACATGTACTAAGTTTCCGGTTAATACAATTCTAGCATGAATAAAAGACATTTATCATAATATAAGGAAATAAATAATAACTTTATTATTGCCTCTAGGGCATATTTCCTTCAGTAACTATTGTAGAGTACGTACCTCTAACTCTTTCCCTTCATAGTGCAGATCACCATGACTAGTCAACTTGGGTTTTGTTTGATATTTGAAGAATGCATCATGAAAAACCTGTGGAAAACAAAACATTATTAGCCTTCAATGACAACCATGGTACAAACTGATAACTGGGCAGATCTGATATATTAAAGTTACATCGAATATCAATTACACACCAGCACTAGCATTATTAGTTGTGTAAGTTCCCTAAACATTAGAATGACACCCAGGGAGTTACTCTGATGGGTTCATATTTGCAGATAACTCAGGGAGGATTTAGGTTTGCATCAAAAAGAGGGCCTAAAATACAAACACAACAAGAAAACCAGAGAAGGCACTATAAAGTAGCAATATATGTTCTCATGGTTGTATGGAAGAAAGCAGGGGAAGCAAGACCCACAGACTGCTTCATATGCAGCTTTGGCAACATAAACAGGTTAAAAGGAACAGAATAATAACTAGAGACTAAGCACCCTACTAATAGTTGACAAGACATCATACAAGCCATGAACGCTCTTATTGCCAGCAGACAAAAGGAGTGACTGCATAGTGTTGTCCACCTCAGATAAAGCATCTATATGAAGTGTCTGCAAGTTCAATAAAATAAAATAAAAGTTGTCAGTAACTGGAGCCTGACTAGCAAATAAGGTGAAAGGCTAACAAGCAAATAGAACCTGCCCAGATTGAGTGTTCGTATTTTTGAAAATTCGATCAGGTTATCGTCAGTAGCCACACTTCAGCATTGCTGAGAGGCATTGAAAAGCGAACACCCTGCGATAATCTAGTCACATAGTCACACAATCATAACCCTAACAGTACAAATGATTTTGAGATAGTACAAAGCTCAAAAGAAAAGCATGAATTGTCTTAAGCAGTTGGATGACTTAGAGACCATCATACCAATATTATATCTCACTCCTGTTAGGGTACCACATAAGGGTAGAAAAATCACTTAAACTACTGAAGCAATGTTACTTTCGGCAAAATGGGAAATCAAAAGCAATTATTACATCACAAAATATAATGTTTTATTCCCATGTAGAACTAGAAAGCCATAAGTTCTCAGAAAATTAAAACAAAACTCAAAGAGTGGCCTTGGTAACCAATAGTTGATCTACTTGATTAAAGTGACACAAAATTACAAGCAAGATCATAGTGAAAATAATGATTGGTCAATGACAGAAATATGTCATAGTAACTTGCAGGCATATAAAGGGTTTATTGTATGTGGAAATTAAACCAAAGTAGAGACAGAAACAAAATGGAGCTCTTATGCATTTTCACAGTTGTGACCTTATGCCACGTGTAGATTGTGATAAGTAGGCATTACAAGACTGCTTCTCCGAAGTGTTTCCGCAGATGAATAGAGCAGCAAATTGTGCAGTATAAACTAGATAACAAAACCAATGTTCAGTACAATGAAGGACATTAATCATAGATAGTCATAGTCTAAGGCAGGAAGATGACCTTGAGCAAATGAAGATGACCTTGAGCAAAACATATTCTGGAATTCAAACATTGTTCATGTTTTTTTAAAAATGCTCATGTTTTTCAGAACATGTTCAAAATTCAAAATTACTTCATAATTTAAAACAGTGTTCACAAATTTGAAAAATGTTCATATTTTCAAATATTATTTGTGTTTTTCAATTTTGTCAAGATTTTAACAATTGTTTTTTAAAAGTGTTTGCATTTTGCAAGAAAATATGGAATTTCAAAAAAATTGCAAGTTTAAAAAAACATGCATATTTTATCAAAAGTTATTTGAGTTTTTAGAAAATTGTTCACAATTTTCAAAAACTATTCATATTTTTCAAAAAATGGTTGGAATTCACGATAACCTTTTGAATTCATAGACATTTCTTCAAATCCATGATTTTTTTAATTCACAAACATTTTTCAAATTCGTGATTTGTCTCAATTCGAGGACCATGTTTTAAATTGATGAACTATTTTTAATTCATAAACTTTTTTTGAACTCTTGACCTGTAATGAAAAAAAACACGATTGGTGCTAATGGGTTGGGCCACCCTATGTAAGCTTGCAATCATCGATCGCGAGGAGGTGGGCTCGACGTGAGCGATCCAAGTCGTAGCACTTGTTGTGAGTGACCCATAGTACAGCCCCTTCTTCCCAGCACCTTCATAGCCCAGTAGAATACTAGCGCTCACGCCCATAGCAAGATGGGATATAGTCCAATAGCATCCTCGCATGAAAATTTTAGCTCACCTTGCTCGCGTGCATGAACGCAGACCACTTGTTCCATCTGTATGTGTGTAAAGCTAAGCTCTGATCGGTGACGGCAATAGTTAACCCTTGGCTGTTATAAAAGAAAACTTTAGAAAGTTCGCGGACTTAGAAAATTCAAAAACTCAAAAATTATTCATGAATTTATTAAAATCATGAAATCAAAAAAGTTCACGTATCTGAAGAAAGATCATGGCTTTGAAAATTGTTCATGGTTTTCAAAACAAAATCAAGAAAGTTTGATTTTTTAATGAATTTCAAAATGTCCGTAGTTTTTAAAAATGTTTGCCAAATTTGGAAAAAAATCAAGATGTTGAAAAACGTTCATGAATTTTCGAAAATGTTCAGGGATTTTATAAATCTTCACTAAAATTGGCAAAAAATATGCGTTTGCAAATGTTCAGAAATTTAAAGAAAGTTCAAAAATTTAGAAAAAACTATAATTTGAGGAATGTTCATGGATTTGAAAAATGTGCATTTTTTTTTGCGAAACACATAAGAAATTGCGAGCTAAAATTAAACAAAACAAAGTGAAAAGGGAAAGGAGGAAAAAAGGAAAAGATAAAAGATAAAAAATAGACTAAAAACAGCCCAAAACCCAAGAGTCCTGCCAAACTCATTTATCACTTAGAGAACATTCCGATTATGTGTTGCGTATGAATAACGCTTCAACAAATAGTGCAGCTATGTTTTGCTTGCGGGACCTCCTATATAACGCTTCCAGCGCCAGCAACCTCAGCTAGCGCTCATGTGCACGCACTACAGGTCAGCCCAGCTAACATCAGCTTGTTGGCTCGCTAAAAAAAAGTTCAACCGGTGGACCATTCACTAGTTGGCCGTTCACTTATCCGAAAAATAGGAAAATTTCAAATAAGTTCATCAACTTCTAAAAAAATGATCAATTTTGAAAAAAAAACTTCACACAACTGATAAAAGTTCACTAATTTTCAAAACTTTTTTAAAAGTTCATAAGTTTTGAAGAAAAATCACAAAAAATGGAAAAGTTCAGAATTTCAAAAAACTTCATGGATTTTAATGTACGTGAATTTAGAAAAAGTTTATCAATATTGAAAAAAGTTCATCAATTTTGAAAAAACCTTTCTTGAATTTGAAATATTTCATGTATTTAAAAGAATTAGGAAAGGGAAAAGGTAAGAAAAAAGATGGAAAAGGAAAATGGAAACGAAAAAGGGAAAAATAAAAAAGATAAGAAAAACCGAATCTCTACTCCTAATGGAGCAGTTGGTAGTCTTTGTTCCAGGGTTTTTTTCGTCCCACATCCCACTTCGTCTGGTTATATTTCGCCTGGTTTATTTTCGTCTCGCATCCTACCACCATATCTCCTCACGTTGATTTTTTTACCCTCACAATAAAAAATTTCCTAACATTTCCAAAGTTTCCTAACTAGACACGTTATAAACGACAGGAACTGATAGCACATTACCAATCAATAAAATTTAGTTTCATGACGAACAATTCCAAATCCTAATTTGCCTAATGCACCGATCTTTGCCTTTTCTAAGAGATTGTTTGGATAAGGAGGATTAGCTACGGATATATCTCTACTTATGAAAGATGAGTCCGTACATCGTTGGTTGGTACCCCTGGCTAGCCGATCGAAGGAATGCATCGCCCCTACCGATTTCTTTCCAAAAGAGTCCACTTCCTGTTTCCGATCGAAGGAAACAAATTTCTTGCACTCTCCCGTTTCTGGTTTTCTAGCGTGGTTTTCTTTCCTACCAAATACAACATCCTCCGTCCACGCCCCCTCTCTGTTCTTCCACCTATCACTCCATCTACTGTTCATGGGGAGGACACTCCCGTGTGCGTCAGGTGGCCGACTGAGGTCTCCCTCTACAAGATCTGCCGACAATTCAATGCACGAAGAAATTTTCTCTCACTTCAATCGAGCTATATAGCCCTTGTGAAGGATTACTGATGACGAGGAAGGAGGTGTAATCGGTTGCTCACTCTTCCTTTGGCATCCGTCCGTTTGAGGGACATCAAAATTTGGTTATTGTGCCCTACTGTATCAGGTTTCATCCGGATCCCCTCATCTCAATACTCTTATTGTCTAGCTCCTTTACCGCCACAATATATATTAGTTAATTATAAGCTGCCGATTATTTTTGTGAGACAATGTTACTTTCCAAATATTGATGTTTCAGGTATATCTAATTGACAATTGTAATATGCATTATGACGTTGTCTTTTTGGATTCTGGTGAAAGTTTTGTTTTGGCACTTTCTGAAAAAGTGCTTTGTTTAAACCATGTTTATTTTGATTACGGTTTATCCCAAATATTACAGGTTTAAACCATGTTGAGATATTCCAAGTCATCCAGAAGACATGGTAGTACAATAGGGGATTGACACATGGCTCACATGGTATGAGACTTTGCATTTTTTTAGGGCATGTTCATCTTTATCTCTTTTGGATTCAGACAAAAAGAAAAAGAAATATTGGCATTCAACCGTCTGGGGTCATCAATTTGTCCGATGTAATATTGTTTATTCTAAGTGGTTGTTCACCATTTTTTGTACATATTGATTCTCAAGTCACGGCATGTAATCCCAGGTTATTATGATATTTTTCATTTATATTAGGTTGCAGTTTACATGAATAAGATTATTCACTCTGAAGTTATTTGGAAGAAGTATGCAAATAACACGTTCTCTTATCAAGATCACACAATCTGCATCCAAAAACTGCTGCATCAAGTCTAATTTCTAGATCTGCATAAGATATTACACTGGAATATACCTTTAATAAAAATTACACTCAAGCAACTACTAACTTCTAACTGGTCCCTATTGCCATCTCTCATATGTAAAAATACACATATTTCTCTCATCACAATTTTTGCAATTGAATAACGATGTGTCATCTACTTTGTTAAAGATTTCGTAAAAATATGCTATTTTTCTTCAACTGCGGTTTCTCAACTAGACATATTTATAGTTTTATGGTGTTTGCGCACGACTTTGCTCCATAACTAAGTTCATACATTTTTAGTCATTTCATATCCGTTGTTATTCCAGTGAGTTGACAAATGGAAGGCCTTCTCGACCCTATATCCATTCACAGTAAATAGAAGGGGCCCTGAATGGAATGATGAATTTGAAATATAATAGGGAATTTGTTTGTACGCTCAATAAAAACGTTAATTGTATGTATAAGTTCAGAAGCTTTCGCAATGTACCCACTGTTTTTATGCTTTCTTCTCCTTGCCTCCTCTCTCATTTGAAATATATCGTCTTTTTAAGCAGTTTGGCATGCTAATGTACCGTGACATAGTTCATATTTTTTGCTATGGACCATTAAGAAAAGTCACAGCAAGCTCCCGCAGCAACGTGCGGGGTATTTTTCTAGTTGGAACTAGTGGAGTAGAGGGGTGTGCGCCAGTTTGCTACATGTGCTAAATCCGGCGCTTAAGGCGCTATATATGAAGGCGGCACATGGTGGGCCGGCCAAGTAGGATCCTGGGCCGCACACGGACGTCATGCTATCGTCACTCAAATTATTTTGGTTAATTTATATATATATATATATATATATATATATATATATATATATATATATATATATATATATATATATATATATATATAATTCTATATTTTCATGTACATATATTTAAATAATAAAAATATATTTAAGATATTGAAAACCAATTTTTTTAAAAAATGTTAAGGTATGATAAAAAAATGTTCGCTCACAATTTTATTGAGAGCTTTACAAAACTGTTCTTGAGAATGAGAAGATGTTCCCATGTTTCAAAATGTTGTATGTGAAAATTTTCAAAACTTTTGTGTAATATAAAAAATATTTCATACCTGTTAACAAATGTATATGATATTTTATGTAAATATTCCAACGTTTCAAAAAAATGTTACAATGAAAACATTGTTTAGATGGGTTCAAAAAATGTTTTGGAAATATAAAAAATATATTTATACAATATAAAATAAGTATATCCACTAATGACATTTACTTTATTGCTCAAGTAGGATTTAATATAATTTTTTTGAAGCGGAGGCAAAAAATTTGCCTCATCTAGTACCATTAAGTGTACTATATGAAATGAAGGCTGAAATTCATATATATACATTGGCACTTGGTAATGAATGATAATTTTCATGGAGCAACAGTGACATCATGCCAATATTCCATTGATGACGTGATATGGAGATTGTTCGATTTTTGAATGAACATCATCAACACCGCGTTAGTGTTTCGGACTCATAGGCCGCATATGACCTGAGATGGAAATGCTTCAAAAAGCAAAGTTGTTCTACTCAATAATACGTAAACCTTTTTGAGTTGAACGTTTTTCCATCCGAGGTAGTCTCGCGGGCCGAATAACTGGCGCCATGTATCAAACATGGGTGTCTGGGGTCAAACATCACTTTTATGGTCATTGTCAGGTTGAACTGTTTTGGCTGTAGAATTTTCATACGACGTCGAATTGATATGATTCAAAAAGCAAAATCATTTGCCTCGATGAACAAGGAAACTTCATATTGAACACTTTTCCATTGGAGGTCATTTTGAGAATGTTATCGTGATCAAAAGAAATGACCTTCTAGACATCAAGTTTAGATCATGGAGTAAAGATAAAGGTTGACCAAGATAAAGCTTTATGATCGAATTCTAAATGGTCAACACACAAGCGCAAACCATGTACAACATGTGATCTTGGTATGGTAATAATTTGTCACTCATGCTTTGTGTACTGGCACATTCTTTGTATTTTTCATATCGATGTGGGTTAGATGATTCTCATGGGTCTACGTCAAGAGTGAGATTCCAAATGACCGTGAGAGAGGATGGCATCAAGTGTTGATGATCATGGTTGACAAGGGCAAGTTTAAAATAGGCATCCCAAAAGATTACATACTAGAAGCTTGCAAATGATCACGTAATTGACGTATGAAGATAGTCTATGACAAGAGGTTTCCCATAGTATATGTGGGAGGCATTTGAAGTCCTCACCAAGTAACATGATCAAGATTGTCTTCCCAACTTGAGCCAAATATAAACGTCAACATCAAGCTCAAGTCAAAGGAATTAGTTCCTTTGGTTTTAGTTGTGCCTATCGATAACCATCGAAAAGGATCTATGCTCAAGAATGGATTTACAAAAGGATATATGCTCTTGATTTATAGAGATCACACACTGTCAAGAGGGCATCAAAAGGGTTTGTGATGGACTTGCTCAAGTCAACATCTCCTATACTCTATTCGACTCATATCACTCACCAAAGTCCAAAGCCAAATAAGCCTATCCAGATCAAACTTTCTGGATGTCCGGCCTGGTGCCTTGTTTCCCCTATCCTTCAGGCTTCTCGGTGCAAAGCTACAACAACTAGAACTTCGGGTTCCTACACACACGTCCTTCCCTTGTAGAAAACTTTCTCAAACGGCTAGTTTTCTTCTAGTCTATTTATACCCCTTCACCACTTCGTAGAAGGGTTAAGCAGCACACACTTTGACCTAGATATGAGAAGAATACCCCTCTCATTCTCCTACACCAAATCTTATATTTGGATTGATTTATGAGAGTTCTTGAGAGAGGTTCCCACATTGGTAGATCCATTCCTTCTCCCACTTTTTTGACCAAGGTAATTTGTGATTTGAGCAAGTCTTGAGCATTTTCCTTTGATATTGTTACTCTTCGGGGTTGGAGATTCCTAGGCGGTAGGAGTGCTCCGATGAGGAATCTTCCTGTATTTTGCCCTCGGAAAAAGTTTGTGAAGGTTTGGAGACCGACTCAAGGTCTACCGCTAGTGGTTGAGGATGTCTTTGATGGTGATATTTCAAGGAGAATAGGGTGAACCTTCGTGGTGTTAGTGTGCCTTCGTGGTAACACTCATCCGCCAAAGGTGACCACTTTCTCTCCAAGGAAGTGAACATCACAATGCATCTTCGTCTGCATGCCTTCGCTTATCCCTAACTCTAGCTCCTTACTTGGGGTATACTTTGGTCACTTGATTTTGCATACATATATCTTGTTGTCCTCATTACATTTGTGTTGGCTATCCCATCATAGAGATTATTTAGGCCCACTTTTATAGACCACTACTCATACTTTTTAGTATTGATATATCATGCGCTTAGCATGAGTTGCTAACTCGTATCATACATATCCGTATTGCCCAAGTAAGTTTGTGCGGCTTACTTGTGCTCGTTAGTATCATTGTTGTGATTGTCTTGTTTAGATTAAGCCTTTGGTGCATTTAACGGAGTCTACTATATTTAGATTTGTGCTTGAAAAGTACCCACTTAGTTTGTTTTTGCATTAAGATAAAGCCAAATCCGTAAAAATAAAATAAAATGCCTATTCACCCCCTCTAGGCAACATCATAGTCCTTTCAGTGGATGTTGTGTCACACTTGAAAGCCTTGGGGGCCATGCCTTTGCTATCACTTGGGATGAAATTTCTCATTCGTCTCGAGCGGACGTGACAACAATGACATGGTGAGCTGTGCCCCTTTTTGGGGCGTTCTCGGGTTGTCTCATGTACTTCTCAGCGACATGCTTGAGGCATCTAGTAGTGCATTTCTAGTACTTATTAGCATGCTCAGGTTGTTTTGTGGGATTTCGTGGCGACATGGTTGAGGCATCTAGTAGTGTATTTCTAGTGCTTGTTAGTATGTTCAGTTTGTTTTTCGTGTTTCTGGAACACACCGACAAATAGCAAACTAGGCATTTAAACACTTCATTTTTACCAAAATATGTAAAACACATTATCATTTTTTAAATCTCATACATTTGTTTTAAGGTGTACACATTTTGTTTTTCAAACACGTGATCTCTTTCCTAGAAACACATGAACATTTTTTGAATACGGACATTTTTCTGGACAGGTGAACATTTTTTTAAAGAGCACATGAACAAACTTTTGGGCGTGTGAAAATTATTTCCTAAGTACATGAATATTTTTAAAGCATGAGACCTTTTTGAACAAACGGTATATTAGAAAAGAGGATTCCACTTTTAAATGTATGGATATATATCTATTTGTAACGACTGCCTGTGTACCACACGCGGGGTTATACCTTGCCCAAAGCGAGGCCCATGCAAGCGTCGCCCGCAGAGCTCTTGCATGGGCCTAGTCTAGTAGGAAATGCTGGTTGGTAGCTCTTGCATGTGTGTACAATAAGAAATAAATTAATTCACTTCAATTTTCGCAAACTTAAGAAATATCTAAAAAATGTTCATGCTACATAAATGGTTTTTGTGCAAATTTTTTAAAATTCTGATAACATGCGAACAATGTTCAAGTTGTTTTAATATTATTCATGTGTTTTCAGAAAAATATTTGTGATTTAAAAAAAGTATATATAATGTGAAAAACTGTTCGCGTAATCCATAAATATATTTCATGATATTAAAAAAAGTTGATGTGTTTCAAAAATATCTTCATGACATTTCAAAAGATGTTTGAAAAATGTTAAAAAAAAATGCTCGCACAGTTTAAAAAATAAATGTTTCATACCATGAAAAAATGTTCAACATGCATATGAGAAATATTTGACATGTATTAAAAAATGCTCAAACATTTATTTTTAAAAAAAATATTTATCATGTATTTGAAAAATTGTCATCCTGCATCAGAAAAATAAACAATGTGTATTGCAAAAACAAGATATGTATTAAAAAGAAAAGAGGAAAAAAGGAAAAAATCATATGAAAACAGAAGAAAACCGATAAGAAACTCCAAAAATGAGAGAGAAAAATAGAAAAGTCACATGGAAGGTTCTAAAATGGTACCGTCGGCCTATAGAACCTTCTCAAAACCATTTTAATGGCATGGCCGACTGAAGACGTGAGCGCCCGAGTAGGCGAGGACACACTACACATCTCGCAACAAGCTTAGGCGATGAAACAGTTAGCGTATGGTCCATGTGTAATACCAGGGATAACATATAACTTGGAAAGTGTTAGACTTGCCTACGAAGTAATGTTGAAGCTTAGAATCTACTTGTCATACTAAATGTATGGCAACATTTCCATGCAAGTGTTGAGGAATAACTTCTACTCCTTAACACATGCATATGTTTATAAGGTGCAGTATGCTTTCACAGGTCGGTATATACCATTCTGAAAGACCGTGGATGTCGCCTAGAGGGG
>LR738714.1:703841830-703880686 GCA_902687465.1 Secale cereale
GGGGTGAATAGGCGCTTTAAAATAATTACGGTTTAGGCTTGAACAAATGCGGAATAAACCTAGCAGTTAATTTGTCAAGCACAAAACCTACAACAACTAGGCTCGCCTATGTGCACAAACAACTTATGCTAAGCAAGATAAATAACTATGTGATAGCAAGATATATGACAAGAAACAATATTGCTATCACCAAGTAAAGTGCATAAGTAAAAGTGCTCGGATAAGAGAACCGAGGCACGCTGAGACGACGATGTATCCCGAAGTTCACACCCTTACAGATGCTAATCTCCGTTTGGAGCGGTGTGGAGGCACAATGCTCCCCAAGAAGCCACTAGGGCCATCGTAATCTCCTCACGACCCCGCACAATGCAAGATGTCGTGATTCCACTAAGGGACCCTTGAGGACGGTCACCGAACCCGTACAAAATGGCAACCCTTGGGGGTGTCACCGAACCCGTACACTTTGGCAACCATTGGGGCGGTCACCGGAACCCAACAAAATGCTCGGGGCGATCTCCACAACCTAATTGGAGAGCCCGATGCTTGTTCGGAGCTTTACACCATAATGATTGAGCTCCGAACACAACAAAGGTTGGGGCTACCTCCACAACTTAATTGGAGGCCCTTAACGACACCACAAAGCTTCACCACAATGGAATATGGCTCCGAGATGACCTCAACCGTCTAGGACGCCCAAGCACCCAAGAGGAACAAGTTCAAAGGTACCAAGCACCCAAGAGTAATAAGCTTCTCAACTTCACTTCTACGTATCACCGTGGAGAACTCAAACCTATGCACCAAATGCAATGGCAAGGGCACACAGAGTGCCCAAGTACTTCTCTCCCAAATCCCACCAAAGCAACTAATGCTAGGGAGGGAAATGAGAGGAAGAACGAAGAAGAGAACACGAAGAACTCCAAGATCTAGATCCAAAGGGTTCCCCTCACATAGAGGAGAAAGTGATTGGTGGAAACGTAGATATAGATCTCCTCTCTCTTCCCCCCCAAAACTAGCAAGAACCCATGGAGGGATTGATGTTGGGGAACGTAGTATTTCAAAAATTTCCTACGATCACGCAAGATCTATCTACTAGAAGCATAGCAATGAGTGGGGAGAGTGTGTCTACGTATCCTTGTAGACCGAAAGAGGAAGCGTCTAGTGACGCGGTTGATGTAGTCGAACGTCTTCGCGATCCAACCGATCCAGGCACCGAACGTACGGCACCTCCGCGTTCAGCACACGTTCAGCTCGATGACGTCCCACGAGCTCTTGATCCAGTTGAGCTTCACGGGAGAGTTTCGTCAGCACGACGGCATGGTGACGGTGATGTTGAAGCTACCGGCGCAGGGCTTCGCCTAAGCACTGCAACGATATGACCGAGGTGTGTTTCTGTGAAGGGGGGAACCTGATGTCTACACACGCTTCTACTCTTGTAGACTATGTTGGGCCTCCAAGCGCAGAGGTTTGTAGGACAGTAGCAATTTCCCTCAAGTGGATGACCTAAGGTTTATCGAACTCAGGGAAGTAGAGGTTGAAGATGGTCTCTCTCAAGCAACCCTGCAACTAAGATACAAGAAGTCTCTTGTGTCCCCAACACACCTAATACAACTAGGAGTTGTATAGGTGCACTAGTTCGGCGAAGAGATGGTAAAATATGGATGATAGGAGTGGCAAAGCAAAGTAATATAAATATGTAATAAAAAGTGCAACAAGCAAACAAGTGGTAAACATGAGCACAAATGGTATTGCAATGGTGGAAACAAGGCCTAGGGTTCATACTTTCACTAGTGGCAACTCCCAACAACATTAACATAATCGAATCACATGATATTTCCCATAAAACATGCAAAGGGGACACACACGGAGGTCATTCCTTCGTGGTCAAGAGAGGACGAGAATTATGTAGGGCTACAAAAGCACACGTCAAAGTCCGTAGTTCTCAATCTAAGGATTTCCCAATGTCACCGCGGCCATCCAAAGAGAGTCCCACAATCACCATAACATATCTAAAGGATAGTCAAAGACAAGCACCAAGAGACTCTCAATCTTCAATCAACACACAAGAGAGGAAATCACTCATGAAAATACTTTTCTAATCCATGTCCAATAGACCGCTGTCACCTTGGTCTCGGGGATTATACTAGATAAAGACAAGTGAGTACATCAATCCAATACATAGAGAAAGGGAAATATCACAGGATCACCCTAGATTAACATAGCCTATGATCACAACGAAGATCACATCATGGGAGAGAGAATTGACCACATAGCTACTGGTATGAACCTTCAGCCCCGAGGAGGAACTACTCCCGCATCATGGAGGGAGGAAGCAACGTCGATGGAGATGAATCCGGGGGCACTTCCCCGTCCCGGCAGGGTGCCGGCGCAGGAATTCTGGTCCCCCGAAGCTTGATGGCGATGGCGGCGGAGATCGGAATCGCGTCTGGAGAAAAGGGGTCTGGAATCAGGGTTTCCGCGACACGCTTTAAATATATGCCAAAGGGGGGCATCGGAGGGGGTGAGGGGTGCCCAGGCGCCCCCCGGCGCGGCCCAGGGGGGGCCGCGTGGGCAGGCCGCCTGGAGCCCCTGTGGGTCCCCTCCGGCCCTACTTTGGTTGCATGGTAGCTCCTGGAACGCTAATTTTTTATATATTTTTTCTGGATTTTTCCTGGCAGTTCTCGTAATGTGAAAACCTGAAATACAAAAACAGCCGAAAACAGAAACTGGCACTGGGGTGCACTGGATTAGTAAGTTAGTCCAAATATGATCAAAAGTGTATGGAAGTGTATGAATATCATAGAAATATCACCCAAAAGTGGCATGGAGCAAGCAGAAATTATAGTACGTTTTGGACGTATCAACATCCCCAAGCTTAATTCCTGCTCGTCCTCGAGTAGGTAAATGATAACAAGAATAATTTCTGTGGTGACATGCTATTAACCATATAAGACTTTTTATAGTCATATGACAAAAGCTTACTGAGACAATGATTCTAAAGTAATTAAGTTGCCTCATGAGAAATCACAAATGACTGAAAGTTTTACAATATGAAACTAAAACATCAAAAAGATTTGCAATGAACATGATGTGCAAATATGACAAAGTGATATCTAGCTTGCCCCCTTTAGTGATGCAAAACATAAATGCAGGGGCACCTTCAAGGTTTAAGTGATGACTAGATACAATGATTTCAGAATAAATGATATCACAATCATGCAAAAGACAATGCTACTTTGGGACAATGCACATTACACTCAGAATGACAATCATGCTCTCAGTAGTTGGTGCTTCAACATAAAGGTAAAAGAATGGTTATGTGCTAGAGCTTTTTATTTTGAAAACATGGAAGCAATTTTGTCAACGGTAGTAGTACTTTATATGTGTCATGCATAAGACATCCTATAAGTTGCAAGCCTCATGCATCGAATACTAATAGTGCTCGCACCTTGTCCTAATTAGCTCGGATTTCCATGGGTTATCATTGCATTGCATATGTTTCAACCAACTGTCACAAAGGGTACCTCTATGCCACATGTACAAAGGTCCAAGGAGATAAATCGCATTTGATCTCTCGTTTTTGATAGATCTCAACTTGAGGACATCCATACCGGGACAACATAGAAAATAGATGATGGACTCCTCTTTAATGCATAAGCATATTCTCATAAGAGATTGAGGATTAAGGTCCAAGCTAAAACTTCCACCATGATGCATGGCTTTGGTTGGCGGCCCAATGTTCTTCTCTAACAATATGCATAGTTATTCAACCCACGGCAAATCACCCTTACTTCGGACAAGACGAACATGCATAGCAACTCACATGATATTCAACAAAAGTGTGACAGTTGATGGCGTCCCCAGAAACATGGTTACCGCTCAGCAAGCAACTCATAAGAAATAAGATACATAGGCAACATATTCTTTACCACAATAGTCTTTAGGCTACTTTCCCATGAGCTATGTATTGCATGGTTAGTTTGCTTAGTACAGGTGGAGGTTAGCAAAAGACTGGGAGCGACCAACTAAGAGAGCAATGACGGTCATAATCATGCAGAGCGACAAAGCAATATTGAATCAGGCATGGTAGTTATATCGCAACTCAGAAACAAAAGATCATCAAGGCTTGACAGACTTTCTTTACAGTCTTAAATATGCGTGAGCATACGCCAAGTCAATCAAAGTGAATTCTCGAAGGAAGATATTACTAAACCATACCATATCATAGGCAAACAAATCAAGTTGGTACTCCAATAACACATTGGGAACCCCCCAGCTATTTGAGATTAACCATAAGAAAACCTGAACTACTAAGCACCATTATGCACGTAGCATCTTTATCATAGACACATTAACCAATGCAACGGAAGCAAACTCTCTTAATAAGGTGAGCATGATAATTAAAGAGAGTTCAAGCAACCAACTAGACAAAAGCTCTTCGAAAAGATAAGCATGAATACTAAGAGCAGAGCATGATAGTAGCTATTAAAAGATAAAGAACACACACAGCAAAGATAGACATGAAAATTCTATGTTATGTTCTAGGTAGAAGTGGAGCGTGTTTCTCTCCCACATAAAGGACGCTGAGTTCCGACTCGTTATGAAAAACTAAAAAGGAAACTAAAAGCAAGACGCTCCAAGCATAGCACATAACACATGAAGTGATAAAAATATAGTGGAACGAAAGACGAACTGATAATGTTGATGGAGAAGGGGATGCACGGGGGCATCCCCAAGCTTAGACGCTTGAGTCTCCTTGAATATTTCTTGGGGGTGCACGGGGGCATCCCCAAGCTTGAGCGCTTGACACTCCTGAATCTTTTTATCATCTTCCCTCGCACACTTGAAAACTCCCTTCATACATAACTCATCATAATCTGATTAGCGAGGTTAATACCCTTAATAAAATAATTATACCTTGCTGGAAATAAAGATATTCTTGAAGTTCTACTGTTTCTCAAGATTGCCAAAAGGTTTTTGCAAAGAAAAAGCAAGCTCTTGATTTGCAAAGTGAAGGTAAGGCAAAACAGGACAGAATTTGTGAAAAACAGAACAGCAGGTAGTAATTGATTTGTTCGAGATACTTCTGCAACTCAAATCAAAAAAACTCAGAATAGACGCACGAAAGACAATTATATAGAGAACGTTGTCGAAAAAATTCAGACCAAAAAGATGATCTCGTGATTTTATACGATTTTTTCTATCCAAGGACATAATCTGTTTCCTGGACAACACCTCACAACTTTTGAACTTTCTAGCAATCAGAGGCTACACTTGGCACAAATATGAAAAGCAAAGATACAATGATGATGCTACTGTATTAAACAACATCAAGACACAACAAAAAGCAAAATAAAATTTTATTCATTGTGGGCTGCCTCCCAAAAGCGCTTTCTTTTATGCCTTTAAGCTAGGCATAGGACTTTAATGATGCTCTCGTAAGAATAAGAGCTGAAGAACAAAAGAGGGCATCAAGAAAAAAATGCCAAATACATTTAAGCCTGACATGCTTCCTATGCATAGGAATATTGCAATAGAATAATTCATTGAAGCACGAAGCAACTAGCATAGGGAGGCAAAACAAGCATAACTTCAAAATATTCACCATAAAGAGAGGAAACTTCTTATTATTAAGATATTTAGAACCAAGCCTCCCTCTCTCATTATAAATTTCAGTGGCATCATGGATGAACTCAACAATATAAGCATCACATAAAGCATTGTTACCATGATCCACATGCAAAAAGGTACTCTCACTCCCCACATAAGCATAATTTTTCTCATTGGTAATAGTGGGAGTAGGACTATCATAAACAACTTGAACACTATAGATTGGAGTTATAACATCATCATGGTAGAGAAGAGCATTATCAGTGCTAGCAACTATATTTGTAAACATGTTGTCTTTATTCTTACTAGCAAGTGAATTATCAATTATCACATCACTAGTGGGTAAAGGATTTGCAATCCTATCATCCCCAAGCTTAGAGCTTCCCATATCATCACTTTCAGAGTTGGTAACAAAAAGATTTTCAAGATCATAAGTAGCATTATCATCATTTTCCCAATCACAATAAGTAACATGCATATCATAATCAAAATAATCTTCAATAGTACCTACGGACATATCATCAAGATGATAATTAAGGCAATAAACTTCACCTTCTTCTTTAAACTTACAACCGTTAGGATAAAAGTTGATGGGATGAATATGCTCAGGCCAGGTTGATACCCATTCTTCTTCCTTCTTGCTCCTCTTCCTCCTCCTCTTCTTTTTCTTCTTCTTCACCTTAGGAGGGAGTGGCTAGAGACGAAGCTTCTCCACATATCCTGGTTTATCATTAGAAACAATAGGGGAAACTTGGGAGAAACTCTCCTTTTTATTATCAGAAATATAAGAGACATTTTTATACTTTGGTAAAGTTCCCTCCTTTCTAATCTTGCTTATGTAATCATTTTCATGGCAATTAACAACACAATAGAGATGGCAATTTTGCAAAGTGTTTTTTATTCCTATGGCATTATCATCCAGCCAAGAAGTCTTTTCTGATAACTCTTCACACATCAAAAATAACATAAGCTCATCATAAAGATCAGAGGTGATCATGTCATCACACAACCGGTTAACAGTTATGTTTTGAAACTTCATGCATTGAAAATTAAAGTAACCCTCTGTACGACAAAGTTCACAAGTAAAAGGATAAAGGTCACACAATTCTCTAGCAATTTCATTTAAATCTCTGACCCAAGTGATTGTTCTTTCATGCTTATGTTGCTTACAATACTTCTCTTCTTCAATCATAGGCCTTTCACAAGGTCTCTCCACTCCACAAAAATTAACATGCTTATATAAAACTTCATTTTTAGGAATTGGATCATGCATGTTGAAATCATCATGAACAATTTCATTTTCTTTGCAAGTCTCTTTAAAAGGTTTATGATACTTGATCCAATCTTCCTTAGGCATATTAAGATGTGAAGCAAAAGATTTGAGGAAATCAACAAGGAGTTGAGAATCAAGCCCAAACTTAGCACTAAACTTATTAAAACTTATAGTTTCAACAAAGGACTTAATGCAATCATACTCATAAATTATACCTGACTCTTTACCTTTGTCGATCTCCCAATCTTCAGTGTTGCGTTGAATTCTTTCAAGGAGTTCCCATTTAGCATCAATCTTTTTGTTTGTGAAAGAACCCATAGAGGAAGCATCGAGCAAATCTTTATCCTATTGAGAGAGCCTCGCATAGAAGTTAGTAATAATCATATCTTTGGGGAGCCCATGGTTAGGACATTTTAGCATTAACGTTTTCAGTCTCCCCCAAGCTTGAGCTATGCTCTCTCCGTCATGAGGATAAAAATTATAAATATAATTCCTATTCTCATGGACCTCATGAAGAGGATAAAACTTGGAGTGAAAGAGAGACTGGATCTCTTCCCACTCCAGCAGGTGAGAGTCATCTAGTAGCCTATACCATTCCAATGCTTTTCCTTTCAGTGACAAGGCAAATAATTTCCTCATGACAAACTCCCTCGATACACCTGCAAGCTTAAATAATGAACATAGTTGTGACAGATATAGCAAATGTTCACCGGGACGTCTGTCTCCTGCATAACGATTAGCCAAAACATAATCGATAATACGAGCCGGTATTTTATAGGGCACAATTTCAGTAGGAGGAGGAGCAACCACCACAGGTGTGGGGCGTCCTCCCGCAAGCAACGATCCAATAGTAAGGTTTTCCATAAACATAACTAGTGAAATAAAAACAAGAAACAAAAAGATTTAATTGCAAGATCTAAAGATATACCTTCAAGCGCTCACCTCCCCGGCAACGGCGCCAGAAATAGCTTGATGTCTACACACGCTTCTACTCTTGTAGACTATGTTGGGCCTCCAAGCGCAGAGGTTTGTAGGACAGTAGCAATTTCCCTCAAGTGGATGACCTAAGGTTTATCGAACTCAGGGAAGTAGAGGTTGAAGATGGTCTCTCTCAAGCAACCCTGCTACTAAGATACAAGAAGTCTCTTGTGTCCCCAACACACCTAATACAACTAGGAGTTGTATAGGTGCACTAGTTCGGCGAAGAGATGGTAAAATATGGATGATAGGAGTGGCAAAGCAAAGTAATATAAATATGTAATAAAAAGTGCAGCAAGCAAACAAGTGGTAAACGTGAGCACAAATGGTATTGCAATGGTGGAAACAAGGCCTAGGGTTCATACTTTCACTAGTGGCAACTCCCAACAACATTAACATAATCGAATCACATGATATTTCCCATAAAACATGCAAAGGGGACACACTCGGAGGTCATTCCTTCGTGGTCAAGAGAGGACGAGAATTATGTAGGGCTACAAAAGCACACCTCAAAGTCCGTAGTTCTCAATCTAAGGATTTCCCAATGTCACCGCGGCCATCCAAAGAGAGTCCCACAATCACCATAACATATCTAAAGGATAGTCAAAGACAAGCACCAAGAGACTCTCAATCTTCAATCAACACACAAGAGAGGAAATCACTCATGAAAATACTTTTCTAATCCATGTCCAATAGACCGCTGTCACCTTGGTCTCGGGGATTATACTAGATAAAGACAAGTGAGTACATCAATCCAATACATAGAGAAAGGGAAATATCACGGGATCACCCTAGATTAACATAGCCTATGATCACAACGAAGATCACATCATGGGAGAGAGAATTGACCACATAGCTACTGGTATGAACCTTCAGCCCCGAGGAGGAACTACTCCCGCATCATGGAGGGAGGAAGCAACGTCGATGGAGATGAATCCGGGGGCACTTCCCCGTCCCGGCAGGGTGACGGCGCAGGAATTCTGGTCCCCCGAAGCTTGATGGCGATGGCGGCGAAGATCGGAATTGCGTCTGGAGAAAAGGGGTCTGGAATCAGGGTTTCCGCGACACGCTTTAAATATATGCCAAAGGGGGGCATCGGAGGGGGCCAGGGGTGCCCAGGCGCCCCCCGGCGCGGCCCGGGGGGGCCGCGTGGGCAGGCCGCCTGGAGCCCCTGTGGGTCCCCTCCGGCCCTATTTTGGCCGCATGGTAGCTCCTGGAACGCTGATTTTTTATATATTTTTTCTGGATTTTTCCTGGCAGTTCTCGTAATGTGAAAACCTGAAATACAAAAACAGCCGAAAACAGAAACTGGCACTGGGGTGCACTGGATTAGTAAGTTAGTCCAAATATGATCAAAAGTGTATGAAAGTGTATGAATATCATAGCAATATCACCCAAAAGTGGCATGGAGCAAGCAGAAATTATAGATACGTTTTGGACGTATCAGCACCGCACACGGCTAAAATGATGTTGCTTGTGTGTCTTTGGGTGCCTCCTGTCCCCGTATATAAAGGAGCAAGGGGGAGGTGCGGCCGACCCATGTATGGCGCGCCAGGAGTAGGATTCCTACTCCTAGTAGGAATAGGAATCCCCCTTCCTATTCCTACTAGGAGGAAAGGAAGCGGGAGAGGAGAAGGAAGGAGAGGGGCACCTCCCCCCCTCTCCTAGTCCAACTAGGATCCCTAGGGGGCGCGGCCAGCCCTATGGGCTACCTCTCTCTTTTCCCTCAAGGCCCACTTATGGCCCATACTCCCTCGGGGGGTTCCGGTAACCCCCTCCCGCACTCCGGTTTTATCTGATAACACCCGAAACACTTCCGGTGTCCGAATATAGTCATCCAATGTATTAATCTTTATCTCTCAGACATTCCGAGACTCCTCGTCATGTCCGTGACCACATCCGGGACTCCTAACTACCTTCGGTACATCAAAACTCTTAAACTCATAATACCGATCATCATCGAACATTAAGCGTGCGGACCCTACGGGTTTGAGAACTATGTAGACATGACCGAGACTCATCTTCGGTCAATAACCAATAGCGGAACCTGGATGCTCATGTTGGCTCCTACATATTCTACGAAGATCTTTATCGGTCAAACCGCATAACAACATACGTTGTTCCCTTTGTCATCGGTATGTTACTTGCCCGAGATTCGATCGTCGGTATCTCAGTACCTAGTTCAATCTCGTTGCCGGCAAGTGTCTTTACTCGTTCCGTAATGCATCATCCCACAACTAACTCATTAGTCACATTGCTTGCAAGGCTTATTGTGATGTGCATTACCGAGAGGGCCCAGAGATACCTCTTCGACAATCGGAGTGACAAATCCTAATCTCGATCTATGCCAACTCAACAAACACCATCGGAGACACCTGTAGAGCATCTTCATTATTACCCAGTTACGTTGTGACATTTGATAGCACACAAAGTGTTCCTCCGGTATTCGGGAGTTGCATAATCTCATATTCATAGGAACATGTATAAGTCATGAAGAAAGCAATAGCAACATACGAAACGATCAAGTTCTAAGCTAACGGAATGGGTCAAGTCAATCACATCATTCTCTAATTATGTGATCCCGTTCATCATCATGTCTATGGCTAGGAAACTTAACCATCTTTGATTAACAAGCTAGTCAAGTAGAGGCATACTAGTGACACTCTGTTTTTCTATGTATTCACACATGTACTAAGTTTCTGGTAAATACAATTCTAGCATGAATAATAAACATTTATCGTGATATAAGGAAATAAATAATAACTTTATTATTGCCTCTAGGGCATATTTCCTTCAATTGAGAGATAGCAAGCTTGAAGAAGGTTAACAATGGGGGAAGAACATGAGCTCGAAGGATGAGGCTCAATAGGGAAGAAGAACCCCTTTTATAGGGGGGAGAAAATCCAACCGTTATCCCCACCAACCAGCCCGCAGTGAGCGGTACTACCGCTGGCTGCAGCGGTACTTCCGTTCAGCCCAGCGGTACTACCGCTGGGACCTTACACAGTGCCAAAGAGAGAAGAACAGAGAGATAAAGCCCCGGAGCGGCACTAGTAGCGGTGGTGGGGCGGTACTACCGCTCCTACTACCGCTCCTACTGCAGCCCAACCCAACATGAGAAGCGACGGTCTCGAATCGAGGCGGCACTAGCGCCGAACTGGAGCCGTACTACCGCTTATAGCCATAAGCGGTACTACTGTTGTGAACCAGCAGTACTAACGCTTGTGTCTATAAGCGGTACTACCGCTCCGGCCCAACAGTACTACCGCAGGAGCAATAAGAAAGCCCCAAACTGCCATAACATCTGCAAGTGAGCTCCGAATTGAGCAAACTCAAGCTTGTTGGATAGAGGAGGACGAGTACCATCAAAACAGCGAAGAGACAGGGGAGGTATGCCTAGGATATAGAGGAGTGAACCCTCCATCAGAGAAGAACCGACATAACCTCCAACATCGAAAACATCATAGAAGAGATGCATGAGTGAACTCCGTTTTCGATGAACTCGAACTTGTCATCAAGATAACCATAAGCTCCAAAAATCACAAGGAGAAGAACCAAACAAGAAACAATAAAGATGATGCAAGGATGCAATGGTTTGAGCTCTCTACGAACGATATGATCAAGCTACTCATCGAGAGCCCCCCTTGATAGTACGGCAATCGATCCTATAACCCGGTCTCCCAACTACCACCATGAGACCTGTAAAATAGAAAACCTATCAAGGGCAAACCTTTGCCTTGCACATAGTCCACTTGAGCTGGATGATGAAGATCTTGACTCCCTCAAGATGGACCACATTTCTTGATTGCGTTAGCTCGGTGAAGACTAGTAGATTGCTCCCCCATACTCCACTATGGGTGAGCCACTCTGCAACACATCTTCACAAGTCCATTGTCACCACAATGCATGGCAAGCTTTAAGCACTTGATCTCTTCGTGATGCTCCACTTGAACTTGCACACCGCAAACTTGATGACGATCACCACTTGATGTCTCCTCCATGGGTTGTATAATATCTTCCTCTTGACGCAAGCCCATGGAAACATACCTAACCCCACATAGAACTCTCACGTAGACCATGGGTTAGTACACAAAGCGTAAAGGATAATGCTTACCTTACCATGGGATCACTTGATCCCTCTCGGTACATCTTCTATGCTTTGTGTATTGATCAACTTGATTCACTCTTTGACTTAGTCTTGATCAACCTTGAATCTTTCCAACTCTCTTCATTTGGATGATGTCTTGAAGGTAAACATGAATGATCACACACTCTTCTTCTTCAAGACATGCTTGCAATAAGCTCAACACACATATGACCAATCTTTGGATAATTCCTTAATGGCACCTTGGTCATCACAAACTCTCCTTGAAACCAACAAATGGACTCCAAGAAAAGCCTATGGACAAACCCTTCAAATATAACTCAAGGAAACCATTAGTCCATAGAGATTGTCATCAATTACCAAAACCAAACATGGGGGAACCGCATGTTCTTTCACACTCTCCATCACTAAACATTTCCTTTCGTTGTGTACATTTCTATGAGTTACAACCTTTTGTATGTTTCAGTTCTTCCTTTAATTTTACTTTTATGCGTATAGATGCATTTTTGTAGCACTTACAAAAACATTTGCATGGGTTTGAGTTTTCCTACATGAGGCTCTCCTTCCTGAAGGGAAAGCCCCCCACCCCACCCCAAAACAAAACGGGGAGACGTTCTCTCTGAAGATCAACTTTTGGGCGACAAGGAGGAAGCTTTCATGGCTGAAGAGAAACGTAGAAATGCAACCCTCATTTGGATATGTTGCATTGGCCTCAAATATTATCTTAAAGGGACATATGTCAACGTATGAAGTGCAAATAATCAAACTCAGGTAATTACACTTGCATCATTAAAGATGCTATGAAAATAATGCTAACTGACAATTTTTAACACAAAACTAATATAATTTTCTTTATATTTTAACATGTTTTATATTTCAATCCCACCGCAAAAAAGATGAACTAGTAAGTAAGTACAAATAACTTTTCTATCTTAACACATCAACTTGACTATGACTTAGATAATCTAGAGGGAATGGCCAAGGTAGAACTCAAGTGATTTATGTTACATGCGTGATGATGGAGCTAAATAGAGGACCGTTTCTCATCATCCAAGATGCGTCATCGATAAGTTGGCTCTGAAAGGAAGACCTTGTGTCAAAGGTTTTATGTTCTAAGGTAATTGTTCAGGGTAACGACATTGTAAAGTGACATATTTGGTCTTTGATGTGTGAGATATTAATGTGTTAGGTCAACTTAAACATGTAGGTGGAATAAGTGTATTAGATGTGTATGTGTTAGGGCATCTCCAACGCGACCCTCAAACTGCCCGCATACGTCCGTACCACGGAAGCCATCCAGCACAGGGCTGTATGGGCTCGCCGAGCGGTCCGGATGTGTTTTCTCCTACAAACTGGAGACAAAGTAGGGAGGAGGCATTGTGAGAGTTCGGGCATTAGCCATGTAGCACTCCGACAACCCCGACCTACCCAATCCCCCCTCCTAGTCCCATTTCCTTCCACTCCGCCGCTTCTCCCCCCTTGCTTTGCATCTCCACCCTCCACCTTCGCTGCCGCTATTGTACGTCTCCGACCGCCACTGTGGCATTACCAGACGTTTGCAGCCACAACACTAATGCGCCCGCCCGCCTCTGTAACATCCCAAATTTTCAATTTGGAATGTTATACATAGATCATATTGCATATCATGTTTTATTGCATTTGTGTGTTGCGATCCTCGAAATTCTAGGCAACTCAAGGACCCACGGAGAGAGTTGGGGATTTTACCGTTTTCATATTTGAGTTTTCTCAAATATCGGTACGAGGATCACTTTGGTTTTAATAAACTTTCTTTCCGAAAATATTTCATAATAAAATATATGAGCGGAGATAATATGACTTCTCCAAAACAAAGGAAATATTGGAGGAGAATATTAAAATCAACTTTGGTATTTTATTTGGATTTATTTGCAATTTTATTTGCTTAGGAAAAATGCACGTTTTTCAAAATTACATTTAGGTCCGGGAAAAATGTTCACTTTGTCATATTATTAGAGGACGGGAAAATTTATTTCGAAATTTTTCGAGTTCGTTTAGTATTTTCTTTTGCCCGTTTTGCCGCGTTAGGACTGTATATAAAAAAAAGTGAACCGACTTACTTGGGCCATGTCCGGCTAGGACTCCGCCCGGGGGGCCTTTATAAGCCCAGCCGGCCGCCCCGCCAGCACACCTAGGCCGCGCCGCCCCCTAAACCCTAACCCTAGCGCCACCGCCGCCCTTAGCCGTCGGACGCTGCCGTCGGATGTCGCCGCGCCGCCGCCGCCCACCCGCGCGCCACCACCCGCACCGCCGCCCGCCCGCTCCGAACGTCGCCGCCCCGTCGCCGGAGCTCCGTCGCCGCCCCGCCGGAGTACGCCGCCGTCGCCGTCCCGTCCCACGAGGTAGCCTTTGTTTTTTTAAACCGATCGGTTTTATTTCGTAAACCCTAGTTTGATTTTTTTAGTAGATTGGTTCGGTTTTTCCGTCGGTTTAGTTAAATAGCGGACATTTGTCCGTACGTTTGTTTTAACGAACGTTCTTCGCCCGTTAGTCACAGACAATGAACGTTCGTTCGTTAGCCTGTTCGTCAGTTTTTTTCCAGGGTTTTTCCAGCGATTATTTTCGATCGTGATTTCTGCCCTGATCTTATTTTTAGTTTTTCTTTTCGCTCGTAAGTCGGAATCAGACGATTCAAGCGCCTAGATCTTCGTCTCGAAGTCCTCTTTCCGTTTAACCAACTAGAACAAGGTTTTTATACTGTAAAATTTGACTTTAGTTCAATCTAGTAAACGAATCTTGTTTCTTTCGTAGTTTGAGTTTCGTTGCTCCGTTTGATTTGATTCTTTTTGCAAACCGGAGTTCTTCAGTTGAAATTTCTGGTTAGATCTTCTTATTTGAGTTTTACCTGCGCATCTTTGCTTGGTTGCTTATGTATGCTATTGTTTGCTTGCGATAGAATTCCCGGAGTGAGAAGCGTGCTACTACGAGTCCCTAGGTTTTGCGAATCGTCAGCAAGGCAAGTAACACTTTGATCATACCTTCATTACCCAGTTTTTATGCATTAGATCAAACCCTCACACGTTGCATGAGTAGGATCTCTTAACTGATGGGTCTGGGAAGTAGATTGAGGTAGAACCTATTACCTACATTATTTTCAAACCCCTAGGAGTTACATCTACGATATGCTTAGGTTGCCATGCTATGCTCGTAGACGTGGATTGGGTTTGAGAGTATCCATGATAGTTGTGAGATTGTTAATTTAATGGTCAACTTAAGGTGGCAACTTGAATACACATCTGGGTGGATTGGCTGGAGGGCACCTGGAGAATCCAATGTTGTCCTAGGAAATCCTGGAGGAACCGTGTGATTATCCTATGGAATGCCACCCAGGCTCAAAGGGATCATACGACTATTCATGCTAGAAACTTCCGTGTGCAGCCACAATGCCATTATGGGCTCTGGCATAGTTGAGTATGTTGTGTGAGCTCTTTCAGTGGTGGACTAGCAGATGTAGGGGAAAGTAGGTGTGCCGGTCCACCAGGGGTAAAGAGTAAATGCTTCAGAAAGATTGTGTCTCCGTCATCCGTTCCTCAAACACCATGCAGTGCGAGAAATCCAACGGAGGAGATCGAGTCTTGTGGGGAAAAGTGCGCAAACTTCTGCAGAGTGTACAAACTAATCATGATTAGCCGTGTCCCCGGCTATGGACATCTTGAGTATCTGGTACTTGAATTATTGGTTGATCTCATCACTCTAAAACTAATTTGCTGGGTTAATGATGATTACTTTAATTGGGAATTGAGTTGGAGGAACCTTCTCAATGATGTTTCAACTACCATGATAGTTAATATAAAATTTATTCCTTTGTTGTAGGGAAAAATTGGCTTTATGCAAAAACTTTAACCTTAGAGCCTCCACCAGCCATATATGCATGTAGTGTTGGCCCTTATTCTATTACTTGCTCTACTGTGTTATCTTGCCAGCATATTCCATGTGCTGACCCGTTTCGGGCTGCAACATGTCATGTTGCAGAATTTTCATATGAAGAGTAAGGTGCGCTAGGTCGTTTGTCATGCACTCAGTTATGCCGTTGGAGTTGATGGACTCACTTATCTTCCAAGCCTTCCACTGTTATTGTGTTAGATGGCCTTATGCCATATATTTTGTAATAAGTTCTCTTTTGAGACATTCGATGTAATAAGTGTGTGATTGCCACTCTGTTATAAATCCTTCAAGTACTGTGTGCGTCAGCATTACCGATCCAGGGATGACACAGAACACGGAGACTTCGGTCCATTCGGATCGTGGTCGCTATACTATGACGTTGTCCACCCTGGAGCCAGTTGTACCCAGGTACACTCCGCCCTCATCTAAAAAAACTCCATGGCGGACACCACGCTCTGCAGGTGTTCGACCAGATGCCATTGAGCTTATTTTCGAATGCTATGTCATTTTTTAGAGTATTAAGGATGGCGAGCTACTCGATCATGGAGGATGAGTTGTTGGGCGATGTGTGGTTAGCCGTATCTGCGGATTTTGTAAGCAAAGTAGAGGGACAGACCTTCTGGCAGCAAGTGCATGAATTGTTTCACGCACAAAAGCACATTGTCTACGACCGGTACATCATTCAAGAATGCAATGCGAGGTCGTTATTGTATCATTGGTACACTATCCAAACCAGTGTCACCGAGTTTTGTAACATGGTTTGTCAGCTGGAGACAAGGTGACCATTGCCTGCGGCAGAGGATGACGTCGTAAGTTTTGCTTCCTCTTGCTCAATTCGTTGATTGATTCGTTCACTCAATGTTGCTCTACACATTATATAGCCCACACGCGCTGCCGTGATGTATCATAAGACAGAGGGACGACCATTTATGTACACACACTGTTGGATGAAGTTGAAGGGGGATTATGTGTGGGAGGACATGATCCGTTGATGAAAAACTTGTTGGACAGTCGGTTAATCTAGTCGACTTTGAAAAATTGTTGTAGTAGACTTAATTTGAATGCTATGTATTGATTATTTGTGCTATTTTCTAACTGAACTCTCATGAATACCAGCCGGTTCACATGAATTTTGTCCGGATAGTTTAAATGCGGGTTGAAATATATGTAGGCTTCGTTATAACAATTGATTTCTGATGATATTATCTTAAAATATAACAAACAAGTTTGGGTCGATTTGATATGATCGTTCTGATAACGTCATACTCTCAATATTGTTTTAGGACTATCGTTACACTTAACGATATCCTAAGATCTGTAAAATATGATCACCAACAACACTTGAGCTAGTCTTATATGCGAGACTATGGATCATATTTTACCGTTTATCATTCACACGTGCATATGAGTTTTCCACTGAATCGCATATTGTAGGATCATAGCAGTTATAGCATAGAATATAAACTCTTAAATATAAACATCGAAACATAATAATACGATATTATTGCCTCTAGGGCATATTTCCAACATACACCGCTTTTAAGATTCTAGCACCTAGGGAGTCCGATGACTGCAAAATCCTCCACACTTGACGAGCCAATAATGCCAGATTGAAGAGCTTGATGTCCCGAAAGCCCAGTCCTCCCATATATTTCGGCGTAGTTTGTGTATCCCAAGACACTAAATGAGGTTTCCTCTTGTCCTGCTTGCTACCCCACTAAAATCTTCTAATCAACCTATTCATTTTTCCACATAATCCCGGTGGGAGTTTAAAGACTGCCATCGAGTATGTGGGAACAGTCTAGCTAGGCTAGTGACTTGATTAGCATATTCTTTCCTCCTGTAGAACATATTTGTTCGATCCACCCTTGTATCTTGTTCCAAACTCTATCCTTCAAATATTGGAAGGTTTTGTTTTTACACTACCCAACTCGAGACGGTGGGCCAAGAGACATGTCATTCAATGATTCAGCTGTAACTTCAAGTGCTACTGTCATGACTTTCCTCATGTTGTTTGGGCAGCCTTTGCTAAAATGAATAGAGCTCTTTGCCAAATTTGACACGCCGGCCCAATGTCTGACAATAAATATCAAGTACCTCTCTAATCTCCACTGCTCTTGTTGTACTAGATCTCGCAAATAGCAAGTTGCGTAAATAAGATATGATTGACCATGGGTCTTGTGGGCGCCACTGCGATGCCCGATAGATTTTTCGAGTCCCCCCGCTCCATGACAAGCAAGACATACCTTCATGTGCTAGCAAAAACAAGTACGAAGAGATAAGGTCTCCTTGACGGATTCCCCTAGTGCGTTTAAATATGAACGTTCCCCACTGAACAACCCTGCGAACTATACCAATGTGACAACATTCATAATGGACGTGCATCAACGTTCTGAAGCCCAATTTCAGCATAATCACTTTCAAGTAGCTCCACTTGACCCTGTCATAAGCCTTCGTCATATCCAACTCTAGTGCACAATACTGAGCATTATTGCCTCCCTTCTTTCTTCTTAATGAAATGAAAGCACTCGTAGGCCGTCAGTATATTATCTGTGATCTCGTAGGCCGTCAGTATATTATCTGTGATCAATCTCCCAGGAACAAAAGCTGTGAGACGATGTTTAGAAGGATCTCCTTCAACATGTTTGCTTGCACTTTGGACACTCTTTAGGATTACCGTGTTGTAAATATTTTTATAGAACTCAGCTGCATGTGTGTGCACCTGTTGCGCGTCCTCGCTGAAAACCCATCTGGCAATTGCAGCCACTCAATGTTGTTTTTCTTTCTTCGACAAGAAACCTGATGCTAAAAGTATTTTGTGTTCTGGTCACCTTCAGCTAACCACTTAACTCAAGACCATTGGCGTTGCATAATCTCCTCTTTGTGATACCATTTGGTCAGTTTACTTACTATGGCATTTTCGGCATCTAAATTCTGTTGGTGGCAATTCTAAATGGGCTGTGGATAAGAGGTGATGCACATTCTTGTAGGAAGCCTGGGAGTGACCTACCCCCCCTCCCTCGCAATGATATATATCGCCCGCTGCGATCGCTAAACCTCCAATCGCCGACCCATTCTAGCGAAGCGAGCAAGAGCATCGATTTTGGGAACCTTCTACATCCATCGGTTTTGGGAACCTTTTAGAAGGTTCCTCAACCATAAGGTTCCTCAACCATTTTTCGTTCTTTTCTATTTTTCGTTTTTTGTCCTGTGTTTTCTTTTCTTTTTTGGTTTTCTTATTTCCCTTTCAATTTTCCTTTTCAAAACAGGAAATTTAAATTTCAAAATCTTGAAACCGGTTCGAAATTTCATAAGTTGCTTGCTTTTTTTAAAACATATTCTGGAATTCAAACATTGTTCATGTTTTTTAAAAAATGCTCATGTTTTTCGGTACATGTTCAAAATTTAAAATTATTTCATAATTTAAAACAGTGTTCACAAATTTGAAAAATGTTCATATTTTCAAATATTATTTGTGTTTTTCAATTTTGTCAAGATTTTAACAATTGTTTTTTAAAAGTGTTTGCATTTTGCAAGAAAATATGGAATTTCAAAAATTGTTTGCAAGTTTAAAAAAACATGCATATTTTTATCAAAAGTTATTTGAGTTTTTAAAAAATTGTTCACATTTTTCAAAAACTATTGATATTATTTCAAAAAATGGTTGGAATTCACGATAAACTTTTGAATTCACAGACATTTCTTCAAATACATGGTTTTCTTTAATTCACAAACATTTTTCAAATTCGTCATTTGTTTCAATTCGGGGACCATGTTTTAAATTGATGAACTATTGTTATTTCATAAACTTTTTTTGAACTCTTGACCTGTAATGAAGAAAAACACGATTGGTGTTAATGGGCCGGGCCACCCTATGTAAGCTTGCAATCATTGATCGCGAGGAGGTGGGCTCAAAGTGAGCGATGCAAGTCGTACCACTCGCTGTGAGTGACCCATAGTACAGCCCCTCCTCCCTAGCACCTTCATAGCCCAGTAGAATACTAGCGCTCACGCCCATAGCAAGATGGGATATAGTCCAATAGCATCCTCGCATGAAAAGTTTAGCTCAGCTTGCTCGCGTGCATGAACGCAGACCACTTGTTCCATCTGTATGTGTGTAAAGCTAAGCTCTGATCGGTGACGGCAATAGTTAACCCTTGGCGGTTATTAAAGAAAACTTAGAAAGTTAGCGGACTTAGAAAATTCAAAAACTCAAAAATTATTCATGAATTTATTAAAATCATGAAATCAAAAAAGTTCACGTATCTAAAGAAAGATCATGGCTTTGAAAATTGTTCATGGTTTTCAAAGCAAAATCAAGAAAGTTTGATTTTTTAATGAATTTCAAAATGTTTGAAGTTTTGAAAAATGTTTGCAAAATTTGGAAAAAACTCAAGATGTTGAAAAACTTTCATGAATTTTCGAAAATGTTCAGGGATTTTATAAATCTTCACTAAATTTGGCAAAAAATATGCATTTGCAAATGTTCAGAAATTTAAAGAAAGTTCAAAAATTTAGAAAAAACTAGAATTTGAGGAATGTTCATGGATTTAAAAAATGTGCATTTGTTTTTTTTTTGCGAAATACATAAGAAATTGCGAGCTAAAATTAAACAAAACAAAGTGAAAAGGGAAAGGAGGAAAAAAAGGAAAAGATAAAAGATAAAAAATTTGACTAAAAACAGCCCAAAACCCAAGAGTCCTGCCAGACTCATTTATCACTTAGAGAACATTCCGATTATGTGATGCGTATGAATAACGCTTCAACAAATAGTGCAGCTATGTTTTGCTTGCGGGACCTCCTATATAACGCTTGTAGCGCCAGCAACCTCAGCTAGCGCTCACGTGCACGCACTACAGGCCAGCCCAGCTAACATCAGCTTGTTGGCTCGCTAAAAAAAGCTGGCTCGCTCGCCTGGTTCAACCGATGGACCATTGACTAGTTGACCGTTCACTTTTCCGAAAAATAGGAAAATTTCAAATAAGTCCATCAAATTTTAAAAAAAAATCATCAATTTTGAAAAAACTTCACACAACTGATAAAAGTTCACTAATTTTCAAATCTTTTTTAAAAGTTCATAAGTTTTGAGGAAAAATCACAAAAAATGGAAAAGTTCATCAATTTCAAAAAACTTCATGAATTTTAATGTTCGCGAATTTAGAAATAGTATATCGATATTGAAAAAAGTTCATCAATTTTGAAAAAACCTTTCTTGAATTTGAAATATTTCATGCATTTAAAAGAATTAGGAAAGGAAAAAGGTAATAAAAAATGGAAACAAAAAAGAGAAAAAGAAAAATCGAATTGGTCCGTCCCATCCATATCTCTACTCCTAATGTCTGAGTTGGTAGTCTCCGCGGTTAATTTTCGTCCCACCTCCCCTGGTTTTTTTCGTCCTCCCTCCCACCTCCCAATTCCCCCGTAGTAACGATCCCACCTCCCAGTTTCGTTGGGTTTTTTCGTCGGTTTTTTATTCGCCCCCTCCCATTGGCCGGACAAACCCAACGTTTATTTGGTAACACAATGAATTCACATATGGTGATTGATTCCTTCTTTGGTAGCCCAACTAACATATGGTAATCAATCTTCTCTACTATCTAAAAAGAATGCAAGGTTCCGTTTCATGTCGTAGGACCGTCTCCTGCCCCTCCTTTCGTCAATCATCGATCCCCACGTCCCAACTCCAGCGAGGCCTTTCACACACACACACAAAGAAACCAATCCATGACGTGTACCTCCCACCCTCCCGACCTCCACGCACCGCCGCCATGAGATGCGTCACCGGAGATGCCGTCCATCTCTCCTACATGCTCGCTTGTCGCGACAGGTCTGTTGACGACGCCAAGCTCTTCTGACTCTTACCGCGCTGGTAAGATCGAGCCACACTCCCCCTTCATTTCTCTCTTTATCTGAATAGCTTCGTGGTGTCCTGGCAGGCGCACGCTAGACTAGAGGACCGGACTCGAACGAGACGGAAGAGTTCGTGGCGAGGGAGGCAGAATTGGCCGAGTCCATGCTCGCCTGGTGAGGGAGAGCGTTCGACGCGAGGTGCTGAGGTTACATGATGCGCCTCTGATTTTCATGCCACTCTCGTTCTTCTGACTGGTGACGGGCTCTAGTGTCACTTGGAGGAGTTAGGAATATGTAAGCTCGTCTCTCCTCCTTTTAGATTGCCACAAGAGGAAACTACTAATCAGACCCTGCCTAACTATATTAGTTTTATTTTCTGCTAATGGTCTTGAGTTTTCACAATTCCGCAATGTCAGATTGCTGTACATGTGATGCATATTGTTCAAAGTCATAGAATTAGCTGGGCATCCCTTATGTGGACAGACGTTGTTTGTGCTTTTGTCCAAGCCAATTTCAGTTAAACATCCCTTAGTTAAACTACGTGTGGCAATGCAGATGAAATTCTCATCTACAACTATAATTGGACACAGGTAGAGTTATAGATATGATATCCTTACTTTCTTATTTATGGTGGATCTGTTTTTAGCTAATATAGTTGATCTGTTGATGGTGCTTCACTACAATGTACTGGAGTTTTGTGGCCATTCTAATGATAATAGCATTCTTTATGCGATCTGCAGATACAATATTGAAGGTTGCAAGTCGGTTAATCAGTCGTAGCCAATTTCTGTTCTTTAGCATATATTTAACTCATATAACTAAGGTCTGACCGTTAAGTGTTGATCTCATCCTTATAACATTCATATAGATAAACCTTTGTTCATCATTCATTCGAGTAAAGGTGGATGGGGATCCGTCAGCTGGGGTGACGCACCTGTGGCCCTATGAGTGTTATGTTTCTTACATTTTAACTGCAGAACCTCACAACTCCCATTTCTCATGAATGATACATTTGCTTGTAAATTTTTTTTGGACAACCAAATTGCTACATATACTGTAGCGACCAGACCTCAAACAGTCTGATCTCTGTGCATCAGTGTCATCCCTGGATCAGTAATGCTGACACGCACAGTACTTGAAGGATTTATAACAGAGTAGCAATCACACACTTATTACATCGATAGTCCAACGATGAATTTATTACAATAAATATGGCTGAAGGCCATCTAACACGATAACAGCGGAAGGCATGGAAGATAAGTGAGTCCATCAACTCCAACGGCATCACTGAGTATAGAACCACGACCTAAAAAGCATCTTACTCGTTGTCTGAAAAGTCTGCAACATGAAACGTTGCAGCCCGAAAACGGGTCAGCACATGGAATATGCTGGCAAAGTAACACAAGAGAGCAATGAAAGTAAAGCTATACTATATGCAATATGGCTGGTGGAAAACTCTATGGTTACAGTTTTTGCGTAAAGCCAATTTTTCCCTACTTCAAAGGAATAGATTTTATTTAACTATCATGGTAGTTGAAACATCGTTGAGAAGATAGACATCCTCTCAACCCCAATTAAAGTTCATCATTAAACCCAACAATATTAAATTAAAGTAACATGATGAGATCCACATGATAATCCAAGTACTAGATACTCAAGACGTCTGTAACCGGGGACACGGCTAATCATGATCAGTTTGTACACTCTGCAGAGGTTTGTGCACTTTTCCCACAAGACCCGATCTCCTCCGTTTGATTTCTCGCACTGCATGATGTTTGAGAAACGGATGACCGAGACACAGTCTTTCAGAAGCACTAGCACCTACGATCGGGTGAACCGTACCAACCTACATCCGCTACATCTGCTAGTTCACCACTGTAGATGTTCGCACAACTTACTCATACTATGCTAGAGCCCATAATAGCATTGTGGCCGCACACGGAAGTTTCTAGTATGAATAATCTCATGATCCCTTTGAGCCTGGGTGGCGGTCCAAAAAATAAACAGGCAATCCCTGGAATACCCAGATGCCTCAATCCACCCAGATGTGTATTAATGTTGCCATCTTAAGTTGAACCATTAATTTACAAACTCACATCTGTCATGGATTTCACTCACCCAATCCACGTCTACGAGCATAGCATGTCCTAACAGCAAACGTAGAAGTAACTCCCAAAGGTTTGAATGTAATGCATGTAATAGGTACTACCTCAATCTACTTCCCAGTCCCACAAATTAATTGATCCTACTCATGCAATGTGTGAGGGTTTGGACTAATGCAATGAAAACTGGGTAATTGGAAAGTATGATCAAAGTGTTACTTGCCTTGCTGATGATCCGCAAAACCTAGAGACTCAAAGTAGCAAGCGGCGCACTCCGGGTACTCTATCGCAATCAAACAAGCACACAATAAGTACTTAACTAATGCACGGGTAAAACTCAAATACGAGATCTAACCAGAATGTTCAACTTAAGAACTCCGGTTTGCAAAAAGAATCAACTCGAAAGAAGCAACGAAACTCAAACTGCGAAAGAAACGAGCTCCGGTTTGCTAGTTGGCCTAAAGTCAAATTTTACAGTAGCCAAAACTTTGTTCAAGTTGATTAAACGTAAAGAGGGCATCGAGACAAAGATCTGGGATTTTGAATCACCTGATTCCGACTCTCGAGCGAAAAGAAAAACGAAAAACAAGACCAGGGCAGAAATCACGATCGGAATAATCGCGGATAAATACCCCGAAAAAGAAAACGGACGAACAGACTAACGAACGAACGTTCGCTGTCTGCGGCTAACTGACGAAAACCATTCGTTAAAACGAACGTACGGACGAACGTCCGCTAAATAACTAAACCGACAAAAAACCGAACCGATCTAATCTAATAAAAACAGATCTACGGTTTTACGAAAAAAACCGAGCGGTTTTTTCTAGAAAAACGGTAACTACCTCGCGAACTCCAGCAGGATCCGTGCTCCGGCGGCGGCGGGGGTCGGCGGTGGTGGTGGCTAGCGGTGGCGGCGCGGCTAGCGGCGGCGGGCGGCGGCGGCGGACGTCGGCGGGCAGCGCGGGTGGCGGCGGCGGCAAGTGCGGCGGCGGCGCTAGGGTTTCACGGCGGCGGTGGCTAGCGGGCTGGCGGGGCGAGGTGGGGCTGGCGGCGACTTGGGCCGACTCTGGCTGGCTTATAAAGCCCAGAGTCCCAATCCTATACGAGTCTAAGTCTGTTCATTTTTTTTAAATAGAGTCCTGGCGCAGAAAAACTAACGAAAGAAATACTAAACGGACTCCAAAAATCCCGAAATAAATTTTCACCGTCCTCTAATAATATGTAGGACAAAGTGAACATTTTTTCTGGACCTAAATGCAATTTTGAAAAACGCGCATTTTTCCTATGCAAATAAAATCGCAAATAAATCCAGAAAAACACCAAAAGTGATTTTTAACATTTTTCCTCCAATATTTCTGTTATTTTGGAGAAGTCATATTATCTCCGCTCATATTTTGTATTTAGAAATATTTTTAGGAGAGAAAAATAATTAGAATCACACTGTCCTCGTACCGGTATTCGAGCGAACTCAAATACGAAAACGGTAAAATTCTCAACTCTCTCCGTAGGTCCTTGAGTTGCTTAGAATTTCGAGGAACGCCACGAACAAAAAGCAAAAACATGAAATGCAAATATGATCTATGTATAATATTCCAAATTGAAAATTTGGGATGTTACAAACCTACCCCCCTTAGAATGAATCTCGCCCTCGAGATTCGACTTGGCTAGAGAACAGGTGTGGGTGGTCCTTGCGTAGATCATCTTCTCGTTCCCAGGTGGCTTCTTCCTCGGTGTGGTGACTCCACTGGACTTTGCAAAACTTGATAACCTTGCTGCGAGTAACTTGATGGGCCTCGAACCCCTCGTTGGTTACCCCAAGTGGAAGGTGTAAGATGCAGTAAGTAGAAGTGTTTTCCCCTAGCAAAGATGCCAAGGATCGATTCCCCAGAGACTCCTAAGTTCAACAGGTAGGTGTCAATTGCTACGGCGCCAGATTAGTAGCAACCAACGTGGACCTGCACACAGGTACAAATAACTTTGCTCCCAACGAGTACAGAGAGGTTGTCAATCTCTCCGGCCTTGTAGTTCACAAAGGGTTAAAAGCAATGATAGTAGTGATAGATAGTTTTTGCGATAGTAGGTAAATAATGAAAAGTAAATAGTGTATGTGATCAATGATGGTAATATGGACCGGAGTCTCATGATGTTCACTAGTGATGTCTCTCTCCCAAAAGACGATAAAACAGCTATGCGAGGTAAACAAATTACAGCTGGGCAATTGACAGGACCACGAACGCAAACCAATGCTGACTACATTGCAAGAAAGGTTGAGGTTCAAAGCATGGGCGGTACGCCAAAGTAAGTAGACCGAAATCCATCAATATCTACTACTAATAATCCACCTTGAGATATCTATCCAGAACATCTCGCTGGTATTAAGTTGCGAGTCCCACCCATAGTGTAAACTCAATGCAACAGACAACCGCATTAAAAGAACTTTGCGTAAAGTAAACAATCCTTGCACCCACGGGCACAAGCACCGTTGTTTTCCCCCTTGTGGCAACAACACATCCCCTAGACTCATGTTTCTGTCACTCAAGCTAGTCATCGAGGGGCATGAACCCACAATCAAGCATAACGTTCCCTCTTGGAGTCACTACCTATTACTCGGCCAAAGCAATAAATAACAACGGAGAACATGCAAGAATTACTTATGAACTAAAATATAAAAGAGGTGAATCAAATATATTACTCAAGAACAATCTGAACATAATCTCATAATCCATCGGATCCCAGCAAACTCAACATAGCAACAGCATAAGGATTACATAGGTGCCTCGATCATGTAGGGCAGCTCACGAGGACTAATTAGTGAAGCACAAGAACGGGAGGAGAACATCACAAAGCTACTGGTCATGGACTCATGGTCCAAGGGAGACTACTCACGAGTCATCCGGGAGGCGTCCATGGTGGTGGAGAAGCTCCCGGTGGTGATCCTCCCCTCCGGCAGGGTGCCGGGAAGAGCTCTCCTGGTGCTCCCGATCTTGGAAGCGGCGGCGGCGGCGGAACAGAGATGGGATCGCGAAAAGAAGTCTTGTTTTGAGGGTTTCGGAGAGTCCTTTAAATATATGCCAAAGTAGGGCACCGGGGGACTCTCGGGGGGCCGAGGCGCCCCCCCGGCGCGGCCCAGGGGGGGCGCCCACAGGGCGCCTGGAGCCCCTGTGGCCCCCCCAGGTTGCCCTTCGGATGTAGTGTTGTTTCCGTATCGCTGATTTTTTATATAATTTTTCTGGATTTTTCTGGGCAGTTCTCGAAACGTGAAAACCTGAAATACAAAAACAACCGAAAACAGAAACTGGCACTAGGGTGCACTGGATTAGTAAGTTAGTCCAAATATGATCAAAAGTGTATGGAAGTGTATGAATATCATAGCAATATCACCCAAAAGTGGCAGGGAGCAAGCAGAAATTATAGATACGTTTTGGACGTATCAACATCCCCAAGCTTAATTCCTGCTCGTCCTCGAGTAGGTAAATGATAACAAGAATAATTTCGGTGGTGACATGCTATTAACCATATAAGACTTTCTCATAGTCATATGACAAAAGCTTACTGAGACAATGATTCTAAAGTAACTAAGTTGTCTCAAGAGAAAATCACAAATGACCGAAAGTTTTACAACATGAAACTGAAACATCAAAAAGATTTGCAATGAACATGATGTGCAAATATGATAAAGTGATATCTAGCTTGCCCCCTTTAGTGATGCAAAACATAAGTGCGGGGGCACCTTCAAGGTTTAAGTGATGACTAGATACAATCATTTCAGAATAAACGATATCACAATCATGCAAAAGACAATGCTACTTTGGAACAATGCACATTACACTTAGAATGACAATCATGCTCTCAGTAGTTGGTGCTTGAAGTGCTAGAGCTTTTTATTTTGAAACATGGAAGCAATTGTGTCAACGGTAGTAGTACTTCATATGTGTCATGCATAAAACATCCTATAAGTTGCAAGCCTCATGCATCGAATACTAATAGTGCTCGCTCCTTGTCCTAATTAGCTCGGATCCCCATGGGTTATCATTGCATTGCATATGTTTTAACCAAGTGTCAAAAAGGGGTACCTCTATGCCACCTGTACAAAGGTCCAAGGAGATAGATCGGATTAGATTTCTCGTTTTTGATAGATCTCAACTTGAGGACATCCATACCGGGACAACATAGAAAATAGATGATGGACTCCTCTTTAATGCATAAGCATATTCTCATAAGAGATTGAGGATTAAGGTCCAAGCTAAAACTTCCACCATGATGCATGGCTTTGGTTGGCGGCCCAATGTTCTTCTCTAACAATATGCATATTAATTCAACCCACGGTAAATCACCCTTACTTCAGACAAGACGAACATGCATAGCAACTCACATGATATTTAACAAAAGTGTGACAGTTGATGGCGTCCCCAGAAACATGGTTACCGCTCAGCAAGCAACTCATAAGAAATAAGATACATAGGCAACATATTCTTTACCACAATAGTTTTTAGGCTACTTTCCCATGAGCTATGTATTGCATGGTTAATTTGCTTAGTGCAGGTGTAGGTTAGCAAAAGACTGGGAGCGACCAACTAAGAGAGCGATGACGGTCATAATCATGCAGAGCGACAAAGCAATATTGAATCAGACATGGTAGTTATATCGCTACTTAGAAATAAAAGATCATCAAGGCTTGACAGACTTTCTTTTACAGTCTTGAATATGCGTGAGCATACGCCAAGTCAATCAAAATAAATTCTCGAAGGAAGATATTACTAAACCATACCACATCATAGGCAAACAAACCAAGTTGGTACTCCAATAACACATTGGGAACCCCCCAGCTATTTGAGATTAATCAAAAGAAAACCTGAACTACTAAGCACCATCATGAAAGTAGCATCTTTATCATAGACACATTAACCAATGCAACGGAAGCAAACTCTCTTAATAAGGTGAGCATGGTAATTAAAGAGAGTTCAAGCAACCAACTAAATAAAAGCTCTTGAAAAGATAAGCATGAATACTAAGAGCAAAGCACGATAGTAGCTATTAAAAGACAAAGAACACACACAGCATAGATAGACATGAAAATTCTATGTAATGTTCTAGGTAGATGTGGAGCGTGTTTCTCTCCCACATAAAGGAATGCTGAGTTCCGACTCGTTATGAAAAACTAAAAATAAAACTAAAAGCAAGACGCTCCAAGCATAGCACATAACACATGAAGTGATAAAAATATAGCGAAACGAAAGACGAACTGATAATGTTGATGGAGAAGGGGATGCACGGGGGCATCCCCAAGCTTAGACGCTTGAGTCTCCTTGAATATTTCTTGGGGGTGCACGGGGGCATCCCCAAGCTTGAGCGCTTGACACTCCTGAATCTTTTTATCATCTTCCCTCGCACACTTGAAAACTCCCTTCATACACAACTCATCATAATCTGATTAGCGAGGTTAGTATCCTTAATAAAATAATGTTGGGGAACGTAGTATTTTAAAATTTTCCTACGATCACGCAAGATCTATCTACCAGATGCATAGCAACGAGAGGGAAGAGTGTGTCTACGTACCCTCGTAGACCGGGAGCGGAAGCGTCAAGTGACGCGGTTGATGTTGTCGAACTTCTTCGCGATCCAACCGATCAAGCACCGAACGTACGGCACCTCCGCGTTCAGCACACATTCAGCTTGATGACGTCCCACGAGCTCTTGATCCAGTTGAGCTTAACGGGAGAGTTTCGTCAGCACGACGGCGTGGTGACGGATATGATGTGTTCACCGGCGCAGGGCTTCGCCTAAGCTCAGCGACGGTATGACCGAGGTGTGATTCTGTGGAGGGGGGCACCGCACACAGCTAAAACAATTCAACTTGTGTGTCTTTGGGTGCCCCCCTGCCCCCGTATATAAAGGAGCAAGGGAGGGAGGCCGGCCGGCCCTTCCTGGTGCGGCTAGGGAGTGGACTCCTACTAGGAATAGGATTGCAATCCTATTCCTAGTAGGATTCACCAAAAGAAGGAAGAGGGAAAAGAATAGGAGAGGTGGCCCCCTCCCCCCCTAATCCTAGTCCAACTAGGAACCCTAGGTGGGGGCGCCGGCCAGCCCTATGGGCTGCCTCTCTCTTTCCCTTTAGGCCCACTATGGACCATCCCCTCTCGTAGGGGGTTCCGGTAACCCCCTCCGGCAATCCCGATAAATCCGAAACTTTTTCGGAACACTTCCGGTGTCCGAATATAGTCGTCCAATATATCAATCTTTATGTCTCGGACATTCCGAGACTCCTCGTCATGTCCTTGATCTCATCCGGGACTCCGAACTACCTTCGGTACATCAATACTCATAAACTCATAATACCGATCGTCATCAAACGTTAAGCGTGCGGACCCTACGGGTTCGAGAACTATGTAGACATGACCGAGACTCATCTCCGATCAATAACCAATAGCGGAACCTGGATGTTCATATTGGCTCCTACATATTCTACGAAGATCTTTTATCGGTCAGAACCGCATAACAACATACGTTGTTCCTTTTGTCAAACGGTATGTTACTTGCCCGAGATTCGATCGTTGGTATCTCTATACCTAGTTCAATCTCGTTACCGGCAAGTCTCTTTACTCGTTCCACAACACATCATCTCGTGACTAACTCATTAGTCTTTTGCTTGCAAGGCTTATTGTGATGTGTGTTACCGAGAGGGCCCAGAGATACCTCTCCGACACTCGGAGTGACAAATCATAATCTTGATCTATGCCAACACCACAAATACTTTCGGAGACACCTGTAGAGCATCTTTATGATCACCCAGTTACGTTGTGACATTTGATAGCACACAAGGTGTTCTTACAGTATTCGGGAGTTGCATAATCTCATAGTCATAGGAACATGTATAAGTCATGAAGAAAGCAATAGCAGTTAAACTAAACGATCATAGTGCTATGCTAATGGATGGGTCTTGTCCATCACATCATTCTCCTAATGATGTGATCCTGTTGATCAAATGACAACTCATGTCTATGGCTAGGAAACATAACCATCTTTGATCAATGAGCTAGTCTAGTAGAGGCATACTAGGGACATACTGTTTTGTCTATGTATTCACACATGTACTAAGTTTCCGGTTAATACAATTCTAGCATGAATAAAAGACATTTATCATGATATAAGGAAATACAAATAACATCTTTATTATTGCCTCTAGGGCATATTTCCTTCAGTCTCCCACTTGAACTAGAGTCAATAATCTAGATTACAAAGTGATGATCCTCACACCCATGGAGTCCTGGTGCTGATCATGTTTTGCCCGTGGAAGAGGCTTAGTCAACGGGTTTGCAACATTCAGATCCGTATGTATTTTGCAAATCTCTATATCTCCCTCCTTGACTAGATCGCGGATGGAATTGAAGCGTCTTTTGATGTGCTTTGTTCTCTTGTGAAACCTGGATTCCTTCGCCAAGGCTATGGCTCCAGTGTTATCACAAAAGATTTTCATTGGACCCGATGCACTAGATATTACACCTAGATCGGATATGAACTCCTTCATCCAGACTCCTTCATTTGCTGCTTTCGAAGCAGCTATGTATTCCGCTTCACACGTAGATCCCGCCACGACGCTCTGCTTGGAACTGCACCAACTGACAGTTCCACCGTTCAATAAAAATACATATCCGGTTTGTGACTTTGAGTCATCCGGATTAGTGTCAAAGCTAGAATCGACATAACCGTTTACGACGAGCTCTTTGTCACCTCCATATACGAGAAACATATCCTTTGTTCTTTTTAGATACTTTAGGATGTTTTTGACCGCTGTCCAGTGATCCACTCCTGGATTACTTTGGTACCTCCCTGCTAGACTTATAGCAAGGCACACATCAGGTCTGGTACACAGCATTGCATACATGATAGATCCTATGGCTGAGGCATTGGGAATGACTTTCATTTTCTCTCTATCTTCTGCAGTGGTCGGGCATTGAGTCTTACTCAACTTCATACCTTGTAAAACAGGCAAGAACCCTTTCTTTGACTGATCCATTTTGAACTTCTTCAAAATCTTATCAAGGTATGTGCTTTGTGAAAGTCCAATTAAGCCTCTTGATCTATCTCTATAGATTTTGATGCCTAATATGTAAGCAGCTTCTCCGAGGTCTTTCATCGAAAAACTTTTATTCAAGTATCCTTTTATGCTATCCAGAAATTCTATATCATTTCCAATCAACAATATGTCATCTACATATAATATTAGAAATACTACAGAGCTCCCACTCACTTTCTTGTAAATACAGGCTTCTCCAAAAGTTTGTATAAAACCATATGCTTTGATCACCTCATCAAAGCGTATATTCCAACTCCGAGATGCTTGTACCAGTCCATAGATGGATCGCTGGAGTTTGCATACTTTGTTAGCACCTTTTGGATTGACAAAACCTTCTGGTTGCATCATATAGAACTCTTCTTTGAGATATCCATTCAGGAATGCAGTTTTGACATCCATTTGCCAGATTTCATAATCATAAAATGCGGCAATTGCTAACATGATTCGGACAGACTTAAGCATCGCTACAGGTGAGAAAGTCTCATCGTAGTCAACTCCTTGAACTTGTCGAAAAACTTTCGCAACAAGTCGAGCTTTGTAAACAGTAATATTACCGTCTGCGTCGGTCTTCCTCTTGAAGATCCATTTGTTTTCGATGGCTTGCCGATCATCGGGCAAGTCAACCAAAGTCCACACTTTGTTCTCATACATGGATCCCATCTCAGATTTCATGGCTTCAAGCCATTTTGCGGAATCTGGGCTCATCATCGCTTCCTCATAGTTCGTAGGTTCATCATGGTCTAGTAACATGATTTCCAGAACTGGGTTGCCGTACCACTCTGGTGCGGAACGTACTCTGGTTGATCTACGACGTTCTGTAGAAACTTGATCCGAAGTTTCATGATCGTTATCATTAACTTCCTCACTAATTGGTGTAGGAATCACTGGAACAATTTCCTGTGATGTACTATTTTCCAATCCGGGAGAAGGTACAATTACCTCATCAAGTTCTACTTTCCTCCCACTCACTTCTTTCGAGAGAAACTCTTTTTCTAGAAAGGATCCATTTTTAGCAACGAATATTTTGCCTTCGGATCTGTGATAGAAGGTGTACCCAACAGTCTCTTTTGGGTATCCTATGAAGACACATTTTTCCGACTTGGGTTCGAGCTTATCAGGTTGAAGTGTTTTCACATAAGCATCGCAGCCCCAAACTTTAAGAAACGACAACTTTGGTTTCTTGCCAAACCATAGTTCATAAGGTGTCGTATCAACGGATTTAGATGGTGCCCTATTTAACGTGAATGCAGCTGTGTCGGTGTACTAAGGTAGGGGTACCTCAATACCCCAACTTGTGCACGGGCAGTTGCAGCTTCCCGCGGCAGGGTTTACCGCGCGCTCGCCGGAGACCTTCCCGTTCCATATTAAACCATTCAAAAACAAAGTATGCAAGACAGAAGATCGAGACCCCGGCAAGAGGAGCTTGCCGGGAAGGCCGTACCAGGCTCAAGACTACCTCACTAGCACGAGGCCCTGGCAAGAGGAGCTTGCCAGGAAGACTAGAAGACACGCCTCGGCGCTATATGCGTCCCGGCGAGGGCCCGGGGAGCGGCAAGCTCCCGGGCCCGGCAAGATCAGGACCCCGGCAAGGTGCTTGCCGGAAGAGTTGCGCTGTGTTTCCGCGCTCCAGCTCATCGGCCCACGCGTCGCCCTGGGGCCTATCCAGGGACGCGTGGCGGATGGCTGTGCAGCCTGGGGGACACGGTGGCACTCCACGGTGGTGGATCCATCGCCGTGGCGGACGGAGACGCAAGGGCGGGAGCTTTTGGGGTCGACGGCGACAGGCATTAAATGCCCTTGTCCCCCACTGTCAAAGTAGGTAGCGACCACTGTTCGCGCACTGTAGCTCCACTGTTCCCGCACTGTTACAACTACCACCTCTTTTACGTTTTTACCCCTTTCTCCTACGTTGACACCTGTCGGTGACCCCTTGCACTATAAAAGGAGGCCCATGCACAACGTGGAGGGGGTTCGGAACCTAGATCACTCGTACGCTCGGTGTAGCTGCTTCTTTAAGCTCCCGAGCTCTCCAACTTAATACACAACCAAGCAGGAGTAGGGTTTTACGCGTCTACCTCGGCCCGAACCTGGGTAAAACTGCCCGCGTGCTCGCTACGATCTGCTCTTCGTGCTCCCTCCGCCCTCGTACCGCACAGACAAGGGGCTCCGGTCCCATAGGTGTTCGTGGCGGACAGTTTCCCCCGACATCTTTGGCGCGCCAGGTAGGGGGCGTCGAGGTTGTGCGAACCTGACCCGGCGTTCGCGCGGGCGCATTCTTCATCAACCTCGCCAGTTTCGTCAGCAACTTCACTAGCAGCAGCTCCATGGCCCCGAAGAAGAAGCCTTCGGAGGTCGGAGGCCCGTCCGCGTCTCACCCACCGCCACCGGAGCCAACGGTGGGCGGGGGAGACGCCGTCGGAAGGGTGGTCGCCGGCGAGGACACTCACGGCGCTACCAGATCCAAGAACAGGACGGACGACCGAACCTCGGTCTCCGTGGACGCACCGCGTCCCTCTCAGCACACAACAACCTAGCAGCGCCATGTCACAGGAGGTGGCATCCGTTTGCTGGGCCAAGGACAAACCGGGGGCTCGCGGGACGCCCCGGACCTCCGTCCGGGCACAAGCAAAGCGAAGGCGCCGGCGCGGGACCCCGCTCCTTCTAACGCCGTTAGAAGTCCGAGCGTATCCCGCTCCTCGCACCGCTCGCCCGCGTTCCCCTCCACTCCAGCGGAAGCGCTCGCGAGAGCGCAACTGCTCCTCGACTTCCCTCCAGCGGCAGACAAGGCCGAAGACTGGAGGGCCACCATCCAGAGCCTGATAGCCTTCGCCAACAACGATTCTCCACAGCAGCCGGCGGCCTCGCGGCCGCGGCAAGCTGAGAAGACGAAGGCCGACGGCGACAAGACCGCCGGGGGTGCGACAAGCGTGCACTCCCCGCCGCGGAAGCAGAAGACGCCGCCCCGCCGGAACAACGCCGACGACGGCTCCACAGCGTCGTCGGACCCGCGGGCCCGTCGGGACCAGCGCCAGGTCCTCGACGACCGGCGACAAGAAGACGCTCGGACCACAATCGAGCGCCGCCGAGAAGCTCGGCGACAATCAGATAACAGAGCTGGGAACGCTGTCGACGCGCGCGCGCCCGGTGAACCAGGCGACTTGCCGTACGCGGCAGGTTGCCCTGCGTTCACCCGCGAGCTGCGGCGCGTCCAGTGGCCCAGTATGAAGAATTTCAAGCCCGACGTACCGGAGAAGTACGACGGCAAGACGCACCCCTCGGAATTCCTCAGCGTCTACACCATCGCGGTACAAGCTGCCGGGGGGCGCGACGAGAAGATCTTGGCAAATTACTTCCCGCTCGTGCTTAAGCCGAACGTCCGTTCGTGGCTTATGCACTTGCCGGAAGGTTCCATCTCTTCTTGGGCCGACCTTTGCCACCAGTTTGTTGGCGCCTTCACCGGCGGCCACAAACCCCACGGCCAGGAGAGCGATCTCCACATTCTGGCCCAGAAGGAAGGAGAAACCCTGCGCAAGTACATCCAACGCTTCAGCCGTGTGCAACACAACATCCCGGATGTCCACCCTGCCGCGGTTATCAGCGCGTTCCACCAGAACGTGCGTAACCGCCGCATGCATGAAGAAATGGCGATGACCAAGATTCGGGATGTCAGCGAGCTCTATGCTCTGGCTGACAAGTGCACACGCGCAGAAGAGGGGAGGAGACTCCCCGGGGAGGATGCTGGCGCAGGAGGAAGCGACAGCGACGACGCCGCCCCGGCAAAGAAGAGCCGGCGGCGGAATAATAGAAGGAAGGGCAAGAAAGAGGTGCTTGCCGCCGAGAAGTCCGGCAAGGAGGCTCCCGCCAAGCAAACGCAGGCTGGCGGCTCCGGCAAGGAGCCTGCCCCTGTAGCGGCAGCCGACAAGCCGGGCAGCTCCGACAAGCAATACTGTAAGATCCACCGCACCAAGGGTCACGATCTCTCCAACTGCAAGCGCGTCGAGTACCTCGTCGAGCAGCAGAAGGCTGAGTACGAGAGGCGCGACAAGGAGAAGGCCCAAGGTGGCGGGGAAGAGCCAAGCAAGAAGCGGCCGTTCAACGGCCGGGGAGGACGCCGCGGCAAGGCCAAGCAGCGGCAAGGAGATCGACCTCCCAAAGGCCGCGACAAGGACGAAGAGGACGACGACGAAGACATGGAAGACGAGGATAACAGCGAGCAGGAGTTCCAGAAGGCCACGGAGGTCCTGTGCGTCGACGGTGGCGCCTCCCTGCACACCTCCCACCGCCAACTAAAGCAGTGGGTGCGTGAGGTGAATGCAGCGGAGCCGCCCGTGGAGTCGCGCAGGCTCCTCAAATGGTCCAGCACGCCCATCGTTTTTGATCTTGAGGATCACCCTGACCGCACCACTGCGGTCGGGTGCTTGCCGATGCTGGTTTCTCCCACCATCCGCAACCTCAAGGTCACCAAAATGTTGGTTGACGGCGGGGCCGGGCTGAACTTGATCTCCTCTGCTGTGATCAAGAAACTCCAAATTCCAGATGGCGAGCTCGAAGAGACCGGTTCTTTCCAAGGAATCAACCCGGGAAGGAGCAAGCCCAAGGGAAAGATCACTCTGCCGGTGACCTTTGGCGGGGAGCTCAACTTCAGAACTGAGCGCATCACTTTTGACGTCGCCGATATTCCATTGCCCTACAATGGAATACTTGGCCGTCCTGCCCTCGCCAAGTTCATGGCAGCTTCTCATTATGCTTACAACGTACTCAAGATGCCGGGGCCGATAAGCGTCATCACTGTCCACGGCGACAAGAAGGATGCGCTTGTCTGCGCCGACAAGATCTACCGGGATGCGGCAGCTGCGGCCGAGAAGGATACATTTGCCGCTGAAGCTCCCGGGGGGAAGAAGACGAAGACCAAGTCCGGCAAGTGCTCTGGGGCCCACTCCGGCAACCGTACCTCTTCGGAGTGCTGCGCTGCCGTCGAGGACGTTCCATCGAGCTCCACCGGCAAGAGTAAGAAAGGGATGGCCGCTCCTCCGGCAACCAAGAAGGTGTCCGCCAAGGAGGACGGCACTGGTGGTACCTTCACCATCAGTGCCACGCTTGACAGCAAATAGGAAAGCGCGCTCGTTGCCTTCCTGCGGGCGAATGTCGATGTGTTTGCCTGGCAACCATCTGACATCCCCGGTGTTCCCAGGAATGTAATTGAGCACAAGCTTGCTGTTTGTCCTCATGCGCGGCCCATCAAGCAGAAAGTGAGGAAGCAAGCCGTGGAGCGCCAAGAATTCATCAACGAAGAAATCAAGAAGCTAGAGGCAGCAGGCCTAGTTAGAGGTGTGATCCATCCGACGTGGTTAGCAAATCCAGTCGTCGTGCGCAAGGCCAATGGGAAGTGGAGACTGTGTATAGACTTCACCGATGTGAATAAAGCATGTCCCAAGGATCCATTCCCTTTGCCGCGCATTGACCAGATCGTTGACTCCACTGCCGGATGTGAGCTACTCTGTTTTCTTGATGCATATTCAGGCTATCACCAGATCTTTATGGCCAAAGAGGATGAAGAGAAGACTGCATTTATCACTCCATGTGGCACTTATTGCTTCATACGCATGCCATTTGGACTGAAGAATGCGGGCTCAACCTTTGCAAGGGTAGTGTACACTGCTTTCGAGCCACAGATCCACAGAAATGTAGAGGCTTACATGGATGACATCGTGGTGAAGAGCAAGAGCAAGGAAACCCTGATCCAAGATTTGGAAGAGACATTTCAGAACCTGCGCAGAATACAGCTCAAGTTGAACCCCGAGAAGTGCGTCTTTGGAGTCCCCTCCGGCAAGCTTCTCGGGTTCTTTGTGTCACAGAGGGGGATTGAAGCCAACCCCGACAAGATTAAAGCCATTGAGCAGATAGAGGCCCCAAAGCGCGTCAAGGATGTCAGGAGGCTTGCAGGTTGTGTGGCTGCCCTCAGTAGGTTCATTTCAAAGTCTGCAGAACGCGCCCTACCTTTCTTCAAAATCTTGAAGAAGGCAGGTCCCATGAAGTGGACTCCGGAAGCGGAGGCAGCGCTGCAGGATTTGAAACGGTACCTGTCCTCCACTCCAATACTTGTCGCACCTAGACCACAGGAAAAGTTGTCGCTATACCTAGCGGCAACCAACCAGGTGGTTAGTGCTGCGTTAGTAGCGGAGAGGGAGTCCGACGAGGAGTCAGCACCACCGGCAAGCAAATCCAGCGACAAGCAGGGGGCTGCTCCGGCAAGCTCTGGCCCCGACAAGGATAACTCTGCGCAGGAACAAGATGAAGTGCGGAAGAAAATGGTGCAGCGCCTAGTGTATTTTGTGAGTTCCCTTCTCCAGGGGGCTAGATCAAGGTACTCTGGTGTGCAAAAGTTGCTTTTCGGCCTCCTCATGGCCTCGAGAAAGCTGCGCCATTACTTCCAAGCACATGAGATAACAGTGGTCACTCGCTTTCCGCTGAAGAGGATATTGCACAACCCAGAAGCAACGGGCAGGATCGTTGAGTGGGCACTGGAGCTGTCAAGCTTTGGACTCAAGTTTGAAAGTACTTCAACTATACAGAGCCGAGCTTTGGCAGAATTCATAGCTGAGTGGACCCCAACGCCCGATGAAGAAGTCCAAGAAACAAGTACACCCGTACAAGAAGCGACAAGTGAATGGGTAATGTATTTTGACGGTGCCTTCTCGCTGCAAGGCGCCGGTGCTGGCGTGGTACTCATCGCGCCCACCGGAGAGCACCTCAAATATGTTATCCAGATGCACTTTCCCAGGGAGCAAGCAACAAACAACACTGCTGAATATGAAGGCTTGCTCGCCGGCCTCAGGATTGCGGCCGAACTTGGGATCAGGAAGCTGATTGTGCGGGGAGATTCTCAGTTGGTGGTCCGGCAAGTCAACAAGAGCTATCAGAGCCCTTTGATGGAAGCTTATGTCGA
>LR738714.1:703883036-704006956 GCA_902687465.1 Secale cereale
ATATTGCACAACCCAGAAGCAACGGGCAGGATCGTTGAGTGGGCACTGGAGCTGTCAAGCTTTGGACTCAAGTTTGAAAGTACTTCAACTATACAGAGCCGAGCTTTGGCAGAATTCATAGCTGAGTGGACCCCAACGCCCGATGAAGAAGTCCAAGAAACAAGTACACCCGTACAAGAAGCGACAAGTGAATGGGTAATGTATTTTGACGGTGCCTTCTCGCTGCAAGGCGCCGGTGCTGGCGTGGTACTCATCGCGCCCACCGGAGAGCACCTCAAATATGTTATCCAGATGCACTTTCCCAGGGAGCAAGCAACAAACAACACTGCTGAATATGAAGGCTTGCTCGCCGGCCTCAGGATTGCGGCCGAACTTGGGATCAGGAAGCTGATTGTGCGGGGAGATTCTCAGTTGGTGGTCCGGCAAGTCAACAAGAGCTATCAGAGCCCTTTGATGGAAGCTTATGTCGATGAAGTCAGGAAGCTTGAGGAGCACTTTGAGGGTCTGCAGATGGAGCACGTCCCGAGAGCTCAGAATGAAATTGCAGATGGCCTTTCAAAGTGTGCTTCGATGAAGTTACCTGTGGAACCAGGGACCTTCTTGCTCAAGCTGACTCAACCATCCGTTACACCATCAATTGGGCAGTCCAAGAAGAGAAAGTTGGTCTCCGGCGACTACTTGCCGGCGGATCTTCCTGAAACCGCCGCCAAGGTCCCCAAGATCAACAACCACAACGCCGAGGAACAGTTTGCTCCTGCAGATCCTCGGGTCTGTACAGTTGAAGCAAGCGTTCCCGACAAGCCTCGCCCCGGCGAACTTGCCGGGGGACCATCAGCTCCGGCAGAACCAGAGGTCCTTGCCGTAGAAGCTGAGGTTCCCGCAGCGGCCCTCGAGCCTTTAGTCCTTGCCGCCGAGCCCCAGGCTCCGGCATGGGCACAGCAGATCGTCCGTTTCCTTCAAACTGGAGAACTTCCCGACGACCCAGAAGAAATAGAGAAGATAACCAGGCAGTCAAGTATGTACCAGTTCGTGGATAACGAGCTGTACAGAAGAAGGCTCAATGGTGTCAGATTGAAATGCATCTCCAGGGAAGATGGACAGAAGCTGTTGGCGGAAATACACGGAGGCATATGCGGCCACCACATTGGCGCAAGGGCGCTTGCCGGGAAAGCTTTCCGGCAAGGGTTCTTTTGGCAAGAAGCCCTCCAAGATGCAACTGCACTAGTAACCAAGTGTGAAGCGTGCCAGTTCCATGCGAAGCAGATTCATCAGCCAGCTCAAGCTCTCCAAACAATCCCTTTGTCCTGGCCCTTCTCGGTCTGGGGGCTCGATATCCTCGGCCCCTTCCCCCGAGCTGTCGGGGGCTTTGAGTACTTGTACGTTGCGATCGACAAGTTCACAAAGTGGCCAGAAGTGGAGCCAGTGAGAAAGGTGACAGCACAGTCAGCAGTCAGGTTCTTCAGGTCGATTGTTTGCCGTTTCGGGATCCCTAACAGGATCATCACCGACAACGGTACACAATTCACTAGTCGCACCTTCATGCAGTACGTCCAAGACCTTGGCGCCAAGGTCTGTTTCGCTTCTGTTGCTCACCCGAGGAGCAACGGTCAAGCGGAGAGGGCCAATGCTGAAGTGCTGCGCGGACTCAAGACAAGGACCTTTGACAGGCTGCGCAAGTGCGGAAGAAATTGGATAGAGGAGCTACCGGCGGCTCTTTGGTCAATCAGAACGACACCAAGTCGAGCCACCGGACAGACACCCTTTGCCCTAGTCTATGGGGCAGAGGCAGTTCTCCCCACGGAACTCGTATACGGATCTCCTCGAGTGCTCGCTTATGATGAGCTCGAGCAAGAGCAACTGCGGCAAGATGACGCGTTGCTCCTCGAGGAGGGACGTCTCCAGGCTGCTGTACGAGCTGCTCGATACCAGCAAGCCTTGCGCCGCTACCATAGCCGCAAGGTCAAGGCCAGGAGTCTCGAGGAAGGCGACCTTGTTCTTCGGCGTGTTCAGTCCGCCAAGAATTCCAACAAGTTGACGCCGAAGTGGGAAGGCCCTTATCGGGTGAGACAAGTTACGAGGCCCGGCGCTGTCCGCCACGAGACCGAAGAAGGCTTACCGGTGAGCAACTCCTGGAACATAGAGCATCTTCGCAAGTTTCACCCATAAGGCGCGGTTGCCGTGATCCGCTCCGTCAACCACCTTTTGTACAAGCTTTGCCGCTGTTGCATGTAACCCTTTGTACAAAGCCGGGCGCAGACCCCGTGCATTAGTAAAGTTTTTGTGTTTTGCGCTGATTGCCTTTTGCATGCTTTTCTTTGCTATTTGCATGTTTTGTTTGGCATTTGGTGCAACACTCAAGTATCCGGTAAGCATTAGCACGCCGAAAGGCCATATACTTGTCTCCATCTCCTTTTTCCTTGCCTCTTAAGCAGAAGGAACGTTCCTCGCGCACAAGTTTGCCGGGGGGGAAGGAGGTGGAGGAGGAACCAAGTGCTGTTCAAGAAAGAGAAGCCTTACCGGGAAGCAAGCAATACATGAAAGCTAAGTTATTAAAATTTGACCGGTTCAAATTTTTAAAATTTTAGTTGTCTTCCTTGAACAACCACACTTTGTATGGAAAACCTGTGCGCGGAGGAACCTACCCGTAGCTTGCCGCACCCTTATCTTGTTTCCGAGTTCGCTCAACGATTTAAGTGAGCTGCGACAAGTGTCGCGCCCTTGCTTCGTTTCCGAGTACGCTCAGCAAGCTAAGTGCATTGCGACTAGCTGCGGCAAGGTTGCTTGCCGGTGAGACCTTGGCCAGCAGGCTGCTCAGAGTCCAGCACTCAGCGCTCGCGGCAAAGGCCTCTTGCCGACAAGCTTCCCGGAAGCGTAGGGTGAAAAACATACAAAGTCAAGGATTAAGACAAGGAAGATAACATTGCACTGATTGATCAAAATGAGATAAATATCTTACAAAGGATAACTTGTCACAATGGACTAATGAGTTCATGACATCGTATGCAGCAACAAAAAGATAAAGATAATGGAGGCCTAATCTACGCGGTCGCCCTCAATCCTGGAGATCTTAGCCACCTTGGCGATGATGTGGGCGACCTGCTCCTTCAGAGCCTCCATGTCCGCGTCAGCCGGCAAGCTGCGAAGAACGTTGGTGAGGTTTATACCCGGATTGCGGTATACGATCTTCGTCAGCACGCGCTCCAGAGTTCCCGTGCAGAGTAGGCGCGTCTCTTCGGCCAGTTGCGCGGGGATCTTCTTCCGCAGATCTGCAAGGGCCGGCGCGATTCCCCTGAAGAAGAGGCTGAGCTTGGCGCTGTGGGGGAGGTTTGGATCCGGGGAGTAGATGAGGTGCTCCAGCTTCAACGCCAGCAGCTCCTGGTCGATGTTGGACGCACAAGATACTAAGTCTTCGGTCCATACCTCAACGGTTTTGCGGAAGAGCTCAGCCGCTTTGTTGGCGCTGTCCACTAGGGTCCGCTCCTTGCGGAGCTCCTCCTTCAACTTGGTCTCCCGGGCCCGGGCAGCGTCGAGTGAATCCTTCAGTGTAGAGACCTTCAACTCCAAGTCCTCGATGGAGTCCTTGGCGGCCTTCAACTCGTCGCCCCTCTCAGAATGACGCACCTGGAGTTCTGAATTGGTGTGGGCGTCCTTCTCGCGCTCCGTGATGAGCGCGGCGACCTTCTCCGCGCTCACCTTCAGCGACTTCTCCAGCTGCGCGACCTTGGCGGCGAGCTCCTTCCTGGCGGTCTCCGCGGCAGCCGCGGCGGCTTTCGCCTCCTTTAGTTCCCCGCCAAGGGCCTCCTCCCGAGCGGCAAGGTCCTCCTCATGGGAGTCGAGTTGGACCTTCCGCTGGGCGAGTTCTCCTTCTCGCCGGGACAGCTCCACCCCGGCGAGCCGCTGCTGCTCTTCAGCCTCAGCCTTCTCCAGCACCCACTCCTGGTATTCGCCGGCGAGCCGCTCGCGTTCCTCCGCCACCTCGCGGAGGGCCGCCTGGTTGGCGGCGCTGAGCTCCGCCGCGCGCTTCTCCATCTCCGCGGCGGCCATGGCGGCAAGGGCTTCCCGGGAAGCAAGCTTCGCCTGCCTGGCCCGGTAAAGGGCCAGGAGCTGGTGAAGTAGCTTCTCCTCCTCGGGCCCTTCACTCCCGCCGGGCGCCTCGACAATCTTCAGGCCCGCGGAGGCGAGGACCTCCCCGTCAAATGCCTCGCCCTCCACGGGAGCTCGCGACGAAGACCCCCAAGGCATCTGTATGAAGACGCCGTTGGGGGCCTCAAGGTAGTAGCCCTGCTCCTTGCCGGCGGAGGGGTCGGTGGCCGGCGCAGCACTTGATGCTCCCGCCGCCTCCGGGTCGGCGGTGCGGTCGCCGTCCCCCTCCCCGGCCGCTGCGTCCGCAGCCGGAGCGGTCTCCTGCGCGGCCGGCTCGGCGGCTCTCGCCGTGTCCTCGGCGACAGGGACGTCGCCGCCGCCGCCCTGCGCGCCCTCCTCATCCTCGATGTTGATGACTTCCGTCTCCATCGGCTCGGGAGGAGGAGGATCTAAAAAGAAGAAGAAGAAAAAGAAGTTCAAGCAAAAATCCAAAAAGAAACAACGCCAAGAAGACAAATTACAAGACATACCTTGGCCGACGTCGTCAGCGGCGGGCTCCCTCGCCGGAGAGCTCTGCCTTGGCGGAGTGGCCGCCCTCGCCGGGCTGCTCGCCCTTGGCGGGGTACTCTGCCTTGGCGGAGTACCCGCCCTCGGCGGAGCACTCTCCCTTGCCGGAGAGTTTGGCCTTGGCGGGGACGGCGGGGCCTGCGGCTCCTCGAGGACGGTCTCCGGGCGCTCCTGCCGCTGCGGCTCCACCTCTGCACAAGTCAAGATAAAGGCATCAAGATATTGAAACAAGACAAAACCCTCAAGCGCACCCCGACAAGCGGAAGGACGGACCCCAGACTTACGCTGGGGGCTGCGCTGGGGGCTGCTCCTCGGAGCAGCGCTCGGGTCCGGCAGGCTTGGCTCCGTCACGTCCCCGGTTGCCGCGGTGGCGGAGCCTTCCGCGACCTCGACCACAGGCGCCTTGGCTTTCTTCGCCACGCGCTGAACCAAGGTCCTGGAATCAAAGCAACAAACAAAATTAGCATCAACAGTAATCAAGACGAAACTTGAGAAGGTGTAAGACTTCGGACTCTTACTCCTGATCCTCCTCGTCGTCCTCGCTTAAGGCGGAGAAATCATACTCCACCTGGGGCGCGTCCGCACGAGGAGCGGAAGACGAAGATTCCCTCGGGCGCTTGGCGGTCCCAGGGGCTGGGGGCTGCGAAGATCCAGCCCCTGTTGTAGCCGGGGCCCGAGGAGCGGGCGGAGCTGCTGCTCCGCTCCGAGAAGACCCCTGTCGGCTCGACGCCTGCTTGCGGGGCGCCTCCGTCGTGGCCCGCACGCGGGCCGCCTCCGCTGTGGCTGGTGCGCCGGTCGCCCCCGGCGCAGCTTGGCTCCCCCGGGGAGCTGCCCGGCGAGCTGGCTGTTGCCGGGGCGCCTGCGCCCTCTCTCCCGTCGCCGCCTTGCGGAGACGCTTCGGCGGGGACCGCCTTCGGCTTGCCGGGGGCGGGGAGGTCTCCGACGAGGAGAGGTCGTCGGCGTAGAGCTCCGTAGATCCGTCGGAGTCCTCGGCCTCCTCCTCCTCCTCCTCCCTGGCTGGCTCACTGGGCCCAGCGCCCTGCGCTGTGGCCTCTTTTCCTTTGGCGCCTCCGCTCCCTCCGGCGCCTCCGCTCCCCGCGGCGCCTCTGTTCCCTCCGGCGGCACCCTCCATTGCCGCGGCCTTGGCCACGATTCCGTGGATCCCGGAGTGCCTCAATGAGGGGACCCCGGCGAGCGCGTCGGGAGGAAGTTGCAACAGTCTGCGGATCTCCGCCTCCTCCGCCCGGCTGGACGCATCCGCAGCCTCCGCCTCGTCAGGCGTGTACCCAAAATCTCCTGCCGCTGCGGCTGCAGCGGCCTCTTCAGCCCGAGAAGCTATGTAAGCAAGCTCCTGCTCGGTGGTGTCCCGCGTGTGCTCCTTGATGTCATTCTTGTTCTTCGCCACCTCCACGAGGTTGTCGAAGAAGCTGAGGATGTCTATGGGCTTGGGCGGAATCCACGTGCGGTCCACGCCGTGCGAATCGCACGCGGGCATCATGGCGCAGAGACGGTCCCGGACTGTGCTGTTGCAGAGGGGCACCACTCCCCGGGGAGGCCTGAACCACTCAGGGTGTGCCGGGTCATATTTGAAGAGTTCCCGGACCATCCCCTTCAGCTCCAGCGTCGTGAAGTTGAAGTTCAGCCCGGGGCGCAGCCTCATTATATCCGCCGGGCCGCCGTACTCCCAGGCCGACCTTTTCCTGTCTTGGAGAGGGGCGATGCGGCGGCGGAGGAAGTCTGCGCCTACCTCTGCAACAGACAGCCTAGCTACCCGAAGACGAAGAATCCGGACGAGGGCGACGTCGAGCTTGATGTCGTCCGAGTCCAGCTCGCTCCAATCCCTGCCACGCACGATGGGCGTTGTGCGCGGCGCGGTGAAGGGCTGCGGCTCGTCCTCAACAATCCAGCACCACTCCGCACGCCATTCCTCCCACTTGCCGCGGAGCTCCCCCGGCAAGTAGGACTCCTTCTTGTTCAGACGGAAAACCCAAGAAATTCCCCCGGAGAGGGGGGCGCCGGTCTCTGCTCTAGGAGTGAAGAAGTGCCTAAATAGCGCTACATTTGGGTGTATTCCTATGAAGTTTTCGCACATGTGTGCGAAAACCGCCATTGTGAGGATGGCGTTGGGGGTGAAATCAAGAAGGTGGAGGCCATAGGTGTGCATGACGTCGCAAAAGAAATCAGAGAAAGGAGGGCAAAGACCGCAGTGAAAGAAGGCTGCGAAGAAGTAATACCCGCCGGGGTAGCTGTCCTTGGCGGCGGCCGGGTAGGCTCGAGTGCGGGGGTGCGCCTTGGTTTCCTTGGCCCAGAACAAGTAGTACTTGTTCCAGAGCTCCCGCGCGCCGAGCCTCGGCGGGAAGACGAGGTTCCGCTTCCGGTACGCGGTAAGCTTCGCTGCTTGCTCCGACTTCTCCCTCTTGGCTTTCTCCGCCTTCGCCTTCTCGGTCTTCGGCGCCATGGCGGAGGCGGCGAAGGAAGTGGAGAACGGCGGCGGCGGAGGTATGGAGGCGGAGCGCAAAGGGGGTTTCTGGAGGAAGAAGAAGATGCAATGAAGACGCGAGGAGGGGAACCGCTCCTGCTTCCTCTGCTTTTATGGGGAAGTGGGGGGGGGGGGCGTTTCGCCCTTTCTCATTGATGGGACGTGGGCACGTCCCATCCCACGACGCCGCAATCGACGCGTGCCGTTACGGGGGGATGCGGCGGATACGGAAGTAGATTCGGCGCGCTGCGGGCCGCGTGTGCCCGTGCACTGTTTTGGGCCTGGCCCAACAGCGCTGGGCACCGTGTGTGGCCCAGGCCCGGGGGCTCCTGTCGGTGTACTAAGGTAGGGGTACCTCAGTACCCCAACTTGTGCACGGGCAGTTGCAGCTTCCCGCGGCAGGGTTTACCGCGCGCTCGCCGGAGACCTTCCCGTTCCATATTAAACCATTCAAAAACAAAGTATGCAAGACAGAAGATCGAGACCCCGGCAAGAGGAGCTTGCCGGGAAGGCCGTACCAGGCTCAAGACTACCTCACTAGCACGAGGCCCTGGCAAGAGGAGCTTGCCAGGAAGACTAGAAGACACGCCTCGGCGCTATATGCGTCCCGGCGAGGGCCCGGGGAGCGGCAAGCTCCCGGGCCCGGCAAGATCAGGACCCCGGCAAGGTGCTTGCCGGAAGAGTTGCGCTGTGTTTCCGCGCTCCAGCTCATCGGCCCACGTGTCGCCCTGGGGCCTATCCAGGGACGCGTGGCGGATGGCTGTGCAGCCTGGGGGACACGGTGGCACTCCACGGTGGTGGATCCATCGCCGTGGCGGACGGAGACGCAAGGGCGGGAGCTTTTGGGGTCGACGGCGACGGGCATTAAATGCCCTTGTCCCCCACTGTCAAAGTAGGTAGCGACCACTGTTCGCGCACTGTAGCTCCACTGTTCCCGCACTGTTACAACTACCACCTCTTTTACGTTTTTACCCCTTTCTCCTACGTTGACACCTGTCGGTGACCCCTTGCACTATAAAAGGAGGCCCATGCACAACGTGGAGGGGGTTCGGAACCTAGATCACTCGTACGCTCGGTGTAGCTGCTTCTTTAAGCTCCCGAGCTCTCCAACTTAATACACAACCAAGCAGGAGTAGGGTTTTACGCGTCTACCGCGGCCTGAACCTGGGTAAAACTGCCCGCGTGCTCGCTACGATCTGCTCTTCGTGCTCCCTCCGCCCTCGTACCGCACAGACAAGGGGCTCCGGTCCCATAGGTGTTCGTGGCGGACAGTTTCCCCCGACAAGCTGTCTCTAAAGCATAACCCCAAAACGATAGTGGTAAATCGGTAAGAGACATCATAGATCGCACCATATCCAATAAAGTACAGTTACGACGTTCGGACACACCATTACGCTGTGGTGTTCCAGGTGGCGTGAGTTGTGAAACTATTCCACATTGTTTCAAATGAAGACCAAACTCGTAACTCAAATATTCTCCTCCACGATCAGATCGTAGGAACTTTATTTTCTTGTTACGATGATTCTCTACTTCACTCTGAAATTCTTTGAACTTTTCAAATGTTTCAGACTTGTGTTTCATTAAGTAGATATACCCATATCTGCTCAAATCATCAGTGAAGGTCAGAAAATAACGATACCCGCCGCGAGCATCAACACTCATTGGTCCACATACATCAGTATGTATGATTTCCAACAAATCTGTTGCTCGTTCCATAGTTCCGGAGAACGGAGTTTTAGTCATCTTGCCCATGAGGCATGGTTCACAAGCACCAAGTGATTCATAATCAAGTGATTCCAAAAGTCCATCATTATGGAGTTTCTTCATGCGTTTTACACCAATATGACCTAAACGGCAGTGCCACAAATAAGTTGCACTATCATTATTAACCTTGCATCTTTTGGTTTCAATATTATGAATATGTGTATCACTACAATCGAGATCCAATAAGAATAGACCACTCTTCAAGGGTGCATGACCATAAAAGATATTATTCATAAAAATAGAACAACCATTATTCTCTGATTTGAATGAATAACCGTCTCGCAATAAACAAGATCCAGATATAATGTTCATGCTTAACGCTGGCACCAAATAACAATTATTTAGGTCTAAAACTAATCCCGAAGGTAGATGTAGAGGTAGCGTGCCGACGGCGATCACATCGACTTTGGAACCGTTTCCCACGCGCATCGTCACCTCGTCCTTAGCTAATCTTCGTTTAATCCGTAGTCCCTGTTTCGGGTTACAAATATTAGCAACCGAACCGGTATCAAATACCCAGGTACTACTACGAGCATTAGTAAAGTACACATCAATAACATGTATATCACATATACCTTTGTTCATCTTGCCATCCTTCTTATCCGCCAAATACTTGGGGCAGTTCCGCTTCCAGTGTCCAGTCCCCTTGCAGTAGAAGTACTCAGTTTCAGGCTTGGCTCCAGATTTGGGTTTCTTCGTGGAAGTAGCAAATGACTTGCTATTCTTTTTGAAGTTCCCTTTCTTTCCCTTGCCCTTTTTCTTGAAACTAGTGGTCTTGCTAACCATCAACACTTGATGCTCCTTTTTGATTTCTACCTCCGCAGCTTTGAGCATAGCGAATAGCTCGGGAATTGTCTTTTGCATCCCTTGCATGTTATAGTTCATCACGAAGCCTTTATAGCTTGGTGGCAGTGATTGAAGAACTCTATCAATAACACTATCTTCGTCAACTTTGCAACCAAGTTGAGTCATATGATTGTAGTACCTAGACATTCTGAGCAAGTGTTCACTGATAGAACTATTCTCCTCCATCTTGCAGCTATAGAACTTATTGGAAATCTCATATTTCTCAATTCGGGCATTTGCTTGAAATATTAACTTCAACTCGTGGAACATCTCATATGGTCCATGACGTTCAAAACGTCGTTGAAGTCCCGGTTCTAAGCCGTAAAGCATGGCACACTGAGCTATCGTGTAGTCATCAGACCGCGACTGCCAGACGTTCAAAGCGTCTGCATTAGCGGAAGGGGGCTTGTCACCTAGCGGTGCTTCAAGGGCATAATTCTTCTGTGCAGCAATGAGGATAATCCTCAGGTTACGGACCCAGTCCGTGTAATTGCTACCATCATCTTTCAACTTAGCTTTCTCTAGGAATGCATTAAAATTCAAAGGAACGGTAGCACGGGCCATTGATTTACAACGACATAGATATGCAAAACTATCAGGACTAAGTTCATGATAAATTAAAGTTCAATTTAATCATATTAATTTAAAGAACTCCCACTTAGATAGACATCCCTCTGGTCATCTAAATGATCACGTGATCCAAATCAACTAAACCATGTCCGATCATCACGTGAGATGGAGTAGTTTCAATGGTGAACATCTTATGTTGATCATATCTACTATATGATTCACGCTCGACCTTTCGGTCTCCAGTGTTCCGAGGCCATATCTGTATATGCTAGGCTCGTCAAGTTTAGCCCGAGTATTCTGCGTGTGCAAAACTGGCTTACACCCATTGTATTTGAACGTAGAGCTTATCACACCCGATCATCACGTGGTGTCTCGGCACGACGAACTTTCGCAACGGTGCATACTCAGGGAGAACACTTATACCTTGAAATTTAGTAAGGGATCATCTTATAATGCTACCGTCGTTCTAAGCAAAATAAGAAGCATAATAAGATAAACATCACATGCAATCAAAATATGTGACATGATATGGCCATCATCATCTTGTGCTTTTGATCTCTATCTCCAAAGCACCGTCATGATCACCTTCGTCACCGGCGCGACACCTTGATCTCCATCGTAGCATCGTTGTCGTCTCGCCAACTATTGCTTCTATGACTATCGCTACCGCTTAGTGATAAAGTAAAGCAATTACATGGCGATTGCATTTCATACAATAAAGCGACAACCATATGGCTCCTGCCAGTTGCCGATAACTTTACAAAACATGATCATCTCATACAAAACCGTATAACTCATCATGTCTTGACCATATCACATCACAACATGCCCTGCAAAAACAAGTTAGACGTCCTCTACTTTGTTGTTGCAAGTTTTACGTGGCTGCTACGGGCTTAAGCAAGAACCGTTCTTACCTATGCATACAAAACCACAACGATGTTTCGTCAAGTATGTGCTGTTTTAACTTTCACAAGGACCGGGCGTAGCCACACTTGATTCAGCTAAAGTGAGAGAGACAGACACCCGCCAGTCACCTTTAAGCAACGAGTGCTCGTAACGGTGAAACCAGTCTCGCGTAAGCGTACGCGTAATGTCGGTCCGGGCCGCTTCATCTCACAATACCGCCGAAGCAAAGTATGACATGCTGGTAAGCAGTATGACTAGTATCGCCCACAACTCATTGTGTTCTACTCGTGCATATCATCTACGCATAGACCTGGCTCAGATGCCACTGTTGGGGAACGTAGTATTTTAAAATTTTCCTACGATCACGCAAGATCTATCTACCAGATGCATAGCAACGAGAGGGAAGAGTGTGTACGTAGACCGGGAGCGGAAGCGTCAAGTGACGCGGTTGATGTTGTCGAACTTCTTCGCGATCCAACCGATCAAGCACCGAACGTACGACACCTCCGCGTTCAGCACACGTTCAGCTTGATGACGTCCCACGAGCTCTTGATCCAGTTGAGCTTCACGGGAGAGTTTCGTCAGCACGACGGCGTGGTGACGGATATGATGTGTTCACCGGCGCAGGGCTTCGCCTAAGCTCCGCGACGGTATGACCGAGGTGTGATTCTGTGGAGGGGGGCACCGCACACGGCTGAAACAATTCAACTTGTGTGTCTTTGGGTGCCCCCCTGCCCCTGTATATAAAGGAGCAAGGGAGGGAGGACGGCCGGCCCTTCCTGGTGCGGCTAGGGAGTGGACTCCTACTAGGAATAGGATTGCAATCCTATTCCTAGTAGGATTCACCAAAAGAAGGAAGAGGGAAAAGAATAGGAGAGGTGGCGCCCCCCCAATCCTAGTCCAACTAGGAACCCTAGGTGGGGGCGCCGGCCAGCCCTATGGGCTGCATCTCTCTTTCCCTTTAGGCCCACTATGGACCATCCCCTCTCGTAGGGGGTTCCGGTAACCCCCTCCGGCAATCCCGATAAATCCGAAACTTTTCCGAAACACTTCCGGTGTCCGAATATAGTCGTCCAATATATCAATCTTTATGTCTCGGACATTCCGAGACTCCTCGTCATGTCCGTGATCTCATCCGGGACTCCGAACTACCTTCGGTACATCAATACTCATAAACTCATAATACCGATCGTCATCAAACGTTAAGCGTGCGGACCCTACGGGTTCGAGAACTATGTAGACATGACCGAGACTCATCTCCGGTCAATAACCAATAGCGGAACCTGGATGTTCATATTGGCTCCTACATATTCTACGAAGATCTTTTATCGGTCAGAACCGCATAACAACATACGTTGTTCCTTTTGTCAAACGGTATGTTACTTGCCCGAGATTCGATCGTTGGTATCTCTATACCTAGTTCAATCTCGTTACCGTCAAGTCTCTTTACTCATTCCGCAACACATCATCTCGTGACTAACTCATTAGTCTTTTGCTTGCAAGGCTTATTGTGATGTGTGTTACCGAGAGGGCCCAGAGATACCTCTCCGACACTCGGAGTGACAAATCCTAATCTTGATCTATGCCAACACCACAAATACTTTCGGAGACACCTGTAGAGCATCTTTATGATCACCCAGTTACATTGTGACGTTTGATAGCACACAAGGTGTTCTTACGGTATTCGGGAGTTGCATAATCTCGTAGTCATAGGAACATGTATAAGTCATGAAGAAAGCAATAGCAGTTAAACTAAACGATCATAGTGCTATGCTAACGGATGGGTCTTGTCCATCACATCATTCTCCTAATGATGTGATCCCGTTGATCAAATGACAACTCATGTCTATGGCTAGGAAACATAACCATCTTTGATCAATGAGCTAGTCTAGTAGAGGCATACTAGGGACATACTGTTTTGTCTATGTATTCACACATGTACTAAGTTTCCGGTTAATACAATTCTAGCATGAATAAAAGACATTTATCATGATATAAGGAAATACAAATAACATCTTTATTATTGCCTCTAGGGCATATTTCCTTCAAATAATTATACCTTGCTGGAAATAAGGATATTCTTGAAGTTCTACTGTTTCTCAAGATTGCCAAAAGGTTTTTGCAAAGAAAAAACAAGTTCTCAATTTGCAAAGTGAAGGTAAGGCAAAACAGGACAGAATCTGTGAAAAACAGAACAGCAGGCAGTAATTGACCTGTTCGGGATACTTCTGCAACTCAAATAAAAAAACTCAGAACTGACGCACGAAAGACAATTATATAGAGAACGCTGTCGAAACAATTCAGACCAAAAAGATGATCTGGTGATTTTATACGAATTTTTCTATCCAAGGACAGAATCTGTTTCTTGGACAGCACCTCACAACTTTTGAACTTTCTAGCAATCAGAGGCTATACTTGGCACAAATATGAAAAGCAAAGATACAATGATGATGCTACAGCAGTAAACAACATCAAGAATCAACAAAAACAAAAATTTTATTCATGTGGGCTGCCTCCCAAAAGCGCTTTCTTTTATGCCTTTAAGCTAGGCATAATGCATAGATCAAGTTTTATCAAGAGTAAAAGAGTAACTAGACCGTACAACGGACTCAAAAGGTAACTTGACCTTCTTACGAGGGAAGTGTTCCATCCCTTTCTTGAGAGGAAACTGAAATTTTATATTACCCTCTTTCATGTCAATGACAGCACCAACGATGCGCAAAAAGGGACGTCCCAAAATAATTGGACATGAAGGATCACATTCAATATCCATAATAGTGAAATCAACGGGCACATAATTATCATTGACAACAATAAGAACATCGTCGATCCTCCCCAAAGGTTTCTTTATGGAAGAATCAACGAGACGAACACCAAAAGAACAAGAATCATAAGGTTTCAATTTAAGCATATCATATATCCTTTTGGGCATAACAGAGGTACTAGCACCAACATCACATAATGCATAACAAGAGAAGTCATTCAAATAAAGTTTTATCATAGGATCCCAACCATCTTCTAGCTTTCTAGGTATGGAGGCTTCTACTCTAAGTTTCTCCTCCCTAGCTTTGATGAGAGCATTAGTGATATGCTCTGTGAAGGCAAGGTTAAGCGTGCTAGTGCGGGGATCTCTAGACATTTTGTGAAGGAAATCAATAACTTCTGTAAGAGTGCAATTATCAAAATCAAGGTCACGAGCATCAAGTAAAGTAGTAGTGGTGTCCTTAAGGCTCACCTGTTTGGTAGTTTCTATAGCATCACCATTAATAGGTCCATTGGGACCAGGAGTACATTGGGTGCTAAGAGTGTGAACATCCTCAATAACTTGGATACTAGCAACAGTGTGGTGGGTAGGAAGGCTCTTAATTCTTTCCTCTTCCTCCCTTTCTCTAGCCCATCTTTCTTTAAGCTTAGCCATCATCCTAATATTTTCATTGATTTGCACTTGAGTAGCATTAATAGGGATGACTTCCCTCTCCTTAAGAGGAGAAGTTTCAATCTTTAGCAATTTTACCTCATTGGCTAAGTGGTCTATCTTAAAAGAAAGATCATCTAGTTTATGTAGTTTCTCTTCTACATTCTTATTAAAGGCTTTTTGGGTAGTGATGAAATCTCTAAGCATAGTCTCTAGTTCAGTATTGGAGTTCTTGGTACTAGGATAAGCATTGTTGTTCCCATAAGAGTTAGAGGGGAACGGTCTAGAATTGTTACCAAAGTGACTCCTATAAGCATTGTTGTTAAAATTGTTTCTAGAGATAAAGTTAACATCTACTTGTTCTTGAGCAATCAATGAATTTAAAGGAACATCACGAGGATCAACAGTAGATTGCTTCGAAAGTAGAGACATGATCAAGTCAACTTTTTCATTGAGGGAGGAAATCTCCTCGACAGAGTTTACCTTCCTACCTGTTGGAGCGCGTTCGGTGTGCCATTGTGTAGGATCGAAAGTATGTCTAGAGGGGGGGGGGGGTGATTAGACTACTTGTAAATATAAAAATTCTGCCTTTTGACAAAGAACAGTTTTTGGCAGATTCACAATTATGATCAAGTCAAGCATCACCCTACACATGCAATTCTAGAGTATAGGCAACAGAAAGTAAATTGCACATGTAGTAAAGAGAGGTGGAGAAGAGCAAACACAATTTGGAGACGCGGTGATTTTTCCCGTGGTTCCGATAGGTGGTGCTATCGTACATCCACGTTGATGGAGACTTCAACCCACGGAGGGTAACGGCTGCGCGAGTCCACGGAGGGCTCCACCCACGAAGGGTCCACGAAGAAGCAACCTTGTCTATTCCATCATGGCCTACGCCCACGGAGGGCTAGCCTTACTCGGGGTAGATCTTCACGAAGTAGGCGATCTCCTTGCCCTTACAAACTTCTTGGTTCAACTCCACATCTCGATGACGGAGGCTCCCAAGCGACACCTAACCAATCTAGGAGGCACCACCCTCCAAAGGGTAATATATGTTGTAGATGATGATGAACTCCTTGCTCTTGTGCTTCAAATGATAATCTCCCCAACACTCAACTCTCCTCACTGATTTGGCTGTGGCGGAAGAAAGGATTGAGTGGAAAGCAACTTGGGAAGGTTAGAGATCAAGTTTCATATGGTGGGAGTGGAGCAACTTGATCTCAACACAAGGGTAGGTAGTTCTCTTCTCAGAAAGTGTAAGGTAGGAGTGGTAGTTCTTTCTGATGGCTCTCTCCATGAATGAAGAGGGGGTGGAGGGGTATATATAGCCTCCACACAAAAATCCAACCGTTACACACATATTTGAGCAATCTCGGTGGGACCGAAGTTGACAACTCGGTGAGACCGAAAGTTCAAATAATGTGAACGTTGGGGTTTTCGGTGGGACCGAAAATACCATCTCGGTTAGTCCGATTTGAGTAAAGACAGGAGCTTGCCAGTTTCGGTGGGACCGACTTCATCATCTCGGTGACACCGATTTGATGACAAAGGGTTACAGAAGCTTGGCAGCTCATGTTTCGGTGAAACCGATTTCAAACTCGGAATATCCGATTTTTCTAGGGTTTGGCTTATGGCTGAGGTGGTTCATCTCAGTGTGACTGAGTTTGGATAATCGGTGGGACCGAGATTACTTATGAGTGTGTATTGTAGTGAAAGTTGCTGATAGTTAAAGGAGATATATCACTAAGCACTTGAGCAACCAGATCATCAACATAACCTCATACCCTTTTAATAGTATTGGCTTTTCCTATGGACTCAATGTGATCTTGGATCACTAAACCAAAAATGGAGTCTTGAGCTTTTGCCAATGCTTGCCTTAGCATTTTGAGGGGTCCACTTCTTCAGTCATTGCCATACCCATATCACTGAACTTCTCTGAAATGATTCTCAAGTAACTATTAGTTCAATGATATATATATGTTGTTATTAATTGCCAAAACCACCCAGGGATTAGTTGCACTTTCAATCTCCCCCTTTTTGGTAATTGATGACAACATATAGATCAAAGCTTCGACAAGAAATATAATCAATGAATAATATCGTCGCTTTGAGAAGTATGTGATAAGCAAGAGCTCCCCCTAAATTTGTGCATTATTTAAGATTTGCGTTTGAATGCAAATGCACAATCGATTAGGATCATGGGTCACTCTTTCATGTCACATACATCTTGGTGGAGCGCACAAAATGATAAGAATGAATAGCATGCACCCAATCACCAAGACATGAGTAATTAGTCATACAAGATAGGAATAGCATATGATAAGCATTAAGCACACATTAAAGCATAGTACGACCAAGCACTCATTAAGGTAGCATCAAACGTAGTATCAAGCACACTGAAAGTTTCGAAAACCAAAAGGTATCTCAAGGAAACCGCAAAAGAACGAAAGAGCAAAAGCGCAAAGATAACAACACTCTCTCTCTCGAAGCCCTATGATCTATACAATTTCTCCCCCTTTGGCAACAAGTTACCAAAAAGTTTGAAAAAGCATAGAGCTAAACGTCACTGTGGGCTCTGCTGGCGGCTCCCGTCTGGGTTGATGTCGGAGTAGATATGACGGCATCGGCGAAGACTTCAGCTGAAGTCTGTGCTGGAGTAGTGGATACTGGAGCTGTGGCTGGAGTGACTGCTGGAGCTGTAGGAGGTGCTGAAGTTGTAGTCCTGGAGTCAGTCACTGGAATAGCAGCTGATCGGGATCCTCCGGGAACCGGAGCAGTCTGTCGCTGAGAATCCTGGACTAGGTCATCCTGCACAAGCTCTGCCTTGTCCTGCTTTGCTTCCTCCATATCTGCCTCAAGCTTGTTGACGGTCACCTGAATTTCAGTCAGCTTCACGTCCAGAGCGTGGATCTTCTCGTCAACAATCCTCTCTAGGCTCTCCTGAGATTGTTCAATGCTGGCCAGGCGTTGTTCAATGCTTTGAGTAGCTTCAAGAATCTGTTCTCCGAAACTCTTTGGTTTAGCTGCTGCTGGTGCTGCTTCTTTATCAGCCTTGGCTTTCTTAGCAACTTCTATCTTGGCTTGACCTTTGACAGATGTAGGATCCTCCTCGTCCATCACAACAACATTGTCTTCATGCTCTGGCTGCAGGGGTAAGTGTTTCCTATCCAACAAGAATTTGCTCGTGCCAAACTTGGCATTGATAAGCATCTGAATCTGTGGGGCAAATCCACATGACCTTTTCTGGTCAGTTGCAGTCCTCTTAATGGTCTCTACCATTAAGTCCATCACCTTGAAAGGTGCCTTCTCATCAAGTATATGCAGCATGTTGATAGAATACCCTCTGATCATGCGATGATCTCCAGACTTGGGCATCAAGGTATGCCTCAGAATAGTGTTAGTGGTAGGTAAACCTGCCTGGAGATAGTAGACTGAGCCGAGCTTCCATACTTCCAAATCTGCTGCGGGGATCTCCTTGTACATGTTCTTCATGGAATCATGATTCTTCTTTGGAATCCCATAGACATCAATGTCATCCTCTCGTTGCACTGGAGCATTCAGAAGTTCTGCCCATTCTTCAACAGAAGAAGAAAATCTCTGACCTTCAGTCATCCACGTGATCTTCCCATCAGGATAGAAGTGAGCTGAGGCATAGAATTGCATAATCATCTCATCGTTCCAATCTGTCAATTTCTGACCCACAAACTCAGCAACTCCACATGCAGTGAAGCTTTCATGCACATGTGGAAAGAAGTCTCTGTGCTCTTCGCTGTCAATGTATTCCCAGTCAACGTATCTGGTGTCTGCGACTATGGGCTTCTTGTCCATCAGCACAGTCTCATAGAAGTCCTGCCGCTCTCTGGTGTGGAATCTAGGGTCTACAGCAGTCCTTCTCCTCACGGCATATGGGTCAGCTTGTCTCCATAGCCCGAGACCTCTATCTTTCCTTGCCTTCATATCCTCGGCTTGAGGATGAGCATCATTGTGAAGTGGCAGTTTTGGACGGAGTTTCAGCAACACTTGTTCTTCCTCATCAGACTCAGCTGGTGGCACATCACCCTTGTTCTTCTCAGATGCTGGAATGTTCCTGGTAGTCCTCTTGGGCTTGGCAGCAGGCTTTGCTGGAGCTGCCTTAGCTTGAGCAGATTTCTTGGGCTTTGAAGTGGCTCTGGCCCTAATGGCATCACCCATGAGCTTCTGCTTCTGAGGAGCAGGCTGGGGTGCTTCTTCTTCTTCCTCATCCTCGACTGCTGGATCTGCATGAGGATCACTATACACAACCCTCTTTCTCTTGGAGGTTTTCTTCACTTTGCTTACAGCTGGCTCTCCCAAGTTCAGCTTCTTGGCAACAGCTGACTGCTTGACTTTGCTGGTGCCCTTCTTTGACTGCTGACCTTGTTGCTCTTTGGCAACAACCTTTCTCTTAGGCTTGGAGGACACCTCTTCCTCAGCAACGAAATCAGAATCCTCATCATCGGAGTTCTTCTCCTTTCTGGCTCTGGTGGCTGCAGGAGGCAAGCCACTAGGTGTACTCCTCTCACCATCATCAAATGGGCTACTAGCCTCAGGACTAGTGTCTGCTTCCGGAATGTCTGCAATAGGTGACTCTGACCTGTTCTGACTGTCACTGGCATCTGACATGGCTGACAACCTGTGAATAGATAAGGTATAGGCAGAGAAGAAGAGTTGTCACAAACTGCAGAAGTTTTTGCAAAAAAATGAGTTCAAATTTTAGTTTTAAGTTTTCACAGAAGGCATTTCGGTCAGACCGATTTTCAGTTTCGGTGAATCCGAAGTGTGTAACAGAAACTTTACACACCACTTTCGGTTTGACCGAAGTGGGTTTCGGTCCTGCCGAAACACTAGGGTTTCACTAAAACTATATTTCGGTCACACCGATTTGCACAACTCGGTTGGACCGAAAGGTGCAGTGCAATGGCCAGAGGCCGAATCGGTCACACCGAAATTTTAAAATCGGTTTCACCGAGATGTGTTTCGTGGAAACCTAACCCTAAGAATTTTACTCGAATCTAGTTCAAACGAACTAATCTGGTGTAAAAGAAGATTTCAATCGTGGCCAGATATTGGGCAAACCAAACGTGCAGTGAATCGGAGATGGGAGCACGAGTGGGATCAAGACTCACCCTAACTTGGTGGAGTCTCTCTACGGCAGCAACGGCGCGGAGGAGAAGGCCGTTGACGGCGACGGAGACCTGCGGCGAGGGCGCACAGGCGACGACGGCGACGATCCGGAGATCAGGACGACGGCAGCAGGGGATGTGGGGCGAAAACGTTTGAAGGAGTAATCAACGCGCGCTGCCCTCAGTATATATATCCCTTTGCTGTCGGTGGGACCGAGTTGAAAAACTCGGTGGCACCGAGATGGATAACTGCTAGGCAGTTACGCATTTCGGTCACGCCGAGATTTAGAACTCGATTTCACCGAGATGAAACCTAGATCAGTCTAAATGCTTTCGGTTTGACCGAGTTTGAGAAAGTTGGTCTGACCGAAATCACTTAGAAGGTTTTGGAAGTTAGCCCTTGACGGATCGGTGGCTCCGAGTGCTCCTCACTCGGAGGGTCCGAAAATGACTTGTTCAAAGTTTGTGATATAAGCATGAATAGAATTTGAGACAAGAAAGCATAGATAGCTAGGGGAGGTACTTAGGCATTCTTGTCCATCCATTTGGCCAGAAAAAAATCAAAACAACCAAAACAACAAATGGATGTCCTCGAATGGATAAAATCATGCATTCAACATGCTCACACAATAAGATAGCAAATGAAATGTGTGTCAAACATGCACAACCAAAACTCTAGCTACTAACACACAACTTGTCGATGACTAGGTCATCTTTATATGAGTATTTTGACTTAGGAGCCAAATGAGAACATTTGATCATAGGTCATACTCATCGTTCAAGCACAAGTGGGGTTACCACTTTTACATAAAGCATTGATGTGTTCACATCATTTGAAGATGCTTTAGCTCAATTTTTAGAGCAAAGCTCCCCCTAGATGTGAGAACCCCTTTTAAAGGGTCAAACTAACCTTGGGTTGTCGTAGAAGACTTCATGTAGATGTTGAAGATGTGGATGCTCAATGTTGATGTAGATCATCAAGAGTTGGGAGCTATCCTTTGGATTAGGGCACTTTCAATACCTACATGGGTTAGTCCCACAAGGAACAAACAAGGATATCCATAGACATAGATTGAAGTTCACAATAGATGATGTCCATGAAAGCAATGATTACCTTGTCCCTTGACTTACCAACAAGAGGGTTTGTGACTCCATGAACTAGTGCATGATGTGGAAGTTGATTGCACAAGTTGCCAAAATGAATGTGAGTGTAGTATGTTGGCGGAGTCACCCTCAAGAACCTTCTAGTTCTTCTTCTTCGGGATCCACATCATCTTGATGGGAATCCTTGGGGTTGTAGTTGAGCTTGACGAAGTAGAACTTGACGTTTCCTTGGGAACCCACTTGACCATGGCTTGAGGTGCTTCAATGAATGCATCAATCTCCTCTTGAAGCTTGTCCTTGGCTTTTAGCTTGTGGTCTTATGGTGGAAGGTCATCTTGAGCTTGTTCCACATTGGAAGAAGTAGGATCATACTTCTCCTTTTGAGAAACAAACTGTGGAGTAGGATATTGACCTTCTTCCCACTCAACACCTTCGGCGTTGAGCTTTCGCTCAAAACCAATTCCTTGATTCTTCCGGTGCCTTCCTTGCTTGCGAACAATTTCCTCGAAGTTCTTGCTTCCGGCAAGACTCTTGTAGACACCTTTCTCTATGATCCCTTTCAATAAACTATTCTCTTGCTCAAGTGTAACTTGGCTTGAAACATTGTTAGTGGAATCAAGAGAACTACTAGAAGCAACAACATTAGATTTAACATGGTTATTGTTACTGCTAGAGGAAGAATTTTTCTTATACTTGTCATGCTTAGTCTTAATAGGTGGCAAGAAATTAGACAAGAGAAGTCGTTTGGCAAGATATGAAGAACTCTTCTTTCGAAGATCGTCATTGATCACTTTTAGAAACTCATGTTCTTGCTCTAGAGTGAGCTTCTCGAAGCGTAGCTTCTCATGAGATCTTAGGAGCTCTCTATGATCTTCTTGAGTTGTTTCATGAGCTAACTTAAGAGTGTTTAGTTCTTTAGTTAGACGCTCAATCTCCTTCATAGCATTGTCATTCGACTCTTCTCGACTATAAAGACTACTAGCATTTTCATCGTTACTAGGCTCACTAGATTTATCATGCAAGAGCTCATCTTCACCAAGCAAGTCATCCTCATCACTATTGAAGTCAATGAATTCAGGGTGTGATACCTTGGGGCCTTTAGCCATGAAGCATCTTCCAATTCCCTCATTTGGTGAATCAAATAAGTCGTAGGAGTTGGAGTTGGAGGATACGAGAGCAAGAACGGCAACACCTTCATCTTGACTGTAGTCGGAGTCGGAGTGATAGCTTCCATCGGATTGATTGTCGGAGTCGGAGCCGGAGACCCATTCACCTACATGAGCTTGATGTCTTCTTCTTGTGTAGCTCCTTGATGACTTGTCTTTCCTCTCCGAATCCTTGCTTCTCCGAGAGGGTCTTCGTTCATAACGATCATCTCTACTCCTTCTCTCTTTCCGAGGTGACTCATCTCTTGATCTTCTTCTTGGAGATTCTTCTCTTCTCTTGTGGGGAGCCGTACACTCATTTGAGTAGTGTCCGGGTCTTCCACAATTGTAGGAGTTTCGATCACGACTAGAAGATCTCTTTTCATCATATGATCTAGACTTTGAGCTTCTTTCTTTGCCTCTATTCTTGTAGAATTTGTTGAAGTTCTTAACCATTAGGCTTATCTCTTCATTGGAAACTAACTTGTCACTTGAGGTTGTGGGAGCATCACTTGTAGCTTTGTAAGCACCACTTGACTTGTTGTGAAGCTCTTCCTTATCCTTAAGTGTCATCTCATGAGCAACAATTCTTCCAATGACTTCAGTTGGCTTGAGAGTCTTGTAGTTTGGCATCATTTGGATCAAAGTGCACACGGTGTCATACTTTCCTTCCAAAGCTCTTAGAATCTTCTTGATGATGAATCGGTCGGTCATTTCTTCGCTTCCTAAGCCGGCAATCTCATTTGTGATGAGAGCAAGCCTAGAGTACATTTCAGCGACTCCTTCACCATCCTTCATCTTGAACTTGTCAAGTTGACCTTGAAGAATATCTAGCTTTGATTCCTTCACAGACTCGGTACCTTCGTGCATTTCAACCAAAGTATCCCAAATCTCTTTTGCATTTTCAAGACGGCTGATTTTGTTGAAATCCTCGGGACACAAAGCATTGAAGAGAATGTCACAAGCTTGAGCATTGTTTTGCAACATCCGCAACTCTTCCGGTGTAGCTTCGCGATCCGGAACTTTTCCTTCCTCGAAGAATTCACCTTGCATACCAACACAAATAATGCCCCATGCGGCTGGGTTATGACCAAGAATATGCATTTTCATTTTATGCTTCCAACTAGCAAAATTTGTACCATCAAAGTAAGGACCTCTACGATAATTATCCTCACTAGATGGCATACTCTCCTAGGTTGTGAAACCAAGCTTATGGAGTCCAATGCAATGGAAACTAATACAATGGAGACCAAAGCTCTGATACCACTTGTAGGATCGAAAGTATGTCTAGAGGGGGGGGGGGTGATTAGACTACTTGTAAATATAAAAATTCTGCCTTTTGACAAAGAACAGTTTTTGGCAGATTCACAATTATGATCAAGTCAAGCATCACCCTACACATGCAATTCTAGAGTATAGGCAGCGGAAAGTAAATTGCACATGTAGTAAAGAGAGGTGGAGAAGAGCAAACGCAATTTGGAGACACGGTGATTTTTCCCGTGGTTCCGATAGGTGGTGCTATCGTACATCCACGTTGATGGAGACTTCAACCCACGGAGGGTAACGGCTGCGCGAGTCCACGGAGGGCTCCACCCACGAAGGGTCCACGAAGAAGCAACCTTGTCTATTCCATCATGGCCTACGCCCACGGAGGGCTAGCCTTACTCGGGGTAGATCTTCACGAAGTAGGCGATCTCCTTGCCCTTACAAACTTCTTGGTTCAACTCCACATCTCGATGACGGAGGCTCCCAAGCGACACCTAACCAATCTAGGAGGCACCACCCTCCAAAAGGTAATAGATGTTGTAGATGATGATGAACTCCTTGCTCTTGTGCTTCAAATGATAATCTCCCCAACACTCAACTCTCCTCACTGATTTGGCTGTGGTGGAAGAAAGGATTGAGTGGAAAGCAACTTGGGAAGGTTAGAGATCAAGTTTCATATGGTGGGAGTGGAGCAACTTGATCTCAACACAAGGGTAGGTAGTTCTCTTCTCAGAAAGTGTAAGGTAGGAGTGGTAGTTCTTTCTGATGGCTCTCTCCACGAATGAAGAGGGGGTGGAGGGGTATATATAGCCTCCACACAAAAATCCAACCGTTACACACATATTTGAGCAATCTCGGTGGGACCGAAGTTGACAACTCGGTGAGACCGAAAGTTCAAATAATGTGAACGTTGGGGTTTTCGGTGGGACCGAAAATACCATCTTGGTTAGTCCGATTTGAGTAAAGACAAGAGCTTGTCAGTTTCGGTGGGACCGACTTCATCGTCTCGGTGACACCGATTTGATTACAAAGGGTTACAGAAGCTTGGCAGCTCATGTTTCGGTGAAACCGATTTCAAACTCGGAATATCCGATTTTTCTAGGGTTTGGCTTATGGCTGAGGTGGTTCATCTCGGTGTGACTGAGTTTGGATAATCGGTGGGACTGAGATTACTTATGAGTGTGTATTGTAGTGAAAGTTGCTGATAGTTAAAGGAGATATATCACTAAGCACTTGAGCAACCAGATCATCAACATAACCTCATCCCCTTTTAATAGTATTGGCTTTTCCTATGGACTCAATGTGATCTTGGATCACTAAACCAAAAATGGAGTCTTGAGATTTCGCCAATGCTTGCCTTAGCATTTTGAGGGGTCCACTTCTTCAGTCATTGCCATACCCATATCACTGAACTTCTCTGAAATGATTCTCAAGTAACTATTAGTTCAATGATATATATGTTGTTATTAATTGCCAAAACCACCCGGGGATTAGTTGCTCTTTCACATTGGGAATAGTTGGTCATCATCTCATCGAGAAGCTTTGTGGCAGCACCAAGTGTAGTTGACATAAAAGTTCCTCCCGCGGCCGAATCTAACAAGTTCCGCGAGGTAAAGTTCAAGCCTGCATAAAAAGTTTGGATAACCATCCAAGTAGTCAAACCGTGAGTAGGGCAGTTCTTGATAAGAGACTTCATACGTTCCCAAGCTTGGGCAACGTGTTCATTATCCAATTGTTTAAAATTCATAATGTTACTTCTAAGTTGGATAATCTTAGCAGGTGGATAGTATTTTCCGATAAAAGCATCTTTGCACTTGTCCCATGAATCTATGCTATTTCTAGGCAAAGACTGAAACCAAATTTTAGCTCCTCCTCTCAAAGAGAAAGGAAAAAGCTTAAGCTTAACAATATTACCATCTATTTCTTGGTACTTTTGCATATCACAAAGTTCAACAAAGTTGTTCAAGTGTAAAGCAGCATCATCTCCAGCACTGGAGAATTGTTCTTTCATGACTAAGTTCAGTAAAGCAGGTTTAATTTCATATGAAGGTGCTGAAGTGGCAGGTGTAGTGATAGGTGTGCTGATAAAGTCATCGTTGTTGTGACTAGTGAAGTCACACAACTTGGTGTTCTCGGTGGAACCCATAGTAGCAAGCAAGCAAGATAACTATTTTTGTGATTTTCGATAAAAGGAACTAAAGCAAAAATGAAAGGTAAACTAACAAGACTAAAAAGCAAAGGTAAAAGATAGCATGCAACTCCACTATCCTGAAGAGTGGAGTCCCCGGCAACGGCGCCAGAAAATACTCCTTGATGGGCCTCGAACCCCTCGTTGGTTACCCCAAGTGGAAGGTGTAAGATGCAGTAAGTAGAAGTGTTTTCCCCTAGCAAAGATGCCAAGGATCGATTCCCCAGAGACTCCTAGGTTCAACAGGTAGGTGTCAATTGCTACGGCGCCAGATTAGTAGCAACCAACGTGGACCTGCACACAGGTACAAATAACTTTGCTCCCAACGAGTACAGAGAGGTTGTCAATCTCTCCGGCCTTGTAGTTCACAAAGGGTTAAAAGCAATGATAGTAGTGATAGATAGTTTTTGCGATAGTAGGTAAATAACGAAAAGTAAATAGTGTATGTGATCAATGATGGTAATATGGACCGGAGTCTCATGATGTTCACTAGTGATGTCTCTCTCCCAAAAGAAGATAAAACAGCTATGCGAGGTAAACAAATTACAGCTGGGCAATTGACAGGACCACGAACGCAAACCAATGCTGACTACATTGCAAGAAAGGTTGAGGTTCAAAGCATGGGCAGTACGCCAAAGTAAGTAGACCGAAATCCATCAATATCTACTACTAATCATCCACCTTGAGATATCTATCCAGAACATCTCACTGGTATTAAGTTGCGAGTCCCACCCATAGTGTAAACTCAATGCAACAGACAACTGCATTAAAAGAACTTTGCGTAAAGTAAACAATCCTTGCACCCGCGGGCACAAGCACCGTTGTTTTCCCCCTTGTGGCAACAGCACATCCCCTAGACTCATGTTTCTGTCACTCAAGCTAGTCATCGAGGGGCATGAACCCACAATCAAGCATAACGTTCCCGCTTGGAGTCACTACCTATTACTCGGCCAAAGCAATAAATAACAACGGAGAACATGCAAGAATTACTTATGAACTAAAATATAAAAGAGGTGAATCAAATATATTACTCAAGATCAATCTGAACATAATCTCATAATCCATCGGATCCCAGCAAACTCAACATAGCAATAGCATAAGGATTACATAGGTGCCTCGATCATGTAGGGCAGCTCACGAGGACTAATTAGTGAAGCACAAGAACGGGAGGAGAACATCACATAGCTACTGGTCATGGACTCATGGTCCAAGGGAGACTACTCACGAGTCATCCGGGAGGCGTCCATGGTGGTGGAGAAGCTCCCGGTGGTGATCCTCCCCTCCGGCAGGGTGCCGGGAAGAGTTCTCCTGGTGCTCCCGATCTTGGAAGCGGCGGCGGCGGCGGAACAGAGATGGGATCGCGAAAAGAAGTCCTGTTTCGAGGGTTTCGGAGAGTCCTTTAAATATATGCCAAAGTAGGGCACCGGGGGACTCTCGGGGGGCCGAGGCGCCCCCCCGGCGCGGCCCAGGGGGGGGGGGCGCCCACAGGGCGCCTGGAGCCCCTGTGCCCCCCCAGGTTGCCCTTCGGATGCAGTGTTGTTTCCGTATCGCTGATTTTATATATAATTTTTCTGGATTTTTCTGGGCAGTTCTCGAAACGTGAAAACCTGAAATACAAAAACAGCCGAAAACAGAAACTGGCACTGGGGTGCACTGGATTAGTAAGTTAGTCAAAATATGATCAACAGTGTATGGAAGTGTATGAATATCATAGCAATATCACCCAAAAGTGGCATGGAGCAAGCAGAAATTATAGATACGTTTTGGACGTATCATAACTCTGCTCGAAAATTCGAGAATCTTAATAGGCTTCTCCTCGTAAGTCAGATCACTGTCCAACTGAATTGCTTCCAGGGGTACTGTGTCTCTAAGCGGTATATCGGCCATCTCCGCATGGCACTTCTTAAGCTGCGAAACGTGAAACACATCGTGCACTCCTGACAATCCTTCGGGCAATTCCAACTTATAGGCAACCTCTCCCATGCGTTCCAAAACATGGTAAGGTCCCACAAATCTCGGGGCTAATTTCCCTTTAACTCCGAAATGTTTAACTCCTTGCAGAGGTGATACTCTCAAGTATGCTCTATCTCCGATCTCATAGGTTATCTCCTTACGCTTCGAGTCTGCATAACTTTTCTGCCTGGACTGAGCTACCTTCAGTCTATCTCGGATCAACTTCACCTTCTCCTCAGACTCTTTGATTAAGTCTGGTCCAAACAACTGTCGGTCTCCAATTTCATCCCACATCAACGGTGTTCGGCATCTCCTTCCATACAATGCCTCGAACGGTGCCATCTTCAAACTGGCTTGGTAACTGTTGTTGTATGAGAGCTCTGCGTAGGGCAAATTGTCATCCCAACTAGATCCATAATCTAATGCACATGCTCTCAACATATCTTCCAAAATATGATTGACTCTCTCTGTCTGTCCATCTGTCTGCGGATGAAAAGCTGTGCTAAACTCTAGTCTGGTACCCAAAGTTTCATGTAACCGATTCCAAAACTTTGAGGTAAACTGGGTTCCTCTATCTGATACGATGCTCCTCGGAACTCCATGCAGACATACAATTCTGGTCATGTATATCTTTGCCAACTTTGCACCGGTATATGTGGTTTTCACAGGGATAAAGTGGGCTACCTTCATCAATCGGTCCACTACTACCCAGATTGAATCATATCCTGCTTTTGTCCTGGGCAATCCGGTGATAAAATCCATGCCAAGCTTCTCCCACTTCCATTCGGGTATTGGCATAGGTTGTAACAATCCTGCTGGCTTCTGATGTTCTGCCTTTACTCTCTGACATACATCACAAACTGCTACATACTCCGCGATATCTTTCTTCATACCAGTCCACCAGAAAATGTCCTTAAAATCCAAATACATCTTAGTATTTCCTGGGTGAATCGAGTACGGTGAATCATGGGCTTCCTGTAAAATCAACTTCCTGATCTCCGGGTCATTAGGCACATACACGCGGTCCTCAAACCATGAGGTGTCGTGTTCATCCTCACAAAATCCTTTAGCTTTTCCTTCGCTCATCTTCTCCTTTATAGAGGCAATCTCCTGGTCTGTTTTCTGAGCTTCTCGGATTTTATCCATCAGGGTAGACTGGATTTCTAGTGTTGCTACATAGCCTCTCGGAACTATCTCCAAACACAGTTCTCGTAAGTCCTCGGCTAACTCCTTTGGGAATTCTTCCATCATTAGGGTATTGACATGGCTCTTACGGCTTAGCGCATCGGCTACTACGTTAGCCTTTCCGGGATGATAATGCAATCTCATGTCATAATCCTTAATGAGTTCCAGCCATCTCCTTTGCCTAAGATTCAACTCCTTCTGAGTGAATATATACTTCAAACTCTTGTGATCCATATATACTTCACAATGGTTTCCAATGAGAAAGTGTCTCCACGTCTTCAATGCATGCACTACGGCTGCTAACTCCAAATCGTGGGTGGCATAGTTCAGCTCATGAGGTTTTAGCTGTCGTGAAGCATACGAAACAACTCTTCCTTCCTGCATAAGAACTGCTCCAAGTCCTTGACGTGAAGCGTCGTAGTACACCTCATAATCCTTATGTTGATCTGGTAGAATCAACACAGGTGATGAGACCAACCTTTACTTTAATTCCTGGAAACTGGCCTCACATTCTTCTGTCCAACTAAACTTGGTGTCCTTCTTTAACAACTCCGTCATTGGCTTTGCAATCCTTGAGAAATTCTCAATGAATCTCCGGTAGTATCCTGCAAGTCCAAGAAAACTCCGGATCTCTCCAACTGTTGTCGGTGCTTCCCAATGGGTCACAGTGTCCACCTTGGCAGGATCTACTACTATTCCTTCTCCAGATATAACGTGTCCAAGAAATCCGACTTCCTTCAACCAAAACTCGCATTTGCTAAACTTGGCATATAACTGATGTTCTCTGAGCTTCTCCAATACCAATCGCAAATGCTCTGCATGCTCCTCTTCATCCTTCGAGAAGATCAAAATATCATCTATGAACACTACGACGAACTTATCCAAATACTCCATAAACACTTTGTTCATCAGGTTCATAAAGTATGCCGGTGCGTTCGTCAGACCAAACGACATAACGGTATACTTGTACAACCCATACCTAGTGGTAAAGGCCGTCTTAGGTATATCCTGCTCTCAGATCTTCAATTGATGGTACCCTGATCGCAGATCGATCTTGGAAAATATCTTAGCTCCTTGCAATCTATCGAACAGATCATTGATCATTGGCAATGGGTACTTGTTCTTGATCGTTACTTCATTCAATCCTCGGTAATCAACAACCATTCTCAACGATCCATCCTTCTTTTCCACTAGAAGTACTGGCGAACCCCAAGGCGAAGAACTTGGGCATATGAATCCTTTATCCAGTAACTCCTTAATCTGTTTCTTAATTTCCTCCAAATCCTTTGCGGGCATCCTATATGGTCTCTTGGAAATTGGTCCGGTGCCTGGCAAAAGTTCAATCAAAAATTCTATATCTCTGTCAGGTGGCATTCCTGACAGTTCTTCTGGAAACACATCCGGATAATCCTTCACTACTGGCACTTCCTCCTGAACAACTCCCGACAAGGAATTTAATCTGCTCCTCTTTGACTCATGCCGGGATACATACTTGATCCTTCTTCCTTCCGGCGTAGTAAGCAAAATGGTCTTACTGGCACATTCAATATTCCCTTCATACTTAGATAACCAATCCATGCCTAATATCACATCCAGTCCTTGAGATTCCAATACTATTAGGTCCGAAGGGAAAATGTAATTACCAATCCTTAAGGGCAACTGACCACACCATGACTTAGCCATATACTCCGCTCCTGGTGAGGTTACTAACATGGGCGATCTAAGGGCTTGGGTTGGCAGCTTATACTTATCCACAAATCCCCTTGAAATGTATGAATGCGATGCACCAGTATCGAAAAGAACGAGTGCAGTAAGGGACTTAACTAAGAACTTACCTATTACTGCATCTGGTTGCTCCTCTACCTCCTCCACGGTCACGTGGTTCACTTGTCCTTTGTTGAACGGATTGGGCTTCTTCGCGGCGCTTCCATTGCCGTTCCCATTCTTAGCTTTTGGGCAGTCAGTGGCATAATGTCCATTCTTCCCGCACTTGAAACAAGTGACATGGCTGAAATCCCTCTTGGTGGGTGTAGACGGTGTAGGGCGGCTCTGGTTTCCATTGGCTCCATTCCCATTTCCATTCTTAGTGCCATTGTGATTGTGCGAGCTACCTTCTCCATGGTTATGTTGAAACTGTCCTACCGTCTTAGGGGTAAAACGGGGCTTCTGCTGTGCTCCAGAGTTATACCTTCCTTGCCCATACTTCCTCTTGCGACTTTCAATCTGTTGATGCTTCCTTTCAATCATTAGGGCGCGGTTAACCAACTCCTGGTAGTTATTGAAAGTTGCGACCATCAACTGTACACTCATCTCATCATTCAGCCCTTCCATGAATCTCTCTTGCTTAGCGGCATCTATGGCCACATCATCTGGGGCATAACGAGAGAGGGTACTAAACTCATCCACGTACTGGGCCACAGTGCGATTTCCTTGGCGCAAATTGCGAAACTCCTGCTTCTTCATACTCATAGCTCCAGTTGAGACATGGGCGGTACGAAAAGCTTGCTGGAACTGATCCCAAGTCACATTGGCTATGGGGTAAGTGGCTGTGTAATTCTCCCACCACGCTGCGGCTGGTCCAGACAACTGGTGTGCGGCAAATCGCACTTTCTCAGCATCCGAGCAATTGACGGTGGTCAAATCCCTTCCAATCTTGCGTAGCCAGTCATCAGCCACTATTGGTTCGATGCTGCTAGCAAACACTGGTGGTTGCAACCTTAAGAAACATGTCAGGTTGTCCACGGGTGGTGGTAGTGGAGGGTTGTTGTTGTTGTTGTTGTTGTTGTTCTGGTTGTTCTGGTTGTTCTGAGTATTCTGGACAAGAAGTTGCATCAGGGTGTTCTGCTATTGGATCAACTGGGTGAGCTCAGGGGGAAACTCAAATTCACGTCTTGGAGGCATCTGATGGGTGTAGAGGGAAGAGATTAGAATAGAAAAGAGGTCTAAGGGAAAATCACTACCCATATGCACATGAGGCAAACACAATCATATCACTCCAATCAATTTCAAGCAAGGTCTTACAAATCTAACTAACGTTACAAAAGTGCTCTAAAGCTAATATATGGAGGTAAACTACTAGTCACAGGGGTGTCATCTAAAAATATTGATCGACAGAGGATTCCATGATATCTGCTCCAGCTTCATCTTCATAGTCTTCGTCCTTGCTATCCTCAGGTTCTGAATCCGTGTCGTCAATGATGATGTAGTCTTCGGGTGGAATCTCCTTGGGTTCTTCTTCCTCGTCTTCTTCTCCCATGAGTATCCCTAACTTCCGTGTTAGGTCATCATTCTTCTTCACAAGTATTTTCATCTCCTCCTCATATCCGTCGCGTGTAGACTTGAGTTCTTCCTCTAGCTCCAAGTTCCTATTTAGGGCTTTCTTAAAATCTATCATCCCTGCACACATTTGGTGCTCCCGGCGACGAATGTGATGGTTCAACTCCTGAATGAATGCTGCAATGGATCTATCCTTCCGGGTGTAGATCATATCCCAATTCTCATCTCGGCGTCCACAAATCTGGTAGATAGTGTCCTTTAGCTCTTGCTGGTAGACTTCTCCAATCCTTCCCATAGCGATGTGGGCTGCCATGCTCCTGCCTAGGTTCCATGTAGGCGCATTGAAAGAAAATGCTATGAGTGAGGTGACGGGTGTGAACGTCCTTCCTGGAACTTGAGTTTGAATCAGCCAACGCTCCTCCTCAGGTAGAGTGGCATTGTAGGTTCCGGTGAAACTTGGTAGTCCAATGTTTAGATATCTGTGACTTCCTTCAGGTGTCGTCCAAATGGTGTATCATCATCCGGTTGCATGAACTTGTTCTTTGCATCCACCATCCTAAAGAGTAGAAAAGATGAGGAGTCGGAAAACAGAAGAGTGAATAGTGCTCTAGGGCTTTAGCTTAGTGGTCGTGTCCTACAGTCAGCGTGTGCTCTGATACCATCTTGTAGCGACCAGACCTCAAATAGTCTGATCTCTGTGCATCAGTGTCATCCCTGGATCAGTAATGCTGACACACACAGTACTTGAAGGATTTATAACAGAGTAGCAATCACACACTTATTACATCGATAGTCCAACAATGAATTTATTACAATAAATATGGCTGAAGGCCATCTAACACGATAACAGCGGAAGGCTTGGAAGATAAGTGAGTCCATCAACTCCAACGGCATCACCGAGTATAGAACCACGACTGATACGTCCAAAACGTATCTATAATTTCTGCTAGCTCCATGCCTCTTTTGTGTGATATTGCTATGATATTTATGCACTTCCATACACTTTTGATCATATTTGTACTAACCTATTAACTCAGTGCACCCTAGTGCCAGTTTCTGTTTTCTGCTGTTTTTGTATTTCAGGTTTTCCCATTACGTAAATTGCCAGAAAAATCCCGGGAAAAATATATAAAAAATCAGCGTTCCGGAAGCTTCCATGCATCCAAAGTAGGGCCAGAGGGGGGCCACCAGGGCTCCAGGCGACCAGAGGGGGCGGCCCCCCTCCTGGCCGCGCCTGGGCCCCCCTTGCCTCTTCTGACGCCCCCCTTTGGCATATATTTACACCGCGTCCCGAAACCCTCGAGGACGGAATCCTTTTTCGTGATCTCATCTCTGTTCCGCCGCCGCCGCGCTTCCAAGATTGGGAGCACCAGGAGAACTCTTCCCGGCACCCTGCCGGAGGGGAGGATCACCACCGGGAGCTTCTCCACCACCATGGACGCCTCCCGGATGAGTTGTGAGTAGTCTCCCTTGGACCATGAGTCCATGACCAGTAGCTATGTGATGTTCTCCTCCCCTCTTTGTTCTTCACCGATTAGACCTCGTGAGCTGCCCTACATGATCGAGGCACATATGTAATCCTTATGCTGTTGCTATGATGAGTTTGCTGGGATCCGATGGATTACGAGATTATCTTCAGATTGTGTGTGAGTAATATATTTGATTCACCTCTTTTATATTTATGTTCTTGAGTAATTCTTGCATGTTCTCTGTTGCTGTTTATTGCTTTGGCCAAGTAGTAGGTAGTAACTCCAAGAGGGAACGTTATGCTTGATTGTGGGTTCATGCCCCTCGATGACTAGCTTGAGTGACAGAAACATGAGTCTAGGGGATGTGCTGTTGCCACAAGGGGGAAAACAACGGTGCTTGTACTTGCGGGTGCAAGGATTGTTTACTTTACGCAAAGTTCTTTTAATGCAGTTGTCTGTTGCTTTGAGTTTACACTATGAGTGGGACTCGCAACTTAATACCAGCGAGATGTTCTGGATAGATATCTCAAGGTGGATGATTAGTAGTAGATGCAGATGGATTTCGGTCTACTTGCCTTGGCGTACCACCAATGCTTTTGAGCCTCTACCTTTCTTTGCAGCATAGTTAGCATTGGTTTGCGCACATAATCCTGTCAATTTCCCAGCTGTAATTCGTTTACCTCGCTTAGCTGTTTTATCGTCTTTTGGGAGAGAGACATCACTAGTGAACATCATGGGACCCCGGTCCATATTACCATCACTGATCACACCCGTTATTTACTTTCTATTCTTACTTACTAGTTGCAGTCATACCTATCACTATTATCTCTTGCGTTTGATCCTTTGTAAACGACAAGGCCGGAGGGATTGACAACCTCTCTGTACTCGTTGGGAGCAAAGTTATTTGTATCTGTGTGCAGGTCCTATCAATCGCTAAGTTGCGCCGCTAGCAGTTGACACCTTCTTGTTGACCCTCGGAGTCTCAGGGGATTCGATCCTTGGTATCTTTGCCAAGGGAAAACTACCGCTACACTGCATCTCAAACCTTCCACTTGGGGTAACCAACGAGGGGCGAGAAGCCATCAAGCAAAGTTTTCTGGCGTCGTTGCCGGGGACTCCACTCTTCAAGGTAGGGGAGTTGCACACTATCATTTATCTTTGCTTTTTAATCTTGTTAGTTTACCTTTCAATTTTCTTTATGTCTTTTCACTAGTTTTGCTTAATGGAAAACAACAAAAATATGAGAGAGCTTTATAAGCTCTACCTTGCTTTGGGACATGATGTGTTTGAAGAGAAAATTAAAAAACCTATGGAACTTTATTATTTGCATAACAATCATGATGGTGGTGATGTTATTAGTATGCATTCTTTGGATATCAATATTGCTAATGACATGGAAAGCTCTAAGCTTGGGGATGACACGTTTGATGAACATGATATTTTTAGTCCCCCAACTTTTGAAGAGAAAATTTACTTTGATGATACTTTGCTTCCTATATATGATGATTACAATGATGAATATGATGTTTTCAGTCCACCTACTATTAAGGATAAAATTTATTATGATTATGATATGCCTCCTAAATACAATGATTACCATGATGGTTATGATTGCTTTACTCTCAACATTCCTAATAAGAAAGATTTTGCTTATATGAAGAGTAATGATACCTTTTTGCATGTGGATCATGGTAACAATGCCTTATGTGATGCTTATATTGTTGAGTTTATTCGTGATCCCACTGAAAATTATTATGAGAAGGGAACATATGCTTATAGATATTTCAATAATATCAAGTTCCCTCTCTTTATGTTGAAGGTTTTGAAGCTGCACTTGTTTTGTCTTCCTATGCTTATTGCTTTGTGCTTCAATGAATTATTGTATTGCAATATTCCTATGCATAGGAAGCATGTTAGTCTTAAATGTGTTTGGTATTTGATTCTTGATGCTCTCTTTTGTTCTTCAACTCTTATTCCTACGAGAGCATCATTAAAGTCTTAAGCCTATCTTTATGGCTATAAAGAAAGAGCTCTAGGGAGACAACCCTTGTTATCTTTGCTTTCAGTTTGTTCTTTCAGTTTTAGTGGACTTGATGTTTGTTACTACTGTAGCAACATCATTGTATCATTACTTTTCAGCTTTGTGCCAAGTTTAGCCTCTGATTGCAAGAAAGTTCAAAAGTTGTGACGTGCTGTCCAGGAAACAGATTCTGTCCTTGGACAGCAAAATTCGTATAAAATCAACAGATCATCTTTTTGGTCTGAATTTTTTCGACAGCGTGCTATATACAATTGGCTTTCGGGCGTCTGTTCTGAGTTTTTTGATTTGAGTTGCAGAAGTGCCCCGAAAAAATTATTTACTACCTGCTGGTCTGTTTTTCACAGATTCTATCCTGTTTTGCCTTTTCTTCGTTTTGCAAACCTTGAGCTTGCTTTTTCTTTGCAAAAACCTTTTGGCAATCTTGAGAAACAGTAGACCATCAAGATTATCCTTATTTCCAGCAAGGAAAAATTATTTTATTATGGGTACTAACCTCGCTAATCAGATTATGATGAGTTATGTATGAAGGGAGTTTTCAAGTGTGCGAGGGAAGATGATAAAAAGATTCAGGAGGGTCAAACGCTCAAGCTTGGGGATGCCCCCATGCACCCCCAAGAAATATTCAAGAAGACTCAAGCGTCTAAGCTTGGGGATGCCCCCGTGCATCCCCTTCTCCATCAACAATTATCAGTTCGTCTTTCGTTCCACTATATTTTAATCACTTCATGTGTTACGTGCTATGCTTGGAGCGTCTTGCTTTTAGTTTCCTTTTTAGTTTTCTTTAGCTTTGCTTGCTTTTCATAACAAGTTGGAACCCATCTTTCTTTGTGTGGGAGAGAAACACGCTCCACTTCAACCTAGAACACAACATAGGATTTTCATGTTTATCTTTGCTGTGTATGTTCTTGGTCTTTCAATAGCTACTGTCATGTTTAGCTCTTAGTTTTCATGCTTTTCTTTTTAAAGAGCTTTTGTTTAGTTGGTTGCTGGAACTCTCTTGAGTTATCATGCTTATCTTGTTAAGAGAGTTGGCTTCTGTTGCACTGGTTGATATGTCTATGATACAAATGCTATGTGCATAATGGTGCTTAGTAGTTCATGTTTTCTTATGGTTAGTATCAAATAGCTGGGGGGGTTCTTAATGTGTTATTGAAGTACCAACATGATTTGTTTGCCTATGATGTGGTATGGTTTAGTGATATCTTCCTCCAAGAATTTATTTTGATTAACTTGGCATATGCTCACGCATATTTAAGACTGTAAAGAAAGTCTATCAAGCCTTGATGATCTTTGATTTCTGAGTAGCGATATAACTTCCATGCCCGATTCAATGTTGCTTTGTCGCTCTGCATGATTATGGCCGTCATTGCTCTCTTAGTTGGTCGCTCCTAGTATTTTGCTAACCTTCGCCTGTACTAAGCGGGCTGACTGCTTGTGCATCCAAAATCCTTTAAACCAGTTATGCCATATGCGTCCACCATACCTTCCTATACATGGTATTTACCTGCCATTCCTAACGAAGACTATCTTGTACCATCTCGAAATTAATCAAAAAAGCATTTCTCTTTTGTGCCTCTATTTTAGCTCATGAGGAAGTAGTAGTTAATTCATGATCTTTTTAGGTTGGACAAGCTTCACCCCGGGATTGCATGTCTAATGTGCAAACCCCTAATACGAGAAGGAACTGGCAAAGAGTGCGCCCGGCTCATTAAAAAAATATACAACAAACAAACCCTCCTTCACGCTTTGTTCATGAGAAATTAGAAAACTTTGGCAGTGATAAACAAAGGAGATTAAGAGGATGTGATCGTCCTCGTGCGGGAGCCGTTCCTCGAAACTTGTCCAGCTCGAGAAGTAATTGAGTTATCTGCTAGCATTCGTTGACAAAATATGCATATTCCAAAAAATAATTTTACCTCTGTTTTTAAAAACCAAGAGCTCTGGTACATGTTTAGTTTTTGTTTCCGACCACGGGTTTTCAACCTTGCCATCAAAAGCCACGGTTCGAGAGTCTCCACCTTCTTTAAAGCACCAACTATTGAGAGCATGATTGTCATTCTGAGTGTAATGTGCATTGTCCCAAAGTACCATTGTCTTCTGCATGATTATGATATCGTTTATTCTGAAGTCATTGTATCAAGTCGTCATTTAAACTTCGGAGGTGCCCCTGCATTTATGTTTTGCTTCACTAAAGGGGGCAAGCGAGGTATCACTTTGTCATGTTTACACACCATGCTCACTACAAATCTATTGAGTGTTTTAGTATCATATTGTAAAACTTTCAGTTCTTTGTGATATTCTCATGAGGCAACTTAATTACTAAAGATTCATTGTCTCAGTAAGCATTTGTCATGTGACTGTGAAAAGTTCTTATATGGTTAATAGCATGTCACCACAGAAATTATGCTTGTTATCATTTACCTACTCGAGGACGAGCAGGAATTAAGCTTGGGGATGTTGATACGTCCAAAACGTATCTATAATTTATGCTTGCTCCATGCCTCTTTTGTGTGATATTGCTATGATATTTATGCACTTCCATACACTTTTGATCATATTTGGACTAACCTATTAACTCAGTGCACCCCAGTGCTAGTTTCTGTTTTCTGCTGTTTTTGTATTTCAGGTTTTCCCATTATGTAAATTGCCAGAAAAATCCCGGGAAAAATATATAAAAAATCAGCGTTTCGGAAGCTTCCATGCGGCCAAAGTAGGGCCAGAGGGGGGCCACCAGGGCTCCAAGCGACCAGAGGGGGCGGCCCCCCTCCTGGCCGCGCCGCCAGGGCGCCTGGGCCCCCCTTGCCTCTTCTGACGCCCCCCTTTGGCATATATTTACACCGCGTCCCGAAACCCTCAAGGACGGAACCCTTTTTCGCGATCTCATCTCTGTTCCGCCGCCGCCGCGCTTCCAAGATTGGGAGCACCAGGAGAACTCTTCCCGGCACCCTGCCGGAGGGGAGGATCACCACCGGGAGCTTCTCCACCACCATGGACGCCTCCCGGATGAGTTGTGAGTAGTCTCCCTTGGACCATGGGTCCATGACCAGTAGCTATGTGATGTTCTCCTCCCCTCTTTGTTCTTCACCAATTAGACCTCGTGAGCTGCCCTACATGATCGAGGCACATATGTAATCCTTATGCTGTTGCTATGATGAGTTTGCTGGGATTCGATGGATTATGAGATTATGTTCAGATTGTGTGTGAGTAATATATTTGATTCACCTCTTTTATATTTATGTTCTTGAGTAATTCTTGCATGTTCTCCGTTGCTGTTTATTGCTTTGGCCAAGTAGTAGGTAGTAACTCCAAGAGGGAACGTTATGCTTGATTGTGGGTTCATGCCCCTCGATGACTAGCTTGAGTGACAGAAACATGAGTCTAGGGGATGTGCTGTTGCCACAAGGGGGAAAACAACGGTGCTTGTACTTGCAGGTGCAAGGATTGTTTACTTTACACAAAGTTTTTTTTAATGCAGTTGTCTGTTGCTTTGAGTTTACACTATGGGTGGGACTCGCAACTTAATACCAGCGAGATGTTCTGGATAGATATCTCAAGGTGGATGATTAGTAGTAGATGCAGATGGATTTCGGTCTACTTGCCTTGGCGTATCGCCCATGCTTTTGAGCCTCTACCTTTCTTTGCAGCATAGTTAGCATTGGTTTGCGCACATAATCCTGTCAATTGCCCAGCTGTAATTCGTTTACCTCACTTAGCTGTTTTATCGTCTTTTGGGAGAGAGACATCACTAGTGAACATCATGGGACCCCGGTCCATATTACCATCACTGATCACACCCGTTATTTACTTTCTGTTCTTACTTACTAGTTGCAGTCATACCTATCACTATTATCTCTTGCGTTTGATCCTTTGTAAACGACAAGGCCGGAGGGATTGACAACCTCTCTGTACTCGTTGAGCAAAGTTATTTGTAGTTGTGTGCAGGTCCTGTGAATCGCTAAGTTGCGCCGCTAGCAGTTGACACCTTCTTGTTGACCCTCGAAGTCTCAGGGGATTCGATCCTTGGTATCTTTGCCAAGGGAAAACTACCGCTACACTACATCTCAAACCTTCCACTTGGGGTAACCAACGAGGGGCGAGAAGCCATCAACGACCTAAAAGGCATCTTACTCGTCGTCTGAAAAGTCTACAACATGAAACGTTGCAGCCCGAAAACAGGTCAGCACATGGAATATGCTGGCAAAGTAACACAAGAGAGCAATGAAAGTAAAGCTATACTATATGCAATATGGCTGGTGGAAAGCTCTATGGTTACAGTTTTTGCGTATAGCCAATTTTTCCCTACTTCAAAGGAATATATTTTATTTAACTATCATGGTAGTTGAAACATCGTTGAGAAGATAGACATCCTCTCAATCCTAATTAAAATTCATCATTAAACCCAACAATATTAAATTAAAGTAAGATGATGAGATCCACATGATAATCCAAGTACTAGATACTCAAGACGTCCGTAACCGGGGACACGGCTAATCATGATCAGTTTGTACACTCTGCAGAGGTTTGTGCACTTTTCCCACAAGACCCGATCTCCTCCGTTCGATTTCTCGCACTGCATGATGTTTGAGAAACGGATGACCGAGACACAGTCTTTCAGAAGCACTAGCACCTACGACCGGGTGAACCGTACCAACCTACATCCGCTACATCTGCTAGTTCACCACTGTAGATGTTCGCACAACTTACTCATACTATGCTAGAGCCCATAATAGCATTATGGCTACACATGGAAGTTTCTAGTATGAATAATCTCATGATCCCTTTGAGCCTGGGTGGCGGTCCAAAAAAACAGGCAATCCCTGGAATACCCAGATGCCTCAATCCACCCAGATGTGTATTAATGTTGTCACCTTAAGTTGAACCATTAATTTACAAACTCACATCTGTCATGGATTTCACTCACCCAATCCACGTAGAGCATAGCATGTCCTAACAGCAAACGTAGAAGTAACTCCCAAAGGTTTGAATGTAATGCAGGTAATAGGTACTACCTCAATCTACTTCCCAGTCCCACAAATTAATTGATCCTACTCATGCAATGTGTGAGGGTTTGGACTAATGCAATGAAAACTGGGTAATTGGAAAGTATGATCAAAGTGTTACTTGCCTTGCTGATGATCCGCAAAACCTAGAGACTCAAAGTAGCAAGCGGCGCACTCCGGGTACTCTATCGCAATCAAACAAGCACACAATAAGTACTTAAATAATGCACGGGTAAAACTCAAATAAGAGATCTAACCAGAAAGTTCAACTTAAGAACTCCGGTTTGCAAAAAGAATCAACTCGAAAGAAGCAACGAAACTCAAACTGCGAAAGAAATGAGCTCCGGTATGCTAGTTGGCCTAAAGTCAAATTTTACAGTAGTCAAAACCTTGTTCAAGTTGATTAAACGTAAAGAGGGCATCGAGACGAAGATCTGGGATTTTGAATCACCTGATTCCGACTCTCGAGCGAAAAGAAAAACCAAAAACAAGATCAGGGCAGAAATCGCGATCGGAATAATCGCGCATAAATACCCCGAAAAAAAAACGGACGAACAAGCTAACGAACGAACGTTCGCTGTCTGCGGCTAACTGACGAAAACCGTTCGTTAAAACGAACGTACGGACGAACATCCGCTAAATAACTAAACCGACGAAAAACCGAACCGATCTAATCTAATAAAAACATATCTACGGTTTTACGAAAAAAACCGAGCGGTTCTTTGTAAAAAAATGGTAACTACCTCGCGAACTCCAGCGGGATCCGTGCTTCGGCGGCGGCGGTGGTCCGGCGGCGGCGGGGGTTGGCGGCGGCGGCTAGCGGTGGCGGGCGGCGGCGCGGACGGCGGCTGGCAGCGCGGGTGGCGACGGCGGCGGCGGCGGCAAGTGCTGCGGTGATACGTCCAAAACGTATCTTTAATTTCTGCTTGCTCCATTCTTCTTTTGTGTGATATTGCTATGATATTTACGCACTTCCATACATTTTTGATCATATTTGTACTAACCTATTAACTCAGTGCACCACAGTGCCAGTTCCTGTTTTCTGCTGTTTTTCTATTTCAAATTTCCCCCATATTAAAAGTGCTCCAAAAATTCCGGGAAAAATACAGAAAAAATCAGCGTACAAGAAGCTTCGAGAAAAACCAAAGTGGGGCCAGAGGGGAGCCAGGGGCAGCCTAGGCGGCCACCCGGGGCGGCCCCACCCCTGGCCGCCTAGGGGGGCGCCTGGGGCCCCCTCTCCGCCTCTGGTTGCCCCCCTTCGCATATATTTATCTCCCATCGCGAAAACCCTGATTCCAGAACCCTTTTCTCCAGAAGCAATTCCGATCTCCGCCGCCATCGCCACCAAGTTTCGGGGGACCAGAATTCCTGTGCCGGCATCCTGCCGGGACGGGGAAGTGCCCCCGGATTCATCGCCATCGACGTTGCTTCCTCCCTCCATGATGCGGGAGTAGTTCCTGCTCGGGGCTGAGGTTTCTACCAGTAGCTATGTGGTCAATTCTCTCTCCCATGATGTGATCTTCATTGTGATCATAGGCTATGATAATCTAGGGTGATCCCATGATATTTCCCCTTCCTCTATGTATTAGATTGATGTACTCACTTGTCTTTATCTAGTATAATCCCCGAGACCAAGGTGACAGCGGTCTATTGGACATGGATTAGAAGAATATTTTCATGAGTGATTTCCTCTTTTGTGTGTTGATTGAAGATTGAGAGTCCCTTAGTGCTTGTCTTTGACTATCCTTGAGATATGTTGTGGTGATTGTGGTACTCTCTTTGGATGGCCGCGGTGACATTGAGAAATCCATAGATTGAGAACTACGAACTTTGAGGTGTGCTTTTGTAGCCCTACATAATTCTCGTCCTCTCTTGACCACAAAGGAATGACCTCCGAGTGCGTCTCCATTGCATGTTTTATGGGAAATATCATGTGATTAGATTATGTAAATGTTGTTGGGAGTTGCCACTAGTGAAAGTATGAAGCCTAGGCCTTGTTTCCACCATTGCAATACCATTTGTGCTCACGTTTACCACTTGTTTGCTTGCTGCACTTTTTATTACAGATTTATATTACTTTGTTTTGCCACTCCTATCATCCATATTTTACCATCTCTTCGCCGAACTAGTGCACCTATACAACTCCTAGTTGTATTAGGTGTGTTGGGGACACAAGAGACTTCTTGTATCTTAGTTGCAGGGTTGCTTGAGAGAGACCATCTTCAACCTCTACTTCCCTGAGTTTGATAAACCTTAGGTCATCCACTTGAGGGAAATTGCTGCTGTCCAACAAACCTCTGCGCTTGGAGGCCCAACATAGTCTACAAGAAATAGAAGCGTGTGTAGACATCAAGCTATTTCTGGCACCGTTGCCGGGGAAGTAAGTGTTTGAAGGTATATCTTTAGATCTTGCAATTAAATCTTTTCGTTTCTTGTTTTTAGTTTCACTAGTTATGTTTATGGAAAACCGCACTCTTAGTTCGCTGCTTGGGGAAGGCCGCTTTACCACACTCGTGGTAGAGAAGTCTCCTCCACCTACTGAATGTATCCCGTTCCAAATACCACTTGGGATAATTGAAATAATTAGGAATCATTGCTATGATGGGACAGTCAATCCTAGTATTCATTTGTTGAAACTTACAGATCTTTGTGAGTTGTTTCAGGTTTCAGGTTTGACAAGAGATGGAGTCACGAGGAAATTATTTGCCTTGTCACTGAAAGGAAAAGCATTGGAATGGTATAGGCTACTAGATGACTCTCACCTGCTGGATTGGGAAGAGATCCAGTCTCTCTTTTACTCCAAGTTTTATCCTCTTCATGAAGTTCATGAGAATAGGAATTATGTTTATAATTTCTATCCTCATGACGGAGAGAGCATAGCTCAAGCTTGGGGGAGACTGAAAACGTTAATGCTAAAATGTCCTAACCATGGGCTCCCCAAAGATATGATTATTACTAATTTCTATGCGAGGCTCTCTCGACAGGATAAAGATTTGCTTGATGCTTCCTCTATGGGTTCTTTCACAAACGAAAAGATTGATGCTAAATGGGAACTCCTTGAAAGAATTCAACGCAACACTGAAGATTGGGAGATCGACAAAAGTAAAGAGTCAGGTATAATTTATGAGTATGATTGCATTAAGTCCTTTGTTGAAACTACAAGTTTTAATAAGTTTAGTGCTAAGTTTGGGCTTGATTCTCAACTCCTTGTTGATTTCCTCAAATCTTTTGCTTCACATCTTAATATGCCTAAGGAGGATTGGATCAAGCATCATGAACCTTTTAAAGAGATTTGCAAAGAAAATGAAATTGTTCATGATGATTGCAACATGCATGATCCAATTCCTAAAAATGAAGTTTTATATAAGCATGTTAATTTTTTTTGGAGTGGATAGACCTTGTGAAAGGCCTATGATTGAAGAAGAGAAGTATTATAAGCAACATAAGCATGAAAGAACAATCACTTGGGTCAAAGATTTAAATGAAATTGCTAGAGAATTGTGTGACCTTTATCCTTTTACTTGTGAACTTTGCTGTATAGAGGGTCACTTTAATTTTCAATGCATGCACTTTCAAAACATAACTGTTAACCAGTTGTGTGATAACATGATCACCCCTGATCTTTATGATGAGCTTATGTTATTTTTGATGTGTGAAGAGTTATCAGAAAAGACTTCTTGACTAGATGTTAATGCCATAGGAATAAAAAACACTTTGCAAAATTGCCATCTCTATTGTGTTGTTAATTGCCATAAAAATGATTACATAAGTAAGATTAGAAAGGAGGGAACTTTACCAAAGTATAAAAATGTCTATTATATTTCTGCTAATAAAAAGGAGAGTTTCTCCCAAGTTTCCCCTATTGTTTCTAATGATAAACCAGGATATGTGGAGAAGCTTCATCTCCAACCACTCCCTCCTAAGGTGAAGAAGAAGAAAAAGAAGAGGAGGAGGAAGAGGAGCAAGAAGGAAGAAGAATGGGTATCAACCTGGCCTGAGCATATTCCTCCCATCAACTTTTATCCTAACGGTTGTAAGTTTAAAGAAGAAGGTGAAGTTTATTGCCTTAATTATCATCTTGATGATACGTCTGTAGGTACTATTGAAGATGATTTTGATTATGATATGCATGTTACTTATTGTGATTGGGAAAATGATGATAATGCTACTTATGATCTTGAAAATCTTTTTGGTACCAACTCTAAAAGTGATGATATGGAAAGCTCTAAGCTTGGGGATGATAGGATTGCAAATCCTTTACCCACTAGTGATGTGATAATTGATAATTCTTTTGCTAGTAAGAATAAAGACAACATGATTACAAATATAGTTGCTAGCAATGATAATGCTCTTCTCTACTATGATGATGTTATAACTCCAATCTATAGTGATTATAAAGGTACCTATGCCATAAGGAGAAATTATCCTTATGAAACTTGTCATAATCATGGAGGGAATTACTCCCTTGTTGAACACCATCTTCCTAATACACAATTAATCTATAGTGTTCAAGTTGTTTATGATAGTCCTACTCCCACTATTACCAATGAGAAAGATTATGCTTATGTGGAGAGTAAGAGTACCTTTTTGCATGTGGATCATGGTAACAATGCTTTATGTGATGCTTATATTGTTGAGTTTATTCGTGATCCCACTGAAAATTATTATGAGAAGGGAACATATGCTTATAGATATTTCAATAATATCAAGTTCCCTCTCTTTATGTTGAAGGTTTTGAAGCTGCACTTGTTTTGTCTTCCTATGCTTATTGCTTTGTGCTTCAATGAATTATTCTATTGCAATATTCCTATGCATAGGAAGCATGTTAGGCTTAAATGTGTTTGGTATTTGCTTCTTGATGCTCTCTTTTGTTCTTCAACTCTTATTCCTACGAGAGCATCATTAAAGTCTTAAGCCTATCTTTATGGCTATAAAGAAAGAGCTCTAGGGAGACAACCCTCATTATCTTTGCTTTCAGTTTGTTCTTTCAGTTTTTAGTGGTCTTTATGTTTGTTACTACTGTAGCAACATCATTGTATCTTTATTTTTCAGCTTTGTGCCAAGTTTAGCCTCCGATTGCAAGAAAGTTCAAAAGTTGTGACGTGCTGTCCAGGAAACAGATTCTGTCCTTGGACAGAAAAATTCGAATAAAATCACCAGATCATCATTTTGATCTGAATTTTTTTGACAGCGTGCTCTATACAATTAGATTTCGAGCGTATGTTCTGAGTTTTTTGATTTGAGTTGCAGAAGTGCCCCGAAAAAATTATTTACTACCTGCTGGTCTGTTTTTCACAGATTCTGTCATGTTTTGCCTTTTCTTCGTTTTGCAAACCTTGAGCTTGCTTTTTCTTTGCAAAAACCTTTTGGCAATCTTGAGAAACAGTAGCTCTTCAAGATTATCCTTATTTCCAGTAGGGAAAAATTATTTTATTGTGGGTACTAACCTCGCTAATCAGATTATGATGAGTTATGTATGAAGGGAGTTTTCAAGTGTGCGAGGGAAGATGATAAAAGAAGATTCAGGAGGGTCAAACGCTCAAGCTTGGGGATGCCCCCGTGCACCCCCAAGAAATATTCAAGAAGACTCAAGCGTCTAAGCTTGGGGATGCCCCCATGCATCCCCTTCTCCATCAACAATTATCAGTTCGTCTTTCGTTCCACTATATTTTAATCACTTCATGCGTTATGTGCTATGCTTGGAGCGTCTTGCTCTTAGTTTCCTTTTTAGTTTATTTAGTTTTACTTGCTGTTCTTAACAAGTTGGATCCTAGCCTTCATTGTTTGGGAGAGAAACACGCTCCACTCCACTGTAGAACACAACATAGGCTTGCATGCGTATCTTCTTGTGTGTGTTCTTTATCTTTTCATAGCTGCTGTCATGCTTAGCTCTTAGTTTCATGCTTATCTTTTTAAGAGCTTTTGTTTAGGTTGTTGCTTCTGGAACTCTCTTGAGTTATCATGCTTATCTTGTTAAGAGAGTTGGCTTCTGTGGCACTGGTTGATATGTCTATGATAAAAATGCTATGTGCATAATGGTGCTTAGTAGTTCATGTTTTCTTATGGTTAGTCTCGAATAGCTGGGGGTTCTTAATGTGTTATTGAAGTACCAGCATGATTTGTTTGCCTATGATGTGGTATGGTTTAGTGATATCTTCCTCCAATAATTTATTTTGATTGACTTGGCATATGCTCACGCATATTTAAGACTGTAAAGAAAGTCTATCAAGCCTTGATGATCTTTAATTTCTGAGTAGTGATATAACTTCCATGCCCGATTCAATGTTGCTTTGTCGCTCTGCATGATTATGGCCTTCATTGCTCTCTTAGTTGGTCGCTCCCAGTCTTTTGCTAGCCTTCACCTGTACTAAGCGGACTGACTGCTTGTGCATCCAAAATCCTTGAAACCAGTTATGCCATATGAGTCCACCATACTGATGGGCCTCGAACCCCTCGTTGGTTACCCCAAGTGGAAGGTGTAAGATGCAGTAAGTAGAAGTGTTTTCCCTTAGCAAAGATGCCAAGGATCGAATCCCCAGAGACTCCTAGGTTCAACAAGTAGGTGTCAACTGCTACGGCGCCCGATTAGTAGCAATCAACGTGGACCTGCACACAGATACAAATAACTTTGCTCCCAACGAGTACAGAGAGGTTGTCAATCCCTCCGGCCTTGTAGTTCACAAAGGATTAAAAGCAATGACAGTAGTGATAGATAGTGTTTTGCAATAGTAAATAATAACGAAAAGAAAATAGCGGATGTGATCAATGATGGTAATATGGACCGGAGTCTCATGATGTTCACTAGTGATGTCTCTCTCCCAAAAGACGATAAAACAGCTATGTGAGGTAAACAAATTACAGCTGGGCAATTGACAGGACCACGAACGCAAACCAATGCTGATTACATTGCAAGAAAGGTTGAGGTTCAAAGCATGGGCAGTACACCAAAGTAAGTAGACCGAAATCCATCAATATCTACTACTAATCATCCACCTTGAGATATCTATCCAGAACATCTCGCTGGTATTAAGTTGCGAGTCCCACCCATAGTGTAAACTCAATGCAACAGACAACTGCATTAAAAGAACTTTGCGCAAAGTAAACAATCCTTGCACCCGCGGGCACAAGCACCGTTGTTTTCCCCCTTGTGGCAACAGCACATCCCCTAGACTCATGTTTCTGTCACTCAAGCTAGGCATCGAGGGGCATGAACCCACAATCGAGCATAACGTTCCCTCTTGGAGTCACTACCTACTACTTGGCCAAAGCAATAAATAACAACGGAGAACATGCAAGAATTACTTATGAACAAAAATATAAAAGAGGTGAATCAAATATATTACTCAAGATCAATCTGAACATAATCTCATAATCCATCGGATCCCAGCAAACTCAACATAGCAACAGCATAAGGATTACATAGGTGCCTCGATCATGTAGGGCAGCTCACGAGGACTAATTAGTGAAGCACAAGAACGGGAGGAGAACATCACATAGCTACTGGTCATGGACTCATGGTCCAAGGGAGACTACTCACGAGTCATCCGGGAGGCGTCCATGGTGATGGAGAAGCTCCCGGTGGTGATCCTCCCCTCCGGCAGGGTGCCGGGAAGGGTTCTCCTGGTGCTCCCGATCTTGGAAGCGGCAGCGACGGCGGAACAGAGATGGGATCGCGAAAAGAGTTCCTGTTCTGAGGGTTTCGGAGGACCCTTTAAATATATACCAACGTAGGGCATCGGGGGAGCTTCGGGGGGCCCAGGCGTCCCCCCGGCGCGGCCCAGGGGGGGGGGCGCGCCGCCAGGGCGCCTGGAGCCCTGGCGCCCCCCCCCCCCAGGCTGCCCTTCGGACGCAGTGTTGTTTCCGGAACGCTGATTTTTTATATAATTTTTCTGGATTTTTCTGGGCAGTTCTCGAAACGTGAAAAATCTGAAATACAAAAACAGCCGAAAACAGAAACTGGCACTGGGGTGCACTGGATTAGTAAGTTAGTCCAAATATGATCAAAAGTGTATGGAAGTGTATGAATATCATAGCAATATCACCCAAAAGTGGCATGGAGCAAGCAGATATTATAGATACGTTTTGGACGTATCAACATCCCCAAGCTAAATTCCTGCTCGTCCTCGAGTAGGTAAATGATAACAAGAATATTTTCTGTGGTGACATGCTATTAACCATATAGGACTTTTTCATAGTCATATGACAAAAGCTTACTGAGACAATGATTCTAAAGTAATTAAGTTGCCTCATGAGAAAATCACAAATGACTGAAAGTTTTACAATATGAAACTGAAACGTCAAATAGATTTGCAATGATCATGATGTGCAAATATGACAAAGTGATATCTAGCTTGCCCCCTTTAGTGATGCAAAACATAAATGCAGGGGCATGATGGGCCTCGAACCCCTCATTGGTTACCCCAAGTGGAAGGTGTAAGATGCAGTAAGTAGAAGTGTTTTCCCCTAGCAAAGATGCCAAGGATCGATTCCCCAGAGACTCCTAGGTTCAACAGGTAGGTGTCAATTGCTACGGCGCCAGATTAGTAGCAACCAACGTGGACCTGCACACAGATACAAATAACTTTGCTCCCAACGAGTACAGAGAGGTTGTCAATCTCTCCGGCCTTGTAGTTTACAAAGGGTTAAAAGCAATGATAGTAGTGATAGATAGTTTTTGCAATAGTAAGTAATAACGGAAAGTAAATAGTGGATGTGATCAATGATGGTAATATGGACCGGAGTCTCATGATGTTCACTAGTGATGTCTCTCTCCCAAAAGACGATAAAACAGCTATGTGAGGTAAACAAATTATGGCTGGGCAACTGACAGGACCACGAACGCAAACCAATGCTGACTACATTGCAAGAAAGGTTGAGGTTCAAAGCATGGGCGGTACGCCAAAGTAAGTAGACCGAAATCCATCAATATCTACTACTAATCATCCACCTTGAGATATCTATCCAGAACATCTCGCTGGTATTAAGTTGCGAGTCCCACCCATAGTGTAAACTCAATGCAACAGACAACTGCATTAAAAGAACTTTGCGTAAAGTAAACAATCCTTGCACCCGCGGGCATAAGCACCGTTGTTTTCCCCCTTGTGGCAACAGCACATCCCCTAGACTCATGTTTCTGTCACTCAAGCTAGTCATCGAGGGGCATGAACCCACAATCGAGCATAACGTTCCCTCTTGGAGTCACTACCTATTACTCGGCCAAAGCAATAAATAACAACGGAGAACATGCAAGAATTACTTATGAACTAAAATATAAAAGAGGTGAATCAAATATGTTACTCAAGATCAATCTGAACATAATCTCATAATCCATCGGATCCCAGCAAACTCAACATAGCAACAGCATAAGGATTACATAGGTGCCTCGATCATGTAGGGCAGCTCACGAGGACTAATTAGTGAAGCACAAGAACGGGAGGAGAACATCACATAGCTACTGGTCATGGACTCATGGTCCAAGGGAGACTACTCACGAGTCATCCGGGAGGCGTCCATGGTGGTGGAGAAGCTCCCGGTGGTGATCCTCCCCTCCGGCAGGGTGCCGGGAAGAGTTCTCCTGGTGCTCCCGATCTTGCAAGCGGCGGCGGCGGCGGAACAGAGATGGGATCGCAAAAAGAAGTCCTGTACTGAGGGTTTCGGAGGTCCCTCTAAATATATGCCAAAGGGGGGCACCGGACGGGCTTCAGGGGGCCCAGGCGCCCCCCCCCCCCCCGGCGCGGCCCAGGGGGGGCGCGCCCACAGGGCGCCTGGAGCCCCTGTGGCCCCCCAGGCTGCCCTTCGGAGGTAGTGTCGTTCCCGGATCGCTGATTTTTTATATAATTTTTCTGGATTTTTCTGGGCAGTTCTCGAAACGTGAAAACCTGAAATACAAAAACAGCCGAAAACAGAAACTGGCACTGGGGTGCACTGGATTAGTAAGTTAGTCCAAATATGATCAAAAGTGTATAGAAGTGTATGAATATCAAAGCAATATCACCCAAAAGTGGCATGGAGCAAGCAGAAATTATAGATACGTTTTGGACGTATCAACATCCCCAAGCTTAATTCCCGCTCGTCCTCGAGTAGGTAAATGATAATAAGAATAATTTCTGTGGTGATATGCTATTAACCATATAAGACTTTCTCATAGTCATATGACAAAAGCTTACTGAGACAATGATTCTAAAGTAATTAAGTTGTCTCAAGAGAAAATCACAAATGACTGAAAGTTTTACAACATGAAACTGAAACATCAAAAAGATTTGCAATGAACATGATGTGCAAATATGATAAAGTGATATCTAGCTTGCCCCCTTTAGTGATGCAAAACATAAGTGCAAGGGCACCTTCAAGGTTTAAGTGATGACTAGATACAATCATTTCAGAATAAACGATATCACAATCATGCAAAAGACAATGCTACTTTGGGACAATGCACATTACACTTAGAATGAAAATCATGCTCTCAGTAGTTGGTGCTTCAACATAAAGGTAAAATAAAGGTTAAGTGCTAAAGCTTTTTATTTGAAAACATGGAAGCAATTGTGTCAACGGTAGTAGTACTTCATATGTGTCATGCATAAAACATCCTATAAGTTGCAAGCCTCATGCATCGAATACCAATAGTGCTCGCTCCTTGTCCTAATTAGCTCGGATCACCATGGGTTATCATTGCATTGCATATGTTTCAACCAAGTGTCACAAAGGGGTACCTCTATGCCACATGTACAAAGGTCCAAGGAGATAAATCGCATTTGATTTCTCGTTTTTGATAGATCTCAAATTGAGGACATCCATACCGGGACAACAAAGAAAATAGATGACGGACTCCTCTTTAATGCATAAGCATATTCTCATGAGAGATTGAGGATTAAGGTCCAAGCTACAACTTCCACCATGATGCATGGCTTTGGTTGGCGGCCCAATGTTCTTCTCTAACAATATGCATATTAATTCAACCCACGGTGAATCACCCTTACTTCAGACAAGACGAACATGCATAGCAACCCACATGATATTCAACAAAAGTGTGACAGTTGATGGCGTCCCCAGAAACATGGTTACCGCTCAGCAAGCAACTTATAAGAAATAAGATACATAAGCAACATATTCTTTACCACAATAGTCTTTAGGCTACTTTCCCATGAGCTATGTATTGCATGGTTAGTTTTCTTAGTACAGGTGGAGGTTAGCAAAAGACTGGGAGCGACCAACTAAGAGAGCAATGACGGTCATAATCATGCAGAGCGACAAAGCAATATTGAATCAGGCATGGTAGTTATATCGCTACTTAGAAATAAGAGATCATCAAGGCTTGACAGACTTTCTTTACAGTCTTAAATATGCGTGAGCATACGCCAAGTCAATCAAAATAAATTCTCGAAGGAAGATATTACTAAAACATACCATATCATAGGCAAACAAACCAAGTTGGTACTCCAATAACACATTGGGAACCCCCCAGCTATTTGAGATTAACCATAAGAAACCTGAACTACTAAGCACCATCATGAAAGTAGCATCTTTATCATAGACACATTAACCCATGCAACGGAAGCAAACTCTCTTAATAAGGTGAGCATGGTAATTAAAGAGAGTTCAAGCAACCAACTAAATAAAAGCTCTTGAAAAGATAAGCATGAATACTAAGAGCAGAGCACGATAGTAGCTATTAAAAGACAAAGAACACACACAGCATAGATAGACATGAAAATTCTATGTTATTGATGGGCCTCGAACCCCTCGTTGGTTACCCCAAGTGGAAGGTGTAAGATGCAGTAAGTAGAAGTGTTTTCCCCTAGCAAAGATGCCAAGGATCGAATCCCCAGAGACTCCTAGGTTCAACAGGTAGGTGTCAACTGCTAACGGCGCAATTAGCAATCAACGTGGACCTGCACTCAGATACAAATAACTTTGCTCCCAACGAGTACAGAGAGGTTGTCAATCTCTCCGGCCTTGTAGTTCACAAAGGGTTAAAAGCAATATGATAGTAGTGATAGATAGCGTTTTGCGATAGTAAGTAAATAACGGAAAGTAAAATAGTGTATGTGATCAATGATAGTAATATGGACCGGAGTCTCATGATGTTCACTAGTGATGTCTCTCTCCCAAAACACGATAAAACAGCTATGTGAGGTAACAAATTACAGCTGGGCAATTGACAGGACCACGAACGCAAACCAATGCTAACTACATTGCAAGAAAGGTTGAGGTTCAAAGCATGGGCGGTACACCAAAGTAAGTAGACCGAAATCCATCTGCATCTACTACTAATCATCCACCTTGAGATATCTATCCAGAACATCTCGCTGGTATTAAGTTGCGAGTCCCACCCATAGTGTAAACTCAATGCAACAGACAACTGCATTAAAAGAACTTTGCGTAAAGTAAACAATCCTTGCACCCGCGGGCACAAGCACCGTTGTTTTCCCCCTTGTGGCAACATCACATCCCCTAGACTCATGTTTTTGTCACTCAAGCTAGTCATCGAGGGGCATGAACCCACAATCGAGCATAACGTTCCCTCTTGGAGTCACTACCTATTACTCGGCCAAAGCAATAAATAACAACGGAGAACATGCAAGAATTACTTATGAACTAAAATATAAAAGAGGTGAATCAAATATATTACTCAAGATCAATCTGAACATAATCTCATAATCCATCGGATCCCAGCAAACTCAACATAGCAACAGCATAAGGATTACATAGGTGCCTCGATCATGTAGGGCAGCTCACGAGGACTAATTAGTGAAGCACAAGAACGGGAGGAGAACATCACATAGCTACTGGTCATGGACTCATGGTCCAAGGGAGACTACTCACGAGTCATCCGGGAGGCGTCCATGGTGGTGGAGAAGCTCACGGTGGTGATCCTCCCCTCCGGCAGGGTGCCGGGAAGAGTTCTCCTGGTGCTCCCGATCTTGGAAGCGGCGGCGGCGGCGGAACAGAGATGGGATCACGAAAAGAAGTCCTGTTTCGAGGGTTTCAGAGAGTCCTTTAAATATATGCCAAAGTAGGGCACCGGGGGACTCTCGGGGGGCCGAGGCGCCCTCCCGGCACGACCCAGGGGGGGGGGGGGGGCGCCCACAGGGCGCCTGGAACCCTTGTGGCCCCCCCAGGTTGCCCTTCGGACGCAGTGTTGTTTCCGTATCGCTAATTTTTTATATAATTTTTTTGGATTTTTCTGGGCAGTTCTCGAAACGTGAAAACCTAAAATAAAAAAACAGCCGAAAACAGAAACTGGCACTGGGGTGCACTGGATTAGTAAGTTAGTCCAAATATGATCAAAAGTGTATGGAAGTGTATGAATATCATATCAATATCACCCAAAAGTGGCATGGAGCAAGCAGAAATTATAGATACGTTTTGGACGTATCAACATCCCCAAGCTTAATTCCTGCTCGTCCTCGAGTAGGTAAATGATAACAAGAATAATTTCTGTCGTGACATGCTATTAACCATATAAGACTTTCTCATAGTCATATGACAAAAGCTTACTGAGACAATGATTCTTAAGTAATTAAGTTGTCTCAAGAGAAAATCACAAATGACTGAAAATTTTACAACATGAAACTGAAACATCAAAAAGATTTGCAATGAACATGATGTGCAAATATGATAAAGTTATATCTAGCTTGCCCCCTTTAGTGATGCAAAACATAAGTGCAGGGGCACCTTCAAGGTTTAAGTGATGAATAGATACAATCATTTCAGAATAAACGATATCACAATCATGCAAAAGACAATGCTACTTTGGGACAATGCACATTACACTCAGAATGACAATCATGCTCTCAGTAGTTGGTGCTTTAATATAAAGGTAAAAGAAAGGTTAAGTGCTAAAGCTTTTTAGTTTAAAAACATGGAAGCAATTGTGTCAACGGTAGTAGTACTTCATATGTGTCATGTATAAAACATCTTATAAGTTGCAAGCCTCATGCATCGAATACCAATAGTGCTCGCTCCTTGTCCTAATTAGCTCGGATCCCCATGGGTTATCATTGCATTGCATATGTTTTAACCAAGTGTCACAAAGGGGTACCTCTATGCCACCTGTACAAAGGTCCAAGGAGATAGATCGCATTTGATTTCTCGTTTTTGATAGATCTCAATTTGAGGACATCCATACCGGGACAACATAGAAAATAGATGATGGACTCCTCTTTAATGCATAAGCATATTCTCATGAGAGACTGAGGATTAAGGTCCAAGCTAAAACTTCCACCATGATGCATGGCTTTGGTTGGCGGCCCAATGTTCTTCTCTAACAATATGCATATTAATTCAACCCACGGTAAATCACCCTTACTTCAGACAAGACGAACATGCATAGCAACTCACATGATATTCAACAAAAGTGTGACAGTTGATGGCATCCCCAGAAACATGGTTACCGCTCAGCAAGCAACTCATAAGAAATAAGATACATAAGCAACATATTCTTTACCACAATAGTTTTTAGGCTACTTTCCCACGAGCAATGTATTGCATGGTTAATTTGCTTAGTACAGGTGGAGGTTAGCAAAAGACTGGGAGCGACCAACTAAGAGAGCAATGACGGTCATAGTCATGCAGAGCGACAAAGCAATATTGAATCAGGCATGGTAGTTATATCGCTACTTAGAAATAAAAGATCATCAAGGCTTGACAGACTTTCTTTACAGTCTTAAATATGCATGAGCATACACCAAGTCAATCAAAATAAATTCTCGAAGGAAGATATTACTAAACCATACCACATCATAGGCAAACAAACCAAGTTGGTACTCCAATAAGACATTGGGAACCCCCCAACTATTTGAGATTAACCAAAAGAAAACCTGAACTACTAAGCACCATCATGAAAGTAGCATCTTTATCATAGACACATTAACCCATGCAACGGAAGCAAACTCTCTTAATAAGGTGAGCATTGTAATTAAAGAGAGTTCAAGCAACCAACTAAATAAAAGCTCTTGAAAAGATAAGCATGAATACTAAGAGCAGAGCACGATAGTAGCTATTAAAAGACAAAGAACACACACAGCATAGATAGACATGAAAATTCTATGTTATGTTCTAGGTAGAAGTGGAGCGTGTTTCTCTCCCACATAAAGGAATGCTGAGTTCCGACTCGTTATGAAAAACTAAAAAGAAAACTAAAAGCAAGACGCTCCAAGCATAGCACATAACACATGAAGTGATAAAAATATAGCGAAACGAAAGACGAACTGATAATGTTGATGGAGAAGGGGATGCACGGGGGCATCCCCAAGCTTGAGCGCTTGACACTCCTGAATCTTTTTATCATCTTCCCTCGCACACTTGAAAACTCCCTTCATGCACAACTCATCATAATCTGATTAGCGAGGTTAGTACCCTTAATAAAATAATTATACCTTGCTGGAAATAAGGATATTCTTGAAGTTCTACTGTTTCTCAAGATTGCCAAAAGGTTTTTGCAAAGAAAAAGCAAGTTCTTAATTTGCAAAGTGAAGGTAAGGCAAAACAGGACAGAATCTGTGAAAAACAGAACAGCAGGCAGTAATTGACCTGTTCGGGATACTTCTGCAACACAAATCAAAAAACTCAGAACTGACGCACGAAATACAATTATATAGAGAACGCTGTCGAAAAAATTCAGACCAAAAAGATGATCTGGTGATTTTATAAGAATTTTTCTATCCAAGGACAGAATCTGTTTCCTGGACAGCACCTCACAACTTTTGAACTTTCTAGCAATCAGAGGCTATACTTGGCACAAATATGAAAAGCAAAGATAAAATGATGATGCTACAGCAGTAAAAAACATCAAGACACAACAAAAGCAAAATTTTTATTCATGTGGGCTGCCTCCCAAAAGCGCTTTCTTTTATGCCTTTAAGCTAGGCATAATGCAAAGATCAAGTTTTATCAAGAGTAAAAGAATAACTAGCCCGTACAACGGACTCAAAAGGTAACTTGACCTTCTTACGAGGGAAGTGTTCCATCCCTTTCTTGAGAGGAAACTGAAATTTTATATTACCCTCTTTCATGTCAATGACAGCACCAACGGTGCGCAAAAAGGGACGTCCCAAAATAATTGGACATGAAGGATCACATTCAATATCCATAATAGTGAAATCAACGGGCACATAATTATTATTGACAACAATAAGAACATCATCGATCCTCCCCAAAGGTTTCTTTATGTAAGAATCAACAAGACGAACACCAAAAGAACAAGAATCATAAGGTTTCAATTTAAGCATATCATATATCCTTTTGGGCATAACAGAGGTACTAGCACCAACATCACATAATGCATAACAAGAGAAGTCATTCAAATAAATTTTTATCATAGGATCCCAACCATCTTCTAGCTTTCTAGGTATGGAGGCTTCTACTCTAAGTTTCTCCTCCCTAGCTTTGATAAGAGCATTAGTGATATGCTCTGTGAAGGCAAGGTTAAGCGTGCTAGTGCGGGGATCTCTAGACATTTTGTGAAGGAAATCAATAACTTCGGTAAGAGTGCAATTATCAAAATCAAGGTCACGAGCATCAAGTAAAGTAGTAGTGGTGTCCTTAAGGTTCACTTGGTTGGTAGTTTCTATAGCATCACCATTAATAGGTCCATTGGGACCAGGAGTACATTGGGTGCTAAGAGTGTGAACATCCTCAATAACTTGGATAGTAGCAACAGTGTGGTGGGTAGGAAGGCTCTTAATTCTTTCCTCTTCCTCCCTTTCTCTAGCTCATCTTTCTTTAAGCTTAGCCATCATCCTAATATTTTCATTGATTTGCACTTGAGTAGCATTAATAGGGATGACTTCCCTCTCCTTAAGAGGAGAAGTTTCAATTTTTAGCAATTTTACCTCATTGGCTAAGTGGTCTACCTTGAAAGAAATATCATCTAGTTTATGTAGTTTCTCTTCTACATTCTTATTAAAGGCTTTTTGGGTAGTGATGAAATCTCTAAGCATAGTCTCTAGTTTAGTGTTGGAGTTCTTGGTACTAGGATAAGCATTGTTGTTCCCATAAGAGTTAGAGGGGAACGGTCTAGAATTGTTACCAAAGTTGCTCCTATAAGCATTGTTGTTGAAATTGTTTCTAGAGATAAAGTTAACATCTACTTGTTCTTGAGCAATCAAAGAATTTAAAGGAACATCACGAGGATCAACAGTAGATTGCTTCGAAAGTAGAGACATGATCAAGTCAACTTTTTCATTGAGGGAGGAAATCTCCTCGACAGAGTTTACCTTCCTACCTGTTGGAGCGCGTTCGGTGTGCCATTGGGAATAGTTGGTCATCATCTCATTGAGAAGCTTTGTGGCAGCACCAAGTGTAGTTGACATAAAAGTTCCTCCCGCGGCCGAGTCTAACAAGTCCCGCGAGGTAAAGTTCAAGCCTGCACAAAAAGTTTGGATAACCATCCAAGTAGTCAAACCGTGAGTAGGGCAGTTCTTGATAAGAGACTTCATACGTTCCCAAGCTTGGGCAACGTGTTCATTATCCAATTGTTTAAAATTCATGATGTTACTTCTAAGTTGGATAATTTTAGTAGGTGGATAGTATTTTCCAATAAAAGCATCTTTGCACTTGTCCCAAGAATCTATGCTATTTCTAGGCAAAGACTGAAACCAAATTTTAGCTCCTCCTCTCAAAGAGAAAGGAAAAAGCTTAGGCTTAACAATATTACCATCTATTTCTTGGTACTTTTGCATATCACAAAGTTCTACAAAGTTGTTCAAGTGTAAAGCAGCATCATCTCCAACACCGGAGAATTGTTCTCTCATAACTAAGTTAAGCAAAGCAGGTTTAATTTCATATGAAGGTGCTGAAGTGGCAGGTGTAGTGATAGGTGTGCTGATAAAGTCATCGTTGTTGTGACTAGTGAAGTCACACAACTTGGTGTTCTCGGTGGAACCCATAGTAGCAAGCAAGCAAGATAACTATTTTTGTGATTTTCGATAAAAAAAACTAAAGCAAAAATGAAAAGTAAACTAACAAGACTAAAAAGCGAAGGTAAAAGATAGCATGCAACTCCCCTATCCTGAAGAGTGGAGTCCCCGGCAACGGCGCCAGAAAATACTCCTTGATGGGCCTCGAACCCCTCGTTGGTTACCCCAAGTGGAAGGTGTAAGATGCAGTAAGTAGAAGTGTTTTCCCCTAGCAAAGATGCCAAGGATCGATTCCCCAGAGACTCCTAGGTTCAACAGGTAGGTGTCAATTGCTACGGCGCCAGATTAGTAGCAACCAATGTGGACCTGCACACAGATACAAATAACTTTGCTCCCAACGAGTACAGAGAGGTTGTCAATCTCTCCGGCCTTGTAGTTCACAAAGGGTTAAAAGCAATGATAGTAGTGATAGATAGTTTTTGCGATAGTAAGTAATAACGGAATGTAAATAGTGGATGTGATCAATGAAGGTAATATGGACCGGAGTCTCATGATGTTCACTAGTGATGTCTCTCTCCCAAAAGACGATAAAACAGCTATGTGAGGTAAACAAATTACAACTGGGCAATTGACAGGACCATGAACGCAAACCAATGCTGACTACATTGCAAGAAAGGTTGAGGTTCAAAGCATGGGCGGTACGCCAAAGTAAGTAGACCGAAATCCATCAATATCTACTACTAATCATCCACCTTGAGATATCTATCCAGAACATCTCGCTGGTATTAAGTTGCGAGTCCCACCCATAGTGTAAACTCAATGCAACACACAACTGCATTAAAAGAACTTTGCGTAAAGTAAACAATCCTTGCACCCGCGGGCACAAGCACCGTTGTTTTCCCCCTTGTGGCAACAGCACATCCCCTAGACTCATGTTTATGTCACTCAAGCTAGTCATCGAGGGGCATGAACCCACAATCGAGCATAACGTTCCCTCTTGGAGTCACTACCTATTACTTGGCCAAAGCAATAAATAACAACGGAGAACATGCAAGAATTACTTATGAACTAAAATATAAAAGAGGTGAATCAAATATATTACTCAAGATCAATCTGAACATAATCTCATAATCCATCGGATCCCAGCAAACTCAACATAGCAACAGCATAAGGATTACATAGGTGCCTCGATCATGTAGGGCAGCTCACGAGGACTAATTAGTGAAGCACAAGAACGGGAGGAGAACATCACATAGCTACTGGTCATGGACTCATGGTCCAAGGGAGACTACTCACGAGTCATCCGGGAGGCGTCCATGGTGGTGGAGAAGCTCCCGGTGGTGATCCTCCCCTCCGGCAGGGTGCCGGGAAGAGTTCTCCTGGTGCTCCCGATCTTGGAAGCGGCGGTGGCGGCGGAACAGAGATGGGATCACGAAAAGAAGTCCTGTTTCGAGGGTTTCGGAGAGTCCTTTAAATATATGCCAAAGTAGGGCACCGGGGGACTCTCGGGGGGCCGAGGCGCCCCCCCGGCGCGGCCCAGGGGGGGCGCCCACAGGGCGCCTGGAGCCCCTATGCCCCCCCAGGTTGCCCTTCAGACGCAGTGTTATTTCCGTATCGCTGATTTTTTATATAATTTTTCTGGGCAGTTCTCGAAACGTGAAAACCTGAAATACAAAAACAGCCGAAAATAGAAACTGGCACTGGGGTGCACTGGATTAGTAAGTTAGTCCAAATATGATCAAAAGTGTATGGAAGTGTATGAATATCATAGCAATATCACCCAAAAGTGGCATGGAGCAAGCAGAAATTATAGATACGTTTTGGACGTATCAGGGCACCTTCAAGGTTTAAGTGATGACTAGATACAATCATTTCAGAATAAACGATATCACAATCATGCAAAAGACAATGCTACTTTGGGACAATGCACATTACACTCAGAATGACAATCATGCTCTCAGTAGTTGGTGCTTTAGCATAAAGGTAAAAGAATGGTTATGTGCTAGAGCTTTTTATTTTGAAAACATGGAAGCAATTTTGTCAACGGTAGTAGTACTTCATATGTGTCATGCATAAGACATCCTATAAGTTGCAAGCCTCATGCATCGAATACCAATAGTGCTCGCACCTTGTCCTAATTAGCTCGGATTTCCATGGGTTATCATTGCATTGCATATGTTTCAACCAAGTGTCACAAAGGGGTACCTCTATGCCACCTGTACAAAGGTCCAAGGAGATAAATTGCATTTGATTTCTCATTTTTGATAGATCTCAACTTGAGGACATCCATACCGGGACAACATAGAAAATAGATGATGGACTCCTCTTCAATGCATAAGCATATTCTCATAAGAGATTGAGGATTAAGGTCCAAGCTAAAACTTCCACCATGATGCATGGCTTTGGTTGGCGGCCCAATGTTCTTCTCTAACAATATGCATATTCATACAACCCACGGTAAATCACCCTTACTTCAGACAAGACAAACATGCATAGCAACTCACATGATATTCAACAAAAGTGTGACAGTTGATGGCGTCCCCAGAAACATGGTTACCGCTCAACAAGCAACTCATAAGAAATAAGATACATAAGCAACATATTCTTTACCACAATAGTTTTTAGGCTACTTTCCCATGAGCTATGTATTGCATGGTTAGTTTGCTTAGTACAGGTGGAGGTTAGCAAAAAGACTTGGGAGCGACCAACTAAGAGAGCAATGACGGTCATAATCATGCAGAGCGACAAAGCAATATTGAATCAGGCATGGTAGTTATATCGCTACTCAGAAACAAAAGATCATCAAGGCTTGACAGACTTTTTTTACAGTCTTAAATATGCATGAGCATACACCAAGTCAATCAAAATAAATTCTCGAAGGAAGATATTACTAAACCATACCACATCATAGGCAAACAAATCAAGTTGGTATTCCAATAACACATTGGGAACCCCCCAGCTATTTGAGATTAACCATAAGAAAACCTGAACTACTAAGCACCATTATGCAAGTAGCATCTTTATCATAGACACATCAACCCATGCAACGGAAGCAAACTCTCTTAATAAGGTGAGCATGATAATTAAAGAGAGTTCAAGCAACCAACTAGACAAAAGCTCTTTGAAAAGATAAGCATGAATACTAAGAGCAGAGCACGATAGTAGCTATTAAAAGACAAAGAACACACACAGCATAGATAGACATGAAATTTCTATGTTATGTTCTAGGTAGAGGTGGAGCATGTTTCTCTCCCACATAAAGGAATGCTGAGTTCCGACTCGTTATGAAAAAACTAAAAAGAAAACTAAAAGCAAGACGCTCCAAGCATAGCACATAACACATGAAGTGATAAAAATATAGCGGAACGAAAGACGAACTGATAATGTTGATGGAGAAGGGGATGCACGGGGGCATCCCCAAGCTTAGACGCTTGAGTCTCCTTGAATATTTCTTGGGGGTGCACGGGGGCATCCCCAAGCTTGAGCGCTTGACACTCCTGGATCTTTTTTATCATCTTCCCTCGCACACTTGAAAACTCCCTTCATACATAACTCATCATAATCTGATTAGCGAGGTTAGTACCCTTAATAAAATAATTATACCTTGCTGGAAATAAGGATATTCTTGAAGTTCTACTGTTTCTCAAGATTGCCAAAAGGTTTTTGCAAAGAAAAAGCAAGTTCTTAATTTGCAAAGTGAAGGAAAGGCAAAACAGGACAGAATCTGTGAAAAACAGAACAGCAGGTAGTAATTGATTTGTTCGGGATACTTCTGCAACTCAAATAAAAAAACTCAGAACATACACACGAAAGACAATTATATAGAGAACGCTATCGAAAAAATTCAGACCAAAAAGATGATCTGGTGATTTTATACGATTTTTTTTATCCAAGGACAGAATCTGTTTCCTGGACAGCACCTCACAACTTTTGAACTTTCTAGCAATCAGAGGCTATACTTGGCACAAATATGAAAAGAAAAAATACAATGATGATGCTACAGCACTAAACAGCATCAAGACACAACAAAAACAAAAACTTTATTCATGTGGGCTGCCTCCCAAAAGCGCTTTCTTTTATGCCTTTGAGCTAGGCATAATGCATAGAGAAATCAATAACCATCATAATAATCGGAGTTATAAATTGTTTCAAATGGTTCCTCAACAAGTTCATTCTTGTTCCTTCTAGGAAAGGGGTACACACCTTTTGCCTTCCCGCGTAAGCGGATTTGTCCCTTACCTATATCAATGAAGCCTTTAACTGCTCGGAGGAAGTCCCTTCCAAGCACTATATTTCCTTGGTTTGGCTCCACGATGAAGAAATCAATCATTGCAATCCCTTTAAGGAATTTAACTGGCACGTCTTTTATTCTTCCCTGGATTTCAGAAATATCTCCATTAGTGTGTTCATGATAAGATGGTAATCTATCCATGTTAAATTTTAAAGAATCAAGAACAATGTTTGGCATAGTAGAAACCATAGATCCAATATCACAATAAGCAAGGAAGTCTTGATTAGAGATGCTAATCCTAACAAAAGGTTCCCAATCATTATCTATTTCCAAAATGTCTTTCTTATTGGGTTTAGGTTTCTCTACCTTCATCAAATCTAGAGCATCCATTCTTTTCTCAATAGTAGCAAGTCTATCTATGACAGTATCAAAGTTGTGATCATAAACAAAGTAACTAGATAGACCATGTATAATCTCAAGAGCTCTAGCTTCATCACATTCTAGGAAATCTCCCTCAGCTATAATGTCAAGGGAGTGTTTACACCATTTAAAAAGACCATGGTAAAAATTTCTAAGCACAATTTTTATAGGTATCCAAGGCATAATTCTTCTATGTGCATCAGAAATTCTGTCCCATGCCTTCTTCCTATTTTCTCCATCCCTTTGATGGAAATCTAGAACTTCTGATTCCCTCAAAGCACCAAATCCTAACATGTTTGGATAAACAGAAAGGACTACTAATAAAAAGGCAAATAATAAAAAATTTGTAATTTTTGATAAAGGATACTTAAGCAAAAATGAAAGGTAAACTAACAAGACTAAAAAGCAAAGGTAAAAGATAGCATGCAACTCCCCTATCCTGAAGAGTGGAGTCCCCGGCAACGGCGCGAGAAAATACTCCTTGATGGGCCTCGAACCCCTCGTTGGTTACCCCAAGTGGAAGGTGTAAGATGCAGTAAGTAGAAGTGTTTTCCCTTAGCAAAGATGCCAAGGATCGAATCCCCAGAGACTCCTAGGTTCAACAAGTAGGTGTCAACTGCTACGGTGCCAGATTAGTAGAAATCAACGTGGACCTGCACACAGATACAAATAACTTTGCTCCCAACGAGTACAGAGAGGTTGTCAATCCCTCCGGCCTTGTAGTTCACAAAGGATTAAAAGCAATGATAGTAGTGATAGATAGTGTTTTGCAATAGTAAATAATAACGAAAAGTAAATAGCGGATGTGATCAATGATGGTAATATGGACCGGAGTCTCATGATGTTCACTAGTGATGTCTCTCTCCCAAAAGACGATAAAACAGCTATGTGAGGTAAACAAATTACAGCTGGGCAATTGACAGGACCACGAACGCAAACCAATGCTGATTACATTGCAAGAAAGGTTGAGGTTCAAAGCATGGGCGGTACGCCAAAGTAAGTAGACCGAAATCCATCAATATCTACTACTAATCATCCACCTTGAGATATCTATCCAGAACATCTCGCTGGTATTAAGTTGCGAGTCCCACCCATAGTGTAAACTCAATGCAACAGACAACTGCATTAAAAGAACTTTGCGTAAAGTAAACAATCCTTGCACCCGCGGGCACAAGCACCGTTGTTTTCCCCCTTGTGGCAACAGCACATCCCCTAGACTCATGTTTCTGTCACTCAAGCTAGTCATCGAGGGGCATGAACCCACAATCGAGCATAACGTTCCCTCTTGGAGTCACTACCTACTACTTGGCCAAAGCAATAAATAACAACGGAGAACATGCAAGAATTACTTATGAACAAAAATATAAAAGAGGTGAATCAAATATATTACTCAAGATAAATCTGAACATAATCTCATAATCCATCGGATCCCAGCAAACTCAACATAGCAACAGCATAAGGATTACATAGGTGCCTCGATCATGTAGGGCAGCTCACGAGGACTAATTAGTGAAGCACAAGAACGGGAGGAGAACATCACATAGCTACTGGTCATGGACTCATGGTCCAAGGGAGACTACTCACGAGTCATCCGGAAGGCGTCCATGGTGGTGGAGAAGCTCCCGGTGGTGATCCTCCCCTCCGGCAGGGTGCCGGGAAGGGTTCTCCTGGTGCTCCCGATCTTGGAAGCGGCGGCGGCGGCGGAACAGAGATGGGATCGCGAAAAGAGTTCCTGTTCTGAGGGTTTCGGAGGACCCTTTAAATATATGCCAAAGTAGGGCATCGAGGGAGCTTCGGGGGGCCCAGGCGCACCCCCGGCGTGGCCCAGGGGGGCGCGCCGCCAGGGCGCCTGGAGCCCTGGTGGCCCCCCCAGGCTGCCCTTCGGACGCAGTGTTGTTTCCGGAATGCTGATTTTTTATATAATTTTTCTGGATTTTTCTGGGCAGTTCTCGAAACATGAAAACCTGAAATACAAAAACAGCCGAAAACAGAAACTGGCACTGGGGTGCACTGGATTAGTAAGTTAGTCCAAATATGATCAAAAGTGTATGGAAGTGTATGAATATCATAGCAATATCACCCAAAAGTGGCATGGAGCAAGCAGAAATTATAGATACGTTTTGGACGTATCACATACCTTTCTATATATGGTATTTACTTGCCATTCCTAACGAAGACTTTCTTGTACCATCTCAAAATTATTCAAAAGCATTTCTCTTTTGTGCCTCTGTTTTAGCTCATGAGGAAGTAGTAGGTAATTCATGATCTTCTTATGTTGGACAAATTTTACCCCGGGATTGCATGTTTAATCTGCGAACCCCTAATACGAGGAGGGACTGGCATGAGTGCGCCCAGCTCACAAAAGATAATAGCAACAAACAAACCCTCCTTCACGCTTTGTTCATGAGAAATCAGGAAACTCTGGCAGTGATAAACAAAGGAGATTAAGGGGATGTGATCGTCCCCGCGTGGGAGCCGTTCCTCGAAACATATCCAGCATAAGAAGTAATTGGGTTATCTACTAGCATTCGTTGATGAATTATGCACCTCCCAAAATCATTTTTACCTCTATTTTCAAAACCAAGAGCTCTGGTGCATGTTTAGTCTTTGCTTCCAACCACGGGTTTTCAACCTTGCCATCAAAATCCACAGTTCGAGAGTCTCCACCTTCTTTCTTCAAAGCACCAACTATTGAGAGCATGATTGTCATTCTGAGTGTAATGTGCATTGTCCCAAAGTACCATTGTCTTCTGCATAATTGTGATATCGCTTATTCTGAAATCATTGTATCTAGTCGTCACTTAAACTTCGGAGGTGCTCCTGCATTTATGTTTTGCTTCACTAAAGGGGGCAAGCGAGGTATCACTTTGTCATGTTTGCACACCATGCTCACTACAAATCTATTGGGTGTTTCAGTATCATATTGTAAACTTTCAGTTCTTTGTGATATTCTCATGAGGCAACTTAATTACTAAAGATTCATTATCTCAATAAGCATTTGTCATGTGATTGTGAAAGACTCTTTGGTAGCATGTCACCACAAAAATTATGCTTGTTATCATTTACCTACTCGAGGACGAGCAGGAATTAAACTTGGGGATGTTGATACGTCCAAAACGTATCTATAATTTCTGCTTGCTCCATGCTTCTTTTGTGTGATATTGCTATTATATTTATGCACTTCCATACACTTTTGATCATATTTGGACTAACCTATTAACTCAGTGCACCACAGTGCCAGTTCCTGTTTTCTGCTGTTTTTCTATTTCAGATTTCCCCCATATTAAAAGTGCTCCAAAAATTCCGGGAAAAATACAGAAAAAATCAGCGTACAGGAAGCTTCGAGAAAAACCAAAGTGGGGCCAGAGGGGAGCCAGGGGCGGCCTAGGCGGCCACCCGGGGTGGCCCCACCCCTGGCCGCCCAGGGGGGGCGCCTGGGGCCCCCTCCCCGCCTCTGGTTGCCCCCCTTCGCATATATTCTCCCGTCGCGAAAACCCTGATTCCAGAACCTTTTTTTCCAGAAGCAATTCCGATCTCCGCCGCCATCGCCACCAAGTTTCGGGGGACCAGAATTCCTGTGCCGGCATCCTGCCGGGACGGGGAAGTGCCCCCGGATTCATCTCCATCGACGTTGCTTCCTCCCTCCATGATGCGGGAGTAGTTCCTCCTCGGGGCTGAGGTTTCTACCAGTAGCTATGTGGTCAATTCTCTCTCCCATGATGTGATCTTCGTTGTGATCATAGGCTATGATAATATAGGGTGATCCCATGATATTTCCCCTTCCTCTATGTATTAGATTGATGTACTCACTTGTCTTTATCTAGTATAATCCCCGAGACCAAGGTGACAACGGTCTATTGGACATGGATTAGAAGAATATTTTCATGAGTGATTTCCTCTTTTGTGTGTTGATTGAAGATTGAGAGTCCCTTGGTGCTTGTCTTTGACTATCCTTGAGATATGTTGTGGTGATTGTGGTACTCTCTTTGGATGGCCGCGGTGACATTGGGAAATCCATAGATTGAGAACTACGAACTTTGAGGTGTGCTTTTGTAGCCCTATATAATTCTCGTCCTCTCTTGACCACAAAGGAATGACCTTCGAGTGCGTCTCCATTGCATGTTTTATGGGAAATATCATGTGATTAGATTATGTAAATGTTGTTGGGAGTTGCCACTAGTGAAAGTATGAAGCCTAGGCCTTGTTTCCACCATTGCAATACCATTTGTGCTCACGTTTACCACTTGTTTGCTTGCTGCACTTTTTATTACAGATTTATATTACTTTGTTTTGCCACTCCTATCATCTATATTTTACCATCTTTTCGCCGAACTAGTGCACCTATACAACTCCTAGTTGTATTAGGTGTGTTGGGGACACAAGAGACTTCTTGTATCTTAGTTGCAGGGTTGCTTGAGAGAGACCATCTTCAACCTCTACTTCCCTGAGTTCGATAAACCTTAGGTCATCCACTTGAGGGAAATTGCCGCTGTCCTACAAACCTCTGCGCTTGGGGGCCCAACATAGTCTACAAGAAATAGAAGCGTGTGTAGACATCAGGCGGCGGCGCTAGGGTTTCGCGGCGGCGGCGGCTAGCGGGCTGGCGGGGCGAGGCGGGGCTGGCGGCGACTTGGGCCGGCTCTGGCTGGCTTATAAAGCCCAGAGTCCCAATCCTATACGAGTCTAAGTCGGTTCACTTTTTTTTAAAATAGAGTCCTGGCGTATAAAAAACTAACGAAAGAAATACTAAACGGACTCCAAAAATGCCGAAATAAATTTTCACCGTCCTCTAATAATATTTAGGACAAAGTGAACATTTTTCCCGGACTTAAATGCAATTTGAGAAACACACATTTTTCCTATGCAAATAAAATCGCAAATAAATCCAGAAAAATACCAAAAGTGATTTTAACATTTTCCTCCAATATTTCTGTTATTTTGGAGAAGTCATATTATCTCCGCTCATATTTTGTATTTAGAAATATTTTTAGGAGAGAAAAATAATTAGAATCACAGTGTCCTCGTACCGGTATTCGAGCGAACTCAAATACGAAAACGGTAAAATTCTCAACTCTCTCCGTAGGTCCTTGAGTTGCTTAGAATTTCGAGGAACGCCACGAACAAAAAGCAAAACCATGAAATGCAAATATGATCTATGTATAACATTCCAAATTGAAAAATTGGGATGTTACATATACTACTTTGTTATGGTAGTGCACTATCTTATGTGCATCCGTCAGAGGTACTTCATGCCCTTTTTACACATTTAACATGTAGCTTCATCTATCTTTTTTTTAATTTAAAAGATGTGTGCGGAACAACTTCCATGGCGAGCCGACATCGGTTGTGGGCATGCCGCGTCGTACCTTGTGCCATTAGTAGTCAAGGTGCTTGTCGGTTACCATCGAGCTCCAAAATAGGTCATGATGTAAATTGTTTTATATGTACTGATGATGTAGAACTTAGACTGCTTGGAAATATGTCGTGTAAATATGGTACCGGTAATGTACCATGTAGACGGCTAGCTCATTTAGGCTGCTTCAGAAATATGGGTCATGTAAATGGGAAGTTTTAAATCACATCGGGAGTAATTGAGCCGCATTAACTTATTTTGCTGGATGCAATGGACTGTAAATCGGGTTAAATTTAATACAATGCATGTGACACACGGGAGGTGGCATGAGCGATATCCGACATATTGGACAAGGAGACGCTTCGGCAGCAGAAAATAAAGACATGGTTAGAAACTACACATATTGTCACCCGCGAAAAAAAAACTAAGCATATTATTTGTGTTCATGAAAAGAACAACCTTTTGATCAAATGTCATTGCATATATATTTTGCAACGCACGGGCACATACATATCAAATACCAAAACCAAACGTACAAGGCAACAATCAATTCACGTATCACAATCAGATTCGTCTTTAGTACCCAGCTTAACTCACATATGGTAATCAATCTCTAAACAAAGGAAACAATTAACCTCTACAGCATCGTCGTTTACCTCTCGTCAATACCAAATTCATACTAGGCATATCACCTACGCGACATGGTGTTGGGATCATGTCACAACACCACCCGTCCCGAGCGCCGATTTTGTTTCGCCCACAATTGACTGATCCGATTCCCGATCCACGATCCAACCCGAGAAACCCTATTCCCTCCGCCATCTCGTGTATTCTCCTGTGGCGGCATGACAAGTCAAGCGGCGCTAGGGCAGCAACACGACGTGCTTATGGTGCATCAGAGGCCAGACGTGAGGTACCCGTTCACCCTCTCCTCTTAAGCCTACGTCATCTCTCTCCTCTTGGCCATCTCTCCTGGAATGGCGCGCGGCGGCGATGACGCTTGAACGTGGAGTGGCTCGTTGAGTTGCATGGGGCTCACACGGCGCGTGCGTAGTGGGCCGAGTTGGCGCGGCGGCGGCAGTGGTTGAAGGACATGCTTGCTTGAGGTCGTTCGGCCATTATGCTGCAGGGATAGCGCACGTATCGGTGTGCCAAGGTGGCGGGGAGGCGGCGGCCAAATGACGCATGTGTCTGAGCCCTAAGGACGCGGTGCTGCAATGCCTATGTTCACTAGGATCTCACGCGGCAATAATCGGGGGAGGTCATCCAGCTTCAGCGTGCATCAGAAAACGGCCATTGCTAGCTAGCTTGTGTGGCTTGCATCAGTAGAGCATAGAGCGAGGGAGAGGGATGTATAAGTCCACTCCCATGGGAAGATGTGTGCAAAGAGGAGGCTCGGTCTATAATTTCCCCACTGTCAAAGTGGCTAGGCTGTCATATATTCCAGGGCTTCACCTTGCCTACACAGGCACCACATTCTAATTGGATGTTAAAGACTCAAAGGTAATTCAACCATTGCTTTGATATTCCTAGGTTTCCTCTATGAACTAATATTAAGAAAATTTGTCTATACATACGTTGATGCTCCTTGCAAGTCATAGCAGCTCATGTTTTATTTCTTTCTGGAACGAGCTACAACACACGGGCAAGATGAAGATTAGAGAAGGCAATTAAGTAGGAAGAGTCATGTTGAAGTTGAGTTTGTATGGTTATAGATTTTAATCCTTGTGCGGGTGGTGTTCTTGAAGTTTCATTTGGTGCTACTGTTAGCAGGCTTATACTTTCATCATCTTCTACATCAAGTATAGTGGTTAATTGTTTTGGTCAACTCTGCATTTTATTTCCTCAGAATTACCTCTGTGCATTTTGTGGACAACAAAACTAACAGTATGGTAATTGGTATAAGTTTCTGGTCCTATAATATCAGTGTGTGTGTGTGTGTGTGTGAGAGAGAGAGAGAGAGAGAGAGAGAGAGTTTAGATATCATTTGGTGGTAGCAAGTTCAAGTAATACTTTGAACACATTCAAGAAATAGTATAAAGATAATGCATATTACATAAAAATAATGCTGAGAATTTAGATGTATTGTTTGTCATGGAGCTGTGGCTGACCGATTTACATGAAATTAATTCCCTCGGTTGTGGTGGCAAATATAATACACATAATACATATTGTTATGCACTAGCGTGTGTGTGTGTGAAATAGATGGATTATGGTCCCGTACCCAATAAGATGGATGTGTGTGTTAGAGTGAGAGAGAGTGAGGAAGAGGGAGGAGGAGAGTGTGTGTGAGGATTTGATGGTAAAAAAGGTCGCCAATGTCACTTGATATGTATGAGAATATTAAATGTAATATTAACATAATTAATATTGAACTCTTAAAATTAATGTGGCCTCGTTGCAATGCGCCAGTTTGCTACATGTGCTAAATCCGGCGCTTAACGCGTTATATATGAAGGGGGCACATGGTGGGCCGGCCAAGCAGGATCTTGAGCCGCACACGGACGTCATGCTATCGTCACTCAAATTATTTTGGTTAATTTCTTTATTATATATATATATATAATTATATATATTCATGTACATATATTTCAATTATATAAGTTTAGTTAAAATATTTAAAACCATTTTTTTTAAATGTTAAGATATGATAAAAAATTGTTCATTTTTTGATAGCTTTAAAAAACTGTTCGTGAGAATGAAAAGATGTTCCCATGCTTCAAAATGTTGTATGTGAAAATTTTCAAAAATTTTGTGTAAAACAAAAAATATTTCTTACCTTTTAACAAATGTATATGATATTTTATGTAAATATTCCAGCATTTCAAAAAAAATGTTACAATGAAAACATTGTTTAGATGGTTTCAAAAATGTTTTGGAAATATTAAAAAAATATTTATACAATATAAAAGAAGTATATCCACTAATGACATTTACTTTATTGCTCAAGTAGGATTTAATATAAAAAATTCAAAGCGGAGGCAGTTTTTTTGCCTCATCTATTAAATGAGGTGAATAGAGTTTTGGAGTGTTACAAGACCTCACCCAACATGGCCTGACAATTACTCGCTTAGTAGTACAATTTTCCCTAGTTTCTTAGCACCGGCGGTAACCCATAGCTTAGCCTCATCGGTTACAATTTTAAGAAGGATTGGTGACGGCACGCTCTTGTGTCGGAAGACCCTATCATTCCTCTCATTTTATATTGTTCAAGTGACAAGCATGGTGAGGTAGACCATCCTATTGGGGTTTGCCATGTCAGTTCGCTTATCCCACCATTCGAAGAGGGATTCGTGAAAGTGCCAAGCGGTGGTGTCCATGTGCACTAGCCCATATTTTTCAATGACCATGTTGCAAAGTCGTGTAGCGAAGCAGCATTTGACGAAGAGGTGAATGGTCGTCTCTTGTTCTCTTACACAGAGGGCAAAGACCACAATTTGCCCAGCCACGACACTCCAGTCGGCCGGCGGTCCAAATCCGTTCCTGCAATGCGAGCCATTGAAAGAACTTAACCTTCAGAGGGGGGGGAGCAAACTTTCCACACCATGAAGTCCATAGGAGAGAGAGAGAGAGAGAGAGTCAAACCAAGGAACTGCACCATGGAAGCAGTGGCCGCCGAGTATATCCCGCCCATGGAGTGCACGACTTGATGTTAATCAACTTCTGTACCAGCAAGGTGAAATCAGACACGTAAAACAGTGACAAGGCGACTAAAGTATGTGAAGTGAAGTGGTACGTGATATCATGAAATCTACAGGGTTTTATTAGCACGAAAACTAACCATTTGAGCCAAGCGAGGAACCAATAGCTCGAGTGCATTTCTGTCCATAACTTGACACAAATATGAAGGGTTTGGATGCGAGCATTTCCTGCATGCACCTTTGGTCCAAATACTGGCGTGATCGCGGAACATATATAGCACGGTAAGACTAATGTGAAGTAATAGAAGATCAACGTTCGTACAAAAACCACCAAAAGTAGCATACCTCGACTCGACGTAGTTTAACATTTGATCCTCCAGATTTGATAAACATTCGAGCATACAACTAACAAGTTCTGAGAGATGTGGCCGCAAGCTGAAGATATTATTTTTCTTTGTTGCTTTTCAATAAAGCTACACACATACTCCCTCCGTTCCTAAATATAAGTCTTTGGAGAGATTTCACTATGGACCACATACGGAGTAAAATGAATGAATCTAACTCTAAAATGCATCTATATACATCCGTATGTGGTTTATAGTGTAATCTCTACAAAGATTTATATTTAGGAACGGAGGGAGTAAAAAGCATGAGCACTAACATCATGTTCTAGGCCATGCAATTAACTGGCCACCTCATACTATATAACTACAATCGTTCTAAGGATAATAATAGTTTCCCCGGCCTAGCAAAACTGACACATGGAGATAGACCAAGTGTTCATTAGTACAGATTGGGCCTACTTTCCACAAGTAAAAGACAGTAAGAAAATCGATTCAATTTCTTGTTCCTGAGATCAATCAACTCTGTTTCTTGCTGAGATTCAGAATGCAGGTCTTTCACTACCCTAAGTTCTGATTCGGCATGCATCTGTCACTCAATTTCTTGTTCGACTGTTCAGCATCTCGTGCCAGCTTTTTAACCTCTTCACGAGACCGGGAATGAAGGTCTTCCATTGCAAGAGCTGCTTCCTTTTGCATGTGGTTGAAGAAGCCAGAGTATGTATGGCACCAACCTCTTCTCTCTTCTGTTCAAGTTCTTGCACCAGCATTTGTACACCTTCAGTAGTTCAGTTCAGTCTTCTCCTGCTCGGACTGTGACTTCAAGAGCCCCAGATCTGACGCACTGCTGATACTGTAGTAGAGCCACATCTTTTCCAGTATTTGTTTGTCAGACAGTGCTCCTAAGGGCTTGGATCTCACTCTAGAATTTTCTCTTCGAATCCACTAGAGACACATGTCACCATGAAGTTCTTCTATCAAAAGCTTAGAGCAACGGTTTTGCTCAGACAGTCTTACAACTCCCATCTTCAGCTCGCAGAATGCGTCGTCCAGGTTAACTCCCACCTTCTTGAGTCTTGACAATAAATAACTGTGGTGACACACCAAGTGCATCCTTGGGCGAGTCCTCGGACATTGACGGCACGCCGGAGTGTGCAAGTGGCTTGATCATACCTTTCTACTCAAGCATGGTATGCTCTGTACTCTTCCACATGTTTCATGAGCTCAGAGTGTACATTTCCGCTCTCCTTGCAAACGAATCAGCATCTTCATTGATAAGGTTTTATCATCGGTTTTGACCGCCACACTCATGTCTGTTTCGCAAGGAGAAATTCAATTAACCATATGCCATAACATGAAGGTTTGGACATGTCTTGGGCCAAACTTTTAAAAACTTTGACTGTGAATATCATTTTAATTATTCAGGTTAGAGTGGTTAATCACCACTCCTATAGTACTATCAAAGATTGGTTAGGGACTTGTGAAAATGATTCTTATGCTAACTGGAGGATCAAACGTTCGTACAAAGTTGTGGTTACATTTTTGTTTAATGACTTGGGGCCTCCAAGATTCCTGAGAAATGACCAGGGTTTCAAATCAAAGAAATGTTTCACCTACGATGTTCAAATTCAAATTAGTACAAAAATATACTCACATCTTTGCAACATCATGCTTCATTTTCAGAACAATGTCCATTGAATGCACATATATTAGTTTACAGAGGGAGTAATTATTAGGTACATCAAGTATATAGCATATGGAAACTCATAATGCATCAGCAATAAACACAAAAAGAAAAATAATTTTATGAATTCAATACTCATAGCCCACCAAACTGAAGCAGCCAGATTCTTGTGGAAAACCATGTTAAGAATAGGTCATCAAAATTTGGATCATTATGAAGTTTCAACCATGAAGACCTGCTGCTGATGAAGTTTCAAATCAAGCATTGACTTATTAGAACCATCTTATAATCCTTTACCTGGGTTTCGAGGCACCATCAGTCCTGTGATGGCCAAATTCTGCACCAGGTGACACAAAGTCAAGATGACCAACAACTGAATGTGGTTTCCTTGATAAATCTTCAGGGAAGCCTATAGGATATGGACCTGGCTTGTTTGGGAACGGAGGCCTTCCAGGTAATGAATCTAAACCATCAAAAGGCCTTGGACATCTCTGAAAACTGTCTTCATCAAGACGAGCTGGCCCTGGAAATTTGCTTCATATCCTCTTCAATATCTTTAGGGTTGAGATTGTATCTGCCAGGATATTGTGGCACCAACGACCTGAAATGTTCTTGTGAAGAATTGAACCCTTCTTCATGGAAAGCCCTGGAATTTCCAAGCGCCTCTCTGCCAACACCATTGCTCTTTTTCATTCCTGAATGGATGAAATTTTTGGTCAAGATGATTACAATAATAAAACTCAAAAGTATCTAATTTTGGTTCAAGAGCAAAACGAGGCATAGTTGTGTCATGAATGATGTCCAGGCAAGGGTCCACCCATGGCCATGGGAGGCCGAATCATGACATCATCATCAGGTCTGATGGGTGCAGGCCGTGGAATGTTTGGTGCAAGCGCCCTTGGTGCCATTTCAGAGCAGAGGCGACCAAATCGAAGCAGCAGCAGCGACTTCTTGCCGAGCTGCGACCAGCAATCGAAGCAATCAAGCGGCTCCACTCCGAGCCGCAATCCGCAATCGAAGCAGATCCCCTTTTTAGTGGCTAATCCGGAATCTAAGCAGTCCTTTCCGGATTACAATCTGAAACAAGCCCTCTTTCGAATTTAGTCCCCGAGTTTCCATTGGCGGCGGGAACCTAGCAGCTATATATATATATATATATATATATATATATATCAGTTTGAAGAGGAGACGATCAGCTCTCTTCCCAAGCAAACGGCTGCCAGAACGGCCTCGGCAAATCCTCCCTCGACATGATGGTGAGTTCGTCCTCCTGAATTCATTCCCCGAGTTTCCATTGGAGTATATCAAGAAATAGATCCTCTTACAACAGCACCGCGGAAATAAAAATAAAAATCGAGGAGCAATAACAAGTAGGAATCGTAATCAGAAGTCTTGGTCAAAATTTAACCTTTTTGTGGGGAAATATCAAAATTGCGTCATTCTAGTGGAAAGTGTATAGAAGTATAATCACTATTGCGTTTTCTCTCTCGGAAGTATAAAAACTGTAGAATCAAAATTGTACAGTCAAAATTGCGTCTCTCCGTGGGGAAGTACAAAAATTCTATAACCAAAATTGCTCTTCTTGTGGGGAAGTTTGTAAATTATTTCCTTGTTTGTGGAAATTATTAAAATTGCGCCGGTGATGTGACTAGTAAGAAACCAACTCTGATTTGTTTCCATATATATCAAATGTAGGAGGACAATGAAGTTGATAGGCTCAGCAAGTTGCCTGATGACGTTTTGCTCAACATTGTGGAGCGGCTCGATATCGCTGATGCTGCACGAACCACCACCCTCTCCACATGTTGGAAACAGATCCCTGCTATACTCTCAAAGGTTGTTATCATGGCTGGTTCTTTTGAGCCCAAGCACGAAAGGAGGAAGATAACCTCAGATGATATAGTTGGGGCCAACACCAACGTGCTGGAAGCAGCTAGGTGCGTACTGGGAAGGAGGGCTGGGAGTCTATCCACCATTCACCTGTTGTGCATGCAATTCTACTTGGGAGATGAGTCTGTTTTCATTGGCCAGGCCGTTGCCAACACCATAGCAACACAAAAGGTCGCTTCAGTCGAGTTTACAATCATGACGAAGGTCCGCAGAAATTGTTCCGTTGATGAACTGGTCACTTATGGGAGGCAGTTCATGTCATTCTTTGGTTCGTGTCCAAACACATTTGGTGGTCTTGCACGCCTCACGCTAGAGAATTTGAGGTTGGGTGAATCAGACTTCCCCAAAATTTTCAGTGTCTGCAATCAACTGGAGTTCCTCCGTCTCCAACAGTGTGATGCGGGGAATATGTCTTTGCTGGAAGTGGAACACGGACAGCTCCGCGAATTACTGATTTTTTTGTAGCAGTATTAAGAGGGTTGATCTGAAGTGTGTACCAAAGCTCACAATACTGAAATTTAATGCTTTTATGTCTCCAGAAGACCCCTTCTGTCTGGGCTATGTCCCACTGCTTCAGACTGTGACCATCATTAAAACTGGTCTTTCACGGCACAAGATGCTCAAGTTAAGCGAGTTGCTGGGTAAGACCGCCATAAGCATCCTCCATTTGAACCTCAAATGTGAAAAGGTCAGTGGAGGTCCACAATATTGTCCGAGTGTTGTGTGTTGTGGAGAGGTTGTAGTCATTAATTTTGGTATAAACATACTTCTGCATTATCCCCCTCTTTTGCAGATTTGGGTGAAACCAGAAGGTCGAAAGCAATTGCTACCGGTGTTCCAAAAACTAAGGCTTGTGAATTTGATCAACATTTCTGAAGAATGTGATCTGACTTGGACGATGTTCATACTCCAAGGTGCACCCGCCCTTAAGGAACTATGCATCATGGTAAAATCTTGTACCGATTTTCATTTCTCATTTTGATTCCACCTCACGTTGAATATGCAAAGCGAGCTCTCTCTTTTCGAAGTTCAGACATCGGTTTGGAATTCTTAACCTGATTGAATGCAGGCGAGGGATCATTTATGTGAAATGATAACCGGGGAGGCGAGGAAGAGGTTTACGTTTAGCGAGAAGAAGGACACAGGACGACTACAGTGGGGACCGTCTTCCCCTGATTTCAAGCACCACAATCTGGCTGAGCTCAGGATCTATGGGTTTCAGGCAGAATAGAAATTCATGAGGTATGCCAGAAATGTCATGGAGGCAGCGGTGAACCTGGAGGCCATGAACCTATATAGAAATCCAGGGTGTGATAAGTGCAAGCACACGCTTCCAGGTCAGTGGACATGGATGGGGATGTTGATCAGAGACAAAATCAACAATGGTATGCCGTCACATGCCAGGGTTCACTTCCCGAGTTGAGGGCAAGTTTTTGCTCGTGTATAGAATTTTGGCAAATGGAAATTGCCAATGTTTGTCATTTGTGATAAATGCTTGCACCTTGTTCTCGTTTGTCGTTTCAAATTGTATTATAGTACTAAGCACTGCACTGGTGACAAAGCGTGTTGTAGCCGAAAGAACATTTCGTGCAGACTGAACAATGAACATCTATCAGCGTTAGCCTGTTGAACTTTGGCTGCATTGCACTAGGCTCGCCTTGTACGAGTATAATCCTTCACCACACATAGCTTCCAGCACTGGGTTGATGCTGCTTTGTGTAGTGGCTTGTAGCCAGGGTAATACTGCTGGTAGTACAGTTAGTACTGGAGCTTCTGCTGGTACTGCTCAGCCGTTTGAGTTTGCAGTGCAACCGCTTGACCTTGAGTACTCCCTGCAAAAAGACAACAAAAAAGTACAAAAAGATTAATGCATAGACAAATAGTTCTAGACTTGTAGAGCAGATCACTTTGAGCCTGCTGGATATACAGGACAAAGCTGAGCACGTTATTGCACTTGACGATGTACTCCCTCCGTCTGAAAATACTTGTCATCAAAATGGATAAAAATGATGTATCTAGAACTAAAATACATCTAGATGCATCTCCTTTTATTCATTTTGATGACAAGTATTTCCGGAGGGAGGGAGTACAGTCTGAGTACCACAATGTTTACAAACAATAGGGGAGTGCCCCATAGGCACAAGTGGCATCATGTGTGATGCATTCAGACAGATTTCCTTGCCATTGGCAACCACACTCTTGTTCTACAGGCTGTGTACTGTAACATCACCAATTGAATCCACCAGAGGCTGCATATTGTCGTAACAAGGAGGGCACTAGTTCCATTCCATGTACACTCACTGTATTATGCACAAATAACTTCCTTAAGAAGAAAGCTATACCTCCAAATCAACTTATGTTATTAAGTGGGCAGGCTTGTGTGCTTGCTGCTGCCACATAAGCCAAGCAAGGTTTGCAGTAGAGATGTGTGCACTGGGTAAATGAGTGTTTGACAAACAGAGCAAAAATATTCACCAGGAAGAGTTTGTTCATTCATTTAGAATGCATTCATTACCGAAACCATACGGTCTCACTAACTTTTGTCCAGTATTCTAATTTATAAAGAGGAAGCGAATACAAATTTCCATTTGCAAGTAAGAAGGCACTGTAATCAACACATGGCACCACCATATACACAACACAATAAGAAGTAAATAAAATGGTTAGCCAACGGCGCGCAATGATGAAGAAATGGTTCGTATTTGTAATAATACAGATGTCAAATATTTTTAGGAGTCAGCGAAATACTAAACGTGCATCACGAACAAATACTCACCCGCACATCATCGCCAATGCTTTCCAAAATTAATTCGCAGATGCAAAGCAATGAAGGAAACTATCGAGCCATCAACGACAGTAAGCCAGGGGAAACTGAAATCTAATTGTCTCCAACTTAACAGGGGAAACTGAAATCTAATTGTCTCAAACTTAACAGGGGAAATGGGGCTTCAGTTGGACGAACCCTATTTGTTTTCTTCTGAAAATAAAGAGCTATGACTAGTATTGATTAGGGATCTCAATCAAAAGTAGTGTTCGTTGAGGAAAATAGGCATAAAAAATACATGGGTGGATGCACCCGAATGTCCTCTCTATCCTTAAAAGGGAGATTTGTCTAATTTGATTCGGCTGGTCCTCACCCGCACAAAAAGGATCGTGTCCTGACCACGCCAGCCCAGCAGCAATACAGGAGATCAGGGAGGGAGATCACGAGACAAACATGTCGCTACGCTTGTCTCTTAATAATAACTCAACAAAACAGAATCAATTCATAGCCATCTAAGAGTGTACACTTACAATGATCGAATCAATTCATAACTCAAAAATTAAACATCTAGCTAGCAATGGTTCTTCCTGTATTCATAGTTCAGCAGACTCTTTAGTATCCTTTTACTGTGTGCGATACACAAGCTACGTGTGCCACCAGACAATATCATGCAACCCATAACCGAAAAGGGAACCGGTCACAATATTAAGTTGCAGTGCTGAACAAAATGATAATTAATGTCTACAGACTTTGGTGAACAAAACTAACACAAACCGATGGCATGACGAAGATCCATAATCCATCCAGAGATACTAGTGTTGTGTGGTATCACTGACTCAGTGTAAAGCATATCTCAGATAATAGTGGTTCAGATAGTTGTGGCTACCTTTGTTTAAATGTGGATGTGCATTTGTAAATTATATATACGCACAAATCATTTATACTGAAGCAAGATAAGTTGATGCATATAAAGAAACAACAAACAACCACCTCATTGTAGGTTGTTCTCCTTTTGCCATCGAATTTCTCACAGACTGAAGAGGAGCAAATGCAGCACTTCATGAGAACTTTTAACACTACATTTGGTGAAATACGACTCAGTAAACTGACTTCCTTCAAAACAGTTAACCAAGCGGAGAAAATATCAATTATGCTTTGACATCAGAAAATGGAGTATGTAACTGTATTCTGCTTATGTGTCCTATGAAACAGTATGCTTACATGATGATGAGTAGATGACTAGCACAGATGTACTAAAGAAAACCATGAGCAGCGAGAACGGCAACAACAAGCACAGTAAGGAGAAAAAGAAAAATATCAATAACACATCAAGGCAGGGCAAAAATGGATTTTGGACATGTGTAACATCAATAAGTTCCAGATTTTCACTTCTGAGCTAAATAAGGAATAACATGTCCAGCTCATTCATATATGGCGTGTGAGTTGCATCAGAAAAAATGCTTGCTCCCAACTTGGCATCAGCATCAGCAATCATGCCACTGTGCAAACATCCATCAGCACACCAAAACAATCTCATTAATATATACGTGTCTCTTGATGAGACCAAAACTGCTTTATTTACAATTCTCGAAATTCTCAGTGCACATATGGATATGGTGTATGATCTACAATATCTTCCTAGCCCTTAGGTACGAGTACATGAGGAAAAACCGAGCTACTGCTCCAACTGCTTTGCACCAGTCATCGCCAAAAATGCCCGCTGCTCCAAGAAAAACTAACTGTCAAACGAAATGGGGATGCTAAATCGACTACCAATCAACAGCTAGTGATGGTAGGTATCACTGAAGCAGAATTTACAATCTGATGTGGTCCCTGCATCTCTGATAACTGACTGAAAGGACCTATTGGAGAATTCTAGGATCTTGTTTTTCGGTGGCATTAGAGATATGCAGCTAACTTGCTCTAGATCTCTAATATACCATGAAATGTCATTTTACCTTGCCCTAGTTTTGTGAATTTTTACAGTTATTGGTGACTAAGTAGGCAGAGTAGAGTTGCTTCTTCAGGCTGGAACATTTTCCGTTGCTGTTGGTGCACTACTTGCAGGTATAATTTTCTTTAGCATTTCACAACCTATGATGTTTCCTTATTCACCATAAGTGATTATTTTCAGAGTCTTGCTGCTACATGATACTCTTAAATAAAGCATTTGTACCTGGCTAAACCAATTTTTTTTCGTGTAGGAATATTTGGCATGAACCTTAAATTATATCTGCAGAAAAACAGAGTATAACATTGTAATACCACATCGCTCTAGTTTTGTCATTTTGTATTGATCACAACACAGTCCTTGCAGTTACGTTTCTTCATTATGCATAGAACCCCAAAAAATATTGTGATTGGCCAGAAACCATTAAAAACCACCACCTTTACATCCAGTAGAGAATATAAATAGATATTCTTGTATTCTACTCCCTCCGATCCATAATAGTTGTCGTTGTTTTAGTTCAAAATTTGAACTAAAACCACGACAATTTTATGGATTGGAGGGAGTACAAAAGAAAGCCACGAGCTTAGCCGGGTTCTCTCTAATTGTTTTTACTGAAAAGCTATTTCACTTAGTTTCCATAACACATGTGTTCTAGCATCATATAAGAAAACAGTTAAATGCAGGATCCTGAAAACAGGGATTTGCTTGATTGCTTAGTGCCAACAGTTAAAATGGTTGAAACTTCAAAGTCAGCAAACAGCGTGCAAAGTTGCTGCGCTGGGAGCATGACTAATTATACAGAGAGCATATTGCTCCTGCAGATGCCTCTAGTGTAGGATCGAAAGTATGTCTAGAGGGGGGGTGATTAGACTACTTGTAAATATAAAAATTCTGCCTTTTGATCATGAACAGTTTTTGGCAGATTCTCAGTAATGATCAATTCAAGCATCACCCTACACATGCAATTCTAGAGTATAAGCAGCGGAAAGTAAATTGCACATGTAGAAAAGAGAGGTGGAGAAGAGCAAACGCAATTTGGAGACGCGGTGATTTTTCTCGTGGTTCCGATAGGTGGTGCTATCGTACATCCACGTTGATGAAGACTTCAACCCACGGAGGGTAACGGCTGCGCGAGTCCACGGAGGGCTCCACCCACGAAGGGTCCACGAAGAAGCAACCTTGTCTATTCCATCATGGCCTACGCCCACGGAGGGCTAGCCTTACTCGGGGTAGATCTTCACGAAGTAGGCGGTCTCCTTGCCCTTACAAACTTCTTGGTTCAACTCCACATCTTGATGACGGAGGCTCCCAAGCGACACCTAACCAATCTAGGAGGCACCACCCTCCAAAAGGTAATAGATGTTGTAGATGATGATGAACTCCTTGCTCTTGTGCTTCAAATGATAATCTCCCCAACACTCAACTCTCCTCACTGATTTGGCTGTGGTGGAAGAAAGGATTGAGTGGAAAGCAACTTGGGAAGGTTAGAAATCAAGTTTCATATGGTAGGAATGGAGCAACTTGATCTCAACACAAGGGTAGGTGGTTCTCTTCTCAGAAAGTGTAAGGTAGGAGTGGTAGTTCTTTCTGATGGCTCTCTCCACGAATGAAGAGGGGGTGGAGGGGTATATATAGCCTCCACACAAAATCCAACCGTTACACACATAATTGAGCAATCTCGGTGAGACCGAAGTGGAAACTCGGTCAGAGCGAAAGTTCAAATATAGTGAACGTTGGGGTTTTCGGTGGGACCGAAAATACCATCTCGGTTTGTCCGATTTTAGTCAATACAGGAACTTGCCAGTTTCGGTGAGACCGAAATCATCAACTCGGTTATTCCGATTTGAGGACAAACGGTTACAGAAGCTTGGCAGCCCGTATTTCGGTGAGACCGATCTCAAACTCGGATTGACCGATTTTTCTAGGGTTTGGCTTATGGCTGAGGTGGTTCATCTCGGTGGGACTGAGTTTGGAAAATCGGTTGGTCCGAGATTACTTATGAGTGTGTATTGTAGTGAAAGTTGCTGATAGTTGAAGGAGATATATCACTAAGCACTTGAGCAACCAGATCATCAACACAACCTCATCCCCTTTTAATAGTATTGGCTTTTCCTATGGACTCAATGTGATCTTGGATCACTAAACCAAAAATGGAGTCTTGAGCTTTTGCCAATGCTTGCCTTAGCATTTTGAGGGGTCCACTTCTTCAGTCATTGCCATACCCATATCACTGAACTTCTCTGAAATGATTCCCAAGTAACTATTAGTTCAATGATATATATGTTGTTATTAATTGCCAAAACCACCTGGGGATTAGTTGCACTTTCAATCTCCCCCTTTTTGGTAATTGATGACAACATATAGATCAAAGCTTCGACAAAGGATATAATCAATGAATAATATCGTCGCTTTGAGAAGTATGTGATAAGCAAGAGCTCCCCCTAAATTTGTGCATTATTTAAAATTTGCGTTTGAATGCAAATGCACAATCGATTAGAATCATGGGTTACTCTTCCAAGTCACATACATCTTGGTGGAGCGCACAAAATGATAAGAAAGAATAACATGCACCCAAACACCAAGACATGAGTAAATAGCCATACAAGATAGGAAAAGCATATGATAAGCATTAAGCACACATTAAAGCATAGTATGACTAAGCACTCATTAAGGTAGCATCAAACGTAGTATCAAGCACACTGAAAGTTTCAAGAACCAAAAGTACCAAATGTATCTCAAAGAAACCGCAAAAGAACGAAAGAGCACTCTCTCTCTCTCGAAGCCCTATGATCTATACAATTTCTCCCCCTTTGGCAACAAGTTACCAAAAAGTTCGAAAAAGCATAGAGCTAAACGTCACTGTGGGCTCTGCTGGCGGCTCCTGTCTGGGTAGATGTCGGAGTAGATATGACGGCATCGGCGAAGACTTCAGCTGATGTCTGCGCTGGAGGAGTGGAAACTGGAGCTGTGGCTGGAGTGACTGCTGGAGCTGTAGGAGGTGCTGAAGTGGTAGCCCTGGAGTCAGTCACTGGAATAGCAGCTGATCGGGATCCTCTGGGAACCGGAGCAGTCTGGCGATGAGAGTCCTGGACTAGGTCATCCTGCATGAGCTCTGCCCTGTCCTGCTTTGCTTCCTCCATGTCTGCCTCAAGCTTGTTGACGGTCACCTGAATTTCAGTCAGCTTCACGTCCAGAGCGTGGATCTTGTCATCAACAATCCTCTCTAGGCTCTCCTGAGATTGTTCAATGCTGGCCAGGCGTTGTTCAATCCTTTGAGTAGCTTCAAGAATCTGCTCTCCGAAGCTCTTTGGTTTAGCTGCTGTTGCTGCCTCTTTATCAGCTTTGGCTTTCCTAGCAGCTTCAATCTTGGCTTGACCTTCAACCGAAGTTGGATCCTCCTCGTCCATCACAACAACATTATCTTCATGCTCTGGCTGCAGTGGTAAGTGCTTCCTATCCAACATGAATTTGCCCGTGCCAAACTTGGCATTGATAAGCATCTGAATTTGCGGGGCAAATCCACATGACCTCTTTTGGTCAGCTGCATTCCTCTTAATGGTCTCTACCATTAAGTCCATCACCTTGAAAGGTGCCTTCTCATCAAGTATGTGCAGCATGTTGATAGAATAGCCTCTGATCATGCGATGGTCTCCAGACTTGGGCATCAAGGTATGCCTCAGAATAGTGTTAGTGGTAGGTAGACCTGCCTGGAGATAGTACACTGAGCCAAGCTTCCACACTTCCAAATCTGCTGCGGGGATCTCCTTGTACATGTTTTTCATGGAATCATGGTTCTTCTTAGGAATCCCATAGACATCAATGTCGTCCTCTCTTTGCACTGGAGCATTCAGAAGTTCTGCCCATTCTTCAACAGACGAAGAAAACCTTTGACCTTCAGTCATCCAGGTGATCTTGCCATCAGGATAGAAGTGGGCTGTGGCATAGAACTGCATAATCATCTCATCGTTCCAGTCTGTCAGCTTCTGACCCACAAACTCAGCAACTCCACATGCAGTGAAGCTCTCATGCACATGGGGAAAGAAGTCTCTGTGCTCTTCACTGTCAATGTACTTCCAGTCAACGTACCTGGTGTCTGCAACAATAGGCTGCTTGTCCATCAGCACAGTCTCATAGAAGTCCTGCTGCTCTCTGGTGTGGAATCTGGGGTCCACAGCAGTCCTTCTCCTCACGGCATATGGATTAGACTGTCTCCATAGCCTGAGACCTCTATCTTTCCTTGCCTTCATATCCTCGGCTTGAGGATGAGCATCATTGTGGAGTGGCAGTTTTGGACGGAGTTTCAGCAACACATGTTCTTCTTCAGACTCAGACGGTGGCACATCACCCTTGTTCTTCTCAGATGCTGGAATGTTCCTGGTAGTCCTCTTGGGCTTGGCAGTAGGCTTTGCTGGAGCTGCCTTGGCTTGAGCAGGCTTCTTGGGCTTTGAAGTGGCTCCAGCCCTAATAGCATCACCCATGAGCTTAGCCTTCTGAGGAGGAGGCTGGGGTGCTTCTACTTCTTCTTCATCCACTGCTGCATGAGGTTCAGCATACACTACCCTCTTCCTCTTGGAAGTTTTCCTCACTTTACTTGGAGCTGGCTCTTCCAAGTTCAGCTTCTTGGCAACAGCTGATTGCTTGACCTTGCTGGTGCCTTTCTTTGACTGATGCCCTTGGTGCTCTTTGGCAACAACTTTTCTCTTAGGCTTGGAGGACACTTCTTCCTCAGCTACAAAATCAGAATCCTCATCATCTGAGTTCCTCTCCTTTCTGGTTCTGGTGGCTGCAGGAGGCAAGCCACTAGGTGTACTCCTCTCACCATCATCAATAGGGCTACTAGCCTCAGGACTAGTATCTGCCTCTGGAATCTCTGCAAAAGGTGACTCTGACCTGTTCTGGCTGTCACTGGCATCTGACATGGCTGACAACCTGTGAATAGATAAGGTATAGGCAGAGTAGAAGAGTTATCACAAACTACAGAGGTTTTTGCAAACAAAATGAGTTCAAATCTCAGTTTTAAGTTTTCACAGAATGCATTTCGGTCAGACCGATTTTCACTTTCGGTGAATCCGAAGTGTATAACATAAACTTAAACACCACTTTCGGTTGGACCGAAATGGGTTTCGGTCCTGCCGATAAACTAGGGTTTCACTAAAACTCTACTTCGGTCACACCGATTTGCACAACTCGGTTAGACCGAAAGTGCAGTGCAATGGCCAGAGGCCGAATCTGTCACACCGAAAAATTAAAACCGGTTTCACCGAGATGTGTTCCGTGGAAACCTAAACCTAAGAATTTTACTCGAAACTAGAACGATCTGATGGAAAGGAAGTTTTTCAATCGTGGCTAGATACAGGGCAAACCAAACGTGCAATGAATCAGATGGGAGCACGAGAGGGATCGAGACTCACCCTAACTTGGTGGAGTCCCTCTACGGCGGCAACGGCGCGGAGGAGAAAACCGTTGACGGCGGCGGAGTCCTGCGGCGAGGGCGCACAGGCGACGACGGCGACGATCCGGAGATCAGGGCGACGGCAGCAGGGGACGTGGGAGCGAAAACGTTTGAAGGATTAATCAACGCGCGCTGCCCTCGGTATTTATATCCCCTTGCTGTCGGTGGGACCGAGTTGAAAAACTCGGTGACACCGAGATGGATAACTGCTATGCAGTTACGCATATCGGTCACGCCGAGATTTAGAACTCGGTTTCACCGAGATGAAACCTAGATCAGTCTAAGTGCTTTTCGGTTTGACCGAGTGGGAGAAGTTGGTCTGTCCGAAAATTACTTAGAAGGTTTTGGAAGTTAGCCCTAGACGGATCGGTGGCTCCGAGTGCTCCTCACTCGGAGGGTCCGAAAATGACTTGTTCAAAGTTTGTGATATAAGCATGAATAGAATTTGAGACAAGAAAGCATAGATAGCTAGGGGAGGTACTTAGGCATTCTTGTCCATCCATTTGGCCAGAAAAATCAAAACAACCAAAACAACAAATGGATGTCCTCGAATGGATAAAATCATGCATTCAACATGTTCACACAATAAGATAGCAAATGAAATATGTGTCAAACATGCACAACCAACACTCTAGCTACTAGCACACAATTTGTCGATGACTAGGTCATCTATATATGAGTATTTTGACTTAGGAGCCAAATGAGAACATTTGATCATAGGTCATACTCATCGTTTAAGCACAAGTGGGGTTACCACTTTTACATAAAGCATTGATGTGTTCACATCATTTGAAGATGCTTTAGCTCATTTTTAGAGTAAAGCTCCCCCTAGATGTGAGAACCCCTTTTAAAGGGTCAAACTAAACTTGGGTTGTCGTAGAAGACTTCATGTAGATGTTGAAGATGTGGATGCTCAATGTTGATGTAGATCATCAAGAGTTGGGAGCTATCCTTTGGATTAGGGCACTTTCAATACCTACATGGGTTAGTCCCACAAGGAACAAACAAGGGTATCGATAGACATAGATTGAAGTTCACAAAAGATGATGTCCATGAAAGCAATGATTACCTTGTCCCTTGACTTACCAACAAGAGGGTTTGTGACTCCATGAACTAGTGCATGATGTGGAAGTTGTTTGCACAAGTTGCCAAAATGAATATGAGTGAAGTATGTTGGCGGAGTCACCCTCAAAAACCTTCTAGTTCTTCTTCTTCGGGATCCACATCATCTTGATGGGAATCCTTGGGGTTGTAGTTGAGCTTGACGAAGTAGAACTTGACGTGTCCTTGGGAACCCACTTGACAATGGCTTGAGGTGCTTCAATGAATGCATCAATCTCCTCTTGAAGCTTGTCCGTGGCTTTTAGCTTGTGGTCTTGTGGTGGAAGGTCATCTTGAGCTTGTTCCATATTGGAAGAAGTAGGATCATACTTCTCCTTTTGAGAAACAAACTGTGGAGTAGGGTATTGACCTTCTTCCCACTCAACACCTTCGGCGTTGAACTTTCGCTCAAAACCAATCCCTTGATTCTTCCGGTGCCTCCCTTGCTTGCGAACAATTTCCTCAAAGTTCTTGCTTCCGGCAAGGCTCTTGTAGACACCTTTCTCTATGATTTCCTTTAATAAGCTATTCTCTTTCTCAAGTGTAACTTGGCTTGAAACATTGTTAGTGGAATCAAGAGAACTACTAGAAGTAACAACATTAGATTTAACATGGTTATTGTTACTACTAGAGGAAGAATTTTTCTTATGCTTGTCATGCTTAGTCTTAATAGGTGGCAAGAAATTAGACAAGAGAAGTCGTTTGGCAAGATATGAAGAACTCTTCTTTCGAAGATCGTCATTGATCGCTTTTAGAAACTCATGTTCTTGCTCTAGAGTGAGCTTCTCGAAGCGTAGCTTCTCATGAGATTTTAGGAGCTCTCTATGATCTTCTTGAGTTGTTTCATGAGCTAACTTAAGAGTGTTTAGTTCTTTAGTTAGACGCTCAATCTCCTTCATAGCATTGTCATTCGACTCTTCTCGACTATAAAGACTACTAGCATTTTCATCGTTACTAAGCTCACTAGATTTATCATGCAAGAGCTCATCTTCACCAAGCAAGTCATCCTCATCACTATTGAAGTCAATGAATTCAGGGTGTGTTACCTTGGGGCCTTTAGCCATGAAGCATCTTCCAATTCCCTCATTTGGTGAATCAAATAAGTCGTAGGAGTTGGAGTTGGAGGATACGAGTGCAAGACCGGCAACACCTTCATCTTGACTGTAGTCGGAGTCGGAGTGATAGCTTCCATCGGATTGATTGTCGGAGTCGGAGCCGGAGACCCATTCACCTACATGAGCTTGATGTCTTCTTCTTGTGTAGCTCCTTGATGACTTGTCTTTCCTCTCCGAATCCTTGCTTCTCCGAGAGGGTCTTCGTTCATAACGATCATCTCTACTCCTTCTCTCTCTCCGAGGTGACTCATCTCTTGATCTTCTTCTTGGAGATTCTTCTCTTCTCTTGTGGGGAGCCGTACACTCATTTCAGTAGTGTCTGGGTCTTCCACAATTGTAGCAGTTTCGATCACGGCTAGAAGATATCTTTTCATCATATGATCTAGACTTTGAGCTTCTCTCTTTGCCTCTATTCTTGTAGAATTTGTTGAAGTTCTTAACCATTAGGCTTATCTCTTCATTGGAAATTAACTTGTCACTTGAGGTTGTGGGAGCATCACTTGTAGCTTTGTAAGCACCACTTGACTTGTTGTGAAGCTCTTCCTTATCCTTAAGTGTCATCTCATGAGCAACAATTCTTCCAATGACTTCAGTTGGCTTGAGAGTCTTGTAGTTTGGCATCATTTGGATCAAAGTGCACACGGTGTCATACTTTCCATCCAAAGCTCTTAGAATCTTCTTAATGATGAATCGGTCGGTCATTTCTTCGCTTCCTAAGCCGGCAATCTCATTTGTGATGAGAGCAAGCCTAGAGTACATTTCAGCGACTCCTTCACCATCCTTCATCTTGAACTTGTCAAGTTGACCTTGAAGAATATCTAGCTTTGATTCCTTCACAGACTCGGTACCTTCGTGCATTTCAACCAAAGTATCCCAAATCTCTTTAGCATTCTCAAGACGGCTGATTTTGTTGAACTCCTCGGGACACAAGGCATTGAAGAGAATGTCACAAGCTTGAGCATTGTTTTGCAACATCCGCAATTCTTCAGGTGTGGCTTTGCGATCCGGAACTTTTCCTTCCTCGAAGAATTCACCTTGCATGCCAACACAAATAATGCCCCATGCGGCTGGGTTATGACCAAGAATATGCATTTTCATTTTATGCTTCCAACTAGCAAAATTTGTACCATCAAAGTAAGGACCTCTACGATAATTACCCTCACTAGACGTCATACTCTCCTAGGTTGTGAAACCAAGCTTATGGAGTCCAATGCAATGGAAACCAAAACAATGGAGACCAAAGCTCTGATACCACTTGTAGGATCGAAAGTATGTCTAGAGGGGGGGTGATTAGACTACTTGTAAATATAAAAATTCTGCCTTTTGATCATGAACAGTTTTTGGCAGATTCTCAGTAATGATCAATTCAAGCATCACCCTACACATGCAATTCTAGAGTATAAGCAGCGGAAAGTAAATTGCACATGTAGAAAAGAGAGGTGGAGAAGAGCAAACGCAATTTGGAGACGTGGTGATTTTTCTCGTGGTTCCGATAGGTGGTGCTATCGTACATCCACGTTGATGGAGACTTCAACCCACGGAGGGTAACGGCTGCGCGAGTCCACGGAGGGCTCCACCCACGAAGGTTCCACGAAGAAGCAACCTTGTCTATTCCATCATGGCCTACGCCCACGGAGGGCTAGCCTTACTCGGGGTAGATCTTCACGAAGTAGGCGATCTCCTTGCCCTTACAAACTTCTTGGTTCAACTCCACATCTTGACGACGGAGGCTCCCAAGCGACACCTAACCAATCTAGGAGGCACCACCCTCCAAAAGGTAATAGATGTTGTAGATGATGATGAACTCCTTGCTCTTGTGCTTCAAATGATAATCTCCTCAACACTCAACTCTCCTCACTGATTTGGCTGTGGTGGAAGAAAGGATTGAGTGGAAAGCAACTTGGGAAGGTTAGAAATCAAGTTTCATATGGTAGGAATGGAGCAACTTGATCTCAACACAAGGGTAGGTGGTTCTCTTCTCAGAAAGTGTAAGGTAGGAGTGGTAGTTCTTTCTGATGGCTCTCTCCACGAATGAAGAGGGGGTGGAGGGGTATATATAGCCTCCACACAAAATCCAACCGTTACACACATAATTGAGCAATCTCGGTGAGACCGAAGTGGAAACTCGGTCAGACCGAAAGTTCAAATATGTTGAACGTTGGGGTTTTCGGTGGGACCGAAAATACCATCTCGGTTTGTCCGATTTGAGTCAATACAGGAACTTGCCAGTTTCGGTGAGACCGAAATCATCAACTCGGTTATTCCGATTTAAGGACAAACGGTTACAGAAGCTTGGCAGCCCGTATTTCGGTGAGACCGATCTCAAACTCGGATTGACCGATTTTTCTAGGGTTCGGCTTATGGCTGAGGTGGTTCATCTCGGTGGGACTGAGTTTGGAAAATCGGTTGGTCCGAGATTACTTATGAGTGTGTATTGTAGTGAAAGTTGCTGATAGTTGAAGGAGATATATCACTAAGCACTTGAGCAACCAGATCATCAACACAACCTCATCCCCTTTTAATAGTATTGGCTTTTCCTATGGACTCAATGTGATCTTGGATCACTAAACCAAAAATGGAGTCTTGAGCTTTTGCCAATGCTTGCCTTAGCATTTTGAGGGGTCCACTTCTTCAGTCATTGCCATACCCATATCACTGAACTTCTTTGAAATGATTCTCAAGTAACTATTAGTTCAATGATATATATGTTGTTATTAATTGCCAAAACCACCCGGGGATTAGTTCACTTTCATCTAGGCGTACAAAAAAAATGACGAATAAGGAAAGGATCATACGGTAATCTAGAGGCATACCTGATGTATCGAATAATTCTGAGAAGCATTAAAATGGCCTCTCCTGGTCAGACAACTCATACTGTATGATGCAGGAGGGATTTTCAAAGGATCCTCTCCAGATACCATTTCATATTTGCTTTCTTCAGAGTTGAGATGTGCTTTGTGAAGGATCTTCATCAACATCACTGTGTGCTGACCTTTCTGGCCAATATTAGGGGCCATCAGTATATTTATATCATAAAATGCTCTGCGGAATATAAGCTACTTTATTATGGTGCAGAACTGTTCTCTGAATCTACTGTTAATACCACAAAGAACTGAGCATAAGTGCATAGCTAAGTAACTGTGATTACAGGAACAGGTAGTGAGAAAATAATCCAAAGGAATTTTGAGAAGTATATTTTTACAAATCATATGCCCTCTACTGTGCATTGACCGAGCACGACAGTTGAGCCTCTGCAAACCGAAACGATAGTCATATACTGAAGATACGTCAGTGTTCAACTACAAGACCACCCCTGCGTTTGCATCACCTGATCTCGCACCGACAGCCTTGGTGCATCATTCAGTGCGGTATATTGAACGGCACATCCTGAGTAGCAAACCCCTGTGCGATCTAGCGGAACGTCTTGCCCTCTCAGGCCGACGGGTTCGTGTTATATAGATGGGGCGCACCTCCCATAAGAGCGCATACATGCGGTTAAGATTACATACTTGGAGATCAAGAAAGGAGATAGAGATAAGGGTTTACATGAGATAAACATGGTACTCTAACAACCTACCAATCTCCTAAGATGCGTCTATTACGTAGTTGTAGATAACGAGTGTTTAACACCCTCCCTTAATCACAACTCCATTAAGTTGAGATTATACTTGAAATTTTCAAAACTCTTGACGGGCAATTCCTTTGTGAATCCATCTGCAATTTGATCACTGGAATGCACAAAACGAATGTCAAGTTGTTTATTAGCCATCCTTTCTCTGACAAAATGAAAATCTATCTCAATGTGTTTGGTCCTGGCATGGAACACTGGGTTAGCTGAGAGATAGGTAGCACCAAGATTATCACACCACAAACATGGAGCTTGTTTGCTTCTTATAACAAGTTCCTTGAGCATGGATTGAACCATATAATTTCGGCTGTGGCATTTGCCAAAGCCTTATATTCTGCCTCCGTACTGGATCTGGAGACTGTAGCTTGCTTGCGAGCACACCATGATATTAAGTTGGGTCCAAAGAAAATAGCAAAACCACCAGTAGAGCGTCTATCATCAAGACAGCCTGCCCAATCAGAATCAGAGAATGCACTGGCAAGTGTAGAGGATGATTTGCTGAAATTAAGACCCATGCTTAGTGTGTTTTGGACGTATCTAACTATTCGTTTGGCAGCAGTGAGATGAACAGTTGTAGGTGCATGAAGAAATTGACATACTTTGTTGACAGCAAAGGAAATATCAGGCCTTGTAAGAGCAAGATACTGAAGAGCTCCTACCAAGCTTCTGTATTTTGTGCTGCCCTCTTGAGTCAAGAGAGTTCCCTGTGTGAGAGATAATTTTTCTGAACTGGATAGTGCAGTGGGTGTAGGTATACACCCTTGTAGACCAGCTTTTCTTACCAAGTCAACTGCATATTTTCTTGAGAGAGATGAAGTCCATCCTTGTGCCTCTTTACTTCAATCCAAAGAAAATAATGCAAATCTCCAAGATCCTTCAAGGCAAAACCTGCACTCAAATCTTTTAACAGTCCTGTGATAGCTTCATCAGATGAGCTTGTCACAATAATATCATCAACATATATTAGGACAAATATGCATGTATTGGACTTGTTGTAGATGAACAGAGAGGTATCAGACTTTGAAGGAACAAAACCAAGTGTTTGCATTTTGTGACAGAGACGAGAGTACCATACTCTCGGTGCCTGTTTCAGACCATAAAGTGCTTTGTCCAACTTGTAGACATGAGAGGGCGCATTCTTACTTATAAACCCAGGAGGTTGTTTCATATATACCTCCTCTGCTAGAACACCATTAAGAAACGCGTTCTGAACATCAAGTTACCTGAGACTCCATCCCCTGGAAACGGCAATAGACAAAACAAGACGGATAGTGGCAGCTTTAACAACCGGACTAAACGTGTCCTCGTAATCTATGCCATACCGTTATTTGAAACCCTTTGCAACGAGCCTAGCTTTGTAGCGATCAATAGTTCCAACAGACTTTCTTTTGATTCTGAATACCCACTTGCAATCAATTAAATTTTTACCTTGCTGTGGAGGAACTAAATGCCAAGTTTTGTTTTTCTTGAGTGTCATGTATTCTTCATTCATGGCATTTTTCCACCTTTCATCCCCAAGTGCTTCCTCAAGTGTCTGTGGTTCACCTGGTTCACCTGTAGAAAAAACCATACCATATTTGGTTATGTGTTTATAATTAACGGGACGTATTACCCCATGATGTAGTCGTGTACGTCGAGGTAGTGTAGCAGCAGGATCCCCAGCCACATAAAATCCTGGGCCAGAAACTCCTGTAGCCGAGTCAGCTCCTGCCGGATCTTCTGTGGCAGTTTGATCACGCGCAGTTTCTTCGGTTGGCGCAGAAGATCCCGGGGCCTCATCATTGGTGGATGATGGCGTATCTGCCTCGTGTCGGACGCCAGTCAGGCGCATGGACGCGTGCGCGGTGGCGCAGGAGTCCGCGCCAGATTCTATGTCAGGGCCGGGCCCCGCGTCAGGTCGGCAAACCGGTGTGCGCCGCTTGTACGTGACCGGCTGGTCACGAAATCTCACGTCGTCCGGACGAGCCGCGTGCTGCCACGTGCTGGACGGGGATTGGCGCGGAGAGGAGGACGGCCCACCGCCACTGGAGGCTTGACGCGTGGCGCGCGCTGGGCTGGAGACCACGGCGCGGTCGGCTGGCGATGTCGCTGCCGTGTCTGGCGCGTCTGCTGGCACGAATCTCGAGGGGGATCGACTGCACTGCTGCTGCGGAGCTGATCCCGAGGAGGATTTGCCTCCTAGATGCGGACACATGCAATATTGATCTGCCGGTGCATGTTTTCACTGATTTCTTCACTGTTTTCGCTGTTATCTCCTGTAGTATCATCAAAAAGCTCATGCACACCATTAGTAGCAGGATTATTCAGCAATTGATCATCATAATTCGGACCCCCTTGAGAACAATTGGTGAGATGAGTGGGCAGGAGGAGAATTTCTTCTCGAAGAGGAGCATCGGCGTTTGGATGTAGGGTGGCGAACGAGAATTTTGTTTCATCAAAAATGACGTCACGAGATATATAGACACGGCCAGTGGATACATCTAGACACTTGACACCTTTGTGTTGAGGGCTATATCCTAGAAAAACACATTGCTTTGAGCGTAGCATGAGTTTTCTTTTGTTATATGGGCGAAGATTGGGCCAGCAGGCACACCCAAACACACGGAGAGATTTGTAGTCTGGTTTTGTGTGAAGGAGCCATTCTACCGGAGTTTGGTTGTTGATAACTCGACTAGGAAGCATGTTGATGATGTGAACAGCCGTAAGAAAAGCTTCATCCCAAAATTTGAGAGGCATGGATGCCCCTGCCAGGAGGGATAGCCCGACCTCGACTATGTGCCTATGCTTTCGTTCAGTAGAGCCATTCTGTTGATGAGCATGAGGGCATGACACATGGTGTGATATGCCACGTGTTTGGAAGAAGGAGTTTAGTTTTTCATACTCCCCTCCCCAGTCTGATTGGACTGCAATAATTTCGCTATCAAATTTTCGTTCAACCAAGGCTTGAAAATTTTGGAAAACTTGGAAGACATCTGATCTCCTTTTGAGGAGGTAAATCCATACAAACTTGTTATAGTCATCTATAAAGCTCACATAATAATCATGTTTACCAACATAAGTGGGAGCAGGACCCCATACATCAGAAAATATAAGTTGGAGTGGTTTGGTAGACACACTAGTAGATATTGGATAGGGTAATTGATGACTCTTAGCACATTGACAGGAATCACAACTAGTTTTGACATTTCGCTCATCAACAAATGGGAGTTTATTTTTCCTAAGTAATCTTTCAACTAAAGAAAAAGCAGCATGCCCTAATCGATCGTGCCACCGTGTTGACGAGACTTTGACAACACCATTGGCTTGTTTATTGGGTCTCCTAAACTCCGGGATCAATGGGTAAAGCCCTCGAACACATCTACCTCGATAGAGAACCTTCTTCGTGCCCTGGTCCTTGATAAGAAAGAAAGACGAATGAAACTCAAGGAAAGCATGATTATCAAGGGCAATTTTATGAACGGAGAGGAGACTTTTAGCAGCACTAGGGACATGCAATATTTTCTTGAGATGAATTGAACGGTGAGGGGTACGAAAAGTAGAATGCCCAATGTGACAAATCTGCATACCTTCTCCACTTGCCGTGTGGATGTGATCATTGCCACGGTATTTTTCCTTCATCGCGACCTTCTCAAGCTCATTGGTGATGTGATTGGTGGCGCCGCTATCAACATACCAATTTGTGTCGATGTCGTAGGATCCCTCGGCTGCGGTAGCTACCTTCTCTTCATCTTGGGAGTCATCGTCATCTTCATCATAACGGTACCAGCAATCCTTCGCGGTGTGTCCTGGCTTGCCACAAATTTGGCAGCGAGGCATCTCTGGTCGGGCCCGAGGTGGAGCGCCGCCACGACGACCGCGGGATGCACCAGAGCGGCCGTTGCCGCCGCCGCTGTTGCCGCCACCACCATGTCCTCCAGAACGCCCCTTGGCACAAGAGTAGCCACGGCCCCGTGATCCACCACCACGGCCACGCACCGCAGCGTTGGCAGAGGAGCGGAAGCCGCCGCCGGAGTGGTTGAACTGAGCCATGCGCTGGTCGAAGTTGCTGAGCATGGCGTAGAGCTCGTCAAGGGAGACCGGCGCGACGCATGCGTTGAGGGTGGAGACGAGGGGCTGGTAGTCGACATCGAGGCCATGGATGATGTAGGAGATGAGCTCGTCGTCTTGAATGGCCTTCCTCGCTGCGGCAAGCTCGTCGGCGAGTCCACGGAGGGAGGCGAAGTAGGCGGCAACCGTCTGGTTGCCCTTCTGCGCGTTGATGAGCGCCGTCCTGATGTTGTTCACACGACTCATGGACTGGGAGGAAAACATACCTGCTAAGGTTGTCCAGAGCGCGTGCGCCATGGTAACCGTGGTCACCGCGATGAGTACCTCCTTGGAGAGGGTGCTGAGCAAGTAGCCCAACACCTGTTGATCCTCCCGGACCCAGATTGGGTGCAGAGGGTTGGGCGTAGTGCTTTCTTTGCCATCCTTATCCTTGGTGACATGAAGCCTGGCTGGCTCCGGTGAGGTGCCATCGACATAGCCGAAGACACTGGCGCCGCAGATGGGGACTGACCTGCGTGCGCCAGAGCACGTAGTTCGTGCGTGTTAGCTTCTCGGTGACCTGCCCATTGAGGGTAGGCTGGGAAGCGCCAGAGGAGGAGGAGGAAGACACGGCTAGGCTCGGGTAGATGGGATCTCAGTAGATGGGAAGAGATGCGGCTCTGATTACCATGTGCGATCTAGCGGAACGTCTTGCCCTCTCAGGCCGACGGGTTTGTGTTATATAGATGGGGCGCACCTCCCATAACAGCGCATACATGCGGTTAAGATTGCATACTTGGAGATCAAGAAAGGAGATAGAGATAAGGGTTTACATGAGATAAACATGGTACTCTAACAACCTATCAATCTCCTAAGATGCGCCTGTCACATAGATGCAGATAACGAGTGTTTAACAACCCCATGTGCACATTAGCAGATCCACCAAAAGGGGAGGATCCTTAGGTCAGTTGACAATGGCCATGGCATCGAGAAGATTAACGAGGAGGGGTGGGGTTTCCCGTGGCGCACCTGGTTAGATGGCCTCGACCCTGGTTTTTGCCGGGGTAACTGATTCACCCTGCCCGGAGGCTCTCGCCTGTCGTGAGGCTATGGCTTTGGCGACTGATCTCTTGCAAATGTGCATAGTCATTGCCTCAGACTGTAAGGAAGTGGTATCAGATATCAAGGAGGGTAGCGGCGGCAAGCACGATCATATCATTCGCGAGATCAGGATATGAGAACCTGAAATATAAAACTCACGGAGAGAAAGAAATGTAATATGATACTTCAAACATGTATAGTTCATGGAGACACTCCCCCTGATTCTTGCAAGTCCCGAAGTCGTCACATACCAATTCCATGAACATATTTCTGGAATGTAGAATTTGGTGGAGACTTGGTAAATAAACCAGGACACATGATTTAATTTGCAAGATGTTTATTTCCCCATTTTTCTACAGATCATGGGGTGGCGGGGAACCACTTAGGAGAAATATGCTTAGTGATATTACTCTTAATGTATCATGTTTGCATCTATGCAACACAAGTCGCATGATCTTTGTAGATAATGGTAGGTGATTCAATAGAATCAATTCCACGCGACTGTTGTATGTGGTTTATCATTCTGCGGAGTCACACACATTCACGTGATACCTCAAATAGTGAAATTATTTCAAAATGATTGGTAGACGTTGCCACCATAGTCTGTTTTGAAGACTTCCATGATATGGCAGTTCCACCATGTAGGAACACAAAGCCAGACTGCAATATCTGGCATTATGGGGATCAGAAAAATAGCCAGCATCGACGTATCCAATCATATTAGAGTCCTGATTTCTCTGGAACTAAAAAAATAGGCCAAGTGATACATCTCCAACGTATCTATAATTTTTTATTGTTCCATGCTATTATATATTCTGTTTTGCATGTTTAATGGGCTTTATTATACACTTTTATATTATTTTTGGGACTAACCTACTAACTCAAGGCCCAGTGCAAATTGTTGTTTTTCGCCTATTTCAGTGTTTCGCAGAAAAGGAATATCAAACGGAGTCCAAACGGAATGAAACCTTCGGGAGAGTTATTTTTCGAACGATATCAACACAGAAGACTTGGAGTACACGCCAGGAGGCAAGAGAGGAGACCACGAGGGCAGGGGCGCGCCCAGGGGAGTAGGCGCGCCCCCCACCCTCGTGGGCCCCCTCTGGCTCCCCTGACGTGCCTCTTCAGCCTATATATACTCTCATACCCTGAAAACATCGAGGCAATCCATGAAACCCTAATTCCATCACCGTAACCTTCTGTACCTATGAGATCCCATCTTGGGGCCTGTTTCGGAGCTCTGCTCGAGGGGGCATCGATCACGGAGGGCTTCTACATCAACACCATAGCCTCTCCGATAAGGTGTGTGTAGTTTACCACAGACCTTCGGGTCCATAGTTATTAGCTAGATGGCTTCTCCTCTCTCTTTGGATCTCAATACAAAGTTCTCCTCGATCTTCGAGGATATCTATTCGATGTAATCTTTTTGCGGTGTGTTTGTCGAGATCCGATGAATTGTGGGTTTATGATCAAGATTATCTATGAACAATATTGGATTCATTTCTGAAATCTTTTATGCATGATTTAAATATCATTGCAAGTCTCTTCGAATTATCGGATTGGTGTGGCCTACTAGATCTATAGTTCTTGCAATGGGAGAAGTGCTTGCCTTTGGGTTCAATCTTGCGGTGTCCTTTCCCACTGACAGCAGGGGCAGCAAGGCACGTATTGTATTGTTGCCATCTGATACGTCTCCAACGTATCTACTTTTCCAAACACTTTTGCCCTTGTTTTGGACTCTAACTTGCATTATTTGAATGGAACTAACCTGGACTGACGTTGTTTTCAGCAGAATTGCCATGGTGTTGTTTTTGTGCAGAAATAAAAAGTTCTCGGAATGACCTGAAAATTTATGAAGAATTATTTTGGAAAATATAAAAATATCTGCGAGAAGATCCAGACCAGGGGCCCCACACCCTGTCCACGAGGGGTGGGGGGCGCGCCCCCTCCCCTAGGGCGCGCCCCCTGGTGCTCCACCGACGTATCTCTGGATCCCATATATTCACTTTTGAGGAGAAAAAAATCAGAGAGGAAGAATTATTGCGTTTTACGATACAGAGCCGCCGCCAAGCCCTAATCTCTCTCGGGAGGGCTGATCTGGAGTCCGTTCGGGGCTCCGGAGAGTGGAGATCGTCGCCATCATCGTCATCAACCTTCCTCCATCACCAATTCCATGATGCTCACTGATACGTCTCCAACGTATCTATAATTTTTTATTGTACCATGCTATTATTTATGATGTTTTGGATGTTTAATGGGCTTTGTCATACACTTTTATATTATTTTTGGGACTAACCTATTAACCTAGAGCCCAGTGCTAGTTTTTGTTTTTTCCTAGTTTTTGAGTTTTACAGAAAAGGAATATCAAACGGAGTCCAATTGACGTGCCAATTTTTGGTGATTTTTTCTGGACCAAAAGAAGCCCCCGAAGTAAAAGAGTTGGGCCAGGAGAGCCACGGGCTGCCCACAAGGGTGGGGGGCGCGCCCACTCCAGGTGGGCGTGTGCCCCTGTCTCGTGGACAGCCCGGAGGCCCCCCTGACTTGTGCCCTACGCCAAAAATCCTATAAATACTGAAACCTTCGGAAAATAACCTAGATCGGGAGTTCCGCCGCCGAAAGCCTCTGTAGCCACAAAAAACCAATCTAGACCCTGTTCCGGCACCCTGCGGAGGGGGGAACCCTCACCGGTGGCCATCTTCATCATCCCGACGCTCTCCATGACGAGGAGGGAGTAGTCCACCCTCGGGGCTGAGGGTATGTACCAGTAGCTATGTGTTTGATCTCTCTCTCGCATTCTTGAGATGGCACGATCTTGATGTATCGTGAGCTTTGCTATTATAGTTGGATCTTATGATGCTTCTCCCCCTCTACTATCTTGTAATGGATTTAGTTTTCCCTTTGAAGTTATCTTATCGGATTGAGTCTTTAAGGATTTGAGAACACTTGATGTATGTCTTGCACGTGCTTATCTGTGGTGGCAATGAGATATCATGTGATTCACTTGATGTATGTTTTGGTGATCAACTTGCGGGTTCCGTGACCTTGGGAATCTATGCATAGGGGTTGGCACACGTTTTTGTCTTGACTCTCCGGTAGAAACTTTGGGGCACTCTTTGAAGTACTTTGTGTTGGTTGAATCGATGAATCTGAGATTGTGTAATGCATATCGTATAATCATGCCCACGGATACTTGAGGTGACAATGGAGTATCTAGGTGACATTAGGGTTTTGGTTGATTTGTGTCTTAAGGTGTTATTCTAGTACGAACTCTATGATAGATCGAACAGAAAAAATAGCTTCGTGTTATTTTACTACGGACCCTTGAATAGATTGATCAGAAAGAATAACTTTGAGGTGGTTTCTGATGGGGAACGTAGGAGAATTCAAAAAATTTCCTACGCTTCACCAAGATCAATCTAAGGAGTCATCTAGCAACGAGCATAAAGGAGTGCATCTACATACCCTTTGTAGATCGCGGGCGGAAGCATTCAAGAGAACATGGATGATGGAGTCGTACTCGTCGTGATCCCTATCACCGATGATCCCAGCGCCGAACGGACGACACCTCCGCGTTCAACACACGTACGATGCAGCGACGTATCCTCCTTCTTGATCCAGCAAGGGGGGAGGAGAGGTTGATGGAGATCCAGCAGCACGACGGTGTGGTGGTGGATGCAACGGGAAAAACTGCACCGCTTCGCAAAGGACCTGCGGGAGGAGGGAGAGGTGTAACGGGGGAGAGGCGCCAGGGGCTGAGGTGCGGCTGCCCTCTCTCCCCCCCCCACTATATATAGGTGCCAGGGGGGCGCCGGCCCTAGGAGATGGGATCTCCTAGGGGGGGCGGCAGCCAGTTGGGAGACTTGCCCCCCAAGGCAAGGGTGGCGCCCCCCACCCCTAGGGTTCCCAACCCTAGGCGCAGGGGGGAGGCCCAAGGGGGTGCACCAGCCCATTATGGGCTGGTCCCCCTCCCCCTATGGCCCATGGGGCCCTCCGGGATGGGTGGCCCCACCCGGTGGACCCCCGGGACCCTTCCGGTGGTCCTAGTACACTACCGGTGACCCCTGGAACTCTCCCGATGGCCGAAACTGGACTTCCTATTTATAATTCTATACCTATGGACCATTCCGGAACTCTTCGTGACATCCGGGATCTCATACGGGACTCCGAACAACATTCGGGTTACCGTGTGCATATATCTCTACAACCCTGGCGTCACCGAACCTTAAGTGTGTAGACCCTACGGGTTCGGGAGACACGCAGACATGACCGAGACGACTCTCTGGTCAATAACCAACAGCGGGATCTGGATACCCATGTTGGTTCCCACGTGTTCCTCGATGATCTCATTGGATGAACCACGATGTCAAGGATTCACTCAGTCCCGTATGCAATTCCCTTTGTCTATCGGTACGGTACTTGCCCGAGATTCGATCTATCGGTACGGTACTTGCCCGAGATTCGATCGTCGGTATACCGATACCTTGTTCAACCTCGTCATGGCAAGTCTCCTTACTCGTTCTGTAATCCATCATCCCGTGACTAACTCCTTAGTCATATTGAGCTCATTATGATGATGTCTTACCGAGTGGGCCCAGAGATACCTCTCCGTCATACGGAGTGACAAATCCCAGTCTCGGTTCGTGCCAAACCAACAGACACTTTCGGAGATACCCGTTGTGTACCTTTATAGCCACCCAGTTACGTTGTGACGTTTGGCACACCCAAAGTATTCCTACGGTATCCGGGAGTTGCACAACCTCATGATCTAAGGAAAAGATACTTGACATTGAAAAAGCTTTAGCATTACGAACTACACGATCTTGTACTAGGCTTAGGTTCGGGTCTTGTCCATCACATCATTCTCCTAATGATGTGATCCCGTTATCAATGACATCCAATGTCCATGGCCAGGAAACCTTGACCATTTGTTGATCAACGAGCTAGTAACTAGAGGCTTACCAGGGACACGTTGTGGTCTATGTATTCACACATGTATCGCTGTTTCCGTACAATACAATTCAAGCATGAATAATAGACAGTTATCATGAACAAGGAAATATAATAATAACTATTTTATTATTGCCTCTAGGGCATATTTCCAATAGTCTCCCACTTGCACTAGAGACAATAATCTAGTTACATTGTGATGAATCGAACACCCATAGAGTTCTGGTGTTGATCATGTTTTGCTCGTGGAAGAGGTTTAGTCAACGGATCTGCGACATTCAGATCTGTATGCACTTTACAAATATCTATGTCTCCATCTTGAACATAATTCCGGATGGAGTTGAAACGGCGCTTGGTGTGCTTGGTCTTCTTGTGAAACCTGGGCTCCTTGGCAATGGCAATAGCTCCAGTGTTGTCACAGAAGAGAGTCATCGGGCTTGACGCACTTGGAATGACTCCTAGGTCGGTGATGAACTCCTTCATCCAGACTCCTTCCTGCGCTGCTTCGCAAGCAGCATGTACTCCGCTTCACATGTAGAATGCGCCATGACGCTCTGCTTGCAACTGCACCAGCTGACTGCCCCTCCATTCAAAATATACACGTATCTGGTTTGTGACTTGGAGCCATCCAGATCTGTGTCGAAGCTAGCATCGACGTAACCCTTTACGACAAGCTCTTCGTCACCTCCATAAACGAGAAACATATCCTTAGTCCTTTTCAGGTACTTGAGGATGTTCTTGACCGCTGTCCAGTGTTCCATACCGGGATCACTTTGGTACCTCCCTACCAAACTTATGGCAAGGTTCACATCAGGTCTGGTACACAGCATGGCATACATAATAGAGCCTATGGCTGAGGCATAGGGGATGACACTCATCTTTTCTCTATCTTCTGCCATGGTCGGGGATTGAGCCGTGCTCAATCTCATACCTTGCAATACAGGCAAGAACCCTTTCTTGGACTGATCCATATTGAACTTCTTCAATATCTTGTCAAGGTATGTGCTTTGTGAAAGACCAATGAGGTGTCTCGGTCTATCTCTATAGATCCTGATGCCTAATATGTAAGCGGCTTCTCCAAGGTCCTTCATTGAAAAACTCTTATTCAAGTAGGCCTTTATGCTCTCCAAGAATACTATATCATTTCCCATCAGCAGTATGTCATCCACATACAATATGAGAAATGCTACAGAGCTCCCACTCACTTTCTTGTAAATACAGACTTCTCCCCAAGTCTGTATAAACCCAAACGCTTTGATCACATCATTAAAGCGAATATTCCAACTCCGAGATGCTTGCACCAGCCCATAGATCGAGCGCTTGAGCTTGCATACCTTGTTAGCATTCTCAGGATCGACAAAACCTTCCGGCTGCATCACATACAACTCTTCCTTGAGGAAGCCATTAAGGAATGCCGTTTTGACGTCCATTTGCCATATCTCATAATCATAGAATGCGGCAATTGCTAACATGATTCGGACGGACTTCATCATCGCTACGGAAGAGAAAGTCTCGTCGTAGTAAATCCATTGAAATTGTCAATAACCTTTAGCGACAAGCCGAGCCTTATAGATGGTCACATTACCATCCGCGTCAGTCTTCTTCTTAAATATCCATTTATTTTCTATGGCGTGCCGATCATCGGGCAAGTCCACCAAAGTCCATACTTTGTTTTCATACATGGATCCTATCTCGGATTTCATGGCTTCGAGCCATTTGTTGGAATCTGGGCCCACCATCGCTTCTTCATAGTTCGAAGGTTCACCGTTGTCTAACAACATGATTTCCATGACAGGGTTGCCGTACCACTCTGGTGCGGAACATGTCCTTGTGGACCTTCGAAGTTCAGTAGTAACTTGATCTGGATCTTCATGATCATCATCATTAACTTCCTCCCCTGTCAGTGCAGGCACCTCAGGAACAATTTCCCGCGCTGCGCTACTTTCCTGTTCGGGAGGGGTGACTGTCACCTCATCAAGTTCTACTTTCCCCCCACTCACTTCTTTCGAGAGAAACTCTTTCTCCAGAAATGATCCATTCTTGGCAACGAAGACCTTGCCTTCGGATCTGACGTAGAAGGTGTACCCAATCGTTTCCTTTGGGTATCCTATGAAGATGCATTTTTCCGATTTGGGTTCGAGCTTTTCAGGTTGAAGTTTCTTGACATAAGCATCGCAACCCCAAACTTTCAGAAACGACGGCTTAGGTTTCTTGCCAAACCAAAGTTCATACGGTGTCGTCTCAACGGATTTTGAAGGAGCCCTATTTAAAGTGAATGCGGCAGTCTCTAAAGCATAACCCCAAAAAGATAGCGGTAAGTCGGTGAGAGACATCATAGATCGCACCATGTCCAACAGAGTACGATTACGACGTTTGGACACACCATTACGCTGAGGTGTTCCAGGCGGTGTCAATTGTGAAACAATTCCATAGTTCCTTAGGTGTGTGCCAAATTCATGACTTAAATATTCACCCCCACGATCCGATCGTAAGAACTTTATTTTTCTGTCACGTTGATTCTCAACCTCATTCTGAAATTCCTTGAACTTTTCAAAGGTCTTAGACTTGTGTTTCATTAAGTAGACATACCCATATCTACTCAAGTCATCTGTGAGGGTGAGAACATAACGATAGCCTCCGCGAGCTTCAACACTCATTGGACCGCACACATCGGTATGTATGATTTCCAATAAGTTGGTCGCTCGCTCCATTGTTTCGGAGAACGGAGTCTTGGTCATCTTGCCCAAGAGGCATGGTTCGCACGTGTCAAATGATTCATAATCAAGAGACTCTAGAAGTCCATCTGCATGGAGTTTCTTCATACGTTTGACACCAATATGACCAAGGCGGCAATGCCACAAGTATGTGGGACTATCATTATCAACTTTACATCTTTTGGCATTCACACTATGAATATGTGTAACATCGCGTTCGATATTCATCAAAAATAAACCATTGACCAGCGGGGCATGACCATAAAACATATCTCTCATATAAATAGAACAACCATTATTCTCGGATTTAAATGAGTAGCCATCTCGCATCAAACAAGATCCAGATACAATGTTCATGCTCAATGTTGGTACTAAATAACAATTATTAAGGTTTAAAACTAATCCCGAGGGTAGATGTAGAGGAAGCGTGCCGACGGCGATCACATCGACCTTGGAACCATTCCCGACGCGCATCGTCACCTCGTCCTTCGCCAGTCTCCGCTTATTCCGCGCTCCTGCTTTGAGTTACAAATGTGAGCAACTGCACCGGTATCAAATACCCAGGAGCTACTACGAGCGCTGGTAAGGTACACATCAATAACATGTATATCATATATACCTTTGACGTTGCTGACCTTCTTATCTGCTAAGTATTTGGGGCAGTTTCGCTTCCAGTGACCCGTTCCCTTGCAATAAAAGCACTCAGTCTCTGGCTTGGGTCCATTCCTTGGCTTCTTCCGGCAACTGGCTTACCGGGCGCGGCAACTCCTTTGTCGTCCTTCTTGAAGTTCTTATTACCCTTGCCCTTCTTGAACTTAGTGGTTTTATTCACCATCAACACTTGATGCTCTTTCTTGATCTCCACCTCCGCTGATTTCAGCATTGAATACACCTCGGGAATGGACTTCTCCATCCCTTGCATATTGAAGTTCAACACGAAGCTCATGTAGCTAGGTGGGAGCGACTGAAGGATTCTGTCAACGACCGCTTCGTCTGGGAGATTCATTCCCAACTGAGACAAGCGATTGTGCAACCCAGACAATTTGAGTATGTGCTCGCTGACAGAACTATTCTCCTCCATCTTACAACTGTAGAATGCGTTGGAGACGTCATATCTCTCAACTCGGGCATGAGCCTGGAAAACCATTTTCAGCTCTTGGAACATCTCATATGCTCCGTGGTGCTCAAAACGCTTTTGGAGCCCCGATTCTAAGCTGTAGAGCATGCCGCACTGAACCAGGGAGTAATCATCACAACGCGACTGCCAAGCGTTCATAACATCTTGGTTTGCCGGGGCGGGAGCGTCACCTAGCGGTGCTTCTAGGACATAAGTTTTCTTGGTAGCTATGAGGATGATCCTCAGGTTACGGACCCAATCCGTATAGTTGCTACCATCGTCTTTCAGCTTGGATTTCTCTAGGAACGCGTTGAAGTTGAGGGTGACATGAGCGTGGGCCGTTTGATCTACAAGACATATTGTAGAGAATTTAATGAACTCCCACTCAGATTGACATCTCTCTAGTCATCTAAGTGATACATGATCCGAATCGACTAGCCCGTGTCCGATCATCACGTGAGACGTACTAGTCATCAACGGTGAACATCTTCATGTTGATCGTATCTTCTATACGACTCATGTTCGACCTTTCGGTCTTCCGTGTTCCGAGGCCATGTCTGTACATGCTAGGCTCGTCAAGTGAACCCTAAGTGTATTGCGTGTGTAAATCTGGCTTACACCCGTTGTATGCGAACGTTAGAGCCTATCACACCCGATCATCACGTGGTGCTTCGGAACAACGATCCTTAGCAACGGTGCACAGTTAGGGGGAACACAATTCTTGAAAAAAATTAGTGAGAGATCATCTTATTTACTACCGTCGTTCTAAGCAAATAAGATGCATAAACATGATAAACATCACATGCAATCAAATAAAGTGACATGATATGGCCAATATCATTTTGCTCCTTTGATCTTCATCTCCGGGGCACCATGATCATCCTTGTCACCAGCATGACACCATGATCTCCATCATCATGATCTCCATCATCGTGTCTTCATGAAGTCGTCTCGCCAAATATTACTTCTACTACTATGGCTAACGTTTAGCAATAAAGTAAAGTAATTACATGGCGTTATTCAGTGACACGCAGGTCATACAATAAATAAGACAACTCCTATGGCTCCTGCCGGTTGTCATTCTCATCGACATGCAAGTCGTGATTCCCTATTACAAGAACATGATCAATCTCATACATCACATATATCATTCATCACATCCTCTTAGCCATATCACATCACATAACACATGCTGCAAGAACAAGTTAGACGTCCTCTAATTGTTGTTGCAAGTTTTTACGTGGCTTCTATAGGTTTCTAGCAAGAACGTTTCTTACCTACGCCAAAACCACAACGTGATATGTCAATTTCTATTTACCCTTCATAAGGACCCTTTTCATCGAATCCGATCCGACTAAAGTGGGAGAGACAGACACCCGCCAGCGACCTTAGGCAACTAGTGCATGTCAGTCGGTGGAACCAGTCTCACGTAAGCGTACGTGTAAGGTCGGTCCGGGCCGCTTCATCCCACGATGCCGCAGAATCAAGATTGGACTAGTAGCGGCAAGAGAATTGAACAAATCAACGCCCACAACTTGTTTGTGTTCTACTCGTGCAAGATGCTACGCAAAGACCTAGCTCAGATGCCACTGATGGGGAACATAGCAGAATTCAAAAAAATTCCTACGCTTCACCAAGATCAATCTAAGGAGTCATCTAGCAACGAGCATAAAGGAGTGCATCTACATACCCTTTGTAGATCGCGAGCGGAAGCGTTCAAGAGAACGTGGATGATGGAGTCGTACTCGTCGTGATCCCTATAACCGATGATCCCAGCGCCGAACGGACGGCACCTCCGCGTTCAACACACGTACGGTGCAGCGACGTCTCCTCCTTCTTGATACAGCAAGGGGGAAGGAGAGGTTGATGGAGATCAAGGATCACGACGGCGTGGTGGTGGATGCAACGGGAAAAACTGCAGGGCTTCGCCAAGGACCTGCGGGAGGAGGGAGAGGTGTAACGGGGGGGAGAGGCGCCAGGGGCTGAGGTGTGGCTGCCCTCTCTCCCCCCACTATATATAGGGGCCGGGGGGCGCCGGCCCTAGGAGATGGGATCTCCTAGGGGGGCGGCGGCCAGGGGAAGACTTGCCCCCCAAGGCAAGGGTGGCGCCCCCCACCCCTAGGGTTCCCAACCCTAGGCGCAGGGGGGAGGCCCAAGGGGGTGCGCCAGCCCACTATGGGCTGGTCCCCCTCCCCCTACGGCCCATGGGGCCCTCCGGGATGGGTGGCCCCACCCGGTGGACCCCCGGGACCCTTCCGGTGGTCCCGATACACTACCGGTGACCCCCGGAACTCTCCCGATGGCCGAAACTGGACTTCCTATATATAATTCTTTACCTCCGGACCATTCCAGAACTCCTCGTGACGTTCGGGATCTCATACGGGACTCCGAACAACATTCAGGTTACCTAGTGCATATACCTCTACAACCCTAGCGTCACCAAACCTTAAGTGTGTAGACCCTACGGGTTCGGGAGACATGTCGGCATGACCGAGACGACTCTCCGGTCAATAACCAACAACAGGATCTGGATACCCATGTTGGTTCCCACGTGTTCCTCGATGGTCTCATCGGATGAACCACGATGTCAAGGATTCACTCAATCCCGTATGCAATTCCCTTTGTCTATCGGTAAGGTACTTGCCCAAGATTCGATTGTCGGTATACCGATACCTTGTTCTATCTCATCATGGCAAGTCTCTTTACTCGTTCCGTAATCCATCATCCCGTGACTAACTCCTTAGTCATATTGAGCTCATTATGATGATGTCTTACCGAGTGGGCCCAGAGATACCTCTCGGTCATACGGAGTGACAAATCCCAGTCTCGGTTCGTGCCAACCCAACACACACTTTCGGAGATACCCGTTGCGTACCTTTATAGCCACCCAGTTATGTTGTGACGTTTGGCACACCCAAAGTATTCCTATGGTATCCGGGAGTTGCACAACCTCATGATCTAAGGAAAAGATACTTGACATTGAAAAAGCTTTAGCATTACGAATTACACGATCTTGTGCTAGGCTTAGGTTTGGGTCTTGTCCATCACATCATTCTCCTAATGATGTGATCCCGTTATCAATGACATCCAATGTCCATAGCCAGGAAACCTTGACCATCTGTTGATCAACGAGCTAGTAACTAGAGGCTTACCAGGGACACGTTGTGGTCGATGTATTCACACATGTATCGCTGTTTCCGTACAATACAATTCAAGCATGAATAACAGACAATTATCATGAACAAGGAAATATAATAATAACTATTTTATTATTGCCTCTAGGGCATATTTCCAACAGTTTCGTACCCTACCATAATCTCTTCGTTTGTTCTCCGCTATTAGTGACTTTGGAGTGACTCTTTGTTGCATGTTGAGGGCTAGTAATATGATCCAATTATGTTATCCTTGTTGAGAGAACTTCCACTAGTGAAATAATGAACCCTAGGCCTTGTTTCAAAGCATTGCAGTACCATTTATGCTCATGTTTGCCACTTGCTACCTTGCTGTTTTTATATTTTCAGATTACAAAAACCTATATCTACCACCCATATTGCACTTGTATCACCATCTCTTCGCCGAACTAGTGCACCTATACAATTTGCCATTGTATTGGGTGTGTTGGGGACACAAGAGACTCTCTGTTATTTGGTTGCAGGGTTGTTTGAGAGAGACCATCTTCATCCTACGCCTCCCACGGATTGATAAACCTTAGGTCATCCACTTGAGGGAAATTTGCTACTGTCCTACAAACCTCTGCACTTGGAGGCCCAACAACGTCTACAAGAAGAAGGTTGTGTAGTAGACATCAAGCTCTTTTCTGGCGCCGTTGCCGGGGAGGTGAGTGCTTGAAGGTATATCTTTAGATCTTGTAATCGAATCTTTTAGTTTCTTGTTTTATCACTAGTTTAGCCTATAAAAGAAAACTACAAAAAATGGAATTAAGGTTACCTCATATGCTTCATCTTTTTAATATCTTTCGTGAAAATGATGGGAAGGAAAATTGTGCTCAAGTACTAGAAGAAGAATTACATAGAATGCTTGGCACTAAAGACTTGAATGATGAGCATGCTTGCAATATTGTTAGTGTGAATTGTTCGAATATCCATAGTACTAATGATGATTGCACTAGTCATGATGAAAATATCTCTTATAAGCATGTTGATTTTTGTGGAGTGCATAGAGTTTGCAAGTACATACCAAATAGAGAAGATAGATTTTGCAAGAGGCATAAGTATTTAGAAACTAAATGGTTGCTACAGATGCTAGATGATTGTGCTGAAAATTTAAAATTTCTTAGCCGTACTTGTGAACTTTGCAATGAACGTGGTCATTTCATTACCCAATGTGAATTGTTTCATGATCGAATCGTGTCCCAAAATTGTGATGACTTGATTTCCCTTGCACATCATAATGAACTTATCTTGCTTTTGGGTTATGAAGAAATCAAATGTAGAACTAAGCATCTTCCAGGATTTGCCCTTGATAAACTTATTGATTTTGATATAGAGGAAATATATATGTATTGTGCGGTGAATTGCATTGAAAATCCTTATATTGCCAATTACCTTAAGTCAAGAAAACAAATAGGAACTATCAAGTAGTCATCAGATCGAGCTTGCCAGACGTTCATAACATCAGCAGTTGCTCATGCAGCAGGCCTTTCACCTGGCGGTGCAACAAGGACATAATTCTTCTGTGCAGCAATGAGAATAATTCTCAAGTTACGGACCCAGTCCGTGTAGTTGCTACCATCATCTTTCAACTTAGCTTTCTCTAGGAATGCATTAAAATTCAATGGAACGGTAGCACAGGCCATTGATCTACAAATAGATATGCAAAAACTATCAGGACTAAGTTCATGATAAATTAAGTTCAATTAATCATATTACTTAAGAATTCCCACTTAGATAGACATCCGTCAAGTCATCTAAATGATCACGTGATCCAAATCAACTAAACCATGTCCGATCATCACGTGAGATGGAGTAGTTTTCAGTGGTGAACATCTTATGTTGATCATATCTACTATATGATTCACGCTCGACATTTCGGTCTCCAGTGTTCCGAGGTCATGTCTGTACATGCTAGGCTCGTCAAGTTTAACCCGAGTATTCCGCACGTGCAAAACTGTATTACACCCGTTGTATGTGAACGTGGAGCTTATCACACCCGATCATCACGTGGTGTCTTGGCACAACAAACTGTTGCAACGGTGCATACTCAGGGAGAACACTTCTACCTTGGAATTTTAGTGAGGGGTCATCTTATAATGCTACCACCGTACTAAGCAAAATAAGATGCATAAAAGATAAACATCACATGCAATCAGAATATGTGACATGATATTGCCATCATCATCTTGTGCTTTTGATCTCCATCTCCAAAGCATCGTCATGATCTCCATCATCACTGGCTTGACACCATGATCTTCATTGCTGCGTCGTGGTCGTCTCGTCAGCTATTGCTTCTACTATTATCGCTAACTCATAGTGATAAAGTAAAGCAATTACATGGCGTTCGCAATTCATACAATAAAGAGACAACCATAAAGCTCCTGTCGATTGTCGATAATTTACAAAACATGATCATCTCATACAATAACGTATAACTCCTCACGTCTTGACCATATCACATCACAACATGCCCTGCAAAAACAAGTTAGACGTCCTCTACTTTGCTGTTGCAAGTTTTACGTGGCTGCTACGGGCTTCCAGCAAGAACCGTTCTTACCTACGGCACAAAAAACACACAGTGATTTATCAAGTTTGTTGTTTTAACCTTCTATAAGGACTGGCCACAGTCAAATTTGATTCAACTAAAGCAAGAGAGACAGACACCCGCCAACCACCTTTATGCAAACAAGTTGCACGTAATGGTGGTACCGGTCTCATGAACGCGGTCATGTAATGTTGGTCCGGGTCGCTTCATCTTACAACACCGCCGAATCAAAATAAGACGTTGGTGGTAAGCAGTATGAACATCACCGCCCACAACTCCTTTGTGTTCTACTCGTGCATATCATCTACGCATAGACCTGGCTCATGATGCCACTGTTGGGAACGTAGCATGTAATTTCAAAAAAAATCCTACGCTCACGCAAGATCTATCTAGGAGAAGCATAGCAACGAGACGGGAAGAGTGTGTTCATGTACCCTCATAGACCGAAAGCAGAAGCGTTAGATTAACACGGTTGATGTAGTCGAACGTCTTTGCGATTCAAACGATCAAGCACCGAACGTACGGCACCTCCGAGTTCTACACACGTTCAGCTCGATGACGTCCCTCGAACTCTTGATCCAGTAGAGTGTCGGGGAAGAGTTCCGGCAGCACGACATCGTGTTGACGGTGATGGTGAGGTAGATCGCGCAGGGCTTCGCCTAAGCATTACGATAATATGACCTGAGGAGTAAACAGTGGAGGGGGCACAACACACGATTAAGAACAATTGATGTGCTTTGGGGTCCCCTTGCCCACGTATATAAAGGAGGAGAGGAGGAGGAGGACGGCCTAGGGGCACGCCATGGGGGGAGACCTACTAGGACTCTAAACCTAGTAGGATACGCCCCCTCCCCCCTTTCCTTTTCTTTGGGAGGGGGAAAGAGGGAAGGATTGGAGAGGGACAAGGAAAGGGGGGCCACGCCCCTCCCCTTGTCCTATTTGGACTCCCCTTGGGGGGGTTCCGATAACCTCCCGGTACTCCAAAAAATACCCGAAACGATCTGGAACCATTCCGGTGTCCGAATGCCATCGTCTGATGTCTACTACACGCTTCTATTACTGTAGACAGTGTTGGGCCTCCAAGAGCAGAGGTTTGTAGGATAGCAGCAAATTTCCCTTAAGTGAGTAACCCAAGGTTTATCGAACTCAGGGAAGTGGAGGTTGAACGTACCCCTTTCAAGCAACCCTGCAATCAAGATACAAGAAGTCTCTTGTGTCCCCAACACACCTAATACACTTGTCAGATGTATAGGTGCACTAGTTCGGCGAAGAGATGGTAAAATATGGATGATAGGAGTGGCAAAGCAAAGTAATATAAATCTGTAATAAAAAGTGCAGCAAGCAAACAAGTGGTAAACGTGAGCACAAATGGTATTGCAATGGTGTAAACAAGGCCTAGGCTTCATACTTTCACTAGTGGCAACTCCCAACAACATTAACATAATCGAATCACATGATATTTCCCATAAAGCATGCACTCGGAGGTCATTCCCTTGTGGTCAAGAAAGGACGAGAATTATGTAGGGCTACAAAAGCACACCTCTAAGTTCGTAGTTCTCAATCTATGGATTTCCCAATGTCACCGCGGCCATCCAAAGAGAGTACCACAATCACCACAACATATCTCAAGGATAGTCAAAGACAAGCACCAAGAGACTCTCAATCTTCAATCAACACACAAAAGAGGAAATCACTCATGAAAATATTCTTCTAATCCATGTCCAATAGACCGCTGTCACCTTGGTCTCGGGGATTATACTAGATAAAGACAAGTGAGTACATCAATCCAATACATAGAGGAAGGAGAAATACCATGGGATCACCCTAGATTAACATAGCCTATGATCACAACGAAGATAACATCATGGGAGAAAGAATTGACCACATAGCTACTGGTAGAAACCTCAGCCCCGAGGAGGAACTACTCCCGCATCATGGAGGGAGGAAGCAACGTCGATGGAGATGAATCCGGGGGCACTTCCCCGTCCCGGCAGGATGCCAGCACAGGAATTCTGGTCCCCCGAAACTTGGTGGCGATGACGGCGGAGATCAGAATTGCTTCTGGAGAAAAGGGTTCTGGCCTCGAGGGTTTCGGGACGCGAGGAGTATATATGCCAAAGGGGGTCACCAGAAGCGGAGAGGGGGGGCCAGGCGCCCCCCTAGGGCGGCCAGGGGTGGGGCCGCCTGGGCTGCCCCTGGCTCCCCTCTGGCCTTGCTTTGGTTTTTCTTGAAGCTCCCGGTATGCTGATTTTTCCTGTATTTTTCCCGGAATTTTTAGGGCACTTTTAATATGGGGGAAACCTGAAATAGAAAAACAGCAGAAAACAGGAACTGGCACTGTGGTGCACTGAGTTAATAGGTTAGTCCAAATATGATCAAAAGTGTATGGAAGTGCATAAATATCATAGCAATATCACACAAAAGAGGCATGGAGCACGCAGAAATTGTAGATACGTTTTGGATGTATCAACATCCCCAAGCTTAATTCCTGCTCGTCCTCGAGTAGGTAAATGATAACAAGCATAATTTCTGTGGTGACATGCTATCAACCATATAAGAACTTTTAAGTAAAGCAATCAATGCATGTAATTCAATTCAAGTCGTAACAAGCAAGAGTCTATATTAGCATTGTAACAAGTAACATAAGAACATAAAGGTGCAAGAGCTCTCGCTGTCCGTGACTCGAATGTCTCCAAATGGTGTTTGCGTGCAAGAAAGGGGATAGGGATATATGAGAGAGTAAAACATAGTTTTTGTATTGTTGAGAACTTAATCTACTAAAGTTTCACACTTGGTCTTCTGTGGAATCTTATCTTGACTCATCCCCAGACCGTCAGCCAGGTACAAGTCAAAATGATCCACTCCCTTTCGATATTTTGAGCACTCATGCAATGGATGAGCGTAAGCAAGCAAGTCGACACTTAGGATGGCAAAGAGAGAAAAATGATAGAGGGGGAAGACAAAAAGGTGTGAAAGGCTCACATCAATGAGGACAATCATCGGCGAGAGAAAGCCAAATGATAGATATGATGTGAGGAGTAGGGATTGCCATGCAACGGATGCACATATGAGCTAAGGTAAGCTCTCCAATGGAACTAGTGGGGGTGCATCCAACTTGCTTGCTCAAGAAGACCTAGAGCTCTTTTGAGGAGGCTCATCATTGGAATATACAAGCCAAGTTCTATAATGTGAAGGTCCCCACATAGCTATATGCATGAATGATAATCTCTATGGAGCACAAGGTATAAGATGGAGTACGAGTGTGGATCTCTCAAAAGAAAATAGTAGTGTGCCCCCTTCTCTCTTTTTATTTCTTTTTCTCTTCTTTTTCTCTTCTTTTTTTCTATATTTTTTATTTTTTTTGTGGCCTCAATGGCTCTTTCTATTTAACTCTCATTTGTCCTCTTTGGGATCTTTTGATTTTGTCCTCTTTGGGATCTTTTCCTCACTTTAGGGGCAACACTCTATATATTACAAGAAGTATAGAAGATCTTTCACACTTTACAAAAGTACTCAACATAAAGAAAATGAAACTATCATGATGTATGCAAATGTATGCCTCTGCCAGTGTAGCAGGATATGCAATGATACTAGCGCGTCATGTAGCAATGATTAGGGCAAGGCCCAACTAGCATGCGGCTCATCGATCAAGCAAAAAGGATGTATGACATGAAGATCAAGTCATGAGAAGATGGATGTTGTATGGCAATGTATCTCGGAAAGGCTATGGAAATGCCTTGATAGGTAGGTATGGTGGCTGTTTTGAGGAAGGATATAATGAGGCTTATGATGACAGAGCGTATCGTGCCAAGGATTTGGATGCACCGGCGAAGTATGCGCCAACTCTCGAGGTGAGAAAGGGCAATGCACGGTACCGAAGAGGTTAGAAAAATATGGTTAGGTGGAAGTGTCAACTTTCGAATACTCACATTAGTCCGAAGAACTCATGCACTTATTATCGGTAACTCTCAATCTAATTAGGAGGTTCACAAAGAGACAAGTACCCCGAGGAGGTGTGTATGGGGGTTTGGTTACCCTTGCGCATCCTCGACCCATGGTACGTGAGTGTACTCTAATATTCGATCCCTCCAAAGATTAGTGATCCATTTAGTAGCTAAAGTTCTCAACTATTTTGTAGGTTTTCGAAAATAAACACGGATTGCCCAAAATACGACATCTATCACTAATAGGCTAAAGCTCTTGTCACCAAAAGTTCAGACATCACTCATGGCAATACCTCAAAACTATTGCAAGTTACTACTAAAATGAAAAAGCAACCTCAATTACCTACTTTAAGTTAAGACACACAACTCAGTGCAACAGGCAAACTCTCTTAACAATATAAACATGAAAACTCAAGAGAGTTCAACAACCAACTAAACAAAAGCTCTTTAAAAAGAAAAGCATGAAAACTAAGAGCTAAACATGACAGCAGCTATGGAAAGACAAAGAACATACACAGCAAAGATAAGCATGAAAATCCTATGTTGTGTTCTAGGTTGAAGTGGAGCGTGTTTCTCTCCCACACAAAGAAAGCTGGGTTCTAACTTGTTATGAACAGCAAGCAAAGCTAAAGAAAACTAAAAAGGAAACTAAGAGCAAGACGCTCCAAGCATAGCACATAACACATGAAGTGATAATTATAGTGGAACGAAAGACGAACTGATAATTGTTGATGGAGAAGGGGATGCATGGGGGCATCCCCAAGCTTAGACGCTTGAGTCTTCTTGAATATTTCTTGGGGGTGCACGGGGGCATCCCCAAGCTTGAGCGTTTGACCCTCCTGAATCTTCTTTTATCATCTTCCCTCGCACACTTGAAAAATCCCTTCATACATAACTCATCATAATCTGATTAGCGAGGTTAGTACCCATAATAAAATAATTTTTCCCTACTGGAAATAAAGATAATCTTGAAGAGCTACTGTTTCTCAAGATTGCCAAAAGGTTTTTGCAAAGAAAAAGCAAGCTCAAGGTTTGCAAAAAGAAGAAAAGGCAAAACAGGACAGAATCTGTGAAAAACAGACCAGCAGGTAGTAAATAATTTTTTCGGGGCACTTCTGCAACTCAAATCAAAAAACTCAGAACAGACGCCCGAAAGCCAATTGTATAGAGCACGCTGTCAAAACAATTCAGATCAAAAAGATGATCTGGTGATTTTATTTGAATTTTTCTGTCCAAGGACAGAATCTGTTTTCTGGACAGCACGTCACAGCTTTTGAACTTTCTTGCAATCAGAGGCTAAAATTGGCACAAAGCTGAAAAATAAAGATACAATGATGTTGCTACAGTAGTAACAAACATCAAGACCACTAAAAACTGAAAGAACAAACTGAAAGCAAACATAACAAGGGTTGTCTCCCTAGAGCTCTTTCTTTATAGCCATAAAGATAGGCTTAAGACTTTAATGATGCTCTCGTAGGAATAAGAGTTGAAGAACAAAAGAGAGCATCAAGGAGAAAATACCAAACACATTTAAGCCTAACATGCTTCCTATGCATTGGAATCTTGTAAAGAAATAAATAATTGAAGCATAAAACAGCTAGCATAGGAAGGCAAAACAAGCATAACTTCAAAATATTCACCATAAAGAGAGGAAACTTCTTATTATTAAGATATTTAGAACCATGTCTCCCTCTCTCATTATAAATTTCAGTGGCATCATGAATGAACTCAACAATATAACTATCACATAAGGCATTATTTCCATGATCCAAAAGCATAAAAGTATCATTACTCTTCATATAAGCAAAATCTTTCTTATTAGGAATAGTGAGAGTAAAGCAATCATAACCATCATGGTAATCATCATACTTAGGAGGCATATCATAATCATAATAAATTTTATCCTCAATAGTAGGTGGACTAAAAAGCTCACATTTATCATTGTAATCATCATATATAGGAAGCAAAGTATCATCAAAGTAAATTTTCTCTTCAAAAGTTGGGGGACTAAAAATATCATGTTCATCAAACGTGTCATCCCCAAGCTTAGAGCTTTCCATGTCATTAGCAATATTGATATTAAAAAAAACATACTAATAACATCACCATCATCATGATTGTTATGCAAATAATAAAGTTCCAAAGGTTTTTTTATTTTTCTCTTCAAACACATCATGTCCAAGTTCAAGGTAGAGCTTGTAAAGCTCTCTCATATTTTTGCTGTTTTCCATTAAGCAAAACTATTGAAATAAAAACAAGAAACAAAAAGATTTAATTGCAAGATCTAGAGAAGGTACCTTCACTTACCTCACTTCCCCGGCAACGGCGCCAGAAATAGCTTGATGTCTACTACACGCTTCTATTCCTATAGACAGTGTTGGGCCTCCAAGAGCAGAGGTTTGTAGGACAGCAGCAAATTTCCCTTAAGTGAGTAACCCAAGGTTTATCGAACTCAAGGAAGTGGAGGTTGAACGTACCCCTTTCAAGCAACCCTGCAATCAAGATACAAGAAGTCTCTTGTGTCCCCAACACACCTAATACACTTGTCAGATGTATAGGTGCACTAGTTCGGCGAAGAGATGGTAAAATATGGATGATAGGAGTGGCAAAGCAAAGTAATATAAATCTGTAATAAAAAGTGCAGCAAGCAAACAAGTGGTAAACGTGAGCACAAATGGTATTGCAATGGTGGAAACAAGGCCTAGGCTTCATACTTTCACTAGTGGAAACTCCCAACAACATTAACATAATCGAATCACATGATATTTCCCATAAAACATGCATTCGGAGGTCATTCCTTTGTGGTCAAGAGAGGACGAGAATTATGTAGGGCTACAAAAGCACACCTCTAAGTTCGTAGTTCTCAATCTATGGATTTCCCAATGTCACCGCAACCATCCAAAGAGAGTACCACAATCACCACAACATATCTCAAGGATAGTAAAAGACAAGCACCAAGAGACTCTCAATCTTCAATCAACACACAAAAGAGGAAATCACTCATGAAAATATTCTTCTAATCCATGTTCAATAGACCGCTGTCACCTTGGTCTCGGGGATTATACTAGATAAAGACAAGTGAGTACATCAATCCAATACATAGAGGAAGGAGAAATATCATGGGATCACCCTAGATTAACATAGCCTATGATCACAACGAATATCACATCATGGGAGAGAGAATTGACCACATAGCTGCTGGTAGAAATCTCAGCCCCGAGGAGGAACTGCTCCCGCATCATGGAGGAAGGAAGCAACGTCGATGGAGATGAATCCGGGGGCACTTCCCCGTCCCGGTAGGATGCCGGCACAGGAATTCTGGTCCCCCGAAACTTGGTGGCGATGGCGGCGGAGATCGGAATTGCTTCTGGAGAAAAGGGTTTTGGCCTCGAGGGTTTCGGGACGCGAGGAGTATATATGCCAAAGGGGGTCACCAAAAGCGGAGAGGGGGGCCCAGGCGCCCCCCTAGGGCGGCCAGGGGTGGGGCCGCCTGGGCTGGCCGCCTGGGCTGCCCCTGGCTCCCCTCTGGCCCTGCTTTGGTTTTTCTTGAAGCTCCCGGTACGCTGATTTTTCCTGTATTTTTCTCGGAATTTTTAGGGCACTTTTAATATGGGGGAAACCTGAAATAGAAAAACAGCAGAAAACAGGAACTGGCACTGTGGTGCACTGAGTTAATAGGTTAGTCCAAATATGATCAAAAGTGTATGGAAGTGCATAAATATCATAGCAATATCACACAAAAGAGGCATGGAGGAAGCAGAAATTGTAGATACGTTTTGGACGTATCATCGTCCAATGTACCAATCTTTACCTCTCGACTATTTGGAGATTCCTCGTCATGTCCTTGATCTCATCTAGGACTCCAAATAATATTTGGTCACCAAAAACACATAACTCATAATACAAATCAGCATCGAACGTTAAGCGTGCGGACCCTATGGGTTCGAGAACTATGTAGACATGACCAAGACACTTCTCCGGTCAATAACCAATAGCGGAACCTGGATGCTCATATTGGCTCCCACATAATCTACGAAGACCTTTCTCGCTCAAACTGTAATGACAACATACGTTATTCCCTTTGTCATCGGTATGTTACTTGCCCGAGATTCGATTGTTGGTATCTTCATACCTAGTTCAATCTCGTTACCGGCAAGTCTCTTTACTCGTTCTGTAATGCATCATCTTACAACTAACTCATTAGGCACATTGCTTGCAAGGCTTCTTATGATGTGCATTACAGAGAGGGCCCAGAGATACCTCTCCGATACTCGGAGTGACAAATCCTATTATCGATCTATGCCAACCAAACAAACACCTTCGGAGATACCTGTAGAGCATCTTTATAATCACCCAGTTATGTTGTTACGTTTGATAGCACACAAGGCATTCCTCCGGTATCCGGGAGTTGCATAATCTCATAGTCGGAGGAATATGTATTTGACATGAAGAAAGCAATAGCAGTAAAACTGAATGATCAATATGCTAAGCTAACGGATGGGTCTTTTCCATCACATCATTCTCCTAATGATGTGATCCCGTTAATCAAATGACAACACATGTCTATGGTTAGGAAACTTAACCATCTTATATTAATGAGCTAGTCTAGTAGAGGCATACTAGGGACACTATGTTTTGTATATGTATCCACACATGTATCAAGTTTTTGGTTAATACAATTATAGCATGAATAAAGACATTTATCATGATATAAGGAAATATAAATAACAACTTTATTATTGCCTCTAGGGCATATTTCCTTCACTCCCGACGGCGGTGGCAGCAGTGGGAGCTCCGGGCGGCGGCGCGAGCATCTCCAGCAGCGGGTACCTGCGAGAGGAAGGTCGGCGGGTGAGAGGGAGATGAATCCACGGAAGAAGGGAGAGAGGGAAGAGAAGGGCGACGGGGTCGGCCTCGGGGTCGACAGCGGCGGCTCATCGACGCGGAGGAAGCAGCGACGGCGGTTGCTAGCGGAAGGAGGCGGAGAGGCGGGGCGCGGGCCGCGGCGGCGGGTGGCTCAGGCCCCGATGGGCTCAGGCGGGCTGTGCCCGGGCTTGGCGGGCCGCGGCTGCGGGGGGACCTGGGAGGCTAGGTGGTGCTTGGGGATTGGCCGGGAGCGGCGGTGCGGTAGCGGCTAGCGACTGGCTGGCTGCCACATGGCGGAGGAGGGTTCGCCGGCGGCGGATTTTGAGGTGGAGGTGGCTGGCGGCTGCGGGAATCCCGAGAAGGAGGGGGTCTAGGGTAGGGGAAGGCTAGGATTCAAAATTTGGACGTGGGGTGTCCATTTACAGGCAGGAGGGGTTAGGGATAGGGTTTGGAGGGGTTTTCGGACCCTCCGATATCAATCGGAAGGTCCTGATTGAGAGGGTGGTAGGCTGGGCCTAGTGGGCTGAGTACGAGGGGCGAGTGGGCTGAGAAGAGAGGGAGGTGGCAGCCCGGCACTGGGTTTCCGGAGTCCGAAAACGTCCGACATTTGATCGGCGATAGTGCCGCTATAGTTTAATGGTTGGGCTATCAAACGGACTCCGAATGCAACTAAATTTGACAAACGGTCTACCTACACTATAATAATATCACACACCAACTTTCACCCCATTCCGAGAACATTTCCCGACCACTTATAAAATAATATTTTGGAGGTGTCGTGGGCGCGTGCTAGTATGGCTGGGCTCAGAACGGACAACAGAGAGAACTAGGGGATTATAGACGGATGCAAGTTTTGAAAAAACATGCAGATAAAATGCACATTATGACAAGGAAAAGTGCAACACGCAAGCGAATGACATGGCAACGACACCGAATAAGAGGAAGACACCTGGTGCATCGGTCTCGAGGTGTCACAGTGATATGAGTCAAATAGAGTATAGGAGATGTTGACTTGAGCAAGTCCATCGCAAACACTTTTTATGCCCTCTTGACAGTGTGTGATCTCTATAGATCAAGAGCATATATCGTTTTGTAAATCCATTCTTGAGCATAGATCCTTTTCGATGGTTATCGATAGGCATAGCTAAAACCAAAGGAACTAATTCCTTTGACTTGAGATTGATGTTGACGTTTATATTTGGATCAAGTTGGGAAGACAATCTTGATCATGTTACTTGGTGAGGACTTCAAATGCCTCCCACGTATACTATGGGAAGCCTCTTGATATAGAATATCTTCATACGTCTATTATGTGATCATTTGCAAGCTTCTAGTATGTAATCTTTTGGGATGCCTATCTTAAACTTGCCCTTGTCAACCGTGATCATCAACACTTGATGCCATCCTCTCTCATGGTCATTTGGAATCTCACTCTTGACGCAGACCCATGAGAATCATCTAACCCACATCGATATGAAAAATACAAAGTACTCCCTCCGTTCCTAAATATAAGTCCTTGTAGAGATTCCAATGCAGACTACATACGGAGCAAAATGAGTGGATCTACACTCTAAAATATGTCTATATACATCCGTATGTAGTCCTTATTGGAATCTCTGAACAGACTTATATTTAGGAACGGAGGGAGTATGTGCCAGTACACAAAGCATGATTGACAAATCATTACCATACCAAGATCACATGTGGTACATGGTTTGCGCTTGTGTGTTGACCATTTAGAATTCGATCTTAAAGCTTTATCTTGGTCAACCTTTATCTTTACTCCATGATCTAAACTTGATGTCTAGAAGGTCATTTCTTTTGATCACGATAACATCCTCAAAATGACCTCCAATGGAAAAGTGTTCAATATGATGTTTCTTTGTTCATCGAGGCAAATGATTTTGCTTTTTGAATCATATCAATTGAATGTCTTATGAAAATTCTACAGCCAAAACAGTTCAACTTGACAATGACCAGAAAAGTGATGTCTGACCCGAGACACCCATGTTTGATACATGGCGCCAGTTATTCGGCCCCCAAGACTACCTCGGATGGAAAAACGTTCAACGCAAAAAAGTTTACGTATTAGAGTAGAACAACTTTGCTTTTTGAAGCATTTCCATCTGAGGTCATATGCGGCATATGGGTCCAAAAATTTAAACTGGTGTTGGTGATGTTCATTCCACAACCGAACAATCTCCATATCGCGTCATCAATGGAATATTGGCATGATGTCACTCTTGCTCCATGAAAATTATCATTCATTACCAAGTGCCAATGTATATATATGAATTTCATCCTTCATTTCATCTAGTACACTTAATGCTACTGGATGAGGCAAAAAAATTGCCTCCGCTTCGAATTTTTTATATTAAATCCTACTTGAGCTATAAAGTAAATGTCATTAGTGGATATACTTCTTTTATATTGTATAAATATTTTTTAATATTTCCAAAACATTTTTTGAACACATCTAAAGAACGTTTTCATTGTAACATTGTTTTGAAACGCTGGAATATTTACATAAAATATCATATACATTTGTTAAAAGGTACGAAATAATTTTTATATTACACAAAAAATTGAAATTTTTCACATACAGCATTTTGAAACATGGGAACATCTTTTCATTCTCACGAACAGTTTTTTAAAGCTATCAAAACAATTCGAGCGAACAATTATTTTTATCATATCTTAACATTTCTTAAAATTTTGGTTTTAAATATCTTAACTAAATTTATATTATTGAAATATATGTACATGAATATATATAATTATATATAGATATATAATAAAGAAATTAAGCAAAGTAATTTGAGTGACGATAGCATGATGTCCGTCTGCGGCCCAAGATCCTACTTGGTCGGCTCACCATGTGCCGCCTTCATATATAGCGCCTTAAGCGCCGGATTTAGAAACATGTAGCAAACTGGCGCCCACCCCTCTATTCCACTAGTTCCTATATGGATGGGACGGACCAATTCGGTTTTTCTTTTCTTGTTTCTTTTTCCTTTTTTCGTTTCCATTTTCCTTTTCCATCTTTTTTATTAACTTTTCCTTTTCCTAATTCTTTTAAATGCATGAAATATTTCCAATTCAAGAAAGGATTTTTCAAAATTGATGAACTTTTCTCAATATCGATAAACTTTTTCTAAATTTGTGAACATTAAAATTCATGAAGTTTTTTGAAATTGATGAAACTTCCCATTTTTTGTGATTTTTCTTCAAAACTTATGAACTTTTAAGAAAGTTTTGAAATTTTGTGAACTTTTATAAGTTGTGTGAATTTTTTTCAAAATTTCTGATTTTTAAAAAAATGTTGATGAATTTATTTGAAATTTTCCCATTTTTGGGAAAAGTGAACGGTCAACTAGTCAATAGTCCACCGGTTGAACCAGGCGAGTGAGCGAGCTTTTTTTAGCGACCCAACAAGCTGATGTTAGCTGGGCTGACCTGTAGTGCATGCACGTGAGCGCTAGCTGAGGTTGCTGGCGCTAGAAGCGTTATATAGGAGGTCCCGCAAGCAAATCATAGCTGCACCCTTTGTTGAAGCGTTAATCATACGCAACACACAATCTGAAAGTTCTCTAAGTGATAAATGAGTCTAGCAGGACACACAATCGGAATGTTTTCTAAGTGCTAAATGAGCCGACTGAT
>LR738714.1:704007089-704105174 GCA_902687465.1 Secale cereale
CCCCCCCCCCCCCCTCACCCACCCCCCGCGCGTCAGGTTTTGCGTTGGTTTCTGGCCGGACTCTTGGGTTTCGGGCTTTTTTTAGTCTATTTTTTTTATCTTTTATCTTTTCCCTTTTTCCTTCTTTTCCTTTTCACTTTGTTTTGTTTAATTTTAGTTCGCAATTTCTTGTGTATTTCGCAAAACAAAAAAAATGTACCTTTTTCAAATCCATGAACATTTCTCAAATTCTTGCTTTTTTCTAAATTTTTGAACTTTCTTTAAATTTCTGAACATTTGCAAATGCATATTTTTTTGCCAAATTTTTTGAAGATTTATCAAATACCTGAACATTTTCGAAAATTCATGAAAGTTTTTCAACATCTTGATTTTTTTTCCAAATTTGGTAAACATTTTTCAAATCCACGAACATTTCGAAATTCATTAAAAAATAACACTTTCTTTATTTTGTTTTGAAAACCATGAACAAATTTCAAAGCCATGTTCTTTCTTCAGATACGTGAACTTTTTTTATTTCATGATTTTAATAAATTCATGAATAATTTTTGAATTTATGAATTTTCTAAGTCCGTGAACTTTCTAAAGTTTTTTTTAATAACAGCCGAGGATTAACCATTGCCGTCCCCGATTAGAGCTTAGCTTTACACACATACAGATGGAACAAGCGTTCTGCGTTCATGCACGCGAGTAAGCTCAGCTAAACTTTCCATGCGAGGACGATATTGGACTATATCCCATCTAGCTATGGGCGTGAGCGCTAGTATTCTACTGGGCTATGAAGGTGCTAGGGCGGAGGGGCTGTACTATGGGGCACTCACAGCGAGTGCTACGACTTGCATCGCTCACATCGAGCCCACCTCCTCGCGATCGATGATTGCAAGCTTACATGGGTTGGCCCGGCCCATTAGCACAAATCGTGTTTTTTTTCATTACAGGTCAATAGCTCAAAAATAGTTTGTGAATTAAAAATAGTTCATCAATTTAAAACATGGTCCCCGAATTAAAATTAATCATGAATTTGAAAAATGTTTGTGAATTAAAAAAATCATGGATTTGAAGAAATGTATGTGAATTCAAAAGGTTATCATGAATTCCAACATTTTTTTGGAAAATATGAATAGTTTTTGAAAAATGTGAACAATTTTCGAAAAACTCAAATAACTTTTGATAAAAATATGCACGTTTTTTTAAACTTGCAAACAATTTTTGAAATTCCATATTTTCTTGCAAAATGCAAACACTTTTCAAAAACAATTCTTAAAATCCTGAAAATTTTGAAAAACTCAAATAATATTTGAAATATTAACATTTTTAAAATTTGTGAATATTTTAAAAATTATGAAGTAATTTTAAATTTTGAACATTTGCCAGAAAACATGAGATTTTTTAAAAACGTGAACAATGTTTGAATTCCAGAATGTGTTTTGGAAAAAGCAAGCAACTTATGAAATTTCGAACAGGTTTTGAAGATTTTGAACTATAATTTCCTGTTTTTAAAAGGAAAAATGAAAGGGAAACAGGAAAACCAAAAAAGAAAAGAAAACACAAGACAAAAAAACGAAAAATAGAAAAGAACGATAAATGGTTGAGGAACCTTTCCAAAACCGGTGGATGTAGATGGTTCCCAAAATCGATGCTCTTGCTCGCTTCTCTAGAATGGGTCGGCGATTGGAGGTTTAGCGCTCGCAGCGGGCGATATATATTATTGCTGGGGAGTAGGTCACTTCTAGGCTTCCTAGAAGAATGTCCATCACCTCTTATCCACAGCCCATTTGGGATTGCCACCGACAGAATTTAGATGCAGAAAATGCCATAGTGAGTAAACTGACTGAATGGTGTCACAGAGAGGAGATTATGCAACACCAACGGTCTTGAGTTAAGTGGTTGGCTGAAGGTGACCAGAACACAAAATACTTTCAGCATCAGGCTTCTTGTCGAAGAAAGAAAAACAAGATTGAGTGGCTGCAATTGCGAATGGGTTTTTCAGCGAGGACGCGCAACAGCTGCACACACATGCAGTTGAGTTCTATAGAAATATTTACAACACGGTAATCCTAAAGATTGTGTCCAAAGTGCAAGTAAACATGTTGAAGGAGATCCTTCTAGACATCATCTCACAGCTTTTGTTCCTGGGAGATTGATCACAGATAATATACTGACGGCCTACGAGACCACAGATAATATACTGACGGCCTATGAGTGCTTTCATTTCATTAAGAAGAAAGAATGGAGGCAAGAATGCTCAGTATTGTGCACTAAAGTTGGACATGATGAAGGCTTATGACAGGGTCAAGTGGAGCTACTTGAAAGTGATTATGCTGAAATTGGGCTTCAAAACGTTGAGTCACGTCCATTATGAATGTTGTCACATTGGTATCATTCTAATTGTTGTTCAGTGGGGAACGTACATATTTAAACCCACTAGGGGAATCTGTCAAAGAGACCTTATCTATTCGTACTTGTTTTCGCTAGCACATGAAGGTATGTCTTGCTTGTTAAGGAGCGGGGGGGCTCGAAAAATCTATCGGACATGGTAGTGGCGCCCACAACACCCCTAGTCAATCATCTCTTTATTTACGCAGCTTGCTATTTGTGAGATCTAGTACAACAAGAGCATCGGAGATTAGAGAGGTACTTGATATTTATTGTCAGGCATTGGGCCAGCGTGTGAAATTTGGCAAAGAGCTCTATTCATTTTAGCAAAGGCTGCCCAAACAGCACGAGCCATGAAAGTAGCACTTGAAGTCCCAGCTGAATCATTGAAGGACAGGTCCCTTGGCCCACCGTCTAAAGTTGGGTAGTGTAAAAATGAAACCTTCCAATATTTGAAGGATAGAGTTTGGAACAAGATACAAGGGTGGATCGAACAGATACGTTCTATAGGAGGAAAGAATGTGCTAATCAAGTCACTATCCTAGCTAGATTGTTCCCAAATACTCGATGGCGGTCTTTAAACTCCCACCGGGATTATGTGAAAAAAATGAACAGATTGATTAGAAGATTTTGGTGGGGTAGCAAGCAGGGCAAGAGGAAACCTCATTTGGTGTCTTGGGATTATGGGAGGACTGGGCTTCCGGGACATCAAGCTCTTCAATCTGGCATTATTGGCTCGTCAAGTGTGGAGGATTTTTGCGGTCATCGGACTCCCTACGTGCTAGAATCCTAAAAGCGGTGTATGTTGGAAATATTTCCTAGAGGCAATAATATTGTATTATTATGTTTCGATGTTCATAATTAAGAGGTTATATTTATGCTATAACTGTTATGATCCTGAAATATGCGATTCAGTGGAAAACTCATATGCACGTGTGAATGATAAACGATAAAATATGATCCATAGTCTCGCCTATAAGACTAGCTCAAGTGTTGTTGGTGATCATATTTTCCAGAACTTACGGTATCGTCAAGTGTAACGATAGTCCTAAAACAACATTGAGAGTACGACGTTAGCAGAACCATCATATCGAATCAACCCAAACTTATTTGTTATATTTTAAGATAATATCGTCAGAAATCAATTGTTATAACACCGAGTGTTAATATGTATTTTTGCTCCATAGACCATGAGAGTATCATAGTCAATTTTGATGTAAGTTTCCTTTGTAAAATTGCCATCTCTTGATAATTAGGTTGTTAATCATATTTTTGCCTTCTAACATCGGAGTTGGAGGCTGCTACAGGGCCAGTGAACACTAACCTCCAAAACGTTTCATTACTGATGGGCCATTTGACCGGTCAGCGATAACTCTTCATTGGTGGCTGTTGGCCGGGAGTGATGTTTTCACAATGGATCGCCCACGTTATGATCAACACTGATAGGCCTTGGCACTATGGTTGGCCAGTGATGCTTTTGCACCTTCGGGTTGCACTGCTAGCGATACTTGTTGCTATTAGTTGCAGCCCCATCTGCACAGCAACACATATTATTACACACACAATACACAAGCACATATAAATATTGAATGTAAAATAACCTTTGACAGTACAACTTGATGTTCACATAAGGGCATCCGCAACGACGACCCATGAATTTCCTCCTGTGTCCGCGACCACTATGCAACGATGCGTGCATACATTTCAACCCGCATTTAAACTATCCAAACAAAATTCATGTGAACCGGCTAGTATTCATTAGAGTTTGGATAGAAAATAGCACAAATCATCCATACATAGCATTCAAACTAAGTCTAGTACAACAATTTTTAAATTCAACTAGATTAACCGAATGTCCAACAAGTTTTTCATCAACGAATCATGTCCTCCCACACATAACCCCCCCTTCAGCTTCATCCAATAGTGTGTGTACATAAATAGTCGTCCCTCTATCTTATGATACATCACGGCAGCGCGTGTGGGCTATATAATGTGTAGAACAACATTGAGTGAACGAATCAATCAGCAAGTTGAGCAAGAGGAAGCAAAACTTACGACATCGTCCTCTGTCGCATGCAATGGCCACCTTGTATCCAGCGGACGAACCACGTTACAAAACTTGGTGATGCTGGTTTGATAGCGTACCAACGGTACGATAACGACCTCGCATTGCATTCTTGAATGATGTACATGTCGTAGACAATGTGCTTTCATGCGTGAAACGATTCATGCACTTGCTGCCAGAAGGTCTGCCCCTCTACTCTCGCCTACGAAATCCGCGGATACGGCTAACCACACATCGCCCAACAACTCATCCTCCATGGCCGAGTAGCTCGCCATCCTTCCTACTCTAAAAAACGACATAGCATTCAAAAATAAGCTCAATGGCATTTGATCGAACACCTACAGAGCGTGGTGTCCGCCATGGAGTTTGTCTACATGAGGGAGGAGTGTACCTGGGTACAACTGGCTCCAGGGTGGACAACGTCATAGTAGAGGCGGGCAGGTGCATCAGTGATGGGCCTCGAACCCCTCGTTGGTTACCCCAAGTGGAAGGTGTAAGATGCAGTAAGTAGAAGTGTTTTCCCCTAGCAAAGATGCCAAGGATCGATTCCCCAGAGACTCCTAGGTTCAACAAGTAGGTGTCAATTGCTACGGCGCCAGATTAGTAGCAACCAACGTGGACCTGCACACAGATACAAATAACTTTGCTCCCAACGAGTACAGAGAGGTTGTCAATCTCTCCGGCCTTGTAGTTCACAAAGGGTTAAAAGCAATGATAGTAGTGATAGATAGTTTTTGCGATAGTAGGTAAATAACGAAAAGTAAATAGTGGATGTTATCAATGATGGTAATATGGACCGGAGTCTCATGATGTTCACTAGTGATGTCTCTCTCCCAAAAGACGATAAAACAGCTATGTGAGGTAAACAAATTACAGCTGGGCAATTGACAGGACCACGAACGCAAACCAATGCTGACTACATTGCAAGAAAGGTTGAGGTTCAAAGCATGGGCGGTACGCCAAAGTAAGTAGACCGAAATCCATCAATATCTACTACTAATCATCCACCTTGAGATATCTATCCAGAACATCTCGCTGGTATTAAGTTGCGAGTCCCACCCATAGTGTAAACTCAATGCAACAGACAACTGCATTAAAAGAACTTTGCATAAAGTAAACAATCCTTGCACCCGCGGGCACAAGCACCGTTGTTTTCCCCCTTGTGGCAACAGCACATCCCCTAGACTCATGTTTTTGTCACTCAAGCTAGTCATCGAGGGGCATGAACCCACAATCGAGCATAACGTTCCCTCTTGGAGTCACTACCTACTACTCGGCCAAAGCAATAAGTAACAACGGAGAACATGCAAGAATTACTTATGAACTAAAATATAAAAGAGTTGAATCAAATATATTACTCAAGATCAATCTGAACATAATCTCATAATCCATCGGATCCCAGCAAACTCAACATCGCAACAGCATAAGGATTACATAGGTGCCTCGATCATGTAGGGCAGCTCACGAGGACTAATTAGTGAAGCACAAGAACGGGAGGAGAACATCACATAGCTACTGGTCATGGACTCATGGTCCAAGGGAGACTACTCACGAGTCATCCGGGAGGCGTCCATGGTGGTGGAGAAGCTCCTGGTGGTGATCCTCCCCTCCGGCAGGGTGCCGGGAAGAGTTCTCCTGGTGCTCCCGATCTTGGAAGCGGCGGCGGCGGCGGAACAGAGATGGGATCGCGAAAAGACTTCCTGTTCTGAGGGTTTCGGAGGGTCCTTTAAATATATGCCAAAGTAGGGCACCGGGGGAGTTTCGGGGGGCCCAGGCGCCCCCCCGGCACGGCCCAGGGGGGGGGGCGCGCCCACAGGGCGCCTGGAGCCCCTGTGGCCCCCCCAGGCTGCCCTTCGGACGCAGTGTTGTTTCCGGATCGCTGATTTTTTATATAATTTTTCTGGATTTTTCTGGGCAGTTCTCGAAACGTGAAAACCTGAAATACAAAAACAGCCGAAAACAGAAACTGGCACTGGGGTGCACTCGATTAGTAAGTTAGTCCAAATATGATCAAAAGTGTATGGAAGTGTATGAATATCATAGCAATATCACCCAAAAGTGGCATGGAGCAAGCAGAAATTATAGATACGTTTTGGACGTATCAACATCCCCAAGCTTAATTCCTGCTCGTCCTTGAGTAGGTAAATGATAACAAGAATAATTTCTGTGGTGACATGCTATTAACCATATAGGACTTTCTCATAGTCATATGACAAAAGCTTACTGAGACAATGATTCTAAAGTAATTAAGTTGCCTCAAGAGAAAATCACAAATGACTGAAAGTTTTTACAACATGAAACTGAAACATCAAAAAGATTTGCAATGAACATGATGTGCAAATATGATAAAGTGATATCTAGCTTGCCCCCTTTAGTGATGAAAAACATAAATGCAGGGACACCTTCAAGGTTTAAGTGATGACTAGATACAATCATTTCAGAATAAACGATATCACAATCATGCAAAAGACAATGCTACTTTAGGACAATGCACATTACACTCAGAATGACAATCATGCTCTCAGTAGTTGGTGCTTCAACATAAAAGTAAAAGAAAGGTTAAGTGCTAAAGCTTTTTATTTTGAAAACATGGAAGCAATTGTGTCAACGGTAGTAGTACTTCATATGTGTCATGCATAAAACATCCTATAAGTTGCAAGCCTCATGCATTGAATACCAATAGTGCTCGCTCCTTGTCCTAATTAGCTCAGATTCCCATGGGTTATCATTGCATTGCATATGTTTTAACCAAGTGTCACAAAGGGGTACCTCTATGCCACCTGTACAAAGGTCCAAGGAGATAGATCGCATTTGATTTCTCGTTTTTGATAGATCTCAACTTGAGGACATCCATACCGAGACAACATAGAAAGAAGATGATGGACTCCTCTTTAATGCATAGGCATATTCTCATGAGAGATTGAGGATTAAGGTCCAAGCTAAAACTTCCACCATGATGCATGGCTTTGGTTGGCGGCCCAATGTTCTTCTCTAACAATATGCATATTAATTCAACCCACGGTAAATCACCCTTACTTCAGACAAGACGAACATGCATAGCAACTCACATGATATTCAACAAAAGTGTGACAGTTGATGGCGTCCCCAGAAACATGGTTACCGCTCAGCAAGCAACTCATAAGAAATAAGATACATAGGCAACATATTCTTTACCACAGTAGTTTTTAGGCTACTTTCCCGTGAGCTATGTATTGCATGGTTAGTTTGCTTAGTACGGGTGGAGGTTAGCAAAAGACTGGGAGCGACCAACTAAGAGAGCAATGACGGTCATAATCATGCAGAGCGACAAAGCAATATTGAATCAGGCATGGTAGTTATATCGCTACTTAGAAATAAAAGATCATCAAGGCTTGACAGACTTTCTTTACAGTCTTAAATATGCGTGAGCATACGCCAAGTCAATCAAAATAAATTCTCGAAGGAAGACATTACTAAACCATACCACATCATAGGCAAACAAACCAAGTTGGTACTACAATAACACATTGGGAACCCCCCCAGCTATTTGAGATTAACCATAAGAAAACCTGAACTACTAAGCACCATCATGCAAGTAGCATCTTTATCATAGACACATTAACCAATGCAACGGAAGCAAACTCTCTTAATAAGGTGAGCATGATAATTAAAGAGAGTTCAAGCAACCAACTAGACAAAAGCTCTTTGAAAAGATAAGCATGAATACTAAGAGCAGAGCACGATAGTAGCTATTAAAAGACAAAGAACACACACAGCATAGATAGACATGAAAATTCTATGTAATGTTCTAGGTAGAGGTGGAGCGTGTTTCTCTCCCACATAAAGGAATGCTGAGTTCCGACTCGTTATGAAAAACTAAAAAGAAAACTAAAAGCAAGACGCTCCAAGCATAGCACATAACACATGAAGTGATAAAAATATAGCGAAACGAAAGACGAATTGATAATGTTGATGGAGAAGGGGATGCACGGGGGCATCCCCAAGCTTAGACGCTTGAGTCTCCTTGAATATTTCTTGAGGGTGCACGGGGGCATCCCCAAGCTTGAGCGCTTGACACTCCTGAATCTTTTTATCATCTTCCCTCACACACTTGAAAACTCCCTTCATACATAACTCATCATAATCTGATTAGCGAGGTTAGTACCCTTAATAAAATAATTATACCTTGCTGGAAATAAAGATATTCTTGAAGTTCTATTGTTTCTCAAGATTGCCAGAAGGTTTTTGCAAAGAAAAAGCAAGTTCTCAATTTGCAAAGTGAAGGTAAGGCAAAACAGGGCAGAATCTGTGAAAAACAGAACAGCAGGCAGTAATTGATCTGTTCGGGATACTTCTGCAACTCAAATCAAAAAACTCAGAACTGACGCACGAAATACAATTATATAGAGAACGCTGTAGAAAAAATTCAGACCAAAAAGATGATCTGGTAATTTTATACGAATTTTTCTATCCAAGGAGAGAATCTGTTTCCTGGACAGCACCTCACAACTTTTGAACTTTCTAGCAATCAGAGGCTATACTTGGTACAAATATGAAAAGCAAAGATACAATGATGATGCTACAGCAGTAAACAACATCAAGACACAACAAAAGCAAAAAATTTATTCATGTGGGCTGCTCCCAAAAGCGCTTCTTTTATGCCTTTAAGCTAGGCATAATGCATAGATCAAGTTTTATCAAGAGTAAAAGAATAGCTAGCCCGTACAACGGACTCAAAAGGTAACTTGACCTTCTTACGAGGGAAGTGTTCCATCCCTTTCTTGAGAGGAAACTGAAATTTTATATTACCCTCTTTCATGTCAATGACAGCACGAACGGTGCGCAAAAAGGGACGTCCCAAAATAATTGGACATGAAGGATCACATTCAATATCCATAATAGTGAAATCAACGGGCACATAATTATCATTGACAACAATAAGAACATCGTCGATCCTCCCCAAAGGTTTCTTTATGGAAGAATCAACGAGACGAACACCAAAAGAACAAGAATCATAAGGTTTCAATTTAAGCATATCATATATCCTTTTGGGCATAACAGAGGTACTAGCACCAACATCACATAATGCATAACAAGAGAAGTCATTCAAATTAATTTTTATCATAGGATCCCAACCATCTTCTAGCTTTCTAGGTATGGAGGCTTCTACTCTAAGTTTCTCCTCCCTAGCTTTGATAAGAGCATTAGTGATATGCTCTGTGAAGGCAAGGTTAAGCGTGCTAGTGCGGGGATCTCTAGACATCTTGTGAAGGAAATCAATAACTTCGGTAAGAGTGCAATTATCAAAATCAAGGTCACGAGCATCAAGTAAAGTAGTAGTGGTGTCCTTAAGGTTCACCTGTTTGGTAGCTTCTAAAGTCATAGCATCACCATTAATAGGTCCATTGGGACCAGGAGTACATTGGGTGCTAAGAGTGTGAACATCCTCAATAACTTGGATAGTAGCAACAGTGTGGTGGGTAGGAAGGCTCTTAATTCTTTCCTCTTCCTCCCTTTCTCTAGCCCATCTTTCTTTTAGCTTAGCCATCATCCTAATGTTTTCATTAATTTGTACTTGAGTAGCATTAATAGGGATGACTTCCCTTTCCTTAAGAGGAGAAGTTTCAATTTTTAGCAATTTTACCTCATTGGCTAAGTGGTCTACCTTAAAAGAAAGATCATCTAGTTTATGTAGTTTCTCTTCTACATTCTTATTAAAGGCTTTTTGGGTAGTGATGAAATCTCTAAGCATAGTCTCTAGTTCAGTATTGGAGTTCTTGGTACTAGGATAAGCATTGTTGTTCCCATAAGAGTTAGAGGGGAACGGTCTAGAATTGTTACCAAAGTTACTCCTATAAGCATTGTTGTTGAAATTATTTCTAGAGATAAAGTTAACATCTACTTGTTCTTGAGCAATCAAAGAATTTAAAGGAACATCACGAGGATCAACAGTAGATTGCTTCAAAAGTAGAGACATGATCAAGTCAACTTTTTCATTGAGGGAGGAAATCTCCTCGATAGAGTTTACCTTCCTACCTGTTGGAGCGCGTTCGGTGTGCCATTGGGAATAGTTGGTCATCATCTCATTGAGAAGCTTTGTGGCAGCACCAAGTGTAGTTGACATAAAAGTTCCTCCCGCGGCCGAATCTAACAAGTTCCGCGAGGTAAAGTTCAAGCCTGCATAAAAAGTTTGGATAACCATCCAAGTAGTCAAACCATGAGTAGGGCAGTTCTTGATAAGAGACTTCATACGTTCCCAAGCTTGGGCAACGTGTTCATTACCCAATTGTTTAAAATTCATGATGTTACTTCTAAGTTGGATAATTTTAGCAGGTGGATAGTATTTTCCAATAAAAGCATCTTTGCACTTGTCCCATGAATCTATGCTATTTCTAGGCAAAGACTGAAACCAAATTTTAGCTCCTCCTTTCAAGGAGAAAGGAAAAAGCTTAAGCTTAACAATATTACCATCTTTTCTTGGTACTTTTGCATATCACAAAGTTCAACAAAGTTGTTCAAGTGTAAAGCAGCATCATCTCCAGCACCGGAGAATTGTTCTTTCATAACTAAGTTCAGTAAAGCAGGTTTAATTTCATATGAAGGTGCTGAAGTGGCAGGTGTAGTGATAGGTGTGCTGATAAAGTCATCGTTGTTGTGACTAGTGAAGTCACACAACTTGGTGTTCTCGGTGGAACCCATAGTAGCAAGCAAGCAAGATAACTATTTTTGTGATTTTCGATAAGAGGAACTAAAGCAAAAATGAAAGGTAAACTAACAAGACTAAAAAGCAAAGGTAAAAGATACCATGCAACTCCCCTATCCTGAAGAGTGGAGTCCCCGGCAACGGCGCCAGAAAATACTCCTTGATGGGCCTCGAACCCCTCGTTGGTTACCCCAAGTGGAAGGTGTAAGATGCAGTAAGTAGAAGTGTTTTCCCCTAGCAAAGATGCCAAGGATCGATTCCTCAGAGACTCCTAGGTTCAACAAGTAGGTGTCAATTGCTACGGCGCCAGATTAGTAGCAACCAACGTGGACCTGCACACAGATACAAATAACTTTGCTCCCAACGAGTACAGAGAGGTTGTCAATCTCTCCGGCCTTGTAGTTCACAAAGGGTTAAAAGCAATGATAGTAGTGATAGATAGTTTTTGCGATACTAGGTAAATAACGAAAAGTAAATAGTGGATGTGATCAATGATGGTAATATGGACAGGAGTCTCATGATGTTCACTAGTGATGTCTCTCTCCCAAAAGACGATAAAACAACAATGTGAGGTAAACAAATTACAGCTTGGGCAATTGACAGGACCACGAACGCAAACCAATGCTGACTACATTGCAAGAAAGGTTGAGGTTCAAAGCATGGGCGGTACGCCAAAGTAAGTAGACCGAAATCCATCAATATCTACTACTAATCATCCACCTTGAGATATCTATCCAGAACATCTCGCTGGTATTAAGTTGCGAGTCTCACCCATAGTGTAAACTCAATGCAACAGACAACTGCATTAAAAGAATTTTGCGTAAAGTAAACAATCCTTGCACCCGCGGGCACAAGCACCGTTGTTTTCCCCCTTGTGGCAACAGCACATCCCCTAGACTCATGTTTCTGTCACTCAAGCTAGTCATCGAGGGGCATGAACCCACAATCGAGCATAACGTTCCCTCTTGGAGTCACTACCTACTACTCGGCCAAAGCAATAAGTAACAACGGAGAACATGCAAGAATTACTTATGAACTAAAATATAAAAGAGGTGAATCAAATATATTACTCAAGATCAATCTGAACATAATCTCATAATCCATCGGATCCCAGCAAACTCAACATAGCAACAACATAAGGATTACATAGGTGCCTCGATCATGTAGGGCAGCTCACGAGGACTAATTAGTGAAGCACAAGAACGGGAGGAGAACATCACATAGCTACTGGTCATGGACTCATGGTCCAAGGGAGACTACTCACGAGTCATCCGGGAGGCGTCCATGGTGGTGGAGAAGCTCCCGGTGGTGATCCTCCCCTCCGGCAGGGTGCCGGGAAGAGTTCTCCTGGTGCTCCCGATCTTGGAAGCGGCGGCGGCGGCGGAACAGAGATGGGATCGCGAAAAGACTTCCTGTTCTGAGGGTTTCGGAGGGTCCTTTAAATATATGCCAAAGTAGGGCACCGGGGGAGTTTCGGGGGGCCCAGGCGCCCCCCCCCCCCCGGCGCGGCCCAGGGGGGGGGGCGCCCACAGGGCGCCTGGAGCCCCTGTGGCCCCCCAGGCTGCCCTTCGGACGCAGTGTTGTTTCCGGGTCGCTGATTTTTTATATAATTTTTCTGGATTTTTCTGGGCAGTTCTCGAAACGTGAAAACCTGAAATACAAAAACAGCCGAAAACAGAAACTGGCACTGGGGTGCACTCGATTAGTAAGTTAGTCCAAATATGATCAAAAGTGTATGGAAGTGTATGAATATCATAGCAATATCACCCAAAAGTGGCATGGAGCAAGCAGAAATTATAGATACGTTTTGGACGTATCAATCAATGTTGTGGCTGCAGACGTCTGGTAATGCCTCAGTGGCGGTCGGAGACGTACAATAGCGGCGGTGGAGGTGGAGGGTGCGGATGCAAAGCAAGGGGAAGAAGGGGCGGAGTGGAAGGAAATGGGACTAAGAGGGGAGATTGGGTGGGCCGGGGTTGTCGGAGTCCTACATGGCTACTGCCCGGACTCTCACAATGCCTCCTCCTCACTTTGTCTCCAGTTTGTAGGAGAAAACACATCTGGACCGCTCGGCGAGCCCATGCAACCCTGTGTTGGATGGCTTCCGTGGTACGGACGTATGCGGGCAGTTTGAGGGTCGCGTTGGAGATGCCCTAACACAGACACATCTAATACACTTATTCCACCTACATGTTTAAGTTGACCTAACACATCAATATCTCACACATCAAAGACCAAATATGTCACTTTACAATGTCGTTACCCTGAACGATGACCTTAGAACATAAAACCTTTGGCACAAGTCTTCCTTTCAGAGCCAACTTATTGACGACGCATCTTTCAGTGCTCTATTTAGCTCCATCATCACGCATGTAACATAAATCACTTGAGTTCTACCTTAGCTATTCCCTCTAGATTATCTAAGTCATAGTCAAGTTGATGTGTTATGAGAGAAAATTTATTTGTACTTACTTACTAGTTCATCTTTTTTATAGTGGGATTGAAATATAAAAACATGTTAAAATATAAAAAAAATTATATTAGGTTTGTGTTAAAAATTGTCAGCTAGCGGTATTTTCATAGCATGTTTAATGATGCAAGTGTAATTACCTGAGTTTGATTATTTGCACTTCATACGTTGACATATGCTCCTTTAAGATAATCTTTGAGGCCAATGCAACATATCCAAATGAGGGTTGCGTTTCTACGTTTCTCTTGAGCCATGAAAGCTTCCTCCTTGTTGCCCAAAAGTTCTTCTTCAGAGAGAACGACTCCTCGTTTTGTTTTGAGGTGGGGTGGGGGGCTTTCCCTTCAGGAAGGAGAGACTCATGTAGGAAAACTCAAACCCATGCAAATCTTTTTGTAAGTGCTACAAAAATGCATCTATACTCATAAAAGTAAAATTAAAGGAAGAACTGAAACGTACAAAAGGTTGTAACTCAAATAAATGTAGACAATGAAAGGAAATGTTTAGTGATAGAGAGTGGTATATACCGACCTGTGAAAGCATAATGAACCTTATAAACTTATGCATGTGTTAAGGAGTAAAAGTTATTCCTCAACACTTGCATCGAAATGTTGCCATACATTTAGTATGACAAGTAGATTCTAAACTTCAGCATTACTTCGTAGGCAAGTCTAACACTTTCCAAGTTATATGTTATCCCTGGTATTACACATGGACCATACGCTAACTGTTTCATCGCCTAAGCTTGTTGCAAGATGTGTAGCGTGCCCTCGCCTACTCGGGCTCTCACATCTTCAGTCGGCCAGCCCATTAAAATGGGTTTGAGAAGGTTCTATAGGCCACACTACCGTTTTAGAACCTTCCATGTGATTTTTCTATTTTCCCCCCTCATTTTTAGTGTTTCTTATCGGTTTTCTTCTGTTTTCATATGATTTTTTTCCTTTTTTTCCTTTTTAATACATATCTTGTTTTTGCAATACACATTGTTTATTTTTCTGATGCAGGTTGACCATGTTTCAAATACATGATAAATATTTTGTTAAAATACATGTTTGAACATTTTTTAATACATGTCAAACATTTCTCATATGCATGTTGAACTTTTTTTTTCATGGTATGAAACATTTATACTCCCTCTTTTGGAACATCTTTTGGAATGTTTTTTTTACATTTTTAATATCTTTTGGAATGTTATGAAGATATTTTTGAAACACATCGACTTTTTTTAATATCATGAAATATATTTACGAATTACGAGAACAGTTTTTCAGATTATACTCCCTCTGTAGCATAATATTTGTCTTTCTAGGAGTTCAAATTGAGCTGCTAGAAAGACAAATATTATGGTACAGAGGGAGTATATACTTTTTCTAAATCACAAATATTTTTTTCTGAAAACACGTGAAAAATATTGAAACATCTTGAACATTGTTCGAATGTTATCAGAATTTTTAAATATTTTCACAAAAACCATTTACGCAGTATGAACATTTTTATAGATATTTCTTAAGTTTTTGGAAATTTAAGTGAGTTAATTTATTTCCTTTTGTACACACATGCAAGAGCTGCCAACGAGCATTTCCTACTAGACTAGGCCCATGCAAGAGTGCTGCAGGCGACGCTTGCATGGGCCTCGCTTTGAGCAAGGTATAACCCCGCGTGTGGTACACAGGCAGTCATTATAAATAGATATATATATCCAGACATTTAAAAGTGGAATCCTCTTTTATTATATACCATTTGTTCAAAAAGGTATCATGCTTTAAAAACATTCATGTACTTAGGAAAGAATTTTCACACGCCCAAAATTTTGTTCATGTGCTCTTTAAAAAAAATGTTCACCTGTCTAGAAAAATGTCCGCGTTCAAAAAATGTTCATGTGTTTCTAGGAAAAAGATCTCGTGTTTGAAAAAAAATGTGTACACCTTAAAACAAATGTATGAGATTTAAAAAAAAAGTGTTTAACATATTTTGGTAAAAAGAAGGTGTTTATGTGGCTAGTTTGCTATTTGTCGGTGTGTTCCAGAAACACGAAAAACAAACTGAACATACTAACAAGCACTAGAAATACACTACTAGATGCCTCAACCATGTCGCCACGAAACCCCACAAAACAAATTGAGCACGCTAATAAGTACTAGAAATTCACTACTAGATGCCTCAAGCATGTCGCTGAGAAGTACATTAGACAACCCGAGAACGCCCCCAAAAGAGGCAAAGCGCACTGTGTCATTGTTGTCACGTCCGATCGAGACGAACGAGAAATTTCATCCCAAGTGCTAGCAAAGGCACTGCCCCCAAGGCTCCAAGTGTGACACGACATCCGTTGAAAGGACTATGATGTTGCCTAGAAGGGGTGAATAGGCATTTTATTTTATTTTTACGGATTTGGCATTATCTTAATGCAAAAACAAACTAAGTGGATACTTTTCAAGCACAAATTCTAAATATAGTAGACTCCGTTAAGTGCACCAACGGCTTAATCTAAACAAGACGATCACAACAATGATACTAGCGAGCACAAGTAAGCTGCACAAACTTACTTGGGCAATACGGAGATGTATGATATGAGTTAGCAACTCATGCTAAGCGCATGATATATCAATACTAAAAAGTATGAGTAGCGGTCTATAAAAGTGGGCCTAAATAATCTCTACGATGGGATAGCCAACACAAATGTAATAAGGACAACAAGATATATGAATGCAAAGTCAAGTGACCAAAGTATACCCCAGTAAGGAGCTGGAGTTAGGAAAAACCGAAGACATGCAGACGAAGATGCATCGTGATGTTCACTTCCTTGGAGAGAAAGTAGTCACCTTTGGAGGATGAGTGTTACCACGAGTCACACTAACACAACGAAGGTTCACCCTATTCTCTTTGAAATATCACCATCAAGGCCATCCTCAACCACTAGCGGTAGACCTTGAGCCGGTCTCCAAACCTTCACAAACTTTTTCCGAGGGCAAAACACAAGACGATTACTCACCGGAGCACTCCTACCGCCTAGGAATCTCCAACCCCGAAGAGTAACAATATCAAAGGAAAATGCTCAAGACTTGCTCAAATCACAAATTACCCTGGTCAAAAAGTGGGAGAAGGCATGGATCTACCAATGTCGAAAACCTCTCTCAAGAACTCTCATAAATCAATCCAAATATAAGATTTGGTGTTGGAGAATGAGAGGGGTATTCTTCTCATATCTAGGTCAAAGTGTGTGCTGCTCAACCCTTCTACGAAGTGGTGAAGGGGTATAAATAGACTAGAAGAAAACTAGCCGTTTGAGAAAGTTTTCTACAAGGGACGGACGCCTGGGTAGGAACCCGAACTTCTAGTTGTTGTAGCCTTGTACCGAGAAGCCTGAAGGATATGGGAAACAAGGCACCAGGCCGGACATCCAGAAAGTTTGATCTGGATAGGCTTATTTGGCTTTGGACTTCGGTGAGTGATATGAGTCGAATAGAGTATAGGAGATGTTGACTTGAGCAAGTCCATCACAAACCCTTTTGATGCCCTCTTGACAGTGTGTGATCTCTATAAATCAAGAGCATATATCCTTTTGTAAATCCATTCTTGAGCATAGATCCTTTTCGATGGTTATCGATAGGCACAGCTAAAACCAAAGGAACCAATTCCTTTGACTCGAGCTTGATGCTGACGTTTATATTTGGCTCAAGTTGGGAAGACAATCTTGATCATGTTACTTGGCGAGGACTTCAAATTCCTCCCACGTATACTATGGGAAGCCTCTTGTCATAGACTATCTTCATACGTCTATTAGGTGATCATTTGCAAGCTTCTAGTATGTAATCTTTTGGGATGCCTATCTATCTGGGAAGCACTAGCAATCAGACTACTGGTAGCTAGACTCCTATCAGACCAGCCCATAGCCATTGGATTAGAGAATTTGGGTCATTGATTAGCTAGTTTCCTCTGCCGTAGTAATTACTTCCTATAAATATGGGATCCCCTGATTTCTGTTTGCTTCTTATAACTCCAACCTAAAATCACGGGAGGATAAAATTGTTACCCTATTTATTCTCTAATTTTCCGCTTTTATTTCTCTTATTATTTTAAGAAATTTTATTTGACAAAAATATTTCCAGCACTTATAAATTCGCTTCCAGTGCACTCAAATTTGCTTCCGCTGAACAAAATATTATGTATACTCTAACAAAATTTGTTCACTTGATGCAATGAAAATTTTGTTTCTGACGATTAGAGAATTTGCTTCAAGCGAAGCTGAAATTTGCTTCGATCAAATAGTTTGTTTTAATTCCAGCACCCAAAAAAAAACATACAATGACAAATTTGCTTCTAGCTCAAAATTATACCGATGTGACAAAAAATTGCCTAGCGTATGTTTTCATATTTTCTTGCACCTGGAGAAATGTGCTTCTTGTAATACTGAAATTTCTTATGGATTGTAGCTTCAGTTCAACAAAGACTTGATGCCTTTATCTTTACTCCATGATCTGAACTTGATGTCTAGAAGGTCCTTTCTTTTGATCATGATAACATCCTCAAAATGACCTCCAATGGAAAAGTGTTCAATATGAATTTTCCTTGTTCATCGAGGCAAATGATTTTGCTTTTTGAATCATCTCAATTCAATGTCGTATGCAAATTTTACAGGCAAAACAATTCAACCCGACAATGACCAAAAAAGTGATGTCTGACCCCAGACACTCATGTTTGATGTCAACAGTATCCTTTTGACACAGTTGAAATTTGTCAGATCCTCTCTGAGCAAGAATGAGCTCGCCACCCCACCTGGTAATCAGTAAACCATCATATACGATTTGTAGAGGGCAGTCAAATTCGGACTTGAAAAATACGTGTAGAAGTGTATCACTCAGCTCGGGCACTAGAGGGAGTCCTCGGCCAAACGAATATTTCACGGAAAGCCGACAAGGGATTTTCTTAATAACTGGGCGCTTTGATTCTTTGGAACAACTCGATGAATTTAGTAGATCTTTTTAGGAGGCCTTCCATGGCCATAGATCGAACCTATCCCATTTTGACAGTACGATGATTAGCTGTTCACAGATTAGCTGTACTGGAATGACAACACATATGAGAATTTGTACACGGTGCCAGTTATTCGGCCCCCAAGACTACCTCGGATGGAAAAACGTTCAACTGAAAAAAGTTTACGTATTAGTGAGTAGAACAACTTTGCTTTTTGAAGTATTTCCATCTGAGGTCATATGCGACCTCTGGGTCTGAAAAACTAAACCTGTGTTGATGATGTTCATTCCAAAACCGAACAATCTCCATATCACGTCATCAATGAAATATTGGCATGATGTCACTGTTGCTCCATGAAAATTATCATTCATTACCAAGTGCCAATGTATATATATGAATTTCATCCTTCATTTCATCTAGTACACTTAATGCATTGCAAATGGAGATTTCCTTCAAATGTATATCTCAATACAAACATTGGTCGATAAGGATTATCATTAATGACCGAAACCACACATGAGTGCTACATGCACTTTCACCTGCAGGCATCGTCGTCGCCAGTGCCAAGGCATGATGCTTTATCTAGGCACGTCTCACACACCTCGTCCCGGGAGCCCAAGCCACCAAAAGGGACCAACCACAACAAACAAGGGCACCAAGTCCATATCAGGCAAAGGCCACCGTCAAAGACAACCGCCTTGCTGGGATCACCCATCATTGTGCACCTCGTCATCCACATGACCAAGGAGAAAGCCAACGACACAACATGACCAATGATGAGGCCTCGTCATCCGAGGGCCAAGTCCCCTGAAGTACCGCCAGACTTCACATCAATCAAGCACTATAGGAAGCCACCACATTGCATTCGAAACCCCAGATCGCCCCTAGCCATTACCATGGTCAAACCTGGCCATTGGCTAGCCTTCAGGCCGTCCCCACTTGATCACGAATGGAGCAGAGCAAGGATGCGCCTACCGGCAATGGTCTTCAGCCATCGAGCACGACGGTGGCGACCATGGTCCTTCAGGCCGCGACCAACAACCTAGGACAATCTCCAAAAACTGGGCAGAGTCAAGTTCCCTACCGACAGTCCATGGCAAGGTGAGACAAGGTTGTAGATCCACCTGACAGTGACCCCCCTAAGTCGGAGATAACCACCCCTGCATGGCGTCACCGAGGCCCCTGGCAGTGGTACAAATCTAGGCCAAAGGGGAGCGGAGAGGGAAAGAGGGCGCCGCCTTCATGTGTCTCTGCCAGAGTCTTTGCCGACGGTGACATGGGAAGGGTCACGACATGATGGGGGTCCGGCAGCAGGGGCTCTCAATTTTATTTTATTTTGCCGTTCATTCCAAGTGCTCAAAGTTGGCCTCTTCTTTAAAAAAAGGCACATCTCATGTTACGGTAGAGTTTATGTTATTTTCGTGTCATTTAGAATGACTATGTCCGGTCTATATCTCGAGGAGTAGAGGATACAAAAATGTTTGTTTTGTTTTATATGACAAACACATACATTAATAGCCAAAATGGGCATAGCTTAAATGGCTAGATTACTTGTGGTGGAACCAGCCCATTAGGTTCAAGTCCTAAACTTGACACTCGTGCATGTATTTTTCTGGATCCATTTCAATCTTTCCGGCGATATTCGCTCAGTGAAAGAAGATGTTCCTATCGAGCGAGGCGACTCTGATGACTTTGTCAATCTTAAAATATTATGTTGTTCTGGTATCTTGAAGCAGCTTAAAAGGGTAGGATGTGCCATGAACATACGGATGTCGTTCGTTTGCATCCGTAATTGTCATACTTTTACAAGTTGATAGAGAATGACAAACTGGCTTGATTGAAAATCTGCTAATGTGTCAACTTATTTAAGTGGTATGAGCAAATATATGTTTGTACGGAAATCTTACCGGTCCAACGTTTGCAGGAAGGTGGCATTCTAAAAGTTGTTATTAGAGTTTTAATTGTATCGGGGCGACAGTTTCTTGGGAGCATTTTCTGAGAGGATGGCAATTTTAAGCATTTATCCCCAAAAATTTAATGTTGTTCTAAAAAAAACTACCAGTACACACAAGAAAAAATGCAATTAAAATGTTCACAAATGTCACCCTGCAAACGTTCGCTAAGGGGTCAATGTTTGTAGTAATATACTTCATCCTTCTTAAAATAAGTATCTTAAATTACAAATCCTAATCAGCACAGATAGGTGATACTAGTAATAATTTACCAAAATTTTAGCCAAGGTAATAAATACTTTAACCCAAACGCAGCTTGTATACTACAAGTACTGCCACCCCCCGACGAGTACAGTGGCCGCCAGAAATTCCGTACTCCTCGAAATGAAAGAAGAAGTGTCCCATCGACGAAAACACGGGCACCAACCAACCAGAGGAAGCAGACCACGTCAAGCCAGCCAATGAGATCGCGCCGCGCGGAATCGGTGAGGTGGTGTGGCCAATCAGGTGCCATCTCGCGCCCAACTCAGCAACTCCCCGGGCATTGCTCGGACCCACAGGTAACTACTTTGTCAGCTTCGACGAGAGATATTTATATTGCGAAAGGAAAGAAAAGAAAAAGCGCGGCGAGGAGAGCTCAGTGTCGGAGTCCAACGACGAACGGCCAACGGTAAGAAAAAGTAGATGCGTCACAGTACGAGAACTTGGTTGGATTCTCTCTCGCCCTCATCCCGCGGTGCGGGTCCCGTGCTGTGACACTGGCTGGCGTGTGGTAGCACTGGCTCGATCGAGCGGCGCGACGACGGAATCCTCGCACGCAGACGCAGGCGAGGTGTCCAAAGGAGTAATGACGAGAACCAAATAAAGCCGCAGAGAGGTGGAAAAGTCATGAGATGGGCTTTGTTGGGACCTCTTCCCCACACGCGCTGGTCGGGCATCTCTTCGCTCTAGTGGCCGGCCGGCTACTCCAGGAGGCAACAGACTAAGTAGATTCTCGCGGTAAATCCTGGTCCTTTTACATTGTGGAGCAATAAGAGCATCTATTGTCGGACGTTATAAATTCGACCCTTCAAACGGCCGGACACTGCCGTGGACACGTCCGGACACGTCCTCATATTTCTTCCGGGTATCCATATATCTCAAATCTGAACTCTCAAATCCATGCAAATACATGCACGCCAATCATGCAACATTGAAGTATAGATATTGATTACATAAAATTTATTTGAAGTGCGACACTCAAGCATTGTCTCCTTGGTTGCCATTGTGGATCCACATGTGCTGCACAAGATCTTTGAGTAGCTGCGTGTGCATCTGCTGATCTCGAAGATTCGGATGCATCTGCAGAAAGTTCATAAGTTGAGTCTCATCTTGATCTTCCGGAATTTCAACTTGTTGTCCAGATGTTTCGAAATCATGGATTCGAGCATGAAGCACACCAAATGCCCTTTCCACGTCCTTCCTAGCCGCCTCCTGCATTGTTGCAAAGTGTCTCTGTTTCTTGCCACATGGCTCAGATATGGTCTTCACAAACGCCACCTACTGAGGATAGATACCATCGGAAAGATAGTACCCCATGTTGTAGTCCCGACAGTTGACAGTGCATTTGCACGGCGATGATTCCCCATTGCAAAGCCTCCTGAACACCGAAGATCATTGAAGCACGTTGATGTCGTTGTGAGAATCGGAAATTCAAAAGAAAAGCATGGCAAATCCATAAGTCATGTGATGCCACCGCTTTTAGTATGGTGTTGGCCTCTCTGGTGTGACCTTAATACATTCCCCGCGGATCTTTGGGACAGTTTTTCCATTCCAAATGCATGCAATCAATTGATTGGAGCATTCATGGGAACCCCCTTGCCTCTCCAATTGCCAATAACTTCTTCGTGTCCTGCGCACTTGGTTCTCTAAGATACTCCGGTCCGAACACCTCAACCACGACGCGGGGAAATTTGATAGTAGTCTTTAGGCACATGCTCTCCCCCATCCTGACCATCTCACCAACGACATCTACAGCAGTACCAAGTGCAAGCATCCTCAGAACAGCCGTGCACTTCTGCTTGGCCGAGAAAAAGAGTTGGCCGCAACAATCCCTTCTCAGCTTGAAGTAGTCGTCGTGTGCCTCCACTCCCTGCACAATGCGTAAAAACAATGGTTTACGCATGTGAAAACAGTAACGAAACCATAGATCATCCGAAAAATTAGGTGTGGGAGCAAAGTAGTCATTTTGCAGTAGCTTTGCTCCGGACACCCTGTCCCGATTGATCACTAGCTCTTCTTCCTTTGATAGAGCCCTTGAAGTTGAGAATATGCTCCACTTGCCGGTCCATTTCCTCTAGCATGCTCATGAGCATGATCATATCCACTTCTTTGTCCGAATCCAACGAATCGAAGAACTCATCTTGAATCATTTGGTCAAGCTCCGTCGGTCCATACTCCTCGTCCGACGAAGCATCATAATCCATTATTTACCTAACAAAATCACAATAATTTCGGTTCGTCAATGTGTCGAACACATCAAACACAAGGAGGAGCCGAAGAGTTGCCAGACGTACCACGGTGGCGTCCGAGCTGGCGACGACGTCCCCTGCGGCGAGGACGGGAGCGCTCTTCCGGAGATGGCGGCGGAGAGCCTGGCAACGGATGCGGAGCGGCCGCGGCAGCGGAGCGCGAGACGGACGGCACGGAGGAGGAAGAAGAGCGGAGATAGCAAAAGGATCTGGCTGGTCTTCGGGGTGGATTTGGTGCAATTTGTGGTGGGGGTCGGGTTGTCGGGTCCAACGTGGCAGGTGTGCTTGGATGCGCTCGGGCCCCCTTATATCCGCCCCATATTTGGACCAGAAATGGGAGGGCATTTGAGGGTCGTTTAAGAGGTCCGTCTGGATCAAAAAATCATGACCGGAAAATGACCGTGCGGCTCATCCGGACGTATGAGTTGGGTTAGAGAGGTCCGGTTGTATGTGCTTTAACGTGACAGCTCCATGGCCATTCTGAGCACCTGCATGCATGTGCGTACAAACCTAGGTACCGTAGGTGAGAACATGTTTGTACAGTACCTAACTATCCTGGTCGTTGCCATTTTGAATTGGTTTCTTTTTGTTCCATGGGTAGCACAGGTGCACGCAACTTTGCTGAAGTTTGGAAAGCAGAGCAATCAAATGATAGTGACAGTATCATCTTACTGATTGAAAAAAAAAATACAGCAGTAGAAATGCAAGCAGTGCACATTTCTAAAATACATCAGGTGAGCACACACAGGAACATCATATATATGGATAATCTTATATGAACAGAGAAGCAGCAGTTCATTAAATGACTGATTACAAAGAAGAGAAGTGCTTCAAAAGCAAAGGTACACTTGGCAGGTCAAGTCGACCTCGACGACCACCACTTTTTTCACATTCGCTATTGCTGCTACCCGGTCATCGAGTCAACCTGAACGATCACCGCGTCGGCATGGAAATTGCTCCACACAACAAACACTGGACGATCTGTGCACGACTGATGAATCCAGCGGCTGTTGTTCGGCGTTAGACAAGATTCCGCCGGTGGATGTAATCATCATCCGCAAGTAGTCTAAGTAGTTGTCGTGCACATAGCACTGCTCCGTCGGCATTGCGGCAAGCGTGTAGAGCGCTGGACGGCATTGAGGTCATGGAGGCTCAGATTGACGTTGCAGCCCGCACCGCGGAGGAAATAATTGTTCATGGCTTGTAGTAGATAGCTGCTAGAGTAAATGTTTCAAAGCACTCTCGTTCGGAAAGTGGATTCATTCTCTAATAGGTAGACAAAGTACACATGAAGCTTCATATCTCACTGGAAAACTATATGACCATGACGGCAAAATGTATCTCGATAAGTTCGATTGTGAGGCTACTAGAATATAGGACTTCTCAAGCATGACATTCATCTAAGAATATTCAGACTTGCAGTCAGGCCAAAGCTACGCTTGACGCACTGGGCTAGCAAAGTTCAGAAACATGGCATCTTGGATGGTTCAACTGGTCAAAAGATAAAGATTTGAAATTAAAATTCAAGAACATATTATTTTTCATTTGTGGAACATTTTTCTTGTAATTTCAGCATAAAAGGTGAAACACTGTTCGTCGTTCGACCCCATTTTTCAGTAATGAGGACATTTAAAATCTCTTCTCTTTTCTTAGCAGGAAGTTTGAAGTTACACGTGGCTTACCAAGTCGAACAAGATGTTGTAGGCCTTGTAGATCACCAGCGGGATGGCATCATGGAGAAATGCCCTTAGCTAGCCGCGCCAACAACGATCTTCATCCTTGTCGACCTTTATCCTTGTCGTCCAAAGGAGGGAGCAATTTATACCTGAAGGAAATATGATCTTTCAGGTCAATTTCCTCCTCCACATTGAGAGGAGTTGCAACTTGCACGTACCAAGAACTTGGTTGTATAATTAATTTTGTTATAAAATATATATAGTATCCCTTTTTAGTAAATATCCAATATCTACATTCATATGATTTTCAAAACAGAAAGCTTTGTCCCTTTGGAAGGGAGAGAACAACTCAGCTATCCTCTTGACTTATAGAAAAGAAATTTCAGAGGACAAGAACAGCTCACTGATAATGGATGAGATGACACGCACCAAAAACATTTTTTTATGTTGTTGCCTCAAGAACCACCAAACGTATTAATATTTGTAATGGCCAATTGACAACAGAAAGTAGTAAAAAACTCACTTTTGAAAAGGTGTGTCTCAAGGCCCACAACATAAAAAACTCACTTTTGAAAAGGTGCGTCTCAAGGCCCACAACGCTCATGAAGTTGTACACCAGCATCCAGTATTCGTCCGCTTAGCACTGCTCGACCAATTCTACCAGGATCTTCTACCTCAGTTTCTCAAGAAAGAAAACCTCCGCCTACAAGAAAAGAACCACATAAGCTAGCCATTCATCATCCAGGCTTCGAAATTAATCTGGCAAGCACATGATCGTGCTGGCACGTGCACTGCGCTCTGTTTCGCACTCACACTAGTAGAAAAATAAGGCTTTGATCCTGGCCAGATCAGAGCATTAGTTCCGATCGCATTACGAATCGATATTAATGGGAGCATCGGTTCCGGTACGAGCGGCTAGGACGCCGGCCGGGCCTTGATAGACATCAATCCCGATTCAAACTGGACCTTTAGTCTGGTTCCAGACACCAACCGGGACTAAATGGCTTGCTGCCCTTTTGTCCCGGTTTCTGTCTAAAACAGGGATTAAAAGGGCCTTTAGTCCCGATTAGACCTGGCCATCTGCCGGGCCGGGCCTACTGAAGCCCGTGACAGAAAACCTAGGCCCGAGCCCGGCCCGGCCCGACCGTCGGGCTTGATTTCTGAGCCCAAGCCCGGCCCGAAGGTGTTAAAGCCCGTCGGGCCACGGGCCGGGCCCCTTCAGTAAAACACGAAAACAGCGGGCCCGAGCTCGAGCCCGGCCCGGTCTCGGGCTCAAAATCTAGGCCCGAGCCCGGCCCTGGTGCAGCGTCGGGCCGGGCCGGGTCGGGTTTTTTCGTGTCGGGCCGGGCTGCCCATGGCCAGGTCTAGTCCCGATTTTATACACAAATTGGGACTAAAGTTTTGCCTATATATATCCACGCCCACCATGTCAGTTTTTTGGCCGTGGAAGGGTGCGAGGTGTGTTGCTACTCTGTTCGCACCTTCTATGCACATGAGTTGTTTGATGAAATGCCCGAGCCACACTTAGGCTTTCTCCTCTCCAAGCTCGACCTCCAAGCTACATTTACCCCAAGATTTGTTTAGGTTTGGGGGTGCAGCAACTGCACGAACCATCCCGTCCCCATCCCCGTCTTCATCGCCGACGATCGCCCGTGCCGATCACGTCGCCGGCACCACCGTAGTGAGCCTCTTGTTCTTATATTGTTTTTAAAAGGAAAAAAATCTTACATGTATGATTTAGAAACCTACTTGTATAATTTTCTTACTTTTATTTTAAGTCTTCATCTCACAAAATGTTAGGCCACACACAACTAAAAATATCATCAAAGGCTTGCAAATGTCATCTCTCTCGACGATCGTTCGCTAGCTAAATGGTGTCCATATTTTGTAATATACTTCTTCGTCCGAAGAATGAATTCCACTTTTACCTTGTAGCTGTACATTTGTGACACATATTACCCCGTTTAGTGGAATTACTACCAAAATAACAAATCTTGGAGACATTTAACACGCTTTTACCCAGGTTTTGCATTTTGCTTGTTTATGTTAGATAAGATAGGCATGTTGCGTCAATGATTCGTAAAAAAATATGTAAAGAACGGCGGTATGATGTATGATCATATCCAGACTTCTCTTATCCATCTGTTCCATTCCTCGTCATCGTACAAATATTTTTGAACCCTGGGCGTCAGAAAACGAAGGTCAAAAGCTGCTAAAAGGGGTTTTCTAGAAGAATTTCGACTCAATAGGGTAATTACTGTCACAAATGTATATCTAGGGGTAAAATATGGAATTCACTCTAGTCCAAAAGTAAGTGTCTCAACTTACGTTGAACTAAAGTTAAAATCTCAAAATATTCTCTTAGTATCTTGTAGCAACTTATATGAATAGGATGTACCATGGACACGCGGATGCCATTCGCTTACATCCCTAATCGGGACTTCATCAAGTGAAGTCACTTGATCTCAGTTTCCCTAATCGTCATACGTGGATGGAGAACGACAAACTGAAGTGATTGAAAATCTGCTAATGTGTCAATTTACCTCAAATCCTCAATGGTACGAGCAAATATAATTTCGTACGGAAGACTTATCTAGCTGACGTTTTTGGGTGAAGGTGGCACTTCAAACTTTTTGCCGTCAGTTCTACTCCCTCTGTTCTAAAATATTTGTCTTTTTTAAGATTTCAACAATTGACTATATACGAAGCAAAATGCGTGAACCTACACTCTAAAATAGGCCTACATAAATTCGTATCTTGTAATCCATTTGAAAGGTCTATATAAATAAATATTTGGGAATGGAGGGAGTAGTTGTGTCGGGATGACATTTTCTTTAGAGCGACATAATATTTTCTAGAAGGATGACGTTTTCAAGCCTTCATCCTAGGAATTGTCATGTTGTTCTCAAGAAACTACCAGCTCGCACACAACTAAAAATGCCATCAAAATGTTCGCAAATGTTACTCCTTGTGACGAACGATTCGTCCGCTAAGAATGTGCATGTGTGTGTATACTACCTTCATTCTGAAATAAATCCTGAAATAAGTGTCTTCACGTAAGAAGTTGAGATATTTATTTTGGGACAGAGGGAGATTACATGCAAAGACATAGTCAGCGTTAATAAAAAAAATTATTCCCTCCATTTTTGTATACAAGGCCACAAACTCATATTACAGGTACCAAGATAAAAATCAATACAATGTTTAAGTCAATGTTGCAAGCTAGTTTGTCACCTTGTTTGTCGTGTTAATTAACGTGGTTTTTCTCTGCCACACAAAACAAGCCAACCCTCTTACTCCTCGTTGGTTGATTAATGTTGGGAATGCAAACCAACCTACTTAAACTTGCATGCATGCAACCAATTTTTCCTTGATTAATGTTAGTGATTTTGTATAGTTGCAAATTGTAATTTTGACAGTGACCTTATATAAAAATAGAGGGAGTATCAAAATTTTAGCCAAGGTAATAAATACGTTTAACCAAACGCAGCTTGTACGTATACCTACAAGTACTGCCACCCCCGACGAGCACAGTGGCCGCCAGAAATTCCGTACTCCTCGAAATCGGTGTGAAAGAAGAAGTGTCCCATCGACGGAAACACCAACCAGAGCAAGCACACCACGTCGAGCCAGCCAATGAGAGAGCGCCGCGCGGAACCGGTGACGTGGTGTGGCCAATCAGGTGCCATCCCGCGCCCAACTTGGCAACTCCCCAGGCGTTGGTCGGACCCACAGGCCACAGGTAAGGCTGGTCCCAATGGGGTGGAACTTAGGAGTAACATCACATATTTTAATACAACGTTGCTTATGTGGCACATATTTAATGAAGAGTGAGGTGCTTGTGGTAACTAGCTAAGTTACCGGAACATCACACACTTCAAGAAACAATGAGTCTATAAACTAATAAATGCATCGTTGCATGACACTACCTACATGTTCTACCCACTGTGGAGGTAGTAACATAGTCTAGATAAATGTGTATGTTACTATCTTATGTTCCTGCCCATTGTGACCAGCCTAAGCGACGCCGACCATTTTGGCTGGCTCCCAGCAGCTTCGACGAGAGATATTTATATTGCGAAAGGAAAGAAAAGAAAAAAAGCGTCGGCGAGGAGAGCTCCGTGTCGGAGTCCAACAACGAACGGCCAACGGTAAGAAAAAGTGGATGCGTCATACGACGAGAACTTGATCGGATTTTCTCTCTCTCGGCTCTCGCCCATCCGGCTGCGCGGGTCCCGTGCTGTGGACAGTGGCTGGCGCGTGGTAGTACGTATTGGCCCGAGAGAGCGGCGCGACACGAGAGAAGGGAATCCTCGCACGCAGCCGCAGGCGAGGTGTTGAAAGAAGTAATGACGACAAGCCAATAAAGCCGCAGGGAGGTTGAAAAGTCATGAGATGGGCGCGCTGCTGCCTTCGCTGCTTGCTTTGCTGGGACCTTCCCACACGCGCTGGTCGGGCATCTCTCCGCTGTAGTGGCAGACTAGATCGTTGTTTAGATCGTTGTTTGGTTAATCCAGATTTGGTGTGTTGTCTATCCTATAACTAGTTGTAAAACTGGCATAACCATATAGTGACCTTACTGATATGGAAACTATAGACGATATACATCCCCTAAACAAACTATTCATCATAGAGAATAATTCCTCAAGTAGGTACAACCCGATTAACTTTCAGGGGTGTCACTTTGGCAAGATACATAAAGCAAGCTACTCAAAATGACAACTATCCAAGTTCAAATTTTTGACAGGTTAATTAGTAAGCAAGCACAAAGCCCAGTTAGACATGCACAAATATTCAGAGGCGCCGATGAAAGGCAAAGTATTACAGAAGCGGGACAAATAGTACTCCAAGATCTGAAAAAATAGGAAATTTTCACCATCTAGCGCTTGCAATAAAAAATCATCTGGTTGGGAGATATGAGAACGGTCCATCATATCTCGACACATTCTTGCTCACAGTGCTCAAGTTACACAGTATTGTGGATGTGAGAGCCTGGCCAGACTTGCTGCCAACAGGAGGTTGATGGAGACGGAAAACATAGCTTTCATCCAAAAAATAGCTCCCTGCAACATACAAATTTGAGTTTCCGACCGAAATTTACTCAAAAATATTGCTCACATCTATGGAGATAGAGGATGCAGAGCACCCACCTTTGGTGCGTGTGATGTTGTGGGAGGACGCCGAACACAAATCAGATTTCCCAGTCCAAACTATGTCTATGTTATACACGCTCGAGGTCGATCCAATGCTGCTGCAAGCCATGGCTGTTAATGGAGGTCCTACCCTGCGTTACCATCAGCCCATACCTTCGAGGCCGAAAGAAAAAATTGCCCATCGGCTGGGCAATTCGCCATCGCGGCCTCCACTCCATGGTTTAGTCGCCGTGCAGAGCATCCTTCCAGGAGAATATTCAGTGGCCGGTCTGATTCCGCCCATAAACATCGGCCAGCACCGCATGCTGCAGGAGCGGCGAGCGAACCAGGGTTCGGTGGAGAACACCAAGGAAAGCGGCGGGGCAGAAGATGGAGGCAGCGGGCAGCGCCGGTAGAGGCGGATGAGGAGGGGGGCGCCGCAGACCGACAACTGTGCCAGAGCGGCGGACCACACGCAGAGATCGTGGGAAGGCAGGGGGTAGTGCTGGCAGAGGCGGAGGAGGAGGGGAGGTGCCGCGGACCTGCGACCCTGCCGGAGAGGCGTACCACACGGAGAGATCGCCTCCTATTGCCAGGGGAAAAGATTAGTCCTTTATTTAAGGAGAGTGAGGGGAAACGGAAAGGATAGTGGGGGCAGGACGATTGGGCTTTCTTCCCTGTTTGTGGATTGACACATTGGGCTTCGGTGGTGGTAATTTAAGACTGGAAACAAAGCAACAACATGCAAGTCTAGTCTAGTCTAGATGCAAATATAAATTAGTTAAATGAAAAAATAATTGATGATGTGGCAAGTTGCTGAGGTGGATAGGCTGCATGTCTAGAGAAATAAGATAGTGGGGATGAACTATTTAGGTATTATAGATACGAAAGTGCTTAATTTACTTACTCCCTTTGTCCCAAAAATAAGTGCCTCGACTTTGCACTAAGTTTAGTACATTTATTTTGGAACGGAGAGAGTATTATTTTAAGTGACCATGCGCCTATTCTCATCTCTACCGAAGGAAAGTTTTATAGGCCTAAGCAATCTTTTAAATTTGAAAATTGGTGGCTGCTAGAAAAGGACTTTCATGCTCATGCGAAGGTAGCCTGGTACAATACCAGGTCGACCTCCTTTTCGGCTAGGACATCTTCCCTTGCAGGGTCTCTAAAAAGATGGTGCCGTAAGAAGAAACTCATTCAACAAAAGAATCAGGACATTGAGGAGCAGATCAGTCAAATACAACTCAAGTCTCTTCACGAACAAGATCATAGGTTGGAAAATTCACTTACAATCAGTTATGAGCAGAATCTTTCCAAGTTAAATCAATTCTATAAACAAAGAGCTAGAAAAACGCTTTGCTAAAGGTGGTGATAGAAATACTAGATTTTTTCATCAACCGGTGCTCAAAAGGAGGAAAAGAAACACTATTGTATCCATCAAAAATGAAACTGATGTTGTCCATTTTAAGCCCACTCAAATTGCTAATACTTTTGTTAACTATTTCAGATACATTTTTTCCTCCTCTAATACTAACATGGACAGACCTTTCCTCGGGACCGGATGGTTTTAGTGTTGAGTTCTACCCATAGTTTAAAAAACCGGACCAGACCGGCGGTCAAACCGGAAAAAACCGGAACCGGCAGCCTCATCGGTTTTTTAAGCTAGAAAGACCGTTCTGCAATCAAACCGAAGAAAACTGGTCAAACCGGCCGGTTTTTTGGAAAACCGGTGAAAAAACCGGGTCATTGAACCGGAAAAAACCAGAAAAAAATTTTCGCTAGAAATTGGGATTCGATCCAAGGTCGTGTAAGCAGTACGTGTGGCCTGTCCATGGCCCGATAACCAAGTTGGTTGTGCTATTTTGTTGTCCACTACATGAATATAATTTTATTGACCATTATTTCACACTATATTAGAACATATATTAATTAACATATATTATCTTATTGCTTAAAAAACCAACAATCCAACCGGTGAACCGGCGTCCGACCGGTAAAAACCTGAACCGACAACCTTTTCGGTTCGATTTCCGGTTCGGTTTTTTAAACTATGGTTCTACCTGGCTACATGGGACTGGATTGGAGATGATGTCACTACCCTTGTAAATGAGTTCTACCACACAGGTATCTTACCCCCTCATATTAGCGATACAAATATTGCCCTAATTCCTAAGAAGCTTGTTCCTCAGTTTCCTACAGATTATAGACCCATTAGCCTTTGTAATGTCATTTATAAAATCATTGCTAAATCTTTGGCCAATAGGCTCAAACCTCGTCTTCCTGATTATATTGATCCTTCACAGCAAGCTTTTATAGAAGGGCGTAGAATTAGTGATAACATCATTATTCCTCAGGAGATCACTCACACTTTTGCTTTAAAATCTTGGAAACATCAAGCCTTCCTTCTTAAGATTGATCTTGCTAAAGCTTTCGACCGTGTTGAATGGAACTTCATTGTCTCTGCTCTCGCACGTGAAGGGTTGCATGTGCATTTCATCAATTTAATATATGCTTGCATCTCTACTCCGGTTTTCTCTGTCATTATCAATGGCCAAGCTTCTCATAGATTCGGAAGTGAAAGGGGTATTAGACAAGGTTGCCCTCTCTCTCCTTATATCTTTGTTCTAGCAATTAATGAACTTTTGCTTGCCCTTAATGATGCTTTGTCTGCTAACAATCTTGAGGGTATTACCCTTGGGCCAAATTGCCCTCCTGTCCACTCGCTACTTTTTGCAGACGACCTTCTTATGTGCGGAAAAGCAAGTATGAGGGAAGCTCAAGCCGTGGCTCAAATTCTTCACCAATTTTGTGCTGCCTCAGGTCAGACTCCTAATTTGTCCAAATCTACAATTCTTTTTAGTGCTCATGTCAATCAGACGGTGACCTCTGACATTCAAAGAGTTTTCCATGTCCCTATCATGGATGAGAATTTCACTCACCTTGGCCACCCTCTTATTCTTCCTGCTACGAACGGGACAGTTGCTTACAACTTTGTGTTGGACAAAATTTTGTCTACACTTCCAGGATATAAGGCCAACATGTTTCCCATGCAGCTAGATTGGAATTAATTAGATATGTTTTCTCTTCCATTCCGGTTTATTACATGTCTAACATATTGTTTACCAAGAAGTTCTGTAATGCCCAGGATGGAATTATACCTCCTACGTGTCGAGGCACGACTTAAAGGCATAAGTCCATCCTAGAATGATCTCAAGTTTGGTAATCTTTGCACAACTCATGTAAAAGAGGGATAGTAAACTGAAAATAGTTGGCTTACGATCGCCACGTCACAGAAAAACAGTATAAGTCTCAAACATCATACAAAAGATCACTACAACCCTCTAAGGGCAAAAGCCAAATGTCAAAGTACCAAACTCACATAAATAAAGCAAACACAGGCGGATCGAATCCTAGTAAGAGACTCCACTACTGATCGTCCGGGTAGCGAACGTAGTAACGACTACGCTCCTCGTCGTACTCCCAATCCAGCTCGGTGCCATCACCTGGATAGCTCACAGCTGGACCTGCATCTGGTGTGTGAAGTAACTGTGAGCCACAGAGGACTCAGCAATCCCGTTCCCGGGTAACAGAACTATCAAAGCCTTTAGGTGAGGGAAAAGGCTGAAGAAAGAAACAAGTCTGCAGCAGCAACTAGCATCTAGCTTACGCAAGTGAGAGCGAGAAGAGAAGGCATCGCGAGAAGTGATCACGAAGTGATCCTAGCTACAAGCTCACAACCATAACCCCTCCGTGTTCAACTCCCGAATCCCTATTCGGAAATTGACAGTCACGGAACACACGCTGGTAGTGTATTAGTGTCATTGTGTCAAGTTTTCTACAACCGGAATTAACAAGCTCCCATCTGCCACATAACCGCGGGCACGGCTTTCGAAAGTTCAAACCCTGCAGGGGTGTTCCAACTTGACCCATTACAAGCCCACGATCCGCGGAGTCGCAACTCCAAAGTGGGAAGACCCGAGTATCCTCGGAATCCCGTGCTCAAGTTAAACCGAACTAAGGTAAGGCTAATCAAGCAAATCCTCCCGGCGTGTCGACACCCTGATAGTAGCCGCGCGTATCTAGGTCTCAGGACACGACCGGATGGGCGATTCTACGGGTGGATACCAAATACCTCGGGTTGCCCCAAGGCGGCCCCGCAGAACCCCCGTTTCGGACCAACACTCATGTGGAGCACTGGCCCGGGGTTGTTGATTAAGAAAGAGGGTTAATTACTCCCTATGCATGTTTAGTTTGTTATTAGGCAAATAGTAACAAGGTTGGGACTTGCTGGAAAAGACTTAGCACTTAGCGGTTTATCGAGGGGGTCCCATACACCCCAACCGTGTTAGGAACGCATAATCAAGGAACATAAAACCGGCTTATACGGATCCTAACGGCATGAGTGGAACAAATCACCAAGCAAAAGGCTTAGCCTTCCACCCTTGCCAATATATATGTGATTTCAGTTAAAGCATTTATATAGTGTGATATAACCCAACCAAACTTCAACATGGAGCAAGCATCTTCACTTCACCTGCAACTAGCAACGCTATAAGAAGGGCTGAGCGAAGCGTACTTAGCCAAGCAACGGTTTGCATAGGTAGGGTGGTTAAACATGGCAATTGGTTACAAGTAGGAGGCTGACAAGAAGAACATGGGCATCGAGGCAAAACTATAGATCGAGACTACTAGCAATAGGCAAAGATAGTAAAGTTATCGGGGTTCGGTCATCTTGCCTGAAGAGAAGACGTTCGGATCGAAAGAAGGGTCCTCTTGCTCAAACTCGTTGGAAACCTCGTGCTCAACCTCGTTGGAAAACTCGTGCCCAACTTCCGGCTCTAAACAAGACAAACACACCAAGCACCAATCAACACGATGCAATGCGCACTCGAAAAACATGTATGCATGATGGATGCACTAGTGATGCACATGGAGCACGGAAAACATCACACAAGCAAAACACCTCAAAACAAGATAACAAGCTGATATTAATAATCTACACAGAAAATCACCCAAGTTTGATATAAGATTCGCTGAAATCGGAGTTACGGGCTAAAAGTTATGCCCGAAACAAGATTTGAGCGAAAACTGCAAATTACAGCAACATAGCATCTTGGGAGCTCAAAATAAATAATCTACAGCACCCAAAAGGCATGGCAAAGGACTTGAACATAAACTAGATATAATGTACAGCAACTAGGTCCAAAGTGCACCCCCAACGGAGTCACGGATCAATAGCAATGATCTTGGACATATTGAACTTTGAAATAAAATTCTGGCAGCAGAATTTTATTGAAAGTTTGGAGCAAAAGATAAACATGCTACAGCCACTCAAATGGACATGTGAGGACATGGATGGAAAGACAACAATATATACTTCATGGAACAATCAAAATCCACCCCAAAACTATCATGCTTTGTCCTACAACATCACCCGAACATGGCATCAGAACGTTACAGATTTCAGACTTAGTGAAATTTCACTAAGTCCCAAAACAGCAACATCATCTTAGCACACAAAAGAGCATGTTTAAGACACCTCGAAACTAAACATGGCAAAGGGTAAGCACCTCATCAACATACACATGACGGTGATCCCGAAACACACAAACATGCATCAATGTGGTGAACACACCGATTACAACGAGCTCAACAAGATGGCATTTCATAACAAGTAAAAACACAACATGTGAACATGGCACTTTGCAACGACGATAACAAAGCAACAATAAATCTACCATGCAACCTATCACACACAACACGTAGTTCGTGACGAGACGAACACGTGGACATGTCATTTGCATCGTTTGGACAAACGAGCTAAAAGTTATCACAAGTCAAAGGTGGCATGAAAATAACACATAACAGCAGTTTATATCATCATGCACTCTTGTAACAGCAAAACATGTGTCAAGATGACATCTAACATGCATGACTACAACAGGTAAAACGTAGAGGGCATCTCCACGAACATCTGGACATGCTACACGCGCAAAACGGAGCAACAGGCACCAATCTAGAGCAGTTTGAAGATTGCATATCAGAACAGGAAAACAGGGGACTAGGGAAGAAAAAACAACCTAGATCCAGATCCGGAGATGAACAGTGCGGGCCCGGATCTACAGTGACGATGGCCCAGCAGGAACAGTGGCGCGGCGGCGGCCCACCGCGGCGCTGGTACGGGCCCGGAAGGAGGAAGGCGGCCCGGGGCCTGGCTGGGAGAGGCGACCCGCACGGGCCGGTGGCGCGGCGCGGATCCCCGGCCCACCTGGCAAGCGCGGGAGGGAGGCGGCCCGGTCGGGCGCTCGCGCGAAGGCGGCGACGTACGGCTTGCGGGCGGCCAAGTGGTCCAGGGCCCCGATGTAGATCGAGGCCTGGCTCGGTCGGGGCCGATCGGTCGATGCGGTGAGAGCGCTCGTTCGCGAGCGAGCCGGTCGGGCTGCGTTGACCTCGAGCGACGAGCAAGGAGCGATCCGGTCGGCGGGGAGGGTAGATCGAGGGATTCCCTCGGGATCCCGGGCAGAAACAGGGAGGATTTTTGGGATCTGAGATCTGAAATTTAGGGAAGAAGAAGGGGAATGTCCAAATGGACTAGGGGTCTATATATAGCAGATTTAGACTAGGGTTTGGGGACTAGGGATGTTTAGGAGCCCTCCGATCGTGATCCAACGGATCCGATCGCGGGGATGATTTAAAAGGACCAGATGGAGATAAAAGAAAGCAGTAGGGGTATATCCGGGACACGAAGTAAGGGCACTTCGGACCCACATGGACAACGAAGGGAAAAGTCAACGGAGTCCAAACGAGACGAGATTTGAGAGGCGGGTTGCACACAACAAAACAACAACACACACAACAACCTCGCGGCACACCGGTAACGAAAAACGCCCGAACAACAAAGTAGGCCTACGGGACGTCACGGACACGTGAGGGAGCTCCGGAACGCGAAACGGACAACGGGAAGAAACGCCACGAACCGGATGCAACCCACAACACAAATGCAATGCAATGCACATGTCTACATGATATGAATGAATGCCACACACTCACACAACAAAACGCCGAAAGCCCGAAAGACAAAGAGCCCGAAATGGAAATAAATGAAGCCGGAGATTTATTATAAGCTCAAAAGGGAAAGTATTACATCCGGGGCATTACAAACTCTCCTCTACTACAAAAAGATCTCGTCCCGAGATCTAGGACTGGAAAAAGGAAGGGTACTCGGAACGAAGATGATCTTCTCGTTCCCAGGTAGCTTCTCGGTCTGTGTGATGTGACCACTTGACTTTCAGAAACTTGATGGTCTTGTTGCGAGTCTTGCGTTCGGTTTCTTCGAGAATTGCAACTGGATGCTCTCGGTAGGAAAGGTCTTGTTGAAGATCAATCTCCTCAAACGGAATCATGCGCTCAGGTGCCTTGAAGCATTTGCGAAGCTGAGACACATGGAAGACATCATGAACATTTGCAAAGTTGGAAGGGAGCTCGAGCTGATAGGCTAGATCGCCTCTTTTGCCCAGAATTTTGAAAGGCCCGACGTATCTAGGAGCAAGCTTTCCTTTGATACCGAATCTCTGGGTTCCTTTCATCGGAGAAACTCGGAGATAGACATGATCACCGATGTCGAAAGCCAAATCACGATGCTTTCCGTCATAGTAACTCTTCTGACGCGACTGAGCGGCCTTGAGATTCTCACGTATGACTTTGCACATTTCTTCGGCTTCAGAGATCAAATCATTGCCAAGAAGTTGGCGTTCACCTGTTTCAGACCAGTTGAGAGGGGTACGGCACTTCCTGCCGTAGAGAATTTCAAACGGTGCTTTGCCTGCACTTGCTTGGAAGCTGTTGTTGTAAGAGAATTCGGCAAATGGAAGACAGTCTTCCCATTTCATGCCGAAGGAGATGACACAGGCTCTGAGCATATCTTCAAGGATCTGATTCACACGCTCGACTTGACCACTAGTCTGAGGGTGAAAGGCAGTGCTGAACCTGATCTTCGTGCCCATGGCGGACTGAAAGGAGTCCCAGAACTTTGATGTGAACAAGCTGCCACGGTCTGAGGATATCACTTGAGGAATGCCATGTAGGGACACAATTCTGGAAGTGTACAGCTCTGCAAGTTGAGCTGCATTGATTGATTCTTTGACTGGAAGAAAGTGAGCGACTTTGGTAAGCTTGTCAATCACCACAAAGATAGCATCATTGCCTCGCTTGGATTTAGGAAAACCAGTGACGAAGTCCATTTCAATATGGTCGAACTTCCACTCAGGAATAGGAAGAGGTTGGAGAAGACCGGCTGGACGTTGATGTTCTGCTTTCACTCTTCTGCATACATCACATTCATTCACGAATTGGGCAATTTCCCTTTTCATGCGTGTCCACCAGTAAGATTGCTTGAGGTCTTGATACATCTTGGAACTGCCAGGATGAATGGAAAGGAGAGAATCATGAGCTTCTTCCATTATGAGCTTCCTGAGATCACCTTTGGGAACAACGAGTCTGTCCTCAAAGAACAAGGTATCTCTCTCATCAACACGGAAGCACTTATATTTTGGAGTGCCCTTTGCAATCCCATGTTTCACCTTCTTCACCATGGTATCACTGAGCTGGGCCTCACGGACTTGATCTTCCAAGGTAGGAGCAATCTGGAGATTAGCAAGAAAACCCTGCGGAACAACCTGAAGGTTGAGCTTCCTGAAAGCTTCACAAAGCTCAGGCTGGTGTGGCTTGATAAGAAGGCTGTTGCAATATGCCTTTCTGCTCAAAGCATCTGCAATCACATTCGCCTTGCCTGGAGTGTACTCAATGCTGGGGTTGTACTCTTGGATCATCTCGACCCAACGAGTCTGGCGGAGGTTCAGATGCGGCTGTGTGAAGATGTACTTCAAGCTCTTGTGATCAGTGAAGATGTCGACCTTTCTGCCCAACAACAGATGTCTCCACATAATCAGAGCATGTACCACAGCTGCTAGCTCGAGATCATGTGTGGGATAGTTCTTCTCAGCTGGCTTGAGCTGACGTGAAGTGTATGCCACAATTCTCTTCTCTTGCATAAGCACACCACCAAGACCTTGAAGAGAAGCGTCACAGAACACTTCATAGGGCTTGGATTCATCTGGAGGAATCAGAACTGGAGCTGAGACAAGCTTCTCTTTGAGGGTTTTGAAAGCCACTTCACAATCGGGAGACCAAAAGTATTTGACATTCTTCTGGAGGAGGTTGGAAAGAGGCTTGGCAATCTTGGAGAAGTTCTCCACAAACCTTCTGCAATAGCTGGCAAGACCCAGAAAACTGCGGAGCTGCTTGACGTTCTGAGGAGCTTCCCAGTTGACAATTGCTTCAACTTTCTCGGGATTAACCGCAATACCGTCAGCTGAGATAATGTGGCCCAGGTACAAAACCTTATCGAGCCAAAACTCGCACTTTGAGAACTTGGCATAGAATTTATGCTCTCTGAGTCGATCAAGAACCAGACGCAAGTGCTTTTCGTGATCCTCTTCATTCTTGGAAAACACCAGAATATCATCCAGATACACTAGCACAAACTCGCCTGTATAGGGGTTGAAGATGTAATGCATCATCCTTGAAAAGGTAGGAGGAGCATTGGCGAGACCGAAGGACATGACGGTATACTCATATGAACCGTAGCTCGTTCTGAAAGCCGTCTTGGGAATGTCTTCCTCGCGAATGCGAATTTGATGATAGCCCATTCGGAGGTCAAGCTTAGAGAAAACTTTAGCTCCTTTGAGCTGCTCAAAGAGTTCATTGATGTTGGGGAGCGGATACTTGTTCTTAATCGTCTTCTTGTTCAATGGCCGGTAGTCAACACAGAGACGCTCCGTGCCATCTTTCTTCTTGACAAATAAGACACCACAGCCCCACGGAGATGTACTCGGTCTGATGAGACCCATACGCTCCTGTTCATCCAACTGTCTCTTCAATTCCTTCAATTCATCTGAAGAGAGCTTGTAAGGACGCCGACAAACAGGTTCGGTGCCCGGCTCGAGTTCAATGACAAACTCCACCTGACGGTGTGGAGGCATGCCTGGAAGTTCTTCTGGAAAGACGTCTTGATATTCATTCACCACTGGAATTTGCTCTATAGCATTAATTTCACCCTTATCATTAAGAGAGAAAAGCCGAATAGTATTATCCCTGGAGGCGAAGATAATCACATCTTCATCAGAATGAGTCAACTTGACTTCCTTTTGAGCGCAATCAATGTGAGCATCGTGCTGAGAAAGCCAATCCATTCCGAGAATGAGGTCGATATCAGAATGACCAAGAATCACCGGAGAAGCCAAAAATCGATAATCACCCATGCGAATGGAAACATCCGGAGCATATAAACTGGAATGCATCTGCTTTCCCGGAGAAGAAACTGCCAACTGCTTCGGTAAAGCTGCTGTGGTCACACTATGCTTGGATGCAAACGGGCATGACATGAAAGAATGTGAAGCACCCGAATCAAATAACACTTTAGCTGGAAAAGAGTTAACTGGAAGGTTACCCAGAATGACATCAGAAGAAGCCTCTGCTTGTGCTGCATTCATCAGATTGACCCTGGCAGCCTTTGGATCATGCCTGACAATAGCGGTACCCACAGGTGGTGGAGGAGGAAGACGCTTCGGATTCGGACATCTGTTGGCATAGTGACCCTTCTGGCCACACTTGTTGCACACCACTTCAGAGAGAGGACGGAAATGAGAGCCACTGGACTTAGAGCCTTGAGACTGAAACTGCTTCTTCGACTGGTAGCTTGGGTTGGGTGGGTGGGAGAAACCACGACCACTAGAGTTCTTGTTGTTGGAGTTGTTGAAGTTGCTGGAGTTGTTGTATGGAGCTCGAATCATTGGAGGAGGAGGAAGCCAGAATTTCTGTTGTTTCGCAGCCAACTGAGACGATGAGGTAGAGTGAACAGCATCTTGAATTCTCTTCTTAGAAGCCTCCATCTTAAGCTGAGCTGCTTCTTGTTTCAAAGCCATATTATAGAACTTATCGAATTCGTCTGGCTCGAACAAAGTGAGAGCAAGCTGAAGTTCATCTTTGAGACCTCCACGGAACTGATAGATTTTGCTCTTTGCATCAGGTATGTCTTGCTTTGCATAGCGAGCGAGGTTTTGGAACTTGACATTATACTGATAGACTGTCATGGAGCCCTGCTTGAGGTTGCGGAATTGCTCACGCATACCCTCGATGACACTTGTAGGAATGTGATGCGAGCGGAAATCCTTGCAGAAATTCTCCCATGAGATCACTTGACCCGGCCTTGAGTCTTTGTACTGCTGCCACCAGTCAGCTGCTTGATCTTTCAGTTGGAAGGCTGCAAACTTCACATAGTCATCTTCTTTCACGTTACTGCACTCAAAATGCTTCTTTATGTCGGTCAACCAATCCTCAGCATCAAGAGGGTCGACACAGTAACTGAAAGCTTTAGGATTGTTAGCCAGGAACTGGTTGAGGGTAGCATGGTGCTGCTGGAAGAAGTTGCCTTGGTTCATTGGAATGCCCTGATTAGCTTGATTAGCTTGCATCATCTGCATCATCTGCATCATCAACTGAGTGTTCTGAGCAGTAGTCTGCATAATTGCTCTCCAAGCCTCAGGCGGAGGAGGAGGTGAAGGAGGATGCTCTGGGACCTCTTCCACCTCTGGGTTGGCATTCGGAACCTTTTTCGGAGCCATCCTGTAAGAGATGACCACGAATCAGCAATTGATTGACAAAAGGAATAAGCTGAATCAATGGAATGAATTGCAACAAGTCTTCACAATAATCATTCAAACCATAAGAACGAATGAAATCATCCGAACAAGAGGAACGAATGAATTTCTTAGTTAATTGATAACATCAGTCTTCACGAGAAGCCACATAGGGATCAAAAGGATAAAATAATAAAAACAACAAGGTACGGAAAGGAACAAACACAAGAGAGGAGTTTCGTTCTAACATCTTTGTGCTGAAAGCATATGAACGCGTTACGAAAAGGTTTTGCAATCCCCGGATCAGCATAGCCAAGGACCCTTTAAGATGCAACTCCTGATAGTAACCTCGGTCATATAACCCCTTCACTCAATGTCGAACCCCGAACTCACTAACCTGCATTCGTTGGAAGAATGCCTACGATCTACTGGATAAAACCCACCTATAGCTTTCCGAAAGATTCCAGTTATGCAATCAGGTGTTGGGGATACACGGGAAGCACCGCGCAATCAACTCTAACCTACATCCAGGTGTATCCATCCTTCAACACATAACCAGTCTTTCTCGGAAACTGTGTACCTCGGACCTTCGAAAAGCATCCACTATAACAAGCTATGGCAATACTCCCGAACTACCTCCCCAGTACTGGGTGATGTCGGGGTTATCTTGCCACTGGCCGTACAGGGGAGATTTTCGATGTCGGCCGTCTTAAGTATTTAGTATTGTCACGATATGCTTGTTGCAATGATACCCCGAAGCTCAACTCCTCGGTAACAGGAGGCATCGGGAACAATATCCTTGTCACAAGAACATCGAAACAATCCCAGAATACTCGCGGGATTCCTAAAAAAAAAAAAATTTGTGCAAATTTTGAAGATAGGAGAGACAAGAGTAGACGTCAGGAGTCCTCACCAGAGAGAAAGGGGATGAGAATCAAGGAAATCCTACTCTCCGATATAATATAGGACTCAAAAAGTTTTCAGTGTGTGCCTAGACTCAACCGTCAACGGTTCGATCAAACAGTGGGGGCTCCTAGGTCGGAGAAGGCTCTGATACCAACTTGTAATGCCCAGGATGGAATTATACCTCCTACGTGTCGAGGCACGACTTAAAGGCATAAGTCCATCCTAGAATGATCTCAAGTTTGGTAATCTTTGCACAACTCATGTAAAAGAGGGATAGTAAACTGAAAATAGTTGGCTTACAATCGCCACGTCACAGAAAAACAGTATAAGTCTCAAACATCATACAAAAGATCACTACAACCCTCTAAGGGCAAAAGCCAAATGTCAAAGTACCAAACTCAGATAAATAAAGCAAACACAGGCGGATCGAATCCTAGTAAGAGACTCCACTACTGATCGTCCGGGTAGCGAACGTAGTAACGACTACGCTCCTCGTCGTACTCCCAATCCAGCTCGGTGCCATCACCTGGATAGCTCACAGCTGGACCTGCATCTGGTGTGTGAAGTAACTGTGAGCCACAGAGGACTCAGCAATCCCGTTCCCGGGTAACAGAACTATCAAAGCCTTTAGGTGAGGGAAAAGGCTGAAGAAAGAAACAAGTCTGCAGCAGCAACTAGCATCTAGCTTACGCAAGTGAGAGCGAGAAGAGAAGGCATCGCGAGAAGTGATCACGAAGTGATCCTAGCTACAAGCTCACAACCATAACCCCTCCGTGTTCAACTCCCGAATCCCTATTCGGAAATTGACAGTCACGGAACACACGCTGGTAGTGTATTAGTGTCATTGTGTCAAGTTTTCTACAACCGGAATTAACAAGCTCCCATCTGCCACATAACCGCGGGCACGGCTTTCGAAAGTTCAAACCCTGCAGGGGTGTTCCAACTTGACCCATTACAAGCCCACGATCCGCGGAGTCGCAACTCCAAAGTGGGAAGACCCGAGTATCCTCGGAATCCCGTGCTCAAGTTAAACCGAACTAAGGTAAGGCTAATCCAGCAAATCCTCCCGGCGTGTCGACACCCTGATAGTAGCCGCGCGTATCTAGGTCTCAGGACACGACCGGATGGGCGATTCTACGGGTGGATACCAAATACCTCGGGTTGCCCCAAGGCGGCCCTGCAGAACCCCCGTTTCGGACCAACACTCATGTGGAGCACTGGCCCGGGGTTGTTGATTAAGAAAGAGGGTTAATTACTCCCTATGCATGTTTAGTTTGTTATTAGGCAAATAGTACCAAGGTTGGGACTTGCTGGAAAAGACTTAGCACTTAGCGGTTTATCGAGGGGGTCCCATACACCCCAACCGTGTTAGGAACGCATAATCAAGGAACATAAAACCGGCTTATACGGATCCTAACGGCATGAGTGGAACAAATCACCAAGCAAAAGGCTTAGCCTTCCACCCTTGCCAATATATATGTGATTTCAGTTAAAGCATTTATATAGTGTGATATAACCCAACCAAACTTCAACATGGAGCAAGCATCTTCACTTCACCTGCAACTAGCAACGCTATAAGAAGGGCTGAGCGAAGCGTACTTAGCCAAGCAACGGTTTGCATAGGTAGGGTGGTTAAACATGGCAATTGGTTACAAGTAGGAGGCTGACAAGAAGAACATGGGCATCGAGGCAAAACTATAGATCGAGACTACTAGCAATAGGCAAAGATAGTAAAGTTATCGGGGTTCGGTCATCTTGCCTGAAGAGAAGACGTTCGGATCGAAAGAAGGGTCCTCTTGCTCAAACTCGTTGGAAACCTCGTGCTCAACCTCGTTGGAAAACTCGTGCCCAACTTCCGGCTCTAAACAAGACAAACACACCAAGCACCAATCAACACGATGCAATGCGCACTCGAAAAACATGTATGCATGATGGATGCACTAGTGATGCACATGGAGCACGGAAAACATCACACAAGCAAAACACCTCAAAACAAGATAACAAGCTGATATTAATAATCTACACAGAAAATCACCCAAGTTTGATATAAGATTCGCTGAAATCGGAGTTACGGGCTAAAAGTTATGCCCGAAACAAGATTTGAGCGAAAACTGCAAATTACAGCAACATAGCATCTTGGGAGCTCAAAATAAATAATCTACAGCACCCAAAAGGCATGGCAAAGGACTTGAACATAAACTAGATATAATGTACAGCAACTAGGTCCAAAGTGCACCCCCAACGGAGTCACGGATCAATAGCAATGATCTTGGACATATTGAACTTTGAAATAAAATTCTGGCAGCAGAATTTTATTGAAAGTTTGGAGCAAAAGATAAACATGCTACAGCCACTCAAATGGACATGTGAGGACATGGATGGAAAGACAACAATATATACTTCATGGAACAATCAAAATCCACCCCAAAACTATCATGCTTTGTCCTACAACATCACCCGAACATGGCATCGGAACGTTACAGATTTCAGACTTAGTGAAATTTCACTAAGTCCCAAAACAGCAACATCATCTTAGCACACAAAAGAGCATGTTTAAGACACCTCGAAACTAAACATGGCAAAGGGTAAGCACCTCATCAACATACACATGACGGTGATCCCGAAACACACAAACATGCATCAATGTGGTGAACACACCGATTACAACGAGCTCAACAAGATGGCATTTCATAACAAGTAAAAACACAACATGTGAACATGGCACTTTGCAACGACGATAACAAAGCAACAATAAATCTACCATGCAACCTATCACACACAACACGTAGTTTGTGACGAGACGAACACGTGGACATGCCATTTGCATCGTTTGGACAAACGAGCTAAAAGTTATCACAAGTCAAAGGTGGCATGAAAATAACACATAACAGCAGTTTATATCATCATGCACTCTTGTAACAGCAAAACATGTGTCAAGATGACATCTAACATGCATGACTACAACAGGTAAAACGTAGAGGGCATCTCCACGAACATCTGGACATGCTACACGCGCAAAACGGAGCAACAGGCACCAATCTAGAGCAGTTTGAAGATTGCATATCAGAACAGGAAAACAGGGGACTAGGGAAGAAAAAACAACCTAGATCCAGATCCGGAGATGAACAGTGCGGGCCCGGATCTACAGTGACGGTGGCCCAGCAGGAACAGTGGCGCGGCGGCGGCCCACCGCGGCGCTGGTACGGGCCCGGAAGGAGGAAGGCGGCCCGGGGCCTGGCTGGGAGAGGCGACCCGCACGGGCCGGCGTAGCGGCGCGGATCCCCGGCCCACCTGGCAAGCGCGGGAGGGAGGCGGCCCGGTCGGGCGCTCGCGCGAAGGCGGCGACGTACGGCTTGCGGGCGGCCAAGTGGTCCAGGGCCCCGATGTAGATCGAGGCCTGGCTCGGTCGGGGCCGATCGGTCGATGCGGTGAGAGCGCTCGTTCGCGAGCGAGCCGGTCGGGCTGCGTTGACCTCGAGCGACGAGCAAGGAGCGATCCGGTCGGCGGGGAGGGTAGATCAAGGGATTCCCTCGGGATCCCGGGCAGAAACAGGGAGGATTTTTGGGATCTGAGATCTGAAATTTAGGGAAGAAGAAGGGGAATGTCCAAATGGACTAGGGGTCTATATATAGCAGATTTAGACTAGGGTTTGGGGACTAGGGATGTTTAGGAGCCCTCCGATCGTGATCCAACGGATCCGATCGCGGGGATGATTTAAAAGGACCAGATGGAGATAAAAGAAAGCAGTAGGGGTATATCCGGGACACGAAGTAAGGGCACTTCGGACCCACATGGACAACGGAGGGAAAAGTCAACGGAGTCCAAACGAGACGAGATTTGAGAGGCGGGTTGCACACAACAAAACAACAACACACACAACAACCTCGCGGCACACCGGTAACGAAAAACGCCCGAACAACAAAGTAGGCCTACGGGACGTCACGGACACGTGAGGGAGCTCCGGAATGCGAAACGGACAACGGGAAGAAACGCCACGAACCGGATGCAACCCACAACACAAATGCAATGCAATGCACATGTCTACATGATATGAATGAATGCCACACACTCACACAACAAAACGCCGAAAGCCCGAAAGACAAAGAGCCCGAAATGGAAATAAATGAAGCCGGAGATTTATTATAAGCTCAAAAGGGAAAGTATTACATCCGGGGCATTACAAGTTCATTGCTAAACTTACCGCGATCATTAGAACGTTTGGTAGACAGGAATTAGAGAAGACAGTTCATCAAGAGGCCTTTGCCTTCGAACTTGGAAGGATATATGCACATCTAAGCAAGAAGGGGCTCTTGGTATTAGAAACCTTCAAGCTATGAATCAAGGTTTAATTTTGGCTTCGGCTTGGAGAATTACAAACTCCCAAAATTCTCAATTGCATCTTGTTCTCAAATCTAAGTACTTTTTGGACTCCTCTTTCTGGACTGCCACTTCCAATACCCCTAAATATGTTTTTTGGTCCTCTGTTATCAAGTTGTTCCCTAAATTAAAATCACACTCTTTTTTATCATATCACGCAAGGAAACATTTCCAGATGGAGCACTCCCTAGTGTTCAGCCTGGTATGATATTCATGACCATCTCATCATCCAACCTAACAATTTCACTTACCCAGCTAAAGTTAGAGATCTTTGGATTCCAGGTCAAAAAGTCTGGAACATTGATTTAATTTGCTCTATTTTCCAGGATGATTGTGTGAATATATTATGTTGGGTTATCACGCCTAATGGTAAGTGCAATGCTAAAAGTACATACACGTTATGTTTGCAGGATATACAAAGACATCCGAGGAATCAACCTGGTCAGGTCTCTACACTAGTCAAAGATTTACTCAAGCAGGTTTGGAAGCACAACAATATGCCTCCTAGGGTTTAAACATTTGCTTGGAGATTACTTCGTAAGGCCCTCCCTACAGGTTTGAGAGCATCTCGTTTCTTTAGTCATATTCATAAAGAGTGCTGTCGCTGTGCTCAAGATGAAAATGAATTGCATTTGTTTTTCAATTGTGCATTTGCTAGTGCTGCATGGTTTGCGCATCCTTGGTATCTTAGGACTGATATCTTAACTGAAGATCATCATTCTATACAGGCTCTTATACATGCTCTTCTGACCATGAACCACTCTCATGCATCAATCTCAAATATTTTTTATTTCTTATGGTGCATTTGGAAATCAAGAAATGATTGCCTTTTTGGTAGAAAAAATTCTTCTCCTCATCAGGTTTTTATGGCTACAATGGCGTTGGATGAAAGCAGTAAACTTAATGATGCCTCTCCTGATGGTGTGATACGTCTCCAACGTATCTATAATTTTTTATTGTTCCATGCTAATATATTATCTGTTTTCGATGTTTAATGGTCCCTGGATCGAACTCGCTAGCACACACAGTATAGATGAATACCAGAATACAAGTGCATCATTTATTACAACGTATGATCCAGAGTATATAAAATAAAACAATCTGCATAGCTCATGGCTAGCTATTATTCAATCACACAGCGGAAAGTAGCAGAAAAAAACGATGAGTCCCATCATAGCCCAACTGGCGATGCTGAGTGCAGACTCGTGACCCTAACGGTACCTTACTCCTCGTCTGAAAATCCTGCAACATGAGACGTTGCAGCCGTATAGGTCAATACATTGAATGTATTGGTAAGTTACACAGGAGAAGTAATAAAGCAGACCTACATGTATATGCATAGAACAACAAAGGAAGGCTTGGGGGTTTATTTTGCAGAAAGCTGATTTTGTCCTCATAACTACCTAATAGTCAATTTTTCATTTAGTTGTTTTATTACTACCATTGAATGCACAAGGTTGAGTTGGCAAAATCAACTCCAACCTACCCATTTATTAAGTTGCCCACAAATATTATTAAGTGTCACATCTGTCAAGATCATCCAACAACTGTAATGGCATAGTCGCTCAAATTTACCCATAACCGGGGCACGGCTAATCATGATTAGTTTTATTACTCTGCAGAGTTTTGCACACTTTACCCACTAGACTCAACCCGAAGATTGAGACGAAGCCTTTCAGAAGTAGTCACCTCCACCCCCGGCAGCTGGTACACCTATCCATATCTACATCTGCTAGCATACCTGGGCGAGGATCCCACAACCTACTCAACTAAGCCAGAGCCCATATAGCTAGTGGTCGCGCATGGAAGCTACTAGTCATTAAGTCTGTCTGATCTTTTTGAGCCTGGGCGGCCGTCCACTTACATTCAGAGGGTTTAAACCATGATGTTCTTAAGACCACCCATCAATACCACTTCCGCCCAGAGGTGAGTTAAGTCCTGAATTACTACTCAGTTTGTTAAATATTAATAATCCTCACATAAGCTCAATGTATACAGGAACCAACCCCGTCTACAAGCATAGCAAAACTATACCTACCACGATTTGCAAAAGACGGGAGATAGTTCAACAATATAGCTCAAATTATAACAATCCTATAATGCATAAGTTTATAGTGTGGCACAACCTACAATGCATAGGAAAACAATAGGTAAAGGGTGATCAACATGTAACTTGCCTTGGTTCTGGTTCAAAAAGTCACACTCCTGACAATAGCTCGCGTCGCACTCCGGCCAATCTACACGTTTCACACAATTTAACAAATCAATCACCGAACTCAAATAAAACCAAAATAAAGCCAACAGCAAGAAAAACATTTTTAAATTCAACAACAGCAGCAAAACAACATGTACAGATCATCTACACCGCACTATGATCACAATGCAAAAAGAATCACTCGATTCCGATAAACGGTTTAAAAGATACGGCCTCCGGAAGTTTTAATTCAAATTCAAACGAATTCAAATTTGAATTGTGCAAACATGTGCAAGGTTGGTACTGTGATGAAGATATGATTTTTGTGAGTGCATAGAAAAAAGAATCACCTAAATTGGATTTACAGAGTAAAGGATATAGCTAATTTAAGATTTGAGGAAAAACTAAAAAAAAAAAAACAAAAATGCAACGGAAAACGCCTGGCACTGTGGGGGAAATTCCTGTAGATGCCCTGTAGAGAACTGCCACGTGGCAGCAGCCCATTGGCTGGGCGAGCGTGCTCACCCAAAACAGGGAATACGGCGGCGGCGTGTCTCCGGCGGTGCTGCGTCAAGCTAGAAGAGGCAGGCGGATGCGGCTTCGAGCGGAGGAGGTGGTGGTGGGGTCAAACGGCAACGGCGGGTCCTCTGCTGGCGGCGGTGGCTCGTAAACGGCGGCGATGCTCCGGCGGCGGCGGACGAACTCGTTCCTCTCCCTCTGTTGCGTTTCTAGCCACGAGAAGGTGTCAGAGAGGTGCGGCTGCGATAGGGAAATCGGAGGGTGTAGTCGGCGAAGCTCTGCGAGCCCTTACGGTGGTGCAACTGGCCGGTGAACGGCGGCGGTCGGCGGAGCTCTGTGCGAGATCTGTCTCGCCCTCGGCGACTCGTGCGGCAGCTGGAGAAGGGGAAAAAGGACTGGACGGTCTGCCCTAGGGCTTGGGCTCTCCCTAGACATCTTGGGCGTGCGCGGGGCGGCTCGGAGGTGCGATCCCGACTCGGGTCGCCTCGGCGTGCGCGCTCGGCGGCTGGTCCGGCTCGGTGAGGGAGACGGACAGGGGCGGGGTCCACCCGTCAGCGGGAGAGGCAGCGAGTCGGGCGCTAGTGCGGGTCGGATGCGGTCGGGCGAACCGCTCTGCAGGGCTAGCTGGGCCGCGCGGTGGCTGGCTGGCTGCGGGCCGGCTGGCTTGCTGGGCCGCGCTGCGGCTGCACTGCTATGCGCTGCGCTGCTGGCTCGCTCCTTTTTTTTTCAAACCAGCAGCAAAATCAAAATAAATAGAATACAAAAACCTAATGTAAAATGCAAACAAATCTACCTAGACACACAGTAAAAATAGCTCTATAATTATAAACTACAGGAACACTAGTTCCAATATTAATGCAATTGTGTAAAATAATTTTGATGCATTTGGCCACTCAAACAGCAAATAAAACTCAAAAATAAATACTTTTGAGCAAATGAAAAATGCCAGAACATAATAGATGGACAGGTAACAATATTCTGCACATTATGAACATTTTTAAAACAGGGGAGAAGTCATGTTATCTCCACTCCAATAAATTGCCTTTAGTTGCATAATGAAAAGAATATTGCAGAAAGACAAATAATGCAATAAAAATATGATATGCAAGTGAATGATCTATTTGTTGGAGATATGCCCTAGAGGCAATAATAAAAGCATTATTATTATATCTCCTTGTTCATGATAATTGTCTGTTATTCATGCTTGAATTGTATTGTACGGAAACAGCGATACATGTGTGAATACACAGATCACAATGAGTCCCTGGTAGGCCTCTAGTAGCCAGCTCGTTGATCAACAGATGGTCACGGTTTCCTGACCATGGACATGAGATGTCGGTAATAACGGGATCACATCATTAGGAGAATGATGTGATGGACAAGACCCAAACTTGAGCATAACACGAGATCGTATAGTTCGTAATGCATAAGCTTTTCCGTGTCAAGTATTTATTCCTTAGACCATGAGGTTGTACAACTCCCGGATACCGTAGGAGTACTTTGGGTGTACCAACCGTCACAACGTAACTGGGTGGCTATAAAGGTACGCATCGGGTATCTCCGAAAGTGTCTGTTGAGTTGGTACGAACCGAGACTGGGATGTTGTCACTCCGTATGACGGAGAGGTACCTCTGGGCCCACTCGGTAATACATCATCATAATGAGCTCAATGTGACTAAGTAGTTAGTCACGGGATGATGGATTACGGATCGAGTAAAGAGACTTGCCATAACAAGATTGAACAAGGTATCGGGAATACCGACGATCGAATCTCGGGCAAGTACCGTACCGATGGACAAAGGGAATAACATACGGGATTGAGTGAATCCTTGACACAGTGGTTCATCCGATGAAGATCATCGAGGAACACGTGGGAACCAACATGGGTATCCAGATCCCGCTGTTGGTTATTGACCGGAGAGTGGTCTCGGTCATGTCTACGTGTCTCCCGAACCCGTAGGGTCTACACACTTAAGGTTCGGTAACGCTAGGGTCGTAGAGATTAAATGCACATGGAAACCCGAAAGTTGTTCGGAGTCCCGGATGAGATCCCGGACGTCACGAGGAGTTCCGAAATGGTCCGGAGGTAAAGATTGATATATGGGAAGTCCAGTTTCGGCCAACGGGTGATCTCCGGGGGTCACCGGGAGCGTCCCGGGACCACCGGAGGGGCCCCGGGGGTCCACCGGGTGGGGCCACCCCTCCCGGTGGGGCCCCTTGTAGGATCGAAAGTAGGTCTAGAGGGGGGGTGATTAGACTACTTGACAATATAAAAAAAATCTGCCTTTAGATCATGCAATGTTTTTGGCAGTTTCACAAATAAGATCAGTTCAAGTAACACCCTACACATGCAATTCTAGAGTTTATGCAGCGGAAAGTAAATTGCACATGTAAAAGAGAGGTGGAGAAGATCAAACGCAGTTTGGTGACACGGAGATTTTTGTCGTGGTTCCGATAGGTGGTGCTATCGTACATCCACGTTGATGGAGACTTCAACCCACGGAGGGTAACGGCTGCGCGAGTCCACGGAGGGCTCCACCCACGAAGGGTCCACGAAGAAGCAACCTTGTCTATTCCATCACGGCCTACGCCCACGGAGGACTAGCCTTACTCGGGGTAGATCTTCGCGAAGTAGGCGATCTCCTTGCCCTTACAAACTTCTTGGTTCAACTCCACATCACGACGGAGGCTCCCAAGCGACACCTAACCAATCTAGGAGGCACCACCCCCCAAAAGGTAATAGACGGTGTTGATGGTGATGAACTCCTTGCTCTTGTGCTTCAAGTGATAAACTCCCCAACACTCAACTCTCCTCACTGATATGGCTGTGGTGGAAGAAAGATTTGAGTGGAAAGTAAATTGCACATGTAAAAGAGAGGTGGAGAAGATCAAACGCAGTTTGGTGACACGGAGATTTTTGTCGTGGTTCCGATAGGTGGTGCTATCGTACATCCACGTTGATGGAGACTTCAACCCACGGAGGGTAACGGCTGCGCGAGTCCACGGAGGGCTCCACCCACGAAGGGTCCACGAAGAAGCAACCTTGTCTATTCCATCACGGCCTACGCCCACGGAGGACTAGCCTTACTCGGGGTAGATTTTCACGAAGTAGGCGATCTCCTTGCCCTTACAAACTTCTTGGTTCAACTCCACATCACGACGGAGGCTCCCAAGCGACACCTAACCAATCTAGGAGGCACCACCCCCCAAAAGGTAATAGACGGTGTTGATGGTGATGAACTCCTTGCTCTTGTGCTTCAAGTGATAAACTCCCCAACACTCAACTCTCCTCACTGATATGACTGTGGTGGAAGGAAGATTTGAGTGGAAAGCAACTTGGGAAGGCTAGAGATCAAGTTTCATATGGTAGGAATGGAATGGCTTGATCTCAACACAAGGGTAGGTGGTTCACTTCTCAGAAAGTGTGTGGTAGAAGTGGTGGTACTTTCTGATGGCTCTCCTCACGAATGAGGAGGGGGTGGAGGGGTATATATAGCCTCCACACAAAATCCAACCGTTACACACACATTTGACCAATCTCGGTCAGACCGAAGTGAAAACTCGGTTAGACCGAAAGTTCAAATATAGTGAACGTTGGGATTTTCGGTGGGACCGAAAATACCATCTCGGTGAGACCGAAGTGAGTCAAAGGTTAGGGTTTGCCATCTCGGTGAGACCGAAAATATAAACTCGGATATTCCGAATTGATGTCAACTGATCACAGAAGGTTGGCAGCCCTTTTTCGGTGAGACCGAAACTCAGAATCAGTGTGACCGAGAATTTAGGGTTTGGAGAAACAACTGAAGTGGTTCATCTCGGTGGGACTGAGTTGGAGAAATCGGTGTGACCGAGATTACTTATGGGTGTGTGTTAAGTAGTGAATAGTGCTGATAGTTGAGGGAGTTAGATCACCAAGCACTTGAGCAACGAGAACATTAACACAACCTCATCCCCTTTTAATAGTATTGGCTTTCCTATGGACTCAATGTGATCTTTGATCACTAAACCAAAAATGGAGTCTTGAGCTTTTGCCAATGCTTGTCTTAGCATTTTGAGGGGTCCACTTCTTCAGACATTTCCATACCCACATCATCGAACTTTTCTGAAATGATTCTCAAGAGAATATTAGTTCAATGATATATATGTTGTTATTAATTACCAAAACCACCCGGGGATTAGTTGCACTTTCAATCTCCCCCTTTTTGGTAATTGATGACAACATATAGATCAAAGCTTCGACAAAAGATATATTCAAAGAATAATATCGTCGCTTTGAGAAGTATGTGATAAACAAGAGCTCCCCCTAAATTTGTGCATTATTTAAATTTGCGTTTGAATGCAAATGCACAATCGATTAGGATTATGGGTCACTCTTCCATGTCACATACATCTTGGTGGAGCGCACAAAATGATAAGAATGAATAACATGCACTCAATCACCAAGACAAGAGTAAATAGCCATACAATAAGAAATAGCATATGATAAACAATAAGCACACATTAAAGCATAGTATGACTAAGCACTCATTAAGGTAGCATCAAACGTAGTAGCAAGCACACTTAAAGTATCTGGAACCAAAAGAAACCAATGTATCTCAAGGAAAACGGCAAAAGAACGAAAAGACGAAAGAGCACTCTCTCTCTCGAAGCCCTATGATCTATAGCAATTTCTCCCCCTTTGGCAACAAGTTACCAAAAAGTTCGAAAAAGGTATAGAGCTAAACGTCACTGCGGGCTCGGCTGGCTGCTCCCGTCTGGGTCGATGTCGGTGTAGAGATAGCTGCGTCGGCGAAGACTTCTGCGGATGTCTGCGCTGGAGGAGTAGATGCTGGAGCTGAAGGAACTGCTGGAGCTGTAGCTGGTGCTGAAGTGGTAGCCCTGGAGTCTGTCACTGGGATAGCTGCAGACCTGGATCCTCTGGGAACCGGAGCAGTCTGGCGATGAGAGTCCTGGACTATATCATCCTGCATAAGCTCTGCCCTCTCCTGCCTAGTCTCCTCCATGTCTGCCTCAAGCTTGTTGACAGACACCTGAATCTCAGTCAGCTTCACGTCTAGGGCGTGGATCTTGTCCTCGACGATCCTCTCAAGGCTCTCCTGAGATTGCTCAATGCTGGCCAGGCGTTGTTCAATTCTCCGGGTTGCTTCAAGAATCTGATCTCCGAAGCTCTTTGGCTTAGCTGCTGCTGCTGCTTCTCTGTCAGCTTTGGCTTTCTTTGCAGCTTCGATCTTGGCTTGCCCTTCAACTGAGGTGGGATCCGCTTCATCCATCACAACTACGTTGTCCTCATGCTCTGGCTGCAGTGGTAAGTGCTTCCTATCCAACATGAATTTGCCCGTGCCAAACTTGGCGTTGATAAGCATCTGTATCTGTGGTGCAAACCCACACGACCTCTTCTGGTCAGCTGCAGTCCTCTTGATGGTCTCTACCATCAAGTCCATCACCTTAAAAGGTGCCTTCTCATCGAGAATGTGCAGCATGTTGATAGAATAGCCTCGTATCATCCGGTGGTCACCTGACTTAGGCATCAAAGTATGCCTCAGGATAGTGTTAGTGGTGGTCAGACCTGCCTGGAGATAATACACTGAGCCAAGTTTCCATCCCTCCAAATCAGTAGCTGGGATCTCCTTGTACATATTCTTCATGGAATCATGACTCTTCTTAGGAATCCCATAGACATCAATGTCGTCCTCTCTCTGCACTGGAGCGTTCAGAAGTTCTGCCCATTCTGCAACAGTTGAAGAAAACCGTTGACCTTCAGTCATCCATGTGATCTTGCCATCGGGGTAGAAATGGGCTGTGGCATAGAACTGCATGATCATCTCGTCGTTCCATGCTGTCAGTTCTTGACCCACAAAGTCAGCAACTCCACATGCAGTAAAGCTCTCATGCACATGGGGAAAGAAGTCCCGATGCTCTCTGCTGTCAATGTACTTCCAGTCGACATACCTGGTGTCAGCAACAATGGGCTTCTTATCCATTAGCACGGTCTCATAGAAATCCTGCTGCTCTTTGGTGTGGAATCTGGGGTCCACAGCAGTCCTTCTTCTTACGGCATATGGATCAGATTGTCTCCATAGCCTGAGACCTTTGTCCTTCCTTGCCTTCATATCCTCAGCTTGAGGATGAGCATTATTGTGGAGTGGCAACTTGGGACGGAGCTTGAGCAATACATGCTCATCATCAGATTCAGACGGTGGCATCTCTCCTTTGTTCTTCTCAGAAGCTGGAATGCTTCTGGTTGTCCTCTTGGGCTTGGCTGGAGCTGCCTTAGCTGGAGCAGGCTTCTTGGGCTTGGAGGAGGTTTGAGCCCGAATAGCATCACCCATGAACTTAGCTTTCTGAGGAGGAGGCTGGGGTGCATCTTCTTCTTCTTCTTCAGCATCATCAACTTGAGGTTCAGCATAAACAACTCTCTTCCTTTTGGAAGTCTTCTTCACCTTGCTTGGAGCTGGCTCTTCCAAGTTGAGCTTCTTGGCAACTGCAGACTGCTTCACTTTGCTCATGCCTTTCTTTGGCTGCTGCCCTTGGAGCTCTTTGGCAACCACTTGCCTCTTTGGCTTGGAGGTAACTTCCTCAGCAACAAAATCGGAATCCTCAGAATCAGACGTTCTCTTCTTCCTGGTTCTCGTAGCAGCAGGAGGCAGACCACTAGGGGTACTCCTCTCACCATCATCACTAGAGCTGCTAGCCTCAGGACTTGTACCTGCCTCTGGAATCTCAGCAAACGGTGATTCGGACCTGTTCTGGCTGTCACTGACATCTGACATGGCTGAAAGACCTGTGAATAGATAAGGTGTAGGCAGAGTAGAAGAGTTATCACAACTGCAGAAGTTTTTGCAAAAAAAAATGAGTTAAAAACTTAGTTTTGAGTTTTCACAGAGTGTATTTCGGTCAAACCGATTTCAAGTTTCGGTGTAACCGAAGTGTTCAACAGAACCTACACACCACTTTCGGTCAGACCGAAATGGGTTTCGGTCCTACCGAAAACTTAGGGTTTCACAGAAACTTCAATTCGGACATTCCGATTTACACAACTCGGTCAGACCGAACTGTGTAGTGCAATGGTCAGAGACCAAATCGGTCAGTCCGAGTTTCAGGAATCGGCTTCACCGAGATGCATTCCGTGGAAACCTAAACCTAAGAATTTTCCTCGAAACTAAACGATCTGAACAATGTATTGGGATCATATCAAACGTGGATTGAATCAGGGCAGTCCTATCATGCAAGAATCAGAAGTGGAGCATGAATAGGGATCAAGACACACCCTAACTTGGTGGTGTCCCTCTACGGCGGCAACGGAGGAGAAGATTACCGTTGACGGCGGCGGAGACCTGCGGCAAGGGCACACAGGCGACGAAGGCGACGATCCTTAGATCAGGGCGGCGGCAGCAGGGGTCTTGGAGGGCGAACGGTTTGAAAGGAATAGATCGCGCGCAGCCCTCAGTATATATAACCCCGTACTGTCGGTGGGACCGAGTTGAAAAACTCGGTGTCACCGAGATGTATTTCTGCTGTGCAGTTACACATATCGGTCAGACCGAGATTTTGAACTCGGTTTCACCGAGATGAAACCTAGATCAATCTAAGTGTTTCGGTTGGACCGAGATTGAGAAGCCGGTCAGACCGAAATAGACTTAGAAGGTTTTGGAAGTCAGCCTTAGACGAATCGGTGGTTCCGAGTGCTCCTCACTCGGACTGTCCGAAAAAGACTTGTTCAAAGTTGTGATATAAGCATGAATAGAATTTTGAGACAAGAAAGCATAGATAGCTAGGGAAGGTGCTTAGGCATTCTTGTCCATCCATTTGGCCAGAAAAAGAAATCAAAACAATCAAAGCAACAAATGGATGTCCTTGAATGGATAAAATCATGCATCCAACATGCTCACACAATAAGATAGCAACTGAAATATGTGTCAACCATGCACAACCAAAACTCTAGCTACTAGCACACAAAATGTCGATGACTAGGTCATCTATATATGAGTATATTGACTTAGGAGTCAAATGAGAACATTTGATCATAGGTCATACTCATCGTTTAAGCACAAGTGGGGTTACCACTTTTACATAAAGCATTTATGTGTTCACATCATTTGGAGATGCTTTAGCTCATTTTTAGAGCAAAGCTCCCCCTAGATGTGAGAACCCCTTTTAAAGGGTCAAACTAACCTTGGGTTGTCGTAGAAGACTTCATGTAGATGTTGAAGATGTGGATGCTCAATGTTGATGTAGATCATCATGAGTTGGGAGCAATCCTTTGGATTAGGGCACTTTCAATACCTACATGGGTTAGTCCCACAAGGAACAAACAAGAATATCCATGGACATAGAGTGAAGTACACAAAAGATGATGTCCATGAAAGCAATGATTACCTTGTCCCTTGACTTACCAACAAGAGGGTTTGTGACTCCATGAACAAGTGCATGATGTGGAAGTTGATTGCACAAGTTCTTGCCAAAATGAATATGAGTGAAGTTTGTTGGCGGAGTCACCCTCAAGAACCTACTAGTTCTTCTTCTTTGGGATCCACATCATCTTGATGGGAATCCTTGGTGTTGTAGTTGAGCTTGACGAAGTAGAACTTGATGTGTCCTTGGGAACCCACTTGACCATGGCTTGAGGTGCTTCAATGAATGCATCAATCTCTTCTTGAAGCTTGTCCTTGGCCTTGAAGAATATCTAGCTTTGATTCCTTCACAGATTCAGTACCCTCGTGCATTTCAACCAAAGTATCCCAAATCTCTTTAGCATTCTCAAGACGGCTGATTTTGTTGAACTCTTCGGGACACAAAGCATTGAAGAGAATGTCACAAGCTTGAGCATTGTTTTGCAACATCTTCAGTTCTTCGGGTGTAGCTTCGCGATCCGGAACTTTTCCTTCTTCAAAGAAGTCACCTTGCATGCCAACACAAATAATGCCCCATGCGGCTGGGTTATGACCAAGAATATGCATTTTCATTTTATGCTTCCAACTAGCAAAATTTGTACCATCAAAGTAAGGACCTCTACGATAATTACCCTCACTAGACGCCATACTCTCCTAGGTTGTGAAACCAAGCTTATGGAGTCCAATGCAATGGAAACCAAGGCAATGGAGACCAAAGCTCTGATACCACTTGTAGGATCGAAAGTAGGTCTAGAGGGGGGGTGATTAGACTACTTGACAATATAAAAAATCTGCCTTTAGATCATGCAATGTTTTTGGCAGTTTCACAAACAAGATCAGTTCAAGTAACACCCTACACATGCAATTCTAGAGTTTATGCAGCGGAAAGTAAATTACACATGTAAAAGAGAGGTGGAGAAGATCAAACGCAGTTTGGTGACACGAAGATTTTTGTCGTGGTTCCGATAGGTGGTGCTATCGTACATCCACGTTGATGGAGACTTCAACCCACGGAGGGTAACGGCTGCGCGAGTCCACGGAGGGCTCCACCCACAAAGGGTCCACGAAGAAGCAACCTTGTCTATTCCATCACGGCCTACGCCCACGGAGGACTAGCCTTACTCGGGGTAGATCTTCACGAAGTAGGCGATCTCCTTGCCCTTACAAACTTCTTGGTTCAACTCCACATCACGACGGAGGCTCCCAAGCGACACCTAACCAATCTAGGAGGCACCACCCCCCAAAAGGTAATAGACGGTGTTGATGGTGATGAACTCCTTGCTCTTGTGCTTCAAGTGATAAACTCCCCAACACTCAACTCTCCTCACTGATATGGCTTTGGTGGAAGAAAGATTTGAGTGGAAAGCAACTTGGGAAGGCTAGAGATCAAGTTTCATATGGTAGGAATGGAATGGCTTGATCTCAACACAAGGGTAGGTGGTTCACTTCTCAGAAAGTGTGTGGTAGAAGTGGTGGTACTTTCTGATGGCTCTCCTCACGAATGAGGAGGGGGTGGAGGGGTATATATAGCCTCCACACAAAATCCAACCGTTACACACACATTTGACCAATCTCGGTCAGACCGAAGTGAAAACTCGGTTAGACCGAAAGTTCAAATATAGTGAACGTTGGGATTTTCGGTGGGACCGAAAATACCATCTCGGTGAGACCAAAGTGAGTCAAAGGTTAGGGTTTGCCATCTCGGTGAGACCGAAAATATAAACTCGGATATTCCGAATTGATGTCAACTGATCACAGAAGGTTGGCAGCCCTTTTTCGGTGAGACCGAAACTCAGAATCGGTGTGACCGAGAATCTAGGGTTTGGAGAAACAACTGAAGTGGTTCATCTCGGTGGGACTGAGTTGGAGAAATCGGTGTGACCGAGATTACTTATGGGTGTGTGTTAAGTAGTGAATAGTGCTGATAGTTGAGGGAGTTAGATCACCAAGCACTTGAGCAACGAGAACATTAACACAACCTCATCCCCTTTTAATAGTATTGGCTTTCCTATGGACTCAATGTGATCTTTGATCACTAAACCAAAAATGGAGTCTTGAGCTTTTGCCAATGCTTGTCTTAGCATTTTGAGGGGTCCACTTCTTCAGACATTTCCATACCCACATCATCGAACTTTTCTGAAATGATTCTCAAGAGAATATTAGTTCAATGATATATATGTTGTTATTAATTACCAAAACCACCCGGGGATTAGTTGCACTTTCACCCCTAGGCCGCAAGGGGATGTGTCCAGCCCTCTGGGCTGGCGCACCACTAAGGGAGGCCCACCTCCCCTGCGCCTAGGGTTCAAACCCTAAAGGGGAGGGGGGCTCCACTTGCCTTGGGGGGCAAGGAACCCCCCTTGGCCGCCGCCCCCTTGCAGATTGGATCTGCAGGGGGTCCAGGCGCCCCCGCCCTGGCCCCTATATATATGGGGGGGAGAGGGCAGCCGCACCCCAAGCCCTGGCGCCTCTCCCCCTCCCGTCACACCTCCCAACTCCTTCGCAGGGCACCCGGCGTAGCCCTGCTGCAATTTCCACTGCATCCGTCATCACGCCGTCGTGCTGCCGGATCTCTGACGACTTCTCCTCCCCCCTTGCTGGATCAAGAAGGAGGTGACGTTGCTGCACCGTACGTGTGTTGAACGCGGAGGTGTCGTCCGTTCGGCGCTAGATCATCGGTGACGAAGAACGTGAAGAGTACGACTACTTCATCCTTGCTTCGTTGAAAGCTTCCGCACGCAATCTTCATAACGGTATGTAGATGCACTCTTAGTTGCTCGTTGCTAGATGTCTCCATAGTTGGATCTTGGTGAAGACGTAGAAATTTTTTGAATTATGCTACGTTCCCCAACAGTGGCATCTGAGTCTAGGTTTTATGCGTAGCATCTTGCACGAGTAGAACACAAAGCAGTTGTGGGCGTATGATCTTGTTCAACTTTCTTACCGTTACTAGTCAATCTTGATTCGGCGGTACTGTGGGATGAAGCGGCCCGGACCGACCTTACACGTACGCTTACGTGAGACTGGTTCCACCGACAGACATGCACTAGATGCATAAGGTGGCTGGCGGGTGTCTGTCTCTCCTACTTTAGTCGGATCGGATTCGATGAAAAGGGTCCTTATGAAGGGTAAATAGAAGTTGACAAATCACGTTGTGGTTTTGGCGTAGGTAAGAAACGTTCTTGCTAGAAATCCTATAGAAGCCACGTAAAACTTGCAACAACAATTAGAGGACGTCTAACTTGTTTTTGCAGCATGTGTTTTGTGACGTGGTATGGCCAAGAACGAAGATGTGATGAATGATATATGTGATGTATGAGATTGATCATGTTTTGTAATAGGGAATCACGACTTGCATGTCGATGAACTTGACAACCGGCAGGAGCCATAGGAGTTGTCTTTATTATTGTATGACCTGCGTGTCACTGAATAACGCCATGTAATTACTTTACTTCATTGCTAAACGTTAGCTATAGTAGTAGAAGTAATAGTTGGCGTGACGACTTCTTCAAGACACGATGATGGAGATCATGATGATGAAGATCATGGTGTCGAGCCGGTGACAAGATGATCATGGTGCCCCGAAGATGGAGATCCAAGGAGCAAGATGATATTGGCCATATCATGTCACTTTAATTGATTGCATGTGATGTTTATCATGTTTTTGCATCTTGTTTACTTAGAACGACGGTAGTAAATAAGATGATCTCTCACTAAAATTTCAAGTAATGTGTTTCCCCTAACTGTGCACCGTTGCTAAAGTTCGTTGCTCCGAAGCATCACGTGATGATCGGGTGTGATAGGTTCTAACGTTCACATACAACGGGTGTAAGACAGATTTACACATGCGATACACTTAGGGTTCACTTGACGAGCCTAGCATGTACAGACATGGCCTCGGAACACGGAAGACCGAAAGGTCGAACACGAGTCGTATAGAAGATACGATCAACATGAAGATGTTCACCGTTTTTGACTAGTCCGTCTCACGTGATGATCGGACACGGACTACTCAATTCGGATCGTGTATCACTTAAGATGACTAGAGAGATGTCATTCTGAGTGGGAGTTCATTAAAATTTGATTAAGATGAACTTAATTGTCATGAACTTAGTCTAAATTCTTTACAATATCTCTTGTAGATCAAATGGCCCACGCTCCAGTTTCCCTCAACTTCAACGCGTTCCTAGAGAAAACCCAGCTGAAAGACGATGGTAGCAACTATACGGATTGGGTCCGTAATCTGAGGATTATCCTCATAGCTGCCAAGAGATCATATGTCCTAGAAGCACCGCTAGGTGATGCACCTGCTCCCGATGCGGACCAAGACGTTTTGAACGTCTGGCAGTCGCGTAGTGATGATTACTCCCTGGTTCAGTGCGGCATGCTTTACAGTTTAGAATCGGGGCTCCAAAAACGTTTTGAGCACCACGGAGCATATGAGATGTTCGAAGAGCTGAAAATGGTTTTCCAAGCTCATGCCCGAGTCGAGAGATATGATGTCTCCGACGCATTCTACAGCTGTAAGATGGAGGAGAACAGTTCTGTCAGTGAGCACATCCTCAAGATTTCAGGATTGCACAATCGCTTGTCTCAGCTGAGAATGAATCTCCCAGATGAAGCGGTCGTTGACAGAATCCTCCAGTCGCTCCCACCAAGCTTCAAGAGCTTTGTGCTGAACTTCAATATGCAGGGGATGGAGAAGTCCATTCGCGAGGTGTATTCGATGCTGAAATCAGCGGAGGTAGACATCAAGAAAGAACATCAAGTGTTGATGGTCAATAAAACCACTAAGTTCAAGAAAGGCAAGGGTAAGAAGAACTTCAAGAAGGACGGCAAGGGAGTTGCCGTGCCTGGCAAGCCTGTTGCCGGGAAGAAGCCAAAGTATGGACCCAAGCCTGAGACAGAGTGCTTTTATTGCAAGGGAACGGGTCACTGGAAGCGGAACTGCCCCAAATACTTAGCAGACAAGAAGGCCGGCAACGTCAAAGGTATATATGATATACATGTTATTGATGTGTACCTTACCAGCACTCGTAGTAGCTCCTGGGTATTCGATACCGGTGCAGTTGCTCACATTTGTAACTCAAAACAGGAGCTGCGGAATAAACGGAGACTGGCGAAGGATGAGGTGACGATGCGCGTCGGGAATGGTTCCAAGGTCGATGTGATCGCCGTCGGCACGCTGCCTCTACATCTACCCTCGGGATTAGTTTTAAACCTGAATAATTGTTATTTAGTACCAGCTTTGAGCATGAACATTGTTTCTGGATCTCGTCTTATGCGAGATGGATATTCTTTCAAATCGGAGAATAATGGTTGTTCTATTTATTTGAGAGATATGTTTTATGGTCATACCCCGCTGGTCAATGGTTTATTTTTGATGAATCTCGAACGTAGTGATACACATATTCATAGTGTAGATGCCAAAAGATGTAAAGTTGATAATGATAGTCCCACATACTTGTGGCATTGCCGACTTGGTCATATTGGTGTCAAACGTATGAAGAAGCTCCATTCAGATGGACTTCTAGAGTCTCTTGATTATGAATCATTTGACACGTGCGAACCATGCCTCTTGGGCAAGATGACCAAGACTCCGTTCTCCGGAACAATGGAGCGAGCAACCAACTTGCTGGAAATCATACATACCGATGTGTGCGGTCCAATGAGTGTTGAGGCTCGCGGAGGCTATCGTTATGTTCTCACCCTCACAGATGACTTGAGTAGATATGGGTATATCTATTTGATGAAACACAAGTCTGAAACCTTTGAAAAGTTCAAGGAATTTCAGAATGAGGTTGAAAATCAATGTGACAGAAAAATAAAGTTCTTGCGATCGGATCGTGGGGGTGAATATTTAAGTCATGAATTTGGCACACACCTTAGAAGCTGTGGAATTGTTTCACAATTGACACCGCCCGGAACACCTCAACGAAACGGTGTGTCCGAACGTCGAAATCGTACTCTGTTGGACATGGTGCGATCTATGATGTCCCTCACCGATTTACCGCTATCTTTTTGGGGTTATGCTTTAGAAACTGCCGCATTCACTTTAAATAGGGCTCCGTCGAAATCCGTTGAGACGACTCCATATGAACTTTGGTTTGGCAAGAAACCGAAGCTGTCGTTTCTGAAAGTTTGGGGTTGCGATGCTTATGTCAAGAAACTTCAACCTGAAAAGCTCGAACCCAAATCGGAAAAATGCGTCTTCATAGGATACCCAAAGGAAACTATTGGGTACACCTTCTACCACAGATCCGAAGGCAAAGTCTTTGTTGCCAAGAATGGATACTTTCTGGAGAAAGAGTTTCTCTCGAAAGAAGTGAGTGGGAGGAAAGTAGAACTTGATGAGGTGACAGTCACCTCTCTTGCACCGGAAAGTAGCGCAGCGCAGGAAACTGTTCCTGAGGTGCCTGCACCGACAAGGGAGGAAGTTGATGATAATGATCATGAAGAAACAGATCAAGTTACTACTGAACTTCGAAGGTCCACAAGGGCACGTTCCGCACCAGAGTGGTACGGCAACCCTGTACTGGAAATCATGTTGTTAGACAACGGTGAACCTTCGAACTATGAAGAAGCTATGGCGGGCCCAGATTCCAATAAATGGCTTGGAGCCATGAAATCCGAGATAGAATCCATGTATGAAAACAAAGTATGGACTTTGGTGGACTTGCCTGATGATAGGCACGCCATAGAAAATAAATGGATATTTAAGAAGAAGACAGACGCGGATGGTAATGTGACCATCTATAAGGCTCGGCTTGTCGCTAAGGGTTATCGACAAGTTCAAGGGATTTACTACGACGAGACTTTCTCTCCCGTAGCGATGCTGAAGTCAGTCAGAATCATGTTAGCTATTGCCGCATTCTATGATTATGAGATATGGCAAATGGACGTCAAAACAGCATTCCTTAATGGCTTCCTCAATGAAGAGTTGTATATGATGCAACCGGAAGGTTTTGTCGATCCAGAGAACGCTAACAAGGTATGCAAGCTCCAGCGCTCGATTTACGGGCTGGTGCAAGCATCTCGGAGTTGGAATATTCGCTTTGATGAGGTGATCAAAGCGTTTGGCTTTATACAGACTTATGGAGAAGCCTGTATTTACAAGAAAGTGAGTGGGAGCTCTGTGGCATTTCTCATATTATATGTGGATGACATATTGCTGATGGGAAATGATATAGAATTCTTGGAAAATGTAAAGGCCTACTTGAATAAAAGTTTTTCAATGAAGGACCTTGGAGAAGCTGCTTACATATTAGGCATCAAAATCTATAGAGATAGATCGAGACGCCTCATAGGTCTTTCACAAAGTACATACCTTGACAAAATATTGAAGAAGTTCAATATGGATCAGTAAAAAAAAGGATTCTTGCCTGTTTTGCAAGGTATGAGATTGATTAAGACTCAGTCGCCGACCACGGCAGAAGATAGAGAAAAGATGAGTGTCATTCCCTATGCCTCGGCAATAGGTTCTATCATGTATGCCATGCTGTGTACCAGACCTGATGTGAACCTTGCCATAAGTTTGGTAGGGAGGTACCAAAGTGATCCCGGTATGGAACACTGGACAGCGGTCAAGAATATCCTGAAGTACCTGAAAAGGACTAAGGATATGTTTCTCGTTTATGGAGGTGACGAAGAGCTCATCGTAAAGGGTTACGTCGATGCTAGCTTCGACACAGATCTGGATGACTCTAAGTCACAAACCGGATACGTGTATATTTTGAATGGAGGGGCAGTCAGCTGGTGCAGTTGCAAGCAAAGCGTGGTGGCAGCATCTACATGTGAAGCGGAGTACATAGCTGCTTCTGAAGCAGCGCATGAAGGAGTCTGGATGAAGGAGTTCATCACCGACCTAGGAGTCATTCCAAGCGCGTCAAGCCCGATGACTCTCTTCTGTGAAAACACTGGTGCTATTGCTATAACCAAGGAGCCCAGGTTTCACAAGAAGACCAAGCACATCAAGCGCCGTTTCAACTCCATCCGGAATTATGTTCAGGATGGAGATATAGATATTTGTAAAGTGCATACGGATCTGAATGTCGCAGACCCGTTGACTAAACCTCTTTCACGAGCAAAACATGATCAACACCAGAACTCTATGGGTGTTCGATTCATCACAATGTAACTAGATTATTGACTCTAGTGCAAGTGGGAGACTGTTGGAGATATGCCCTAGAGGCAATAATAAAAGCATTATTATTATATCTCCTTGTTCATGATAATTGTCTGTTATTCATGCTTGAATTGTATTGTACGGAAACAGCGATACATGTGTGAATACACAGATCACAATGAGTCCCTGGTAGGCCTCTAGTAGCCAGCTCGTTGATCAACAGATGGTCACGGTTTCCTGACCATGGACATGAGATGTCGGTAATAACGGGATCACATCATTAGGAGAATGATGTGATGGACAAGACCCAAACTTGAGCATAACACGAGATCGTATAGTTCGTAATGCATAAGCTTTTCGGTGTCAAGTATTTATTCCTTAGACCATGAGGTTGTACAACTCCCGGATACCGTAGGAGTACTTTGGGTGTACCAACCGTCACAACGTAACTGGGTGGCTATAAAGGTACGCATCGGGTATCTCTGAAAGTGTCTGTTGAGTTGGTACGAACCGAGACTGGGATGTTGTCACTCCGTATGACAGAGAGGTACCTCTGGGCCCACTCGGTAATACATCATCATAATGAGCTCAATGTGACTAAGTAGTTAGTCACGGGATGATGGATTACGGATCGAGTAAAGAGACTTGCCATAACGAGATTGAACAAGGTATCGGGAATACCGACGATCGAATCTCGGGCAAGTACCGTACCGATGGACAAAGGGAATAACATACGGGATTGAGTGAATCCTTGACACAGTGGTTCATCCGATGAAGATCATCGAGGAACACGTGGGAACCAACATGGGTATCCAGATCCCGTTGTTGGTTATTGACCGGAGAGTGGTGTCGGTCATGTCTACGTGTCTCCCGAACCCGTAGGGTCTACACACTTAAGGTTCGGTAACGCCAGGGTCGTAGAGATTAAATGCACGTGGAAACCCGAAAGTTGTTCGGAGTTCCGGATGAGATCCCGGACATCACGAGGAGTTCCGGAATGGTCCGGAGGTAAAGTTTAATATATGAGAAGTCCAGTTTCGGCCAACGGGTGATCTCCGGGGGTCACCGGGAGCGTCCCGGGACCACCGGAGGGGCCCCGGGGGTCCACCGGGTGGGGCCACCCCTCCCGGTGGGGCCCCTAGGCCGCAAGGGGATGTGTCCAGCCCTCTGGGCTAGCGCACCACTAAGGGAGGCCCACCTCCCCTGCGTCTAGGGTTCAAACCCTAAAGGGGAGGGGGGCTCCACTTGCCTTGGGGGGCAAGGAACCCCCCTTGGCCGCCGCCCCCTTGCAGATTGGATCTGCAGGGGGTCCAGGCGCCCCCCTGGCCCCTATATATATGTGGGCGGGTGGAGAGGGCAGCCGCACCCCAAGCCCTGGCGCCTCTCCCCCTCCCGTCACACCTCCCAACTCCTTCGCAGGGCACTCGGCGTAGCCCTGCTGCAATTTCCACTGCATCCGTCATCACGCCGTCGTGCTGCCGGATCTCTGACGACTTCTCCTCCCCCCTTGTTGGATCAAGAAGGAGGTGACGTTGCTGCACCGTACGTGTGTTGAACGCGGAGGTGCCGTCCGTTCGGCGCTAGATCATCGGTGACGAAGAACGTGAAGAGTACGACTACTTCATCCTTGCTTCGTTGAAAGCTTCCGCACGCAATCTTCATAATGGTATGTAGATGCACTCTTAGTTGCTCGTTGCTAGATGTCTCCATAGTTGGATCTTGGTGAAGACGTAGAATTTTTTTGAATTATTCTACGTTCCCCAACACTATTAACATCCAAATTAGGAAAATTGGGATGTTACAAACCTACCCCCCTTAAGATGAATCTCGCCCTCGAGATTCAGGCTGGCTAGGAAATAGGTGTGGGTGCTCCTGCCTGAGATCTTCCTCTCGTTCCCAGGTAGCTTCTTCCTCTGTATGATGATCCCACTGAACCTTGCATAACTTAATTGTCTTGGTGCGAGTAACTCTCTCTGCTGTCTCCAGAATCTTAACAAGCTTCTCCTCATATGTCAAATCACTCTCCAACTGAATTGCATCTAGTGGCACTGTGTCCCTCAATGGAACATCCATCATCTCTGCGTGACACTTCTTCAACTGAGATACATGAAACACATTATGAACTCCAGACAAAGATTCTGGCAACTCCAGCTGATAAGCTACCTCTCCTCTACGCTCCAAGATCCTGTAAGGCCCCACGAAACATGGTGCTAACTTACCCTTAATTCCAAACCTCTTAATTCCACGAAGTGGTGAAACTCGAAGATATGCACGGTCTCCTACCTCATATGTCACCTCTTTGCGCTTTGCATCTGCATAACTCTTCTGTCTGGATTGGGCTATCTTCACGCCACCGACTAACATGATGACGAGGATGATTAAAATCCACCTGCATCGTAAAATTTGCTAGACGCCTAACCCCATGGTGGGCGCCAACTGTCAGGGTTACGATCCTCACAATGAGTACTAGGGGTATGAAAGAGGGGCAGAGCCTAACTACAGTGCAGGTGTAACACTTGGTGTTTAATGAGTTCATACCCCTCTCGGAGGAGGCAATAGCTCGACATCTCGTGCCTCGAGGCTTTGTTTTCTTGAGGGGTATGATTGCAGAGATTGCTTCACCCTTGTACAAGAGGAGCGGACCGCTTATATAGAGTACGTTGTTGCCCTGTCATTCCCACATCGCAAGGGTGGATTTAATGCCATAACTATGACAGTTACAAGTATAAAGGGCCACAACTACAACAGTTTCAGGTAACGGCTACCATGATTCTACTTTAAAGATGACTTAGGATTCCTCGATCGTTGCAGCTCCCACATCGCCCTTTCACCTCACTTGTCTGAGTGATGGTGCTCATGCTGACTGAAGGGTGGCCGTCCGAGTGCCATCGAGGTGCCTAAGTGGACCTCCTGAGGCTCACATCCGAATGCTCGTGTGGTCTTGAGACCCACCGATGATTATGCGGGGCCCTAGGTGCCCCCCAGATGATAGGCCCCTGACCCTACCTGTAGTAGGTGACCTTATCAGCCACCGTACCTCCGCACCTTCATGCCATCGGACGAAAATGGGGGACCCCCAACACCACTGGCTTGCAAACCCACTGGCCCAAGCACCATACCTCGCCGCCGGCCGCAGCCGATGGACCAGATTCGGCCGAGCCTGCAGCAGCCAGATCTAACACCTCGGGTCGCCGTCGCGTCGAGGCAGCCACGAGTAGCCGACAGAGCATCACCCGTGAGAGGAAGAGGACGTCGAGCCGGGCAGCCACCACGTCGACCAGAGACGTCGAGGATGAGCCTCCCACCACCACGGACTCACGCCGCAAGCCGAGGTCGTCGCACGCGCGGAGAGCCCCGCCGTCGCCATCCTCCGGTGAGGGCTTCACCTGGCGGACTCGTTCGGCGGCAGCGAGTGGGGAGCCGTGCTGTAGGGAGACGGCAGCGATGCAGGTATGGGTCCCCAAGCCGCCCCAGGGACGACGCGGGTTCATGTGCGTTTGTTTCTTTAAGTGGGGGAGATTTTCACTTCCCGGCCTCTGCCCCAACCAGGGATGCATACATCCATTTTAGTATGAGTACCAAGATAAACATGGTCCTCGAATTTTTTAAATGAGTATCAATATATTTTTGATGGGTGGTTCCATCATACACCAAGCTTGATCTTCAATAAATGGGAGGGGGAACCCCTGTGCATCACATGTTGATCCTGGGAATTGAACCCGGGTCGTTAGGCTGCACAAGCGCATGCCCAAACACTGAGCCAAGGTTCTCTTTGCACAATATGTGTTACCTGCATATATCTTCACATCATGTTTTCTTGGCCCTTAAAATGGACAACACACATATGCTCATCACTTAGCAGACAACTATAACCACGAATAATAATGTATAGAATAGGCACAAATGAGTTTTGCCGATCACCTACATCTCCCACGTCTAGGGGAAACTACTCATGCAATAGGGAAGAATCACCTAATGACATACATAATAATTCAAGAGAAATCATAACGATAATATTGTGGAGAGGTACAATGGCTACATCGGATGAGGAGTGTGCATATGAAAACCAAAGAGGGAGTAGGGTGAAGTGAAAGAAAAGTGGACCAAAAAAGGGATTTGACTGGGCCGGGGTGTCGGAGTCCTACGTGTTGATGGCCTGAACTTTCGTAAAGCCTTCCTCTCTGTTCGTCTCCAATTTGCAAAAAAACGAACGTCTGAACCAGTATGGTGTTAGATTGCAAATTGCGTACACAACTGGACGCCCTTTTAGGGTTGGAGATGCCTTTAATTATTGCCAGAGTGTGGGTGAAGGGAGCGGATCCATAGTGGTGTATTGATTTGGTGAATATGTGGACTCGTGTGCGTCACCTCAAAAGAGTTACCAGCAGTGTTGTATAGGATAGACACTGAGTCAAAGCTGGTTTGCTGCAGTTAAACTCCACCACCCTTTTGTTGATATTGATGCATATGTAGCTAGTTCTGATGTAAGTCTTGCTGGGTACATTTGTACTCACGTTTGCTTAATTTATGTTTTTGCACAAAGACTTTAGTCTCACTAGTGGTTCCGCGTGGACTTCGACGTTTAGCTTGTTACCTCAGCTACGATCTTGTACCCTTGGGAGGGTCTTGTAGATAGTCAGGATTCTCATCCTTTTCATTTGTAGTTGTCTGTACTCAGACATGTTATGCTTCCGTTGCTTGTATGCTATGTATGTTGGGTCATGAGACCCATGTTTATAATATCTGGCTCCTCGAAGCCTAATGAATAAATACTTTGATTCATAGAGTTTTGTTGTGATGCCATGTTGTATTTGCACATATCGAGCATATTGTATGTATGTTATTGAAATGCTTGATATGTGTGGAATCCGACACCTAATTGTTTGCCCTTGGTAGCCTATCTTATGGGGAAATGCCTCCTAGTGCTTCCACTCAGCCTTGGTAGCTTGCTACTGCTCCGGAACACATAGATTGACCGACATGTGTCCTTCCTTGCTCCTGTGTCTGTCCCCTCTGGGGAAATGTCACGCGGTGTATATCGGAGTCCTGTTAGCTTGCTACAGCCCGGCAACACTCGCTGCTGACCGACACGTGCATTGTTGGGTCATGTATGTTTGTCCCTGTAATTTAGTGCCACTTTTGGCGTATAATCAGTCATGTCAGCCCGAATTCTCTGTCATATGGATGCTAGCGACACTGTCATATACGTGAGCCAAAATGCGCAAACGGTCCCGGGCCAGGCAAGGTGGCACCCGTGGGGATACCGTGCGTGAGGCGCAAACTGATATGATGTGTTACATGATGGACCGGTGTGACTTAGGATCGGCCCCGACAGCTGCCTTGTATGTCTCGTCATAGTTCCGCTTTGGGCCCTACTACCCACTTGCGAGCATTTCTATCTATCGGGACAAGAAAAATAGTCTGGGACGAGCCCCGATGGTCGGTGGCAGGCACGCGAGAGCACGGGGTAACGAGGCCCGGTTCTGCACCCCATGTACTACTAGAAAAGTCATGAACCCTCGTGAGAGAGTTGGGTATCACTGTGCGCCTAGCTGTTTTCTCACAGCGCACTAGTTCATGCATGCATGCATGCATGCACTTCTGTCGAGCCCGTGGCTCGGTGCACGTTTGGCACACACCCATACGCATGCATTTCGTCCATCGTCTCACGTGTAGGTCGAGTGCTCAACACGAAAAAAATCTCCTCTACAATTTACAAAGTGTTAGAAGGCCACGTATTTTCAAAACCAAGGCACCATAGAGTGGATTCGTAGCCAAAGGCAACTATGCACATTAGCAAACGTAACATGAGCGGCCACGTCAGGCGTTACCCGCGTATCCGCCATGTGTTCCGGTCATCGAACCCTCAGGGGCTGGCCACCCGCAGCCACCGGCCACCATGACCACCTGCAAGCGGTCCGAGGCCGTCGGTAGAAGCGTGTAAATGATCAACGGTTATATCCTAACCAACATTGGCAAAAACGTGGACATCAAGCCTTGTTTGTTTTTCTTGAGAAGTTTAGTGCATATCCATTAAACAGAGCCAAACGTGGCATACCAGCAGAAACTACGAGAGAACCCGGGTCTCAACACTAAAGCAGAAAAGCCTTGTTGAGATTGTAGGGATGTGCATTTTTTGTTAGAACACAGTACATACACACACGTTTGAGAGTCAGTACGAAAGTCGTGAAGTGTCGGATCACCATGATACTATTGTCACATAACCGACCGTAACTTGTTTAAAGTCGAAGCTACGCCTCAACTAAAGTGAATCGATCCATGACAAGGTTTTCTCCCCAAGTACTTCATCCGTTCCTAAATATAAGTCTTTGGAGCGATTCCACTATAGACCACATACGGAGAAAAATGAGCGAATCTATACTTAAAATGCATCTATATACATCCGTACGTGGTTCATAGTGAAATCTATATAAAGACTTATATTTAGAAACGGAGGGAGTATATTACATGGTTGCATAGCTGGTTTGGTCCTTCAAGACTGTCATGCAGCGAGCGTGATGGATGATTTCTGATCGACCAAGAGCATGATCATCCATCTCCGAACGACCAACCATGTTGAACGCATGACTAAGGAAGCCGCATCAAACTCGTGACAAATTTTTTAAATCATGCAAAAAATAATATTTTTAAATATTTATTTTTGGATTTCGAGAAAGCACACCGGCCACAGATCGTCCAATGAAAGCATTCCTCGCGGATCGCTGGCGTGGCGTGCTCGTCTCGGCGTGTCACATCACTCGGGCCCAGCATAATAAATCACCCCGGCCCCACTTGTAATTGGCTTTGTGGGTACCTGACCATGTGCTCGAGCATGCATAGCACCCACCAGCAACTTAGCTGTCACAATTGTAGTTTAGTACGTGTTGTGGATGGAAAGATTTCAATTTGGTGCTAGTAGGAGTATTTTAGTGGTGCATGCGCCATGCACAAGGAAAGGGTCAAGAGATTTGGTATTTAAAAGGGTTATTTCCTGCTAAAAAAGAGGCGTTTAATACTTGCCCGAACACAAATCACGGCACGATAATAGGGAGGAGCGGTTGGTGGGCGTTGGGTCTCTGTCCACCGTTGCCTCGCCTATATAAGCTGTGGTCTCTTACCCCCCATTGAGCCTCTGTCCCGTACACGCCTCTTGTTCCTCCTCCCTCCATGGCCAGCCAAACAACCCCTCTTGTTCCTCCTCCCTCAATGGCCAGCCAAACAACCCCTCTTGTTCCTCCTCCTCTTCGGCCTAGTCGAGTTCCCCCTCCTCCTCCTCCAAGTTAGCCAAAATCCTCCTCCTCCTCCTCCTCCAAGTTAGCCAAAATCAATCTTCACAATAGCCTTGTGCACAAGGGAGGAGCCGAAATCAATCTTCACAATAGCTGCAATATTTTCTCCCTTGTGCACAAGGGAGGAACCGGCCGTGTGGTCGACTTCTCTCTTGTCCGCAAAGAGAGAAAATAATCCTATATGGCATCGTAAAGGCAAGAAGGATTATACTCTATATTGCATCCTCACGGTAAAGAGAGAATATGTGCATAGTATGCATCCGAGATTATTTCTCTTGTTTTTATTGTTCGTGTTCTGAAACCTTTCTTCAAACGCAGGCGGAGGAAACAAAGGTTATCATCAAAAAAACAAAAAAAGATGAGGAAACAAAGCAATCTCTCCGTCCAGCAGCAGCGATGGCCCCAAACCAGCCGCACCTCCTCGGCCTGGGCCAACACGCGCCCGCGCCGCTTGCGAGCCCAGCTCGCCTCGCGTCCTCGGCCTGGGCCAACCCGCGCCCGCGCCGCTTGCGAGCCCAGCTCGCCTCTCGGCCTCGGCCTGACCAACCCGCGCCGCTTGCTAGCACAGCTCGCCTCGCGTCCTTGGCCTGGCCCAACCCGCGCCGCTTGCGAGCCCAGCTCGCCTCGCGTCCTCGGCCTGGGCCAACCCGCGCCGCTTGCGAGCCCAGCTCGCCTCGCGTCCTCGGCCTGGGCCAACCCGCGCCGCTTGCAAGCCCGCCACTCTCAACCACGGCCGCCTGCCTTGTGACCTAGAAACCTGCCTATAAAAGCGGCCATTCTCCCCCCGCGCCCCCTCCCCTCCTCCCCTCTTCCGCAGCCGCCGCCGACGCGCCTTCCTCATCCCCATCTCGTCGCCGACGACCCCCGCCTCTTCCTCTCCGTCAGCCTCGAAGGTGAGTCACGCCCAGATCCCTGTCCTGCAGCGCCTAGCTAGATCACCGTTCCTGTAGCATTTCGCGCCTCACGTAGATCCCGGTGTAGCCGTCCACGCGATCTTCCACGGGTAGATCCTGTAGATGCGGTACTCCACCTCCACGGGTCGATTTGATGTTCTCACAGGTAGATCCTGTAGATGCGGTCCTCCACGGGTCGATTTGATGTTCTCGTTCACGGTCCACGCGATCTTCCACGGGTAGATCCTGTAGATGCGGTCCTCCCCTGGTCGATTTGATGTTCTCGTCCACGCGATACTGTCGATGCGGTTTTCCAGACGTAGATCCTGGTGTAGCCGTCCACGCGGTCCTGTAGATGCGGTCTTCAAGGTGATGGATATGATATTCTCGTTCACGCGGTCCTGTAGATGCGGTCTTCAAGGTGATGATATGATATTCTCGTTCACGCGTCCTGTAGATGCTGTTTTCCAGGTCGGATTAGATGTGGTCTCGGATCTTGTCAGATGTGTAGTTAGGTTAGTTGTGTTTGATTCTCCTTTGCTTGTGCTCATCCCGAACTGTTGTGGCCTTGTCTTGCATTTGAACCGGTTGCTCGGATGTGAATCTCATTACTTTTCGCTCTCCACTGATTCAGGTTTGGAACAATGGTTTGCCCGATGCTGATGCGGTTACTTGACCCGGTTTTTCTGCGTGAAGGCAGGGACCTCTACATAAAAGGATATGAAATTGAAGGTAGTTTGGTGGTTGTTAAAAGCACTGTTTCATTTGATTTGTCCTCTGAATGCAGTTTAACATCAAATATTTGTTCATTTTGTAGGTCTGCGCACGCGGTTTCTCATTTGGCGGGAGAGATACCTGGATATGATTAACCGTACAGAGGTACGCAACGGGATGAACTCTGCAATTTTCACTTTGTTTGCTGTGCGGTCTGACAATATTTGCCCTGCAGGTCAAGGTCTCGTACCAGCTGCCAGAGGGATTGAATGTTGATCTCACCAACAATAGATCCTGGTAATTAAAATTTTATCCCTCAAGTGTTCATGAAAAATCTACTGGTATATCTTGTAATTGTCTTGGTGATATGAAGTCGAATCATTATCTCAAAATGTTAACTAGCAGTTGAACTTTATGTATAGTTTCCCAGTGTTTGGTGTGATGTCTCTACAAAACCTTTTGGAGATTGTCAGTATTGAACTCCAAGGCACCGGTGTCCGTCCAGTAGCATTCAGTGTTGAAGGAAATGTCATGCCTGCAAGTATGTAGTTTTGACCAATTTCTTTCCATTTCTTCTTGTAGTCTCTTTTTTAAGCTAATGAGATTCATTTTTTATGTGTTTAGCTTGTCTCTTTTCGTTCATCAACAAGCTGCATACCTGCAAGGATGGATTTATCTCGGTTGCTTGCATGACAGGTATGCTTCTGTCCTGATGAAGCTGTCATTTGGATGCTATTTTCATGTTTTTTAATTTTTTCTTTACTGACCTATTCCTTATATATACATGACAGAGAGCTTTGAGGAGGAGGTTGAGGATCAAGCTGTTGAGGAGGAACTCGAGGATGAAGCTGTTGATGGTCTCCTCTGAACTTCGACAACTCTGGTAACTTTATTTTTACTTCGTAATTATGCTGTTAACTTTTAAGTCTAGTCTTTATGATTTGTCAAGCTGAGCTGTAAATATTTTACCCTTCAAACTCTGCATTGGGAATTATGCCTTAGTAATTATGCTGTTAACTTTAGGTCCATTGTTTATGGTCTTGTGTCTTGATTTGATGTTTTTTAATCTGATATGACAATACACTTGAAATGGAATAATTTCTTTGGAGATTTTTTTAAAGTGCAATACTGTAACATAGAAAATTATACCATGTATTCACGCACACATTGAATCCTCTGCTGGGACTTCTGATTTACAACATTTTCTACTTAACTTTTAACAAAATTGTTGATGGATTGAATACACATTGGAATTGGGAAATTTTATGTGTTATAATCATAAAGCCTATTTATTATGCTCATTTATCCTCAAGTCCACTATCTATGTACATGCAATTTGTATGACTATCTTGTGCTCTAACTCATGCTTATTATCTTTTCAGGATTTGGATCGAGGCAAGAAGGTGTTATTGAGTCAGGATGCAATATCTGCTAAGTTTCGATAATGTTATTTGGTACCTTGATGTATAGATTACATTTTGGGTGTTATGTTTTGTATTAGTGAGATTATTTCTCGGATGATGCAATGTTTTGCAACGGAGAGTGATCTGGATGATGCAATGTTGAGCAATTTACAACATTGCTTTGTGTCCTTTTTGTTGTGACTGCCTTTTTGTTGAGCAATTTATAACCTTGCAGATTTTTCAGTTTCTATGTAGATGCTAGATCAGTTATGTTGCAAGTTGTATGTGTTGTGCTTATACATGTTGCATAGATGTTCCAAATACGGTGGATTGAGCAGTCAATTGTTTAAGCTGTTGTCTGTCCGTTGATTAGCCCTGTGGCTTAAATTTATGGGATGATCACTCAGTTTGAATATTATACTTTTGGATGTTCTGGAACATGAACACACAATGCTTGTGATGTATGGGTTCACTTGTTTGCAAGTTGTATGTGTTTAGACGGTGCTGAGGTGCATGTTGCATAGATGTTCCAAATACGGTGGATTGAGCAGTCAATTGTTTAAGCTGCTGTCTGTCCGTTGATTAGCCCTGTGGCTTAAATTTATGGGATGATCTGGAACATGAACACACAATGCTTGTGATGTATGGGTTCACTTGTTTGATTACTGATTCACATTTGATCTGCCTGAAGTAATGATTGATTTATGGAATCACATTTGATTTGACTGAAGTCATGAACACACAATGCTTGTGATGTATGGGTTCACTTGTGATGTATGGGTTCACTTGTTTGATTACTGATTCACATTTGATCTGACTGAAGTAATGATTGATTTATGGAATCACATTTGATTTGACTGAAATGTGAGTTGATGTTTCTCTATCGATTTTCCTCTTTGTAAAATGCTATTTCACTTTTGTAAGTCATTTCAGACAATTCAAAATGGGCTGTTCACTTTTGTAAGTCATTTCAGATAATTCAAAATGGGCTGTTTTATACATTGTCTGAAATGTCTTCAAGGTCTTATGAAAATGAACAGAGGGAGTACAAAATTCTGCTGCTGCGAAATCTACAAGCTAGCGCCCATTCCGCAAATCCAAGTAAAAGTCTTGAAATCCTATGTGACACAAGATGACATTTTAGCAGGGCAAAGGCTGATGCTTCATGTTGCCAACTAGTGGGCACACATTCCCACCCCTCCTGCAGCTGGTATGTGGAGCAGAAGCAAAATAGCGAATGAGTATATACCTAAATGAAACAACTAGTATCTGGAACCTTTGTGGCCCAGATATTCCTTGTGTTTTGAATCAAAGGAATGAATCGATCATCTTGTGGAACCTTTGTGGCCCAGATATTCTTCACTCCAGACCAATGACGTTTAGTGGGAGCTGCGCTATGTCTAGCAAGTAGATTTACTGCAAATGCAATATCAGGTCTTGTGCAATTTGTAAGATACATAAGCGCTCCAATGGCACTGAGGTATGGAACTCCAGGTCCCAATACCTCTTCTCCATCATCCCTCGGTCTGAACGAATCTTTCTCTACGTCTAGAGATCGAACCACCATAGGAGTTTTAGATGGATAGGATTTGTCCATATTGATTTTTTCCAATATTTTCTGGATATAGGCAGCTTGGTGTACCATGATTCCTGAGGGAAGGTGCTCAAGTTGAATACCTAAGCAAAATTTGGTTTTACCCAAATCCTTCATCTCAAATTCCATCTTTAGGTGATTGCGTGCTTCATCAATGTCTGGTGTGCTGCCAATGATGTTGAGATCATCAACATACACAGAAATGATGCAAAATCCTGTAGAGGACTTCTTGATGAAAACACATGGGCAATCAGCACTATTGGAGTAACCTTTCTGAAGAAGGAACTCACTGAGTTGGTTGTACCACATCCGTCCCGACTGCCTTAAGCCATATAATGACTTATTCAGCTTTACACAATACATGTTGCGTTTTGCATTTTTATTCGGGACAGAGATTCCATCAGGAACCTCCATATATATGTCAGAATCTAGTGACCCGTAAAGATATGCGGTCACGACATCCATCAACTGCATAGATAGATGATTTTGCACTGCCAAAGATATAAGATATCGGAAAGTGGTTGCACTCATTACTGGAGAGTACGTTTCAGTGAAATCAATGCCGGGTTTCTGCGTGAAACCTTGTGCTACGAGCCTTGCTTTGTATCTCACCACCTCATTGTTCTCATTCCGTTTCCGGAGAAAAACCCATTTGAATCCCACAGGGAAAACACTGGGAGGTGTCGGCATTGCTTCAGTGAATACCTTTTGTTAAGCGAGGCAATTTCTGCTTGGATTGCATCCTTCCATTTAGGCCAGTCGGAGCGCTTTTGGCACTCTACGATAGACCTTGGATCATGATCGGTGAGAAGGGTATCTGCAATCTTTTCAGCAAAATATATGTCGACAGTCGTAGTCTTACGGTCAAATGATTCTCCAGAATCAACATAGTTGCTAGAAATTTCCTGCACCCCTAGTGACTCTTCGTGATTTCCCAATACGATTGAGTCGGGGTGTTCCGATGTCCCAGCTAGTGTGTGCAAGCTGGAGCTGGGTTGTGGAGGTTGCCCTTCCACTGGGTGTATACTACCCATCAGGTGTTTGTCAACGTTGAGCTGACTTGCATTTACCGTCTTTGAGGAATTTCTCCTCTCTCTCCTTTGCTGCTTGCGAGAAGCAGGATCCGGGCCAGATGCCATACTACTCCCCCTCTTCTTGGGAACGGGGAGTTGAGTGGTTTTAGTTGGTACCTCCACTCTTTCAGGCGCGTTTCTGGCTGGATTCAAGGATTTAGTTACACCTTTTAGACCAGTAAATGAATCTGGCAGATTATTTGCAAGATGTTGCAAATTAATGATCTTCCGAACTTGAAGTTAGGTCTCTTGGGTACGTGGATCAGAGGATGAAATGGCATGAGCATTTCAATCAATTTCCGGGCATTCTTTCTGGTTCTTGAAACCTCCCCCTAATGCCGGAAAATGTTCCTCGTTAAATATACAATCAGCGTGACGGGCTGTGAACAGATCCCCAGTTAGGGGTTCCAGGTACTTGATAATCGACGGCGATTTGTACCCCACATAGATCCCCAATTTCCTGTGTGGGCCCATAGATGTCCGCTGGGGTGGTGAGATCGGGATGTATGCAGCACATCCGAACTTACGCAGATGGGAAATACTTGGAGGATTTCCACGTATCAATTCCAGAGGGAAAGAACTGTGATATGCAGTTGGCCTCAATTGTATCAAGTCAGCAGCGTGTAAGACGGCATGACCCCAACAAGAGGTTGGCAAGTTGCAATTCGTCAACAAAGGTCTTGCAATGAGTTTAATCCTCTTAATCAATGCTTCAGCCAAACCATTTTGTGTATGGACATACGGAACAGAGTGCTGAACTTCAATCCCCAAAGCCATGCAATAATCATTGAAAGCATGTGAGGAGAATTCTGCAGCATTGTCCATTCAAATTGTCTTAATTCGACTTTCAGGATAATGGGCTTGCAACTTAATGACTTGCCTCATTATCTCGGCAAATGCATGGTTCCGTGTGGATAGAAGACACACGTGTGACCATCGTGTAGATGCGTCAATCAGAACCATGAAATACCTGAAAGGTTCAGATAATGGCTGGATGGGACCACAAATGTCTCCTTGAATACGTTCAAGGAACTGAAGTGGTTCAGCTTGTATTTTGAGATGCGAGGGCCTCAAAATTAGCTTTCCCGTGGCACAAGATGTGCACACAAAATCAAAAGATTGAGGGAATTTTGACTCAAGCAAATTATGACCAATGGAATTGCTGGTAATTTTTCTCATCATCCCGATTCCGGGATGGCCTAGGCGATCATGCCAGGTTTGGAATGCATTAACATTCTGAAAAATTACTTTGTATGCAACATGTTCTACGGGTTTGATGTACGTATAGTACAAACCGGACGATAGAGAAGGAATTTTCTCATGTACCTTTTTGCCATATTCGTGATCTTTGGTAAAGAGTAGATACTCCTCTTTGTTGTCTTCATGGGTTTCAATGTGAAAACCATTTTTACGGATATCTCGATAACTGACCAGGGTACGTGAAGAATTGGGATACAGTAAAGCATCCTCAATTGTCACATGTGTACCACTTGGGAGGGTGAAGATGGCACGTCCAGTACCAACAATCACAGTATCGCGTCCAGCGATAGTAAGAATATCTCCATTTGTCTTTTTCAGAGTTTGGAAGTATTTCATCTCCCTCAGTATGGAGTTTGTGGCACCACTGTCCACAAGGCATAATTCCTCATCCATCGGATTGTCCCCGTAGAGAACTATATGTAAGGGCATATTTCTCCCTAATAGTTTTGGTGATTGATGACAATACTCTTGCGGACTGATCGTGTGCTCTAAGCTCATACAGGTATATCTCCCTTATGGCACAAGACGATTGCTTGCCCCTCGGATTCTATGAAGGACGGTGTTTTCTTTTTTGCTCCCTGTAGGTGGCATTTAGTAATAGGAAAGCCGTACTATTAAGAGGGGGTCCGCGTCGGAAAGGTTTGGGTAGAATCAACACGTACACATCTTTCTCCCACACTTCCTTTCCTTGCTTCTCTGGAGGTCCAACCGGTTTTCTTTCGTTGAGGCAATTCTGTGGCTTCTGTACTGATCATCTGCCAAGCATGCGGTAGTACCGCTCTGCCAAGCGGTAGTACCGCGCAGGTACACGGTAGTACCGCTTGCCGACACAGTAGTACCGCTCCCGCGGTAGTACTGCGTCCCCATGCGGTAGTACCGTGTATCTGGCCCAGGCGCTGAGTCTAAGTATAAGAAGTGGATGCGGAAGTAATTTTTTACTTCCGCATACCACGTGGTAGTACCGCTTAGCTTAAGCGGTAGTACCGTGTCGCATTTTGCTACTTCCGTTTTCCCCTGCGGATGTAGCCACGGATGTAATTTATTTCATCCGTGGTTGTATCAGGTCTCAAACTTTTGCCTTTGCGGTAGTACCGCTTCCCAAGCGGTAGTACCGCTCAGCCAGCGGTAGTACCGTGCATGAGTTGCGGTACTACCGCTCTCTGCGGGCTGAAACCTCAAATAACGGTTGGATTTGTCCCCCCACTATATATAGGGGGTCTTCTTCTCCAAGAAGACTTACCTCTTCCCCCACTACTCCATTGTTGCTCCAAAAGCTCCATTTCCGCCCGATCTCTCTCTCTAGCCAATCAAACTTGTTGATTTGCTCGGGATTGCTTGAGGAGGCATCGATCTACACTTCCACCAAGAGATATTTGATTCTCCCCACTAATCCCTTGCGGATCTTGTTACTCTTGGGTGTTTGAGCACCCTAGATGGTTGAGGTCACCTCGAAGCCATATTCCATTGTGGTGAAGCTTCGTGGTTTGTTGGGAGCCTCCAAGTTGTGGAGATTGCCCCAACCTTGTTTGTAAAGGTTCGGTTGTCGTCTTCAAGGGCACCACTAGTGGAATCACGGCACCTTGCATCGTGTGAGGGCGTGAGGAGAATACGGTGGCCCTAGTGGCTTCTTGGGGAGCATTGTGCCTCCACACCGCTCCAACGGAGACGTACTTCCCCTCAAAGGGAAGGAACTTCGGAAACACATCCTCGTCTCCTTCGGTTCTACTTGTGGTTATTTCTTACCTTTACTCTTGCATGCTTTACTTGTTTAATTCCTATAGCATGCTTGTGTAGTTGTTGTGCTTATTTACATTAGTTGTCTTCTTAGTAGATTATCTAGACAACTTATTTTGTCGCCTAATTTTAAGTGGTTAAGAAAAGCTAAAAATTGTTAGTTGCCTATTCACCCCCCTCCTCTAGTCAACCATATCGATCCTTTCAATTGGTATCAGAGCCTCGTCTCTTTTTAAGGACTTTACCGTCCGAAGAGTATGGTTGACAACGTAGTCGAGACGGAGGACCATTCCGATGGAAATCCGTCCTTGCCTACGGTAGATGGGGGAGCCTTGGTCACTCGTGAGGAGTTCAATGTGGCCTTGACCACATTGAAAGAATCACTAGCGAGCGAGGTCAAGGGCATGTTTAAAGAAATGTTTGAGGGGCTTAAATTATCCACCTCACCGTTGGAAGTGGGTCGTCCCGCTACCAACGTGTCAGAGGCTAATCCCGACAAGGGAGAAGCTAGTAGTGAGCAAGCCCCGGTCACTAAGCATGGTAGTGGGAAATTTGCCCAATCTCCTCCGCCTACTCACTATGGAGGACCCGTCCCCACACCACATTTAAATTCCGTCGGGCCCCCTCCGAAGTTCGTTAAAAATACTGATTTTGCTACTTGGGTGTTTCGTTTCAAACGTCATATTAATCATTGTTCCACTAACCTCTGGAGAATCATTGAGCAAGGTTTTTATCCGTATGATCCCGACAACATGACTCCAAGAGAAACTGCCGATCATCAGTTCAACGAGTCCGCACTTTGCATTCTTCAAGACTCAATCCCTCCTGAAGACATTGCTCATCTTCGTCCATTCAATGTGGCCAAGGAAGCATGGGAGCATGTTGGCACAATGTACAAGGGAAGCACAAGCATTCAACGCTCCAACTATGAAGTGGTGCAAGATGAAGCTGATGAGTTTGCAATGATCGAGGATGAAGATCCTCGTGAACTTTATCGAAGATTAACTATTCTTGCAGTGTCTCTACGAGATCATGGCAGTAAGGATACGGATGACAATTGGATCAAGCGCAAGTTCCTCAAGGCCATGATGCCCTATCACAAGGCCATGTCCTCTGTGATTCGTCAGAGACCGGACTTCCACACTTTATCCTCAAACGAAGTGTTGGATGAATTTGTTGCCATGAGGATCCTTGACGTTACCGCCGACAATGCGGTCCTAAGAGCTCAACGATCCAAGAAGCCTAATCTTGCTCTGAAGGCCAAGGCTTGTGTGGAAGAGGAGGAAGTTGAAGATGATGATGAGTGCTGCCCTGAGGACACCAAATATGCCTATCACGAGCACATGGCTCTTGCTTCTAGGCAATTCTGGGGCAAGAAGAACTCAAGGTCCAACTTCAACAGGAACAACTCCAGTGGGAACAAAGGGAAGCAACGAGTGAGGACATGCTTCAACTGTGGAAATGTAAGCCACTTCGTTGCGGATTGCCCATATGAGAAGAGAGAAGACTTTGGAGGCAAGCTTATTCGGAAGGACAAGTCAAAGTCCTATCCCAACAAGAACAGCTTCATCAAGAAGACTCCTCCGAAAGTGTTGGTGGCTCAAGAAGAATATGTGGAGGATGATGACAATGATGAAGAGGATGAGGTGACCACTATGGCACAATTGCAATTGCTACCACTCCGCACTCATCTCTCTTCAACTCACCCAACGAGAACATCACCGCCAAGTGTCTTATGGCCAAGGCCACCAACAAGGTAACCCCGATCATCAATTCCACTATCTCTTCTAACCCCTCATTAACTAATTGTATTGATGAGGGTGAGGGTAGTAAGGAGGGAGAAAATGAATTTGATGTGTTCATAAAAAATCTCAAGGGCAAATCCAAGAAGCATGTGGTTGCTCTCTTGGAACAACTCGGTGAGGCCAATGACATTATTGAGGCTCACGAGGAAACCATCACTAAAATGGAAGGGCATAGTCGAGACTATGCCAATGAGATATCGGATCTCTCTAACGCCCTAGAGGAGGAGCGTGGTCTTCGTTTGGCTCTTGAGGAGTCACACAACGATGATCATGCTAAATTAAAGAAAGATCTTGATCATGCTCTAGTTGTCTCTCGTGTCCTTAACTCTGAGAAGGCAAAACTTGCGGTTGACCATGCTAAACTCAAAGAGGAGTTTGACATACTTGACAAGGCTCACAAGGCCTTGAAAGGAATGCATGCTACTCTCAAGGAGTCTCATGATCAACTCCAAGTTTCGCTAACCAAGGAAAAGGCTATCTTTCCTCGCATGGTTTTAATTGATAATGCAAATGCTACTAACCCATGTTGTGAGCATGTGCATCTTGTTGAAGAGAATGCCGAATTGAAGAAGCAACTTGAGAAAGGCCTTGTGACTTGCATACAAGGTGAGAAGAACCTCAACGCCCTTTTGAGCAATCAAAAGGAAGTTGTGGCAAAGGAAGGAATTGGGTTTGCTCCTAAGCCCAACAAGAAGAAGAATGACAAGACAAAGCAACCACCCCCTCTCCGACAATCCTTTGTGAAAGAAGGAGAGGGCACGTCAACCATGAAGAAAAGTGGTGGTGTCAAGAAAAACTCCACCACACCCTCAAACATGGCCGGCAATTTTAATCCGTCATATGTTTTATGCCGCGCTAGTGATGGCCATGTGTTTGCTAAATTTGTTGGTTCTTCTTATGAGTACATTGAATGGTCCATTTGGGTTCCTAAGACCCTTGTCACTAACCTCAAAGGACCCATTACCAAATGGGTACCTAAATCCAAGCATTGATCTATTGTAGGGGTTTGCTTCCGGTGGGGGATCATGGTTGCTCGATAGTGGAGCCACAAATCATATGACCGGAAGCAAAGACTTGGTGATGGACGTGCATCTCGGTTCATCTATGGCCACCAACGTCGAATGGGGTGATGCTTCATCTTCTAAGGTATTGGGTCTTGGCAAGGTGGTTGTCTCTCATGATCTCACGATCGAGAAAGTCATGCTTGTTGAGTCCCTTGCATACAATTTACTTTCTGTTCGCCAACTTGCACTCATGGGCTTTGCTACATTCTTTGATATTGATTCTGTGGCCCTCTTGTGGAGCAAGACTCTTAAAGTAGCCTACGTTGGGCATGTCGAGAACGGTCTTTATGTGGTTAACTTCTCGAAGCAACCCACTAAGGTCGCGACATGCCTAATGGCTAAAGTTGATGTGGGATGGCTTTGGCATCGCCGTTTGGCCCACGTCAATATGAGATCTTTGCAAAGTCTTCTCAAGGGGGACCATGTCCGAGGACTAACAAATGTTAGCTTTGCCAAAGATCGTGCTTGCAGGGCGTGCATTGAAGGAAAATTACATGAGAAGGCTCACCCTCCCACGACTATCATCTATTCAAAGAGACCTCTAGAGCTCCTCCACATGGATCTCTTTGGGCCACCCACTTTTGATAGTCTTGGGGGTAGGAAATATTGCTTGGTGATTGTGGATGATTACTCAAGATATACCTGGGTATACTTCTTCAAGAAGAAGAGTGAGACCCAACAAACCGTCATCAACTTTGCAAATGAAGCTCAACGACAACATGAAGCAAAGATTTTGATGATCAGAAGTGACAATGGCACCGAGTTCAAGAACTACACCTTGGATGAGTTTCTTGGTGATGAGGGGATCAAACATCAATATGCCGCCCCGTATACCCCTCAGCAAAACGGTGTTGCGGAGAGAAAGAACCGAACCTTAATAGATGCTGCAAGAACCATGATGGCTGAATTCAACTCTCCATACAACTTTTGGGCCGAAGCCATCAACACCGCTTGCCATGCATCAAATCGTCTCTATCTTCGCAAAGGCTTGAACAAAACTCCGTATGAGATTCTTACCGGTAACAAGCCCAATCTCAAGTACTTCCGGGTGTTAGGGTGTAAGTGTTTCATTCTTAAGAAAGGTGTTCGGTTGTCTAAATTTGAATCTAGAGCTCATGAGGGCATATTTGTTGGTTATGCTACAAACTCTCATGCTTACCGTGTCCTCAACAAGTCCACCGGACTCATAGAGGAGACGAGTAACGTAGAGTTTGATGAAAATAACGGCTCCCAAGTGGAGCAAAGTGGTACTTGTGATACAGGTGATGAAATTCCTCCTCAAGCCATAAGAAGAATGGGTGTTGGATATATCCTACCCGTTGAGGAACCCCTTGTGGCCGAAGGAGAAGGACAATGTTCCACTCAAGTGGAACCATCACCAACCCAAGACCCACAAGCTTCCGAAGAACAAAGTGAAGGCCCTCAACCTGATGAACAAGGCCAAGTGCAAGATCAACCTCAAGTTGGTGAAGAACCACCAATTGATGCACAAGGCGAAGTTCAAATTCCCGAGCAAGATCAATGTCAAGAGGAAGCTCAAGATCACGATCTTGCTCATGATGACGCTCCAGATGATCAACTCAATGCTCCTCAGTTATCACTTGAAGAGCAATTAGAGCGTCGCGCTGCAAAAGTTGCCTCCAGGCTTGCTTCTAACGAGCATCACATCGAGAACATTTTAGGAAGCATCAAAAGGGGGGTAAGCACTCGTAGACAATTAGCAAACTATTGTGCTCATCAAGCTTTTGTCTCCTTTGTTGAACCTAAGAAGGTCTATGAGGCGCTCGAAGACCCTGACTGGCTCAATGCCATGCATGAAGAACTCAATAACTTCGAGCGCAACAAAGTGTGGCGTCTGGTGCCAAGACCAAAGGAGAACCATAATGTCATTGGAACCAAATGGATCTTTAAGAGCAAGCAAGATGCCCATGGCATTGTCATCCGCAACAAGGCACGTCTGGTGGCTCAAGGCTACTCCCAAGTCGAGGGTATCGACTACGGTGAAACCTTTGCCCCCGTTGCTCGTCTTGAATCCATTCGTTTGTTGCTTGCTTATGCTTCCCATCATAATTTTAAATTGCAACAAATGGATGTGAAAAGTGCATTTCTTAATGGTCCCATTAATGAGTTGGTGTATGTTAAACAACCCCCAGGGTTCGAGGATCCTAAGTTCCCCAATCATGTGTATCAACTTGATAAGGCACTCTATGGCCTTAAATAAGCCCCACGAGCGTGGTATGAGCACCTTACCGAGTTGTTACAAGATCGTGGGTTTGAAATTGGGAAAATCGACCCCACTCTTTTTACTAAGAAGGTCAAAGGGGAGTTGTTTGTATGCCAACTATATGTGGATGATATTATCTTTGGTTCCCCTAACAAAGCTTTCAATGAAGAGTTCGCCGCACTCATGACCACACATTTTGAGATGTCCATGATGGGAGAGTTGAAGTACTTCCTTGGATTTGAGATCAAACAACGAAGAGAAGGCATCTTCATCAAACAATCCAAGTATACTCAAGACATGCTCAAGAGGTTCAACCTTAGTGATGTCAAGCCGGCTACTACTCCAATGCCAACCAAATGCCAACTTGACATTGATCCCAATGGTAAAGCGGTGGATCAAAAGGTATATCGCTCTATGATCGGATCCTTGCTTTATCTTTGTGCATCTAGACCGGATATTATGTTGAGTGTGGGAATTTGTGCACGGTTTCAAGCCTCACCTAAGGAAAGTCACTTCGTGTCTGTCAAGCGAATCTTTCGATATTTGGCTCATACCCCAAACTTTGGCTTATGGTACCCAAGAGGAGCAAATTTCAACCTTGTTGGTTTCTCTGATTCTGACTGGGCGGGAGACAAAGTGGATAGGAAGTCCACCTCGGGAGGGTGCCAATTTCTTGGTTGCTCTCTTGTTAGTTGGTCTTCCAAAAAGCAAAGTTGTGTATCTCTCTCGTCCACTGAAGCGGAATATGTGGCCGCTGGCAGTTGCTGTGCTCAACTCTTATGGATGAGGCAAACTTTGAAGGATTACGGTGTCACTTGTGACAAAGTGCCTCTTTGGTGTGACAATGAAAGTGCCATCAAGATTTCTCTCAACCCGGTGCTTCACTTCAAGACAAAGCATATTGAGATTCGGTATCACTTCATCCGGGATCACATAAGGCAAGGAGAGATCGAGCTTCACTACGTCAACACTCATGATAACCTTGCAGATATCTTCACGAAGCCACTGGATGAAGCAAGATTTCGCGAGTTAAGGCATGAGCTTAATATCATCGATTTGAGCAATGTGGTTTGACTCTGTGCACACACACCCCTCACACTCAATATAGCTATCTTGTCTAGATGTAGGCATGGACATAGGGGGAGTATTGTTCTCTCAATGAACTGTTACTCCCCCCATTATGCATAAACTGACCAAGTCTTTATCATTTGCCATACATAGTTGGTTTAAATGCTTCAAGTCGAGTATTGACCATGGGCCCAAGGATAATTCTTCGCGGTGCCATATCTATAAACTCAAACATAGGTGGCCTCGGCCACCGCCCTCCTCTGAGGAGTTGTGTTGTTCACTTTGCTTGTGCGTGCGTTTGTTTTTCTCTCGTCTTTTGCTTAAAGCCTCTTGTCAACGTGCATGTTCTTGGAGGAGCGGTACTACCGTGCTAGTTTACGGTACTACCGCAAAGGGGTTACGGTACTACCGCTTGACCGGCACGGCAGTAATTCTTTACTGCCGCTGGTAGAGCTGTACTACCGCTTGGCGAGCGGTACTACCGCGCAAGCGGTACTACCGCGATGCCCGCGGTACTACCGCACATATCAGAACGTGTGAGGGTTATAAGCAGGCAGGGGGAGTTCCATCTCCCCCATACCCATTCACTCCTAACCCCCACGTCGTCCCTATCTCTCTCTCTCTCAAGAACGCCGCCGGAGGACCTCGCCGGATCTCCTCCCTCGGCCACTCGTTTCACTTTCCGACCGGTGGGATCATTCCCCACCACGTCCTCTTGCCATGGATGCAGGTTTCTCCCCTTTTCCCCTCTTCTTTTTGCCTTGCCTAAGTTTTTAGGGTTAGGGGAGATGCTTAGTGCTTTCTTGTGTTCTTCGTAATCTTATCCATGGATGCTTAGGTTGTGGGAGAGTGTTTGTGATCAGGAAATATGCTTAGAGTTGTTGCTACGAAGTTACTGATCAGCCGTAGTACCGTGTGAAGATCTTGTTGGTAGTTTCTAGATCTTTTCTTCTCAGATCTGTTTCGTGCGGTACTACCGCTGGAGAACCGCGGTACTACCGCACGGTGTAATCCAGATCCGATCTGACCTGAGCGGTACTACCGCTCGAGCGGAAGTAAAATCTTAATACTGCTTGCCGAGCGGTACTACCGCGACCCGATGCGGTACTACCGCTCCGCATGCAGCACTAATATTTTAGTTCCGCTCCCTCGGGCGGAAGTAAAATTTTAGTACTGCTTGCCAAGCGGTACTACCGCGTCCCGATGCGGTACTACCGCTCCGCATGCAGTACTAATATTTTAGTTCCGCCCCCTCGGGCGGAAGTAAAATTTTAGTACTGCTTGCCGAGCGGTACTACCGCGTCCCGATGCGGTACTACCGCTCCGCATGCAGTACTAATATTTTAGTTCCGCCCCCTCGGGCGGAAGTAAAATTTTAGTACTGCTTGCCGAGCGGTACTACCGCGTCCCGATGCGGTACTACCGCTCCGCATGCAGTACTAATACTTTAGTTCCGCCTCTTCTTGCGGTAGTAAATTTTTACTACCGTAGGGTATGCGGTACTACCGCATGTGACACGCGGTACTACCGCTTACCCTACGGTACTAATTTTTTACTTCCGCAAGGGTCAGCAGTACTACCGCTTGGCTCACACTAGCTTCGTAGCATGTTATCTTTTCTATTTCCCTTGGTTTCTTGTGTCTTTCGAGGCTTTGGCATTGATTCTTCTTGTCTTTGTGTTGTTGTGGTCTTGTGTTTGTGTTCTTAGGTGGTGGCTCAGGCTTTGAGGGTCGTCGTACCAACCCAGCTCGTGACACCGGTTCCAAGCGCCTGCGTACCCCAAGTGATGCGCCAGAGGGCTCCAATCCCCAGCGCCGGTACAAGACCTCAGCCAACAAGCGCAAGGAATCATCCATGTCTATGGAGGAAATGCCTGCTGGTGAGTTCATGGCTAGACGGAATATCAACCCATATGGGGAACCCCGTGAGCACTTTCCTGGTGATGATGTCTTCTGGACCAAGCAACAGTATCACATCTATCATGAGGTGCTCAAGACCAAGGCCAATCTGTATGTGGATGCTCACTGGATCGATGTGGAGCACATGAGGAAGGATCAGAACAGGGCATATTTTGCAGAAGCCCTTGACTTGATCGAGCAGCTGGGTCTGGAGCATATCATGACTTTCCAGAACGATTTTGACCCTGAGCTCATTGCGCAGTTCTATGCCTCTGTCAACTTTCAGGCCAAGGAAGATCGTCCCATGACTTGGATGACTCATGGTCACAAGATGACCGCCACTTGGAAGGAGTTCATGGATCTTCTTCAGCTTCCTGATGAGGGTCACCATCACCCTATTGGTTTTCGGCCTCACACCAATCCTGAAGCAGCTAACAAGGACAAACTTCTTCCATTCTATGAGGCAAAGACCCTTGCTAGTGGCAAAACAACTTATGTGCTGAATCCCTTCCTGGACATCATGTATCGGATTTTTCGCAACACGCTGTTCCCTCGTGTTGGCGACAAGGACAAGGTTCATGCCTATCTGGTTGATATGCTTCTGATGTGTCAAGAGGCTCGCTCCGCCCAAGCTGTTCCACTTGACATTTCCCACATCATGTGGAATGAGCTCCGGTTTGCTATCTACACTCGCAAGGTACCTATCTATGGTCCTTTCTTATTTCTGCTCATCTCCAAGACTTGGGCGAAATTGTATCCAGAGGAGGAGTTGGAGGCCGACTGCTACCGCCATGATCCTATCAAGCTTCGCGTCAAGACTCGTTGGGCCAACACCACTACTCGTGCTCAGGCTGCTGCTGCCCAGATGGGCACTGAGGATGAGCCTGTGGAGGAGACTGCCGATGTCCGCTCAGGCAGATTTGCCCCCTCTTCTTCCTCTACCGTGGAGAAGCCTTCGTGGGCTAAGAAGCTCCAGCAGAAGATGAAGGCTCTCTTCTGCATGCAGGCTCAGGGGCAATACCGTGCCCATGCGACTGACAAGAAGACGCGTCAGCGGGACAAGAAGATTCTGTCTTTGTATGGTGAAGAGGTTTCAAATGGATCGGAGGACATCATCACTCCAGAGGCTACCTGGATGGCTCGCCAGGGATACCAGTGGACAGATTCTGATGAGGAGTATCAGCCAGAGCAGCAGGGATCTGATGATGACTATCAGGAGGAGCAGCAGCAGGGATTTGATGACGAGTATGACGACTGAGCTTCTCCCGGGCTGCCACCCATCTTAGTTTCCTCTTTTCCCCTTTGTGGTGTCTCGATGACAAAGGGGAGAGTTATTTGCATTTGCCGTCTTGTGCTTGTTTGTGTGTTCTTTTCGTTGAACTTGGTTTATTGTGCGTGTTTATGTGAGACAATCATATGGTGTAAGACATATGCCCCGATATCGTTAAACTTATTATTATGTCCTTATGTTTATCCTATGCAGTCAATGTTATATAGAGTATCGCGTGTGTAGATTATAGGGGAGCGCTATACCTAGTATGTGTGCAGTGCAGTCCAAAGCACAATCATATGAAGGCACACATACAGGGGGAGCTCACCTATACTCTAGGGCTTATATTGCTTACTCTATTATTTCTTCTCTGTGCAAATCTCGTGTTGTCATCAATACACCAAAAAGGGGGAGATTGTAAGGGCATATTTCTCCCTAATAGTTTTGGTGATTGATGACAATACTCTTGCGGACTGATCGTGTGCTCTAAGCTCATACAGGTATATCTCCCTTATGGCACAAGACGATTGCTTGCCCCTCGGATTCTATGAAGGACGGTGTTTTCTTTTTTGCTCCCTGTAGGTGGCATTGAGTAATAGGAAAGCCGTACTATTAAGAGGGGGTCCGCGTCGGAAAGGTTTGGGTAGAATCAACACGTACACATCTTTCTCCCACACTTCCTTTCCTTGCTTCTCTGGAGGTCCAACCGGTTTTCTTTCGTTGAGGCAATTCTGTGGCTTCTGTACTGATCATCTGCCAAGCATGCAGTAGTACCGCTCTGCCAAGCGGTAGTACCGCGCAGGTACACGGTAGTACCACTTGCCGACACGGTAGTACCGCTCCCGCGGTAGTACCGCGTCCCCATGCGGTAGTACCGTGTATCTGGCCCAGGCGCTGAGTCTAAGTATAAGAAGTGGATGCGGAAGTAATTTTTTACTTCCGCATACCACGCGGTAGTACCGCTTAGCTTAAGCGGTAGTACCGTGTCGCGTTTTGCTACTTCCGTTTTCCCCTGCGGATGTAGCCACAGATGTAATTTATTTCATCCGTGGCTGTATCAGGTCTCAAACTTTTGCCTTTGCGGTAGTACCGCTTCCCAAGCGGTAGTACCGCTCAGCCAGCGGTAGTACCGTGCATGAGTTGCGGTACTACCGCTCTCTGCGGGCTGAAACCTCAAATAACGGTTGGATTTGTCCCCCCACTATATATAGGGGGTCTTCTTCTCCAAGAAGACTTACCTCTTCCCCCACTACTCCATTGTTGCTCCAAAAGCTCCATTTCCGCCCGATCTCTCTCTCTAGCCAATCAAACTTGTTGATTTGCTCGGGATTGCTTGAGGAGGCATCGATCTACACTTCCACCAAGAGATATTTGATTCTCCCCACTAATCCCTTGCGGATCTTGTTACTCTTGGGTGTTTGAGCACCCTAGACGGTTGAGGTCACCTCGAAGCCATATTCCATTGTGGTGAAGCTTCGTGGTTTGTTGGGAGCCTCCAAGTTGTGGAGATTGCCCCAACCTTGTTTGTAAAGGTTCGGTTGCCGCCTTCAAGGGCACCACTAGTGGAATCACGGCACCTTGCATCGTGTGAGGGCGTGAGGAGAGTATGGTGGCCCTAGTGGCTTCTTGGGGAGCATTGTGCCTCCACACCGCTCCAACGGAGACGTACTTCCCCTCAAAGGGAAGGAACTTCGGAAACACATCCTCGTCTCCTTCGGTTCTACTTGTGGTTATTTCTTACCTTTACTCTTGCATGCTTTACTTGTTTAATTCCTATAGCATGCTTGTGTAGTTGTTGTGCTTATTTACATTAGTTGTCTTCTTAGTAGATTATCTAGACAACTTATTTTGTCGCCTAATTTTAAGTGGTTAAGAAAAGCTAAAAATTGTTAGTTGCCTATTCACCCCCCCTCTAGTCAACCATATCGATCCTTTCACTATATAAAACAAAGAATTTTCAATAAGAGAACCTCCTGGTAATACATAGTATACAATCTTTATTATATCAAATGTGCTGATACAATACAATATAAAGACAACATCAAACTTATGTTCTTATTACAATCATCACAAATGGACATAAATGAGTAGATCACTAGGCGATTGAGGGACTAGTCGAAGTCGCCAAACACGTTGTTTGCGGTGTACTCAATCAACGTGTTCTCCATTTCAGCAGGATCCTCGGGCAGATAGGGAATCATGGCGTTGCTCGGTCCAGGAGGGACATCGTGCGAATCACCGGCTCCTTGTGCGCTATGCGGATGAAGGTTGAAGTTGGCTTCAAACCTTTTCCCTTGAGGTGCTTTGCGTCCCTGAGATTGCTGGTACAGCATAACTAGATGCTTGGGCATTGTGCACTTTTCAATAGAATGCGTGTAGCATCCACACTTGTTGCAAAGCTTAGATTTATCAAACCTGGGCTTTGAAGTGCCTTTTCCCTTGCGTGAGTTTCTGGATCTTCTGTTCCCATTGCGCTTTCACTTGTGCTCGAAATTGGATTGTTTACCCCGAAAGGGACCATTAAACTTTTGTCTATTCCCAATATTCATATGAACTTCAGGTAAAGGTTGTGCCCCAACTGGGCGCTGAGAGCCATTCTTAGCAAGTAGCTCATCATGCTTTTCAGCCTGAAGTAACATGTGAATAAGCTCGGAATAGACAGTGAAGTTACGAGCACGGTATTGTTGTTGGAGGATCCTATCTGAAGGCAGCATGGTAGACAGAGTCTTTTCTATCTTCTCCCCCTCAGTAGGTTCCTTCTCGCAAAAGCGCAGTTTGGAACATATCTTATGAACAACATGATTGTATTCACCGATGGATTTGAAATCCTGGAGACGGAGATGAGTCCAATCATGGAGTGCTTCTGGCAGGACTACTGCCTTCTGCTGTTCATACCTCGTTTTGAGGGCCAGAAACAGAGTACTAGGAGATTCCTCCTGTAAATACTCAGACTTGAGATCTGGATGAATATGATGCCTTATGATGAATAAAGCAACATAGTTCTGCTGTTCTGTCAGCGGCGTGGCTCCAGTCGGAAAAGGAGTCTCAGGGGGCTGGATTGCACGTGCAATCCCACGGGACGCAAGACTGATCTTGATGTCCATAGCCCATGTAGGATAGTTGTGGCCATTGAGGGCAAGCTCCTCAAACTCTTTGGCAGTCATCTTTGCCTACATGAGGAACCAGAGATAATTAATTTACAGGTGGTAAATTAAAAACCATCATGGTTTTGTAATAAGAACGCAAAAATTTGATGCTCAAGTGAAAACTTGAAAAATTCTCAACCTCAATTGTGTAAACATAACACATTGAAGATCACTTAGATCTCACAGTAATAGGCCATATTGCCATTACCTTGTGTATGCTACAATTCATATATAAGGAGGGAGAAATATTCAAAAATTTGCAAGTTTGGTATGCGAGAGAAGATGATCTCGATCGCAAAGACATGTTCAAGTGAACTTGATATGTGGTAAACACATGGAACATGTATTTCTTCCCGAATGAAATCCGGCACTTTATTTATATGCAATCCATTACATAATATAAACACACCTACTAATAATTACACAAGTCCTAACATAGAGTCAATCTAAAACAGGACTAAAGTGTAAGTAGTAGTTAATCTAAGTACTAAACAGTACTAAAAATAGTCTAAAAATTGTACTAATACAATAATTAGTACTAATGTTAATAAAACAGAAGAAAAGAAGAAAAAAAATCACACAGTGGCCAGCCCGTCCGCCGCAGCACCACAGAGAGGCGCCTGGGCCTGGGCCTGCCCGGCCTTCGGCCAACCCACCTACCACCGCACCTTATAAGGGAGAGGAGCGGTTGCGGATAAGGTCGAGGACCCGACCCGCACCACTCGCTCGATCCCCTTTGTTGGCCTCGACAGCGCCGGCGACGGGAGGGGCCGCCGCAGCCTCTCGCGGCGCCGATGATCACCGGCGCAGCACGGAGGAGCCCTCCTCGTCCGAAGGTGACCCGGTGACGACGGGTTCCGGGCAGGCAGCGTCAGGCGCGGCGCCGCCGAGTCCGAGGCTCGCCGGAGCCCACGAGCCGGCGCGGCGGCCGGGACGGCGGTCGAGGGCGGCGATGGCACGCCCGAAGAGGCGCCCGAAGCGCCTCTCCACGCGGCTGCCAGAGCCCGCAGCGGACTCCAGTGGTGGTGGGGGGTCGACGCCGCCTCCTTCCATCCCCACGCCGAGGCGGACGACACCGGAGTTGCCTGTTGGGGCTGAGACGAAACCGTGCGCGGCCTCTTCGTCCACAACGGCGCGCATCGGGACTGGCGAGTAGTCAGGAGGGCCACGGCTCGGGCCAACCGCCTCGCCGGCGGGCGTCGGAGTCGAGGGCAGGAGCCACGCGACCGGTGGAGGAGGAGGTGGAGGCGGAGATCCGGAGGGCGGTCCATGCGCAGCGGCGGCCCAGGTGATCGGGACGCTCGGGCCGGTGATGGCTTCTCGCCCCTCGTTGGTTACCCCAAGTGGAAGGTTTGAGATGCAGTGTAGCGGTAGTTTTCCCTTGGCAAAGATACCAAGGATCGAATTCCCCTGAGACTCCAAGGTTCAACAAGAAGGTGTCAACTGCTAACGGCGCCAGATATTTAGCAATCGACTGGACCTACACACAGATACAAATAACTTTGCTCCCAACGAGTACAGAGAGGTTGTCAATCCCTCCGGCCTTGTCGTTTACAAAGGATCAAACGCAAGAGATAATAGTGATAGGTATAACTGCAACTAGTAAGTAAGAACTGAAAGTAAATAGTGGATGTGATCAGTGATGGTAATATGGACCGGGGTCACGTGATGTTCACTAGTGATGTCTCTCTCCCAAAAGACGATAAAACAACTATGTGAGGTAAACGAATTAAAGCTGGGCAATTGACAGAATTATGTGCGCAAACCAATGCTAACTATGTTGCAAGAAAGGTAGAGGCTCAAAAGCATGGGCGGTACGCCAAGGTAAGTAGACCGAAATCCATCTGCATCTACTACTAATCATCCACCTTGAGATATCTATCCAGAACATCTCGCTGGTATTAAGTTGCGAGTCCCACCCATAGTGTAAACTCAAAGCAACAGACAACTGCATTAAAAGAACTTTGCGTAAAGTAAACAATCCTTGCACCCGCGAGTACAAGCACCGTTGTTTTCCCCCTTGTGGCAACAGCACATCCCCTAGACTCATGTTTCTGTCACTCAAGCTAGTCATCGAGGGGCATGAACCCACAATCAAGCATAACGTTCCCTCTTGGAGTTACTACCTACTACTCGGCCAAAGCAATAAATAGCAACGGAGAACATGCAAGAATTACTCAAGAACATAAATATAAAAGAGGTAAATCAAATATATTACTCAAACACAATCTGAACATAATCTCATAATCCATCGGATCCCAGCAAACTCATCATAGCAACATCATAAGGATTACATATGTGCCTCGATCATGTAGGGCAGCTCACGAGGTCTAATTAGTGAAGAACAAAAAGGGGAGGAGAACATCATATAGCTACTGGTCATGGACCCATGGTCCAAGGGAGACTACTCACAACTCATCCGGGAGGCGTCCATGGTGGTGGAGAGGCTCCCGGTGGTGATCCTCCCCTCCGGCAGGGTGCCAGGAAGAGTTCTCCTGGTGCTCCCGATCTTGGAAGCGCGGCGGCGGCGGAACAGAGATGAGATCGCGAAAAAGGGTTCCGTCCTCGAGGGTTTCGGGACGCGGTGTAAATATATGCCAAAGGGGGGCGTCAGAGGGGGCCTGGGGGGCCCAGGCGCCCTGGCGGTGCGGCCTAGGGGATGCGCCCCCTGGCCGCCTGGAGGCCTGGTGGCCCCCCTCCAGCGCTACTTTGGCCGCATGGAAGCTTCCGGAACTCTGATTTTTTATATATTTTTCCCGGAATTTTTCTGGCAGTTTACGTAATGGGAAAACCTGAAATACAAAAGCAGCATAAAAAAGAAACTGGCACTGGGGTGCACTGAGTTAATAGGTTAGTCCAAATATGATCAAAAGTGTATGGAAGTGCATAAATATCATAGCAATATCACACAAAAGAGGCATGGAGCAAGCAGAAATTATAGATACGTTTTGGACGTATCAACATCCCCTAGCTTAATTCCTGCTCGTCCTCGAGTAGGTAAATGATAACAAGCATAATTTCTGTGGTGACATGCTATTAACCATACAAGGACTTTTCACAGTCACATGACAAAAGCTTACTGAGACAATGAATCTGTAGTAATTAAGTTGCCTCATGAGAAAATCACAAAGAACTGAAAGTTTTACAATATGATACTGAAACATCAAATAGATTTGTAGTGAGCATGGTGTGCAAATTGTTGGGGAACGTAGTATTTTAAAATTTTCCTACAATCACGCAAGATCTATCTACCAGATGCATATCAACGAGAGGGAAGAGTGTGTCTACGTACCCTCGTAGACCGGAAGCGGAAGCGTCAAGTGACGCGGTTGATGTAGTCGAACTTCTTCGCGATTCAACCGATCAAGCACCGAACGTACGGCACCTCCGCGTTCAGCACACGTTCAGCTTGATGACGTCCCACGAGCTCTTGATCCAGTTGAGCTTCACGGGAGAGTTTCGTCAGCACGACGGCGTGGTGACGGATATGATGTATTCACCGGCGCAGGGCTTCGCCTAAGCACCGCGACGGTATGACCGAGGTGTGTTTCTGTGGAGGGGGGGGGCACCGCACACGGCTGGAACAATTCAACTTGTGTGTCTTTGGGTGCCCCC